>OZ059852.1:1238439-2438439 GCA_964057195.1 Orthosia cruda | reverse complement strand
CACAGCCTTTCTCCACATCCTCGCACCGCTCAGCTACCTAGCACATCTCTGGTGGAAACACTCACACAGTTCCACAGCCTCGCTACACATCCTCGCACCGCTCAGCGGCCTAGCACATCTCTGGTGAAAACACACCGTTCCACAGCCTCGCTTCACATCATCGTACCGCTCAGCGGCCTAGCACATCTCTGGTGGAAGGACTCGCACCATTCCACAGCCTCGCTACACATCTTCGCACCGCTCAGCGGCCTAGCACATCTCTGGTGGAAACACTCACACCGTTCCACAGCCTCGCAACACATCCTCGCACCGCTCAGCGGCCTAGCACATCCGTGGTAGAAACACTCGCACCGATCCACAGCCTCGCAACACATCCTCGCACCGCTCAGTGGCCTAGCACATCTCTGGTGGAAGGACTCGCACCATTCCACAGCCTCGCTACACATCCTCGCACCGCTCAGCGGCCTAGCACATCTCTGGTGGAAACACTCACACCGTTCCACAGCCTCGCAACACATCCTCGCACCGCTCAGCGGCCTAGCACATCCGTGGTAGAAACACTCGCACCGATCCACAGCCTCGCAACACATCCTCGCACCGCTCAGTGGCCTAGCACATCTCTGGTAGAAACACTCACACCGTTCCACAGCCTCGCTACACATCCTCGCACCACTCAGCGGTCTCGCACATCTCTGGTGGAAACACTCACACCGTTCCACAGCCTCGCTTCACATCATCGCACCGCTCAGCGGCCTTGCACATCCCTGGTGGAAACACTCACACCGTTCCACAGCCTCGCTACACATCCTCGCACCGCTCAGTGGCCTAGCACATCCCTGGTAGAAACACTCGCACCGATCCACAGCCTCGCTACACATCCTCGCACCGCTCAGCGGCCTAGCACATCTCTGGTGGAAACACTCACACCGTTCCACAGGCTCGCTACACATCCTCGCACCGCTCAGCGGACTAGCACATCTCTGGTGGAAACACTCACACCGTTCCACAGCCTCGCTACACATCCTCGCACCGCTCAGCGGCCTAGCACATCTCTGGTGGAAACACTCACACCGTTCCACAGCCTTGTTACACATCCTCGCACCGCTCAGCGGCCTAGCACATCACTGGTGGAAACACTCGCACCGTTCCACAGCCTCGCAACACATCCTCGCACCGCTCAGCGACCTAGCACATCTCTGGTGGAAACACTCACACCGTTCCACAGCCTCGCAACACATCCTCGCACCGCTCAGCGGCCTAGCACATCCCTGGTAGAAACACTCGCACCGATCCACAGCCTCGCAACACATCCTCGCACCGCTCAGCAACCTAGCACATCTCTGGTGGAAACACTCACACCGTTCCACAGCCTCGCAACACATCCTCGCACCGCTCAGCGGCCTAGCACATCCCTGGTAGAAACACTCGCACCGATCCACAGCCTCGCACCGCTCAGCGGCCTTGCACATCTCTGGTGGAATAACTCACACCGTTCCACAGCCTCGCAACACATCCTCGCACCACTCAGCGGCCTAGCACATCTCTGGTGGAAACACTCACACCGTTCCACAGCCTCGCTACACATCCTTGCACCGCTCAGCGGCCTAGCTCATCTTTGGTGGAAACACTCACACCGTTCCACAGCCTTTCTACACATCCTCGCACCGCTCAGCGACCTAGCACATCTCTGGTGGAAACCCTTACACCGTTCCACAGCCTCGCTACACATCCTCGCACCGCTCAGCGGCCTAGCACATCTCTGGTGAAAACACACCGTTCCACAGCCTCGCTTCACATCATCGTACCGCTCAGCGGCCTAGCACATCTCTGGTGGAAGGACTCGCACCATTCTACAGCCTCGCTACACATCTTCGCACCGCTCAGCGGCCTAGCACATCTCTGGTGGAAACACTCACACCGTTCCACAGCCTCGCAACACATCCTCGCACCGCTCAGCGGCCTAGCACATCCGTGGTAGAAACACTCGCACCGATCCACAGCCACGCAACACATCCTCGCACCGCTCAGTGGCCTAGCACATCTCTGGTGGAAGGACTCGCACCATTCCACAGCCTCGCTACACATCCTCGCACCGCTCAGCGGCCTAGCACATCTCTGGTGGAAACACTCACACCGTTCCACAGCCTCGCAACACATCATCGCACCGCTCAGCGGCCTAGCACATCCGTGGTAGAAACACTCGCACCGATCCACAGCCTCGCAACACATCCTCGCACCGCTCAGTGGCCTAGCACATCTCTGGTAGAAACACTCACACCGTTCCACTGCCTCGCTACACATCCTCGCACCGCTCAGCGGTCTCGCACATCTCTGGTGGAAACACTCACACCGTTCCACAGCCTCGCTTCACATCATCGCACTGCTCAGCGGCCTTGCACATCCCTGGTGGAAACACTCACAACGTTCCACAGCCTCGCTACACATCCTCGCACCGCTCAGTAGCTTAGCACATCCCTGGTAGAAACACTCGCACCGATCCACAGCCTCGCTACACATCCTCGCACCGCTCAGCGGCCTAGCACATCTCTGGTGGAAACACTCACACCGTTCCACAGCCTTGTTACACATCCTCGCAACGCTCAGCGGCCTAGCACATCACTGGTGGAAACACTCGCACCGTTCCACAGCCTCGCAACACATCCTCGCACCGCTCAGCAAACTAGAACATCTCTGGTGGAAACACTCACACCGTTCCACAGCCTCGCAACACATCCTCGCACCGCTCAGCGGCCTAGCACATCCCTGGTAGAAACACTCGCACCGATCCACAGCCTCGCACCGCTCAGCGGCCTTGCACATCTCTGGTGGAATAACTCACACCGTTCCACAGCCTCGCAACACATCCTCGCACCACTCAGCGGCCTAGCACATCTCTGGTGGAAACACTCACACCGTTCCACAGCCTCGCTACACATCCTTGCACCGCTCAGCGGCCTAGCACATCCCTGGTGGAAACACTCACACCGTTCGACAGCCTAGCAACACATCCTCGCACCGCTCAGCGGCCTAGCACATCCCTGGTAGAAACACTCGCACCGATCCACAGCCTCGCAACACATCCTCGCACCACTCAGCGGCCTAGCACATCCCTGGTAGAAACACTCGCACCGATCCACAGCCTTGCTACACATCCTCGCACCGCTCAGCGGCCTAGCACATCTCTGGTGGAAACACTCACACAGTTCCACAGCCTCGCTGCACATCCTCGCACCGCTCAGTGGCCTTGCTCATCTTTGGTGGAAACACTCAAACCGTTCCACAGCCTTCCTACACATCCTCGCACCGCTCAGCGGCCTAGCACATCTCTGGTGGAAACACTCACACCGTTCCACAGCCTTCCTACACATCCTCGCACCGCTCAGCGGCCTAGCACATCCCTGGTGGAAACACTCGCACCAATCCACAGACGCGCAACACATCCTCACACCGCTCAGCTACCTAGCACATCTCTGGTGGAAACACTGACACAGTTCCACAGCCTCGCTACACATCCTCGCACCGCTCATTGGCCTAGCTCATCTTTGGTGGAAACAGTCACACCGTTCCACAGCCTTCCTACACATCCTCGCACCGCTCAGCAGCTTAGCACATCCCTGGTGGAAACACTCGCACCAATCCACAGACGCGCAACACATCCTCACACCGCTCAGCTACCTAGCACATCTCTGGTGGAAACACTCACACAGTTCCACAGCCTCGCTACACATCCTCGCACCGCTCATTGGCCTAGCTCATCTTTGGTGGAAACACTCACACCGTTCGACAGCCTCGCTACACATCCTCGCACCGCTCAGCAGCCTAGCACATCCCTGGTGGAAACACTCACACAGTTCCACAGCCTCGCTACACATCCTCGCACCGCTCAGCGGCCTAGCACATCTCTGGTGGAAACACTCACACAGTTCCACAGCCTCGCTACACATCCTCGCTCCGCTCATTGGCCTAGCTCATCTTTGGTGGAAACACTCACATCGTTCGACAGCCTCGCTACACATCCTCGCACCGCTCAGCAGCCTAGCACATCCCTGGTGGAAACACTCACACAGTTCCACAGCCTCGCTACACATCCTCGCACCGCTCAGCGGCCTAGCACATCCCTGGTGGAAACACTGACACAGTTCCACAGCCTCGCTACACATCCTCGCACCGCTCAGCGGCCTAGCACATCCCTGGTGGAAACACTCACACCGTTCCACAGCCTCGCAACACATCCTCGCACCGCTTAGCGACCTAGCACATCTCTGGTAGAAACACTCACACCGTTCCACAGCCTCGCAACACATCCTCGCACCGCTCAGCTACCTAGCACATCTCTGGTGGAAACACTCGCACCGATCCACAGCCTTGCTACACATCCTCGCACCGCTCAGCGGCCTAGCACATCTCTGGTGGAAACACTCACACCGTTCCACAGCCTCGCAACACATCCTCGCACCGCTCAGCTACCTAGCACATCTCTGGTGGAATCACTCACACCGTTCGACAGCCTCGCTACACATCCTCGCACCGCTCAGCGGCCTAGCTCATCTTTGGAGGAAACACTCACACCGTTCCACAGCCTCGCTACACATCCTCGCACCGCTCAGCGGCCTAGCTCATCTTTGGTGGAAACACTCACACCGTTCCACAGCCTCGCAACACATCCTCGCACCGCTCAGCGGCCTAGCACATCCCTGGTAGAAACACTCGCACCGATCCACAGCCTCGCAACACATCCTCGCACCGCTCAGCGGCCTAGCACATCCCTGGTAGAAACACTCGCACCGATCCACAGCCTCGCAACACATCCTCGCACCACTCAGCTACCAAGCACATTTCTGGTGGAAACACTCACACCGTTCCACAGGCTCGCTACACATCCTCGCACCGCTCAGCGGACTAGCACATCTCTGGTGGAAACACTCACACCGTTCCACAGCCTCGCTACACATCCTCGCACCGCTCAGCGGCCTAGCACATCTCTGGTGGAAACACTCACACCGTTCCACAGCCTCGCAACACATTCTCGCACCGCTCAGCGGCCTAGCACATCCCTGGTAGAAACACTCGCACCGATCCACAGCCTCGCAACACATCCTCGCACCGCTCA
Source organism: Orthosia cruda (assembly GCA_964057195.1). Classification (NCBI taxonomy): domain Eukaryota; kingdom Metazoa; phylum Arthropoda; class Insecta; order Lepidoptera; family Noctuidae; genus Orthosia; species Orthosia cruda. Next base: position 2,433,329 of record OZ059852.1, on the reverse strand, counting down.
GCAACCTAGCACATCTCTGGTGGAAACACTCACACCGTTCCACAGCCTCGCAACACATCCTCGCACCGCTCAGCGGCCTAGCACATCCCTGGTAGAAACACTCGCACCGATCCACAGCCTCGCACCGCTCAGCGGCCTTGCACATCTCTGGTGGAATTACTCACACCGTTCCACAGCCTCGCAACACATCCTCGCACCACTCAGCGGCCTAGCACATCTCTGGTGGAAACACTCACACCGTTCCACAGCCTCACTACACATCCTCGCACCGCTCAGTGGCCTAGCTCATCTTTGGTGGAAACACTCACACCGTTCCACAGCCTTTCTACACATCCTCGCACCGCTCAGCGACCTAGCACATCTCTGGTGGAAACCCTTACACCGTTCCACAGCCTCGCTACACATCCTCGCACCGCTCAGCAGCCTAGCACATCCCTGGTGGAAACACTCACACCGTTCCACAGCCTCGCAACACATCCTCGCACCGCTCAGCTACCTAGCACATCTCTGGTGGAAACACTCACACAGTTCCACAGCCTCGCTACACATCCTCGCACCGCTCAGCGGCCTAGCACATCTCTGGTGAAAACACACCGTTCCACAGCCTCGCTTCACATCATCGTACCGCTCAGCGGCCTAGCACATCTCTGGTGGAAGGACTCGCACCATTCCACAGCCTTGCTACACATCTTCGCACCGCTCAGTGGCCTAGCACATCTCTGGTGGAAACACTCACACCGTTCCACAGCCTCGCAACACATCCTCGCACCGCTCAGCGGCCTAGCACATCCCTGGTGGAAACACTCACACAGTTCCACAGCCTCGCTACACCTCCTCGCACGGCTCAGCGGCCTAGCACATCCCTGGTGGAAACACTCACACCGTTCGACAGCCACGCAACACATCCTCGCACCGCTCAGCGGCCTAGCACATCCCTGGTAGAAACACTCGCACCGATCCACAGCCTCGCAACACATCCTCGCACCACTCAGCGGCCTAGCACATCCCTGGTAGAAACACTCGCACCGATCCACAGCCTTGCTACACATCCTCGCACCGCTCAGCGGCCTAGCACATCTCTGGTAGAAACACTCACACCGTTAGACAGCCTCGCTACACATCCTCGCACCGCTAAGCGGCCTAGCTCATCTTTGGTGGAAACACTCACACCGTTCCACAGCCTACCTACACATCCTCGCACCGCTCAGCGGCCTAGCACATCTCTGGTGGAAACACTCACACCGTTCCACAGCCTTCCTACACATCCTCGCACCGCTCAGTGGCCTAGCACATCTCTGGTGGAAACACTCACACCGTTCCACAGCCTCGCAACACACCCTCGCACCGCTCAGCGACCTAGCACATCTCTGGTAGAAACCCTTACACCGTTCCACAGCCTCGCTACACATCCTCGCACCGCTCAGCAGCCTAGCACATCTCTGGTGGAAACACTCACACCGTTTGACAGCCTCGCTACACATCCTCGCACCGCTCAGCGGCCTAGCTCATCTCTGCTGGAAACACTCACACCGTTCCACAGCCTTCCTACACATCCTCGCAACGCTCAGCGGCCTAGCACATCTCTGGTGGAAACACTCACACCGTTCCACAGCCTCGCAACACATCCTCGCACCGCTGAGTGACCTAGCACATCTCTGGAAGAAACCCTTACACCGTTCCACAGCCTCGCTACACATCCTCGCACCGCTCAGCGGCCTAGCACATCCCTGGTGGAAACACTCGCACCAATCCACAGACGCGCAACACTTCCTCACACCGCTCAGCTACCTAGCACATCTCTGGTGGAAACACTCACACAGTTCCACAGCCTCGCTACACATCCTCGCACCGCTCATTGGCCTAGCTCATCTTTGGTGGAAACAGTCACACCGTTCCACAGCCTTCCTACACATCCTCGCACCGCTTAGCAGCCTAGCACATCCCTGGTGGAAACACTCGCACCAATCCACAGACGCGCAACACATCCTCACACCGCTCAGCTACCTAGCACATCTCTGGTGGAAACACTCACACAGTTCCACAGCCTCGCTACACATCCTCGCACCGCTCATTGGCCTAGCTCATCTTTGGTGGAAACACTCACACCGTTCGACAGCCTCGCTACACATCCTCGCAACGCTCAGCAGCCTAGCACATCCCTGGTGGAAACACTCACACAGTTCCACAGCCTCGCTACACATCCTCGCACCGCTCAGCGGCCTAGCACATCTCTGGTGGAAACACTCACACAGTTCCACAGCCTCGCTACACATCCTCGCACCGCTCATTGGCCTAGCTCATCTTTGGTGGAAACACTCACACCGTTCGACAGCCTCGCTACACATCCTCGCACCGCTCAGCAGCCTAGCACATCCCTGGTGGAAACACTCACACAGTTCCACAGCCTCGCTACACATCCTCGCACCGCTCAGCGGCCTAGCACATCCCTGGTGGAAACACTCACACCGTTCCACAGCCTCGCAACACATCCTCGCACCGCTTAGCGACCTAGCACATCTCTGGTAGAAACACTCACACCGTTCCACAGCCTCACAACACATCCTCGCACCGCTCAGCTACCTAGCACATCTCTGGTGGAAACACTCGCACCGATCCACAGCCTTGCTACACATCCTCGCACCGCTCAGCGGCCTAGCACATCTCTGGTGGAAACACTCACACCGTTCCACAGCCTCGCAACACATCCTCGCACCGCTCAGCTACCTAGCACATCTCTGGTGGAAACACTCACACCGTTCGACAGCCTCGCTACACATCCTCGCACCGCTCAGCGGCCTAGCTCATCTTTGGTGGAAACACTCACACCGTTCCACAGCCTTCCTACACATCCTCGCACCGCTCAGCTAACTAGCACATCTCTGGTGGAAACACTCACACCGTTCGACAGCCTCGCTACACATCCTCGCACCGCTCAGCGGCCTAGCTCATCTTTGGTGGAAACACTCACACCGTTCCACAGCCTCGCAACACATGCTCGCACCGCTCAGCGGCCTAGCACATCCCTGGTAGAAACACTCGCACCGATCCACAGCCTCGCAACACATCCTCGCACCGCTCAGCGGCCTAGCACATCCCTCGTAGAAACACTCGCACCGATCCACAGCCTCGCAACACATCCTCGCACCACTCAGCTACCAAGCACATCTCTGGTGGAAACACTCACACCGTTCGACAGCCTCGCTACACATCCTCGCACCGCTCAGCGGCCTAGCACATTTCTGGTGGAAACACTCACACCGTTCCACAGGCTCGCTACACATCCTCGCACCGCTCAGCGGAGTAGCACATCTCTGGTGGAAACACTCACACCGTTCCACAGCCTCGCTACACATCCTCGCACCGCTCAGCGGCCTAGCACATCTCTGGTGGAAACACTCACACCGTTCCACAGCCTTGTTACACATCCTCGCACCGCTCAGCGGCCTAGCACATCACTGGTGGAAACACTCGCACCGTTCCACAGCCTCGCAACACATCCTCGCACCGCTCAGCGACCTAGCACATCTCTGGTGGAAACACTCACACCGTTCCACAGCCTCGCAACACATCCTCGCACCGCTCAGCGGCCTAGCACATCCCTGGTAGAAACACTCGCACCGATCCACAGCTTCGCAACACATCCTCGCACCGCTCAGCAACCTAGCACATCTCTGGTGGAAACACTCACACCGTTCCACAGCCTCGCAACACATCCTCGCACCGCTCAGTAGCTTAGCACATCCCTGGTAGAAACACTCGCACCGATCCACAGCCTCGCTACACATCCTCGCACCGCTCAGCGGCCTAGCACATCTCTGGTGGAAACACTCACACCGTTCCACAGCCTTGTTACACATCCTCGCAACGCTCAGCGGCCTAGCACATCACTGGTTGAAACACTCGCACCGTTCCACAGCCTCGCAACACATCCTCGCACCGCTCAGCAAACTAGAACATCTCTGGTGGAAACACTCACACCGTTCCACAGCCTCGCAACACATCCTCGCACCGCTCAGCGGCCTAGCACATCCCTGGTAGAAACACTCGCACCGATCCACAGCCTCGCACCGCTCAGCGGCCTTGCACATCTCTGGTGGAATAACTCACACCGTTCCACAGCCTCGCAACACATCCTCGCACCACTCAGCGGCCTAGCACATCTCTGGTGGAAACACTCACACCGTTCCACAGCCTCGCTACACATCCTCGCACCGCTCAGCGGCCTAGCACATCCCTGGTGGAAACACTCACACCGTTCGACAGCCTAGCAACACATCCTCGCACCGCTCAGCGGCCTAGCACATCCCTGGTAGAAACACTCGCACCGATCCACAGCCTCGCAACACATCCTCGCACCACTCAGCGGCCTAGCACATCCCTGGTAGAAACACTCGCACCGATCCACAGCCTTGCTACACATCCTCGCACCGCTCAGCGGCCTAGCACATCTCTGGTGGAAACACTCACACAGTTCCACAGCCTCGCTGCACATCCTCGCACCGCTCAGTGGCCTTGCTCATCTTTGGTGGAAACACTCAAACCGTTCCACAGCCTTCCTACACATCCTCGCACCGCTCAGCGGCCTAGCACATCTCTGGTGGAAACACTCACACCGTTCCACAGCCTTCCTACACATCCTCGCACCGCTCAGCGGCCTAGCACATCCCTGGTAGAAACACTCGCACCGATCCACAGCCTCGCAACACATCCTCGCACCACTCAGCGGCCTAGCACATCCCTGGTAGAAACACTCGCACCGATCCACAGCCTTGCTACACATCCTCGCACCGCTCAGCGGCCTAGCACATCTCTGGTAGAAACACTCACACCGTTAGACAGCCTCGCTACACATCCTCGCACCGCTAAGCGGCCTAGCTCATCTTTGGTGGAAACACTCACACCGTTCCACAGCCTACCTACACATCCTCGCACCGCTCAGCGGCCTAGCACATCTCTGGTGGAAACACTCACACCGTTCCACAGCCTTCCTACACATCCTCGCACCGCTCAGTGGCCTAGCACATCTCTGGTGGAAACACTCACACCGTTCCACAGCCTCGCAACACACCCTCGCACCGCTCAGCGACCTAGCACATCTCTGGTAGAAACCCTTACACCGTTCCACAGCCTCGCTACACATCCTCGCACCGCTCAGCAGCCTAGCACATCTCTGGTGGAAACACTCACACCGTTTGACAGCCTCGCTACACATCCTCGCACCGCTCAGCGGCCTAGCTCATCTCTGCTGGAAACACTCACACCGTTCCACAGCCTTCCTACACATCCTCGCAACGCTCAGCGGCCTAGCACATCTCTGGTGGAAACACTCGCACCAATCCACAGACGCGCAACACATCCTCACACCGCTCAGCTACCTAGCACATCTCTGGTGGAAACACTGACACAGTTCCACAGCCTCGCTACACATCCTCGCACCGCTCATTGGCCTAGCTCATCTTTGGTGGAAACAGTCACACCGTTCCACAGCCTTCCTACACATCCTCGCACCGCTCAGCAGCTTAGCACATCCCTGGTGGAAACACTCGCACCAATCCACAGACGCGCAACACATCCTCACACCGCTCAGCTACCTAGCACATCTCTGGTGGAAACACTCACACAGTTCCACAGCCTCGCTACACATCCTCGCACCGCTCATTGGCCTAGCTCATCTTTGGTGGAAACACTCACACCGTTCGACAGCCTCGCTACACATCCTCGCACCGCTCAGCAGCCTGGCACATCCCTGGTGGAAACACTCACACAGTTCCACAGCCTCGCTACACATCCTCGCACCGCTCAGCGGCCTAGCACATCTCTGGTGGAAACACTCACACAGTTCCACAGCCTCGCTACACATCCTCGCTCCGCTCATTGGCCTAGCTCATCTTTGGTGGAAACACTCACACCGTTCGACAGCCTCGCTACACATCCTCGCACCGCTCAGCAGCCTAGCACATCCCTGGTGGAAACACTCACACAGTTCTACAGCCTCGCTACACATCCTCGCACCGCTCAGCGGCCTAGCACATCCCTGGTGGAAACACTGACACAGTTCCACAGCCTCGCTACACATCCTCGCACCGCTCAGCGGCCTAGCACATCCCTGGTGGAAACACTCACACCGTTCCACAGCCTCGCAACACATCCTCGCACCGCTTAGCGACCTAGCACATCTCTGGTAGAAACACTCACACCGTTCCACAGCCTCGCAACACATCCTCGCACCGCTCAGCTACCTAGCACATCTCTGGTGGAAACACTCGCACCGATCCACAGCCTTGCTACACATCCTCGCACCGCTCAGCGGCCTAGCACATCTCTGGTGGAAACACTCACACCGTTCCACAGCCTCGCAACACATCCTCGCACCGCTCAGCTACCTAGCACATCTCTGGTGGAATCACTCACACCGTTCGACAGCCTCGCTACACATCCTCGCACCGCTCAGCGGCCTAGCTCATCTTTGGTGGAAACACTCACACCGTTCCACAGCCTCGCTACACATCCTCGCACCGCTCAGCGGCCTAGCTCATCTTTGGTGGAAACACTCACACCGTTCCACAGCCTCGCAACACATCCTCGCACCACTCAGCTACCAAGCACATTTCTGGTGGAAACACTCACACCGTTCCACAGGCTCGCTACACATCCTCGCACCGCTCAGCGGACTAGCACATCTCTGGTGGAAACACTCACACCGTTCCACAGCCTCGCTACACATCCTCGCACCGCTCAGCGGCCTAGCACATCTCTGGTGGAAACACTCACACTGTTCCACAGCCTTGTTACACATCCTCGCACCGCTCAGCGGCCTAGCACATCTCTGGTGGAAACACTCGCACCGTTCCACAGCCTCGCAACACATCCTCGCACCGCTCAGCGACCTAGCACATCTCTGGTGGAAACACTCACACCGTTCCACAGCCTCGCAACACATTCTCGCACCGCTCAGCGGCCTAGCACATCCCTGGTAGAAACACTCGCACCGATCCACAGCCTCGCAACACATCCTCGCACCGCTCAGCAACCTAGCACATCTCTGGTGGAAACACTCACACCGTTCCACAGCCTCGCAACACATCCTCGCACCGCTCAGCGGCCTAGCACATCCCTGGTAGAAACACTCGCACCGATCCACAGCCTCGCACCGCTCAGCGGCCTTGCACATCTCTGGTGGAATTACTCACACCGTTCCACAGCCTCGCAACACATCCTCGCACCACTCAGCGGCCTAGCACATCTCTGGTGGAAACACTCACACCGTTCCACAGCCTCACTACACATCCTCGCACCGCTCAGTGGCCTAGCTCATCTTTGGTGGAAACACTCACACCGTTCCACAGCCTTTCTACACATCCTCGCACCGCTCAGCGACCTAGCACATCTCTGGTGGAAACCCTTACACCGTTCCACAGCCTCGCTACACATCCTCGCACCGCTCAGCAGCCTAGCACATCCCTGGTGGAAACACTCACACCGTTCCACAGCCTCGCAACACATCCTCGCACCGCTCAGCTACCTAGCACATCTCTGGTGGAAACACTCACACAGTTCCACAGCCTCGCTACACATCCTCGCACCGCTCAGCGGCCTAGCACATCTCTGGTGAAAACACACCGTTCCACAGCCTCGCTTCACATCATCGTACCGCTCAGCGGCCTAGCACATCTCTGGTGGAAGGACTCGCACCATTCCACAGCCTTGCTACACATCTTCGCACCGCTCAGTGGCCTAGCACATCTCTGGTGGAAACACTCACACCGTTCCACAGCCTCGCAACACATCCTCGCACCGCTCAGCGGCCTAGCACATCCCTGGTGGAAACACTCACACAGTTCCACAGCCTCGCTACACCTCCTCGCACGGCTCAGCGGCCTAGCACATCCCTGGTGGAAACACTCACACCGTTCGACAGCCACGCAACACATCCTCGCACCGCTCAGCGGCCTAGCACATCCCTGGTAGAAACACTCGCACCGATCCACAGCCTCGCAACACATCCTCGCACCACTCAGCGGCCTAGCACATCCCTGGTAGAAACACTCACACCGTTAGACAGCCTCGCTACACATCCTCGCACCGCTAAGCGGCCTAGCTCATCTTTGGTGGAAACACTCACACCGTTCCACAGCCTACCTACACATCCTCGCACCGCTCAGCGGCCTAGCACATCTCTGGTGGAAACACTCACACCGTTCCACAGCCTTCCTACACATCCTCGCACCGCTCAGTGGCCTAGCACATCTCTGGTGGAAACACTCACACCGTTCCACAGCCTTGCAACACACCCTCGCACCGCTCAGCGACCTAGCACATCTCTGGTAGAAACCCTTACACCGTTCCACAGCCTCGCTACACATCCTCGCACCGCTCAGCAGCCTAGCACATCTCTGGTGGAAACACTCACACCGTTTGACAGCCTCGCTACACATCCTCGCACCGCTCAGCGGCCTAGCTCATCTCTGCTGGAAACACTCACACCGTTCCACAGCCTTCCTACACATCCTCGCAACGCTCAGCGGCCTAGCACATCTCTGGTGGAAACACTCACACCGTTCCACAGCCTCGCAACACATCCTCGCACCGCTGAGCGACCTAGCACATCTCTGGAAGAAACCCTTACACCGTTCCACAGCCTCGCTACACATCCTCGCACCGCTCAGCGGCCTAGCACATCCCTGGTGGAAACACTCGCACCAATCCACAGACGCGCAACACTTCCTCACACCGCTCAGCTACCTAGCACATCTCTGGTGGAAACACTCACACAGTTCCACAGCCTCGCTACACATCCTCGCACCGCTCATTGGCCTAGCTCATCTTTGGTGGAAACAGTCACACCGTTCCACAGCCTTCCTACACATCCTCGCACCGCTTAGCAGCCTAGCACATCCCTGGTGGAAACACTCACACCGTTTGACAGCCTCGCTACACATCCTCGCACCGCTCAGCGGCCTAGCTCATCTCTGCTGGAAACACTCACACCGTTCCACAGCCTTCCTACACATCCTCGCAACGCTCAGCGGCCTAGCACATCTCTGGTGGAAACACTCACACCGTTCGACTGCCTCGCTACACATCCTCGCAACGCTCAGCAGCCTAGCACATCCCTGGTGGAAACACTCACACAGTTCCACAGCCTCGCTACACATCCTCGCACCGCTCATTGGCCTAGCTCATCTTTGGTGGAAACACTCACACCGTTCGACAGCCTCGCTACACATCCTCGCACCGCTCAGCAGCCTAGCACATCCCTGGTGGAAACACTCACACAGTTCCACAGCCTCGCTACACATCCTCGCACCGCTCAGCGGCCTAGCACATCCCTGGTGGAAACACTCACACCGTTCCACAGCCTCGCAACACATCCTCGCACCGCTTAGCGACCTAGCACATCTCTGGTAGAAACACTCACACCGTTCCACAGCCTCACAACACATCCTCGCACCGCCCAGCTACCTAGCACATCTCTGGTGGAAACACTCGCACCGATCCACAGCCTTGCTACACATCCTCGCACCGCTCAGCGGCCTAGCACATCTCTGGTGGAAACACTCACACCGTTCCACAGCCTCGCAACACATCCTCGCACCGCTCAGCTACCTAGCACATCTCTGGTGGAAACACTCACACCGTTCGACAGCCTCGCTACACATCCTCGCACCGCTCAGCGGCCTAGCTCATCTTTGGTGGAAACACTCACACCGTTCCACAGCCTTCCTACACATCCTCGCACCGCTCAGCTAACTAGCACATCTCTGGTGGAAACACTCACACCGTTCGACAGCCTCGCTACACATCCTCGCACCGCTCAGCGGCCTAGCTCATCTTTGGTGGAAACACTCACACCGTTCCACAGCCTCGCAACACATGCTCGCACCGCTCAGCGGCCTAGCACATCCCTGGTAGAAACACTCGCACCGATCCACAGCCTCGCAACACATCCTCGCACCGCTCAGCGGCCTAGCACATCCCTCGTAGAAACACTCGCACCGATCCACAGCCTCGCAACACATCCTCGCACCACTCAGCTACCAAGCACATCTCTGGTGGAAACACTCACACCGTTCGACAGCCTCGCTACACATCCTCGCACCGCTCAGCGGCCTAGCACATTTCTGGTGGAAACACTCACACCGTTCCACAGGCTCGCTACACATCCTCGCACCGCTCAGCGGAGTAGCACATCTCTGGTGGAAACACTCACACCGTTCCACAGCCTCGCTACACATCCTCGCACCGCTCAGCGGCCTAGCACATCTCTGGTGGAAACACTCACACCGTTCCACAGCCTTGTTACACATCCTCGCACCGCTCAGCGGCCTAGCACATCACTGGTGGAAACACTCGCACCGTTCCACAGCCTCGCAACACATCCTCGCACCGCTCAGCGACCTAGCACATCTCTGGTGGAAACACTCACACCGTTCCACAGCCTCGCAACACATCCTCGCACCGCTCAGCGGCCTAGCACATCCCTGGTAGAAACACTCGCACCGATCCACAGCTTCGCAACACATCCTCGCACCGCTCAGCAACCTAGCACATCTCTGGTGGAAACACTCACACCGTTCCACAGCCTCGCAACACATCCTCGCACCGCTCAGCGGCCTAGCACATCCCTGGTAGAAACACTCGCACCGATCCACAGCCTCGCACCGCTCAGCGGCCTTGCACATCTCTGGTGGAATAACTCACACCGTTCCACAGCCTCGCAACACATCCTCGCACCACTCAGCGGCCTAGCACATCTCTGGTGGAAACACTCACACCGTTCCACAGCCTCGCTACACATCCTCGCACCGCTCAGCGGCCTAGCTCATCTTTGGTGGAAACACTCACACCGTTCCACAGCCTTTCTACACATCCTCGCACCGCTCAGCGACCTAGCACATCTCTGGTGGAAACCCTTACACCGTTCCACAGCCTCGCTACACATCCTCGCACCGCTCAGCAGCCTAGCACATCCCTGGTGGAAACACTCACACCGTTCCACAGCCTCGCAACACATCCTCGCACCGCTCAGCTACCTAGCACATCTCTGGTGGAAACACTCACACAGTTCCACAGCCTCGCTACACATCCTCGCACCGCTCAGCGGCCTAGCACATCTCTGGTGAAAACACACCGTTCCACAGCCTCGCTTCACATCATCGTACCGCTCAGCGGCCTAGCACATCTCTGGTGGAAGGACTCGCACCATTCCACAGCCTCGCTACACATCTTCGCACCGCTCAGCGGCCTAGCACATCTCTGGTGGAAACACTCACACCGTTCCACAGCCTCGTAACACATCCTCGCACCGCTCAGCGGCCTAGCACATCCGTGGTAGAAACACTCGCACCGATCCACAGCCTCGCAACACATCCTCGCACCGCTCAGTGGCCTAGCACATCTCAGGTGGAAGGACTCGCACCATTCCACAGCCTCGCTACACATCCTCGCACCGCTCAGCGGCCTAGCACATCTCTGGTGGAAACACTCACACCGTTCCACAGCCTCGCAACACATCCTCGCACCGCTCAGCGGCCTAGCACATCCGTGGTAGAAACACTCGCACCGATCCACAGCCTCGCAACACATCCTCGCACCGCTCAGTGGCCTAGCACATCTCTGGTAGAAACACTCACACCGTTCCACAGCCTCGCTACACATCCTCGCACCGCTCAGCGGTCTCGCACATCTCTGGTGGAAACACTCACACCGTTCCACAGCCTCGCTTCACATCATCGCACTGCTCAGCGGCCTTGCACATCCCTGGTGGAAACACTCGCACCGATCCACAGCCTCGCAACACATCCTCGCACCGCTCAGTGGCCTAGCACATCTCTGGTAGAAACACTCACACCGTTCCACAGCCTCGCTACACATCCTCGCACCGCTCAGCGGTCTCGCACGTCTCTGGTGGAAACACTCACACCGTTCCACAGCCTCGCAACACATCCTCGCACCGCTCAGCGGCCTAGCACATCCCTGGTAGAAACACTCGCACCGATCCACAGCCTCGCAACACATCCTCGCACCGCTCAGCAACCTAGCACATCTCTGGTGGAAACACTCACACCGTTCCACAGCCTCGCAACACATCCTCGCACCGCTCAGCGGCCTAGCACATCCCTGGTAGAAACACTCGCACCGATCCACAGCCTCGCACCGCTCAGCGGCCTTGCACATCTCTGGTGGAATAACTCACACCGTTCCACAGCCTCGCAACACATCCTCGCACCACTCAGCGGCCTAGCACATCTCTGGTGGAAACACTCACACCGTTCCACAGCCTCGCTACACATCCTCGCACCGCTCAGCGGCCTAGCTCATCTTTGGTGGAAACACTCACACCGTTCCACAGCCTTTCTACACATCCTCGCACCGCTCAGCGACCTAGCACATCTCTGGTGGAAACCCTTACACCGTTCCACAGCCTCGCTACACATCCTCGCACCGCTCAGCAGCCTAGCACATCCCTGGTGGAAACACTCACACCGTTCCACAGCCTCGCAACACATCCTCGCACCGCTCAGCTACCTAGCACATCTCTGGTGGAAACACTCACACAGTTCCACAGCCTCGCTACACATCCTCGCACCGCTCAGCGGCCTAGCACATCTCTGGTGAAAACACACCGTTCCACAGCCTCGCTTCACATCATCGTACCGCTCAGCGGCCTAGCACATCTCTGGTGGAAGGACTCGCACCATTCCACAGCCTCGCTACACATCTTCGCACCGCTCAGCGGCCTAGCACATCTCTGGTGGAAACACTCACACCGTTCCACAGCCTCGCAACACATCCTCGCACCGCTCAGCGGCCTAGCACATCCGTGGTAGAAACACTCGCACCGATCCACAGCCTCGCAACACATCCTCGCACCGCTCAGTGGCCTAGCACATCTCTGGTGGAAGGACTCGCACCATTCCACAGCCTCGCTACACATCCTCGCACCGCTCAGCGGCCTAGCACATCTCTGGTGGAAACCCTTACACCGTTCCACAGCCTCGCTACACATCCTCGCACCGCTCAGCAGCCTAGCACATCCCTGGTGGAAACACTCACACCGTTCCACAGCCTCGCAACACATCCTCGCACCGCTCAGCTACCTAGCACATCTCTGGTGGAAACACTCACACAGTTCCACAGCCTCGCTACACATCCTCGCACCGCTCAGCGGCCTAGCACATCTCTGGTGAAAACACACCGTTCCACAGCCTCGCTTCACATCATCGTACCGCTCAGCGACCTAGCACATCTCTGGTGGAAACACTCACACCGTTCGACAGCCTCGCTACACATCCTGCAGTTTCCATTCCTATCCTGTTGCGCAAGCTTGAGAACGTGGGTGTAAGAGGAATCCAGCTGAAACTCGTCAAAAGTTATTTAGAAGACCGTACCCAGTGCGTAAAGATTGGCAAGGTGCTTAGCGCTGATAAAAAAAACACATCCTTTGGTGTTCCCCAAGGAAGTGTTTTAGGTCCTACTCTGTTTTTGATTTACATAAATGACCTTTGTAATCTAAAGCTAGAACATGGCAGAATTGTATCTTACGCTGATGACACTGCTCTACTTTTTTCTGCAGAGTCAGAAAATGAAGTGCACAAGCTTGCGCAACACGGATTCAATATTGTAAATAATTGGCTTAAATATAACTCACTAACATTAAATGCGGATAAAACAAATTACATTAGGTTTTCGATGCGTAAACAGACTAATATTGCCCCAACGTTATATGCTCATTATTGCACAGACGCTACCGATAATCAGTGTGGATGTCCCAATATCAATATTGCTAATAAAATAAAATACTTGGGTATCATTTTAGATGAAAACCTTTCCTTTAAACAACATTTAGATGCTTTAAATAATAGAATTCGTAAGCTAATATTCGTATTCAAAAAGCTACGATATATTGCAGACCCACTATTAGTTAGACAAGTTTACTTTGCACTTTGTCAGTCAATTTTGACTTACTGCATTACCTCATGGGGTGGGGTGGGTAAAACTTTGTTGCTACCCATCGAGAGAGCGCAAAGAGCGATCCTCAAGGTGTCTACTTTCCGCCCATTCCTTTTTCCCACTAACCTTCTCTATAAATCGTGTGAAGTACTAACAGTTCGTCAGTTATTCATAATGAACATCGTGTTAAAACAACACGCAGCCCTTCCCTACCGCAAAGAGCTTACAAAAAAAAGACGGAAGGACATAGTTGCCCTTAAAATAAGTACAAAACATGCTTTCACAGACAAATTTTATGTGTACCTCGGGCCACTACTCTACAACAGACTAAACGCAACATCAAACATTTATTCCCTAAATTATTGCAACTGTAAGAAAATTCTCAAAGAAGCTCTGCAAAGTATGTCTTACGAAGACACAGAGAAATTACTACTTGTATTAAAATAGATATTGTGCGAGTTTTAATTGTCTATTCTGGTATTTGAGAGTCAGAGATGTTAGATAATAAGAATTTAATTACACATTATTATTATTACCCTTTAGAAATAAGCCGTTAGAAAATAAGAACTTTGTTATTTTTGATTGTTACGAGTATTTACATTCTATAAAATGATCAACGCATACACCTAGGATTTGATTATTAATGATTATTTGAAAAAAAAACAAATGTACCTCTTCTCGCCTGAAACACAGGATTACCTAGTTCAGGCACATAGCTTATGTGAACTTGACATAAATTTAAGCAAAAATTGTATTTATTGTATTGCCTTATGATTTTTAAATAAACTTTATTATTATTATTATTATTATCCTCGCACCGCTCAGCGGCCTAGCTCATCTTTGGTGGAAACACTCACACCGTTCCACAGCCTTCCTACACATCCTCGCACCGCTCAGCTAACAAGCACATCTCTGGTGGAAACACTCGCACCGTTCCACAGCCTCGCAACACATCCTCGCACCGCTCAGCGACCTAGCACATCTCTGGTGGAAACACTCACACCGTTCCACAGCCTCGCAACACATCCTCGCACCGCTCAGCGACCTAGCACATCTCTGGTAGAAACCCTTACACCGTTCCACAGCCTCGCAACACATCCTCGCACCGCTCAGCGACCTAGCACATCTCTGGTGGAAACACTCACACCGTTCCACAGCCTCGCAACACATCCTCGCACCGCTCAGCGGCCTAGCACATCCCTGGTAGAAACACTCGCACCGATCCACAGCCTCGCAACACATCCTCGCACCGCTCAGCGACCTAGCACATCTCTGGTGGAAACACTCACACCGTTCCACAGCCTCGCAACACATCCTCGCACCGCTCAGCGGCCTAGCACATCCCTGGTAGAAACACTCGCACCGATCCACAGCCTTGCTACACATCCTCGCACCGCTCAGCGGCCTAGCACATCCCTGGTAGAAACACTCGCACCGATCCACAGCCTTGCTACACATCCTCGCACCGCTCAGCGGCCTAGCACATCTCTGGTGGAAACACTCACACAGTTCCACAGCCTCGCTGCACATCCTCGCACCGCTCAGCGGCCTTGCTCATCTTTGGTGGAAACACTCACACCGTTCCACAGCCTTCCTACACATCCTCGCACCGCTCAGCGGCCTAGCACATCTCTGGTGGAAACACTCACACCGTTCCACAGCCTTCCTACACATCCTCGCACCGCTCAGCGGCCTAGCACATCTCTGGTGGAAACACTCACACCGTTCCACAGCCTCGCAACACATCCTCGCACCGCTCAGCGACCTAGCACATCTCTGGTAGAAACCCTTACACCGTTCCACAGCCTCGCTACACATCCTTGCACCGCTCAGAAGCCTAGCACATCTCTGGTGGAAACACTCACACCGATCCACAGCCTCGCAACACATCCTCGCACCACTCAGCGGCCTAGCACATCCCTGGTAGAAACACTCGCACCGATCCACAGCCTTGCTACACATCCTCGCACCGCTCAGCGGCCTAGCACATCTCTGGTGGAAACACTCACACAGTTCCACAGCCTCGCTGCACATCCTCGCACCGCTCAGCGGCCTTGCTCATCTTTGGTGGAAACACTCACACCGTTCCACAGCCTTCCTACACATCCTCGCACCGCTCAGCGGCCTAGCACATCTCTGGTGGAAACACTCACACCGTTCCACAGCCTTCCTACACATCCTCGCACCGCTCAGCGGCCTAGCACATCTCTGGTGGAAACACTCACACCGTTCCACAGCCTCGCAACACATCCTCGCACCGCTCAGCGACCTAGCACATCTCTGGTAGAAACCCTTACACCGTTCCACAGCCTCGCTACACATCCTTGCACCGCTCAGAAGCCTAGCACATCTCTGGTGGAAACACTCACACCGTTTGACAGCCTCGCTACACATCCTCGCACCGCTCAGCGGCCTAGCTCATCTTTGGTGGAAACACTCACACCGTTCCACAGCCTTCCTACACATCCTCGCACCGCTCAGCGGCCTAGCACATCTCTGGTGGCAAAACTCACACCGTTCCACAGCCTCGCTACACATCCTCGCACCGCTCAGCGGCCTAGCACATCTCTGGTGGAAACACTCACACCGTTCGACAGCCTAGCAACACATCCTCGCACCGCTCAGCGGCCTAGCACATCCCTGGTAGAAACACTCGCACCGATCCACAGCCTCGCAACACATCCTCGCACCACTCAGCGGCCTAGCACATCCCTGGTAGAAACACTCGCACCGATCCACAGCCTTGCTACACATCCTCGCACCGCTCAGCGGCCTAGCACATCTCTGGTGGAAACACTCACACCGTTTGACAGCCTCGCTACACATCCTCGCACCGCTAAGCGGCCTAGCTCATCTTTGGTGAAAACACTCACACCGTTCCACAGCCTTCCTACACATCCTCGCACCGCTCAGCGGCCTAGCACATCTCTGGTGGAAACACTCACACCGTTCCACAGCCTTCCTACACATCCTCGCACCGCTCAGTGGCCTACACATCTCTGGTGGAAACACTCACACCGTTCCACAGCCTCGCAACACATCCTCGCACCGCTCAGCGACCTAGCACATCTCTGGTAGAAACCCTTACACCGTTCCACATCCTCGAACCGCTCAGCAGCCTAGCACATCTGTGGTGGAAACACTAACACCGTTTGACAGCCTCGCTACACATCCTCGCACCGCTCAGCGGCCTAGCTCATCTTTGGTGGAAACACTCACACCGTTCCACAGCCTTCCTACACATCCTCGCACCGCTCAGCGGCCTAGCACATCTCTGCTGGAAACACTCACACCGTTCCACAGCCTTCCTACACATCCTCGCACCGCTCAGCGGCCTAGCACATCTCTGGTGGAAACACTCGCACCAATCCACAGACGCGCAACACATCCTCACACCGCTCAGCTACCTAGCACATCTCTGGTGGAAACACTCACACAGTTCCACAGCCTCGCTACACATCCTCGCACCGCTCATTGGCCTAGCTCATCTTTGGTGGAAACAGTCACACCGTTCCACAGCCTTCCTACACATCCTCGCACCGCTCAGCTACCTAGCACATCACTGGTGGAAACACTCACACCGTTCGACAGCCTCGCTACACATCCTCGCACCGCTCAGCAGCCTAGCACATCCCTGGTGGAAACACTCACACAGTTCCACAGCCTCGCTACACATCCTCGCACCGCTCAGCGGCCTAGCACATCCCTGGTGGAAACACTGACACAGTTCCACAGCCTCGCTACACATCCTCGCACCGCTCAGCGGCCTAGCACATCCCTGGTGGAAACACTCACACCGTTCCACAGCCTCGCAACACATCCTCGCACCGCTTAGCGACCTAGCACATCTCTGGTAGAAACACTCACACCGTTCCACAGCCTCGCAACACATCCTCGCACCGCTCAGCTACCTAGCACATCCCTGGTAGAAACACTCGCACCGATCCACAGCCTCGCAACACATCCTCGCACCGCTCAGCGGCCTAGCACATCCCTGGTAGAAACACTCGCACCGATCCACAGCCTCGCAACACATCCTCGCACCACTCAGCTACCAAGCACATCTCTGGTGAAAACACTCACACCGTTCGACAGCCTCGCTACACATCCTCGCACCGCTCAGCGGCCTAGCACATTTCTGGTGGAAACACTCACACCGTTCCACAGGCTCGCTACACATCCTCGCACCGCTCAGCGGACTAGCACATCTCTGGTGGAAACACTCACACCGTTCCACAGCCTCGCTACACATCCTCGCACCGCTCAGTGGCCTAGCACATCTCTGGTGGAAACACTCACACCGTTCCACAGCCTTGTTACACATCCTCGCACCGCTCAGCGGCCTAGCACATCACTGGTGGAAACACTCGCACCGTTCCACAGCCTTGTTACACATCCTCGCACCGCTCAGCGGCCTAGCACATCACTGGTGGAAACACTCGCACCGTTCCACAGCCTCGCAACACATCCTCGCACCGCTCAGCTAACAAGCACATCTCTGGTGGAAACACTCGCACCGTTCCACAGCCTCGCAACACATCCTCGCACCGCTCAGCGGCCTAGCACATCACTGGTGGAAACACTCGCACCGTTCCACAGCCTCGCAACACATCCTCGCACCGCTCAGCGACCTAGCACATCTCTGGTGGAAACACTCACACCGTTCCACAGCCTCGCAACACATCCTCGCACCGCTCAGCGACCTAGCACATCTCTGATAGAAACCCTTACACCGTTCCACAGCCTCGCTACACATCCTCGCACCGCTCAGCAGCCTAGCACATCTCTGGTGGAAACACTCACACCGTTTGACAGCCTCGCTACACATCCTCGCACCGCTCAACGGCCTAGCTCATCTTTGGTGGAAACACTCACACCGTTCCACAGCCTTCCTACACATCCTCGCACCGCTCAGCGGCCTAGCACATCTCTGCTGGAAACACTCACACCGTTCCACAGCCTTCCTACACATCCTCGCACCGCTCAGCGGCCTAGCACATCTCTGGTGGAAACACTCACACCTTTCCACAGCCTCGCAACACATCCTCGCACCGCTCAGCGACCTAGCACATCTCTGGAAGAAACCCTTACACCGTTCCACAGCCTCGCTACACATCCTCGCACCGCTCAGCAGCCTAGCACATCCCTGGTGGAAACACTCGCACCAATCCACAGACGCGCAACACATCCTCACACCGCTCAGCTACCTAGCACATCTCTGGTGGAAACACTCACACAGTTCCACAGCCTCGCTACACATCCTCGCACCGCTCAGCGGCCTAGCACATCCCTGGTAGAAACACTCGCACCGATCCACAGCCTCGCAACACATCCTCGCACCGCTCAGCGGCCTAGCACATCCCTGGTAGAAACACTCGCACCGATCCACAGCCTCGCTACACATCATCGCACCGCTCAGCGACCTAGCACATCTCTGGTGGAAACACTCGCACCGTTCCACAGCCTCTTAACACATCCTCGCACCGCTCAGCGACCTAGCACATCTCTGGTGGAAACCCTCACAACGTTCCACAGCCTCGCTACACATCATCGCACCGCTCAGCGACCTAGCACATCTCTAGTGGAAACACTCACAACGTTCCACAGCCTCGCTACACATCCTCGCACCGCTCAGCGGCCTAGCACATCTCTGGTGGAAACACTCGCACCGTTCCACAGCCTCGCAACACATCCTCGCACCGCTCAGCGGCCTAGCACATCACTGGTGGAAACACTCGCACCGTTCCACAGCCTCGCAACACATCCTCGCACCGCTCAGCGACCTAGCACATCTCTGGTGGAAACACTCACACCGTTCCACAGCCTCGCAACACATCCTCGCACCGCTCAGCGGCCTAGCACATCCCTGGTAGAAACACTCGCACCGATCCACAGCCTCGCAACACATCCTCGCACCACTCAGCTACCAAGCCCATCTCTGGTGGAAACACTCACACCGTTCGACAGCCTCGCTACACATCCTCGCACCGCTCAGCGGCCTAGCACATTTCTGGTGGAAACACTCACACCGTTCCACAGGCTCGCTACACATCCTCGCACCGCTCAGCGGACTAGCACATCTCTGGTGGAAACACTCACACCGTTCCACAGCCTCGCTACACATCCTCGCACCGCTCAGCGGCCTAGCACATCTCTGGTGGAAACACTCACACCGTTCCACAGCCTTGTTACACATCCTCGCACCGCTCAGCGGCCTAGCACATCACTGGTGGAAACACTCGCACCGTTCCACAGCCTCGCAACACATCCTCGCACCGCTCAGCGACCTAGCACATCTCTGGTGGAAACACTTACACCGTTCCACAGCCTCACAACACATCCTCGCACCGCTCAGTGGCCTAGCACATCCCTGGTAGAAACACTCGCACCGATCCACAGCCTCGCAACACATCCTCGCACCGCTCAGCAACCTAGCACATCTCTGGTGGAAACACTCACACCGTTCCACAGCCTCGCAACACATCCTCGCACCGCTCAGCGGCCTAGCACATCCCTGGTAGAAACACTCGCACCGATCCACAGCCTCGCACCGCTCAGCGGCCTTGCACATCTCTGGTGGAATAACTCACACCGTTCCACAGCCTCGCAACACATCCTCGCACCACTCAGCGGCCTAGCACATCTCTGGTGGAAACACTCACACCGTTCCACAGCCTCGCTACACATCCTCGCACCGCTTAGCGGCCTAGCTCATCTTTGGTGGAAACACTCACACCGTTCCACAGCCTTTCTACACATCCTCGCACCGCTCAGCGGCCTAGCACATCTCTGGTGGAAACACTCACACCGTTCCACAGCCTCGCAACACATCCTCGCACCGCTCAGCTACCTAGCACATCTCTGGTGGAAACACTCACACAGTTCCACAGCCTCGCTACACATCCTCGCACCGCTCAGCGGCCTAGCACATCTCTGGTGAAAACACACCGTTCCACAGCCTCGCTTCACATCATCGTACCGCTCAGCGGCCTAGCACATCTCTGGTGGAAGGACTCGCACCATTCCACAGCCTCGCTACACATCCTCGCACCGCTCAGCGGCCTAGCACATCCGTGGTAGAAACACTCGCACCGATCCACAGCCTCGCAAAACATCCTCGCACCGCTCAGTGGCCTAGCACATCTCTGGTAGAAACACTCACACCGTTCCACAGCCTCGCTACACATCCTCGCACCGCTCAGCGGTCTCGCACATCTCTGGTGGAAACACTCACACCGTTCCACAGCCTCGCTTCACATCATCGCACTGCTCAGCGGCCTTGCACATCCCTGGTAGAAACACTCGCACCGATCCACAGCCTCGCAACACATCCTCGCACCGCTCAGTGGCCTAGCACATCTCTGGTGGAAGGACTCGCACCATTCCACAGCCTCGCTACACATCCTCGCACCGCTCAGCGGCCTAGCACATCCGTGGTAGAAACACTCGCACCGATCCACAGCCTCGCAAAACATCCTCGCACCGCTCAGTGGCCTAGCACATCTCTGGTAGAAACACTCACACCGTTCCACAGCCTCGCTACACATCCTCGCACCGCTCAGCGGTCTCGCACATCTCTGGTGGAAACACTCACACCGTTCCACAGCCTCGCTTCACATCATCGCACCGCTCAGCGGCCTTGCACATCCCTGGTGGAAACACTCACACCGTTCCACAGCCTCGCTACACATCCTCGCACCGCTCAGTGGCCTAGCACATCCCTGGTAGAAACACTCGCACCGATCCACAGCCTCGCTACACATCCTCGCACCGCTCAGCGGCCTAGCACATCTCTGGTGGAAACACTCACACCGTTCCACAGCCTTGTTGCACATCCTCGCACCGCTCAGCGGCCTAGCACATCACTGGTGGAAACACTCGCACCGTTCCACAGCCTCGCAACACATCCTCGCACCGCTCAGCAACCTAGCACATCTCTGGTGGAAACACTCACACCGTTCCACAGCCTCGCAACACATCCTCGCACCGCTCAGCGGCCTAGCACATCCCTGGTAGAAACACTCGCACCGATCCACAGCCTCGCACCGCTCAGCGGCCTTGCACATCTCTGGTGGAATAACTCACACCGTTCCACAGCCTCGCAACACATCCTCGCACCACTCAGCGGCCTAGCACATCTCTGGTGGAAACACTCACACCGTTCCACAGCCTCGCTACACATCCTCGCACCGCTCAGCGGCCTAGCACATCCCTGGTGGAAACACTCACTCCGTTCCACAGCCTTCCTACACATCCTCGCACCGCTCAGCGGCCTAGCACATCTCTGGTGGAAACACTCACACCGTTCCACAGCCTTCCTACACATCCTCGCACCGCTCAGCGGCCTAGCACATCCCTGGTGGAAACACTCGCACCAATCCACAGACGCGCAACACATCCTCACACCGCTCAGCTACCTAGCACATCTCTGGTGGAAACACTCACACAGTTCCACAGCCTCGCTACACATCCTCGCACCGCTCATTGGCCTAGCTCATCTTTGGTGGAAACAGTCACACCGTTCCACAGCCTTCCTACACATCCTCGCACCGCTCAGCAGCCTAGCACATCCCTGGTGGAAACACTCGCACCAATCCACAGACGCGCAACACATCCTCACACCGCTCAGCTACCTAGCACATCTCTGGTGGAAACACTCACACAGTTCCACAGCCTCGCTACACATCCTCGCACCGCTCATTGGCCTAGCTCATCTTTGGTGGAAACACTCACACCGTTCGACAGCCTCGCTACACATCCTCGCACCGCTCAGCAGCCTAGCACATCCCTGGTGGAAACACTCACACAGTTCCACAGCCTCGCTACACATCCTCGCACCGCTCAGCGGCCTAGCACATCTCTGGTGGAAACACTCACACAGTTCCACAGCCTCGCTACACATCCTCGCACCGCTCATTGGCCTAGCTCATCTTTGGTGGAAACACTCACACCGTTCGACAGCCTCGCTACACATCCTCGCACCGCTCAGCAGCCTAGCACATCCCTGGTGGAAACACTCACACAGTTCCACAGCCTCGCTACACATCCTCGCACCGCTCAGCGGCCTAGCACATCCCTGGTGGAAACACTGACACAGTTCCACAGCCTCGCTACACATCCTCGCACCGCTCAGCGGCCTAGCACATCCCTGGTGGAAACACTCACACCGTTCCACAGCCTCGCAACACATCCTCGCACCGCTTAGCGACCTAGCACATCTCTGGTAGAAACACTCACACCGTTCCACAGCCTCGCAACACATCCTCGCACCGCTCAGCTACCTAGCACATCTCTGGTGGAAACACTCGCACCGATCCACAGCCTTCCTACACATCCTCGCACCGCTCAGCGGCCTAGCACATCTCTGGTGGAAACACTCACACCGTTCCACAGCCTCGCAACACATCCTCGCACCGCTCAGCTACCTAGCACATCTCTGGTGGAAACACTCACACCGTTCGACAGCCTCGCTACACATCCTCGCACCGCTCAGCGGCCTAGCTCATCTTTGGTGGAAACACTCACACCGTTCCACAGCCTTCCTACACATCCTCGCACCGCTCAGCGGCCTAGCAGATCTCTGGTGGAAACACTCACACCGTTCGACAGCCTCGCAACACATCCTCGCACCACTCAGCGGCCTAGCACATCTCTGGTGGAAACACTCACAACGTTCCACAGCCTCGCTACACATCCTCGCACCGCTCAGCGGCCTAGCACATCCCTGGTGGAAACACTCACATTGTTCCACAGCCTTCCTACACATCCTCGCACCGCTCAGCGGCCTAGCACATCTCTGGTGGAAACACTCACACCGTTCCACAGCCTTCCTACACATCCTCGCACCGCTCAGCGGCCTAGCACATCTCTGGTGGAAACACTCACACCGTTCCACAGCCTCGCTACACATCCTCGCACCGCTCAGCGGCCTAGCACATCCCTGGTGGAAACACTCACACCGTTCCACAGCCTTCCTACACATCCTCGCACCGCTCAGCGGCCTAGCACATCTCTGGTGGAAACACTCACACCGTTCCACAGCCTTCCTACACATCCTCGCACCGCTCAGCGGCCTAGCACATCTCTGGTGGAAACACTCACACCGTTCGACAGCCTCGCAACACATCCTCGCACCACTCAGCTACCAAGCACATCTCTGGTGGAAACACTCACACCGTTCGACAGCCTCGCTACACATCCTCGCACCACTCAGCTACCAAGCACATCTCTGGTGGAAACACTCACACCGTTCGACAGCCTCGCTACACATCCTCGCAACGCTCAGCGGTCTCGCACATCTCTGGTGGAAACAATCACACCGTTCCACAGCCTCGCTTCACATCATCGCACTGCTAAGCGGCCTAGCTCATCTTTGGTGGAAACACTCACACCGTTCCACAGCCTTCCTACACATCCTCGCACCGCTCAGCGGCCTAGCACATCTCTGGTGGAAACACTCACACCGTTCCACAGCCTTCCTACACATCCTCGCACCGCTCAGTGGCCTAGCACATCTCTGGTGGAAACACTCACACCGTTTGACAGCCTCGCTACACATCCTCGCACCGCTCAGCGGCCTAGCACATCTCTGGTGGAAACACTCACACCGTTCCACAGCCTTGTTACACATCCTCGCACCGCTCAGCGGCCTAGCGCATCACTGGTGGAAACACTCGCACCGTTCCACAGCCTCGCAACACATCCTCGCACCGCTCAGCTACCTAGCACATCTCTGGTGGAAACACTCACACAGTTCCACAGCCTCGCAACACATCCTCGCACCGCTCAGCGGCCTAGCACATCCCTGGTAGAAACACTCGCACCGATCCACAGCCTCGCAACACATCCTCGCACCGCTCAGCGGCCTAGCACATCCGTGGTAGAAACACTCGCACCGATCCACAGCCTCGCAACACATCCTCGCACCGCTCAGTGGCCTAGCACATCTCTGGTGGAAGGACTCGCACCATTCCACAGCCTCGCAACACATCCTCGCACCGCTCAGCGGCCTAGCACATCCCTGGTGGAAACACTCACACAGTTCCACAGCCTCGCTACACATCCTCGCACCGCTCAGCGGCCTAGCACATCCCTGGTGGAAAAACTCACACCGTTCGACAGCCACGCAACACATCCTCGCACCGCTCAGCTACCTAGCACATCTCTGGTGGAAACACTCGCACCGATCCACAGCCTTGCTACACATCCTCGCACCGCTCAGCGGCCTAGCACATCCCTGGTGGAAACACTCACACCGTTCCACAGCCTCGCAACACATCCTCGCACCGCTTAGCGACCTAGCACATCTCTGGTAGAAACACTCACACCGTTCCACAGCCTCGCAACACATCCTCGCACCGCTCAGCTACCTAGCACATCTCTGGTGGAAACACTCGCACCGATCCACAGCCTTGCTACACATCCTCGCACCGCTCAGCGGCCTAGCACATCTCTGGTGGAAACACTCACACCGTTCCACAGCCTCGCAACACATCCTCGCACCGCTCAGCTACCTAGCACATCTCTGGTGGAAACACTCACACCGTTCGACAGCCTCGCTACACATCCTCGTACCGCTCAGCGGCCTAGCTCATCTTTGGTGGAAACACTCACACCGTTCCACAGCCTTCCTACACATCCTCGCACCGCTCAGCGGCCTAGCTCATCTTTGGTGGAAATACTCACACCGTTCCACAGCCTCGCAACACATCCTCGCACCGCTCAGCGGCCTAGCACATCCCTGGTAGAAACACTCGCACCGATCCACAGCCTCGCAACACATCCTCGCACCGCTCAGCGGCCTAGCACATCCCTGGTAGAAACACTCGCACCGATCCACAGCCTCGCAACACATCCTCGCACCACTCAGCGGCCTAGCACATTTCTGGTGGAAACACTCACACCGTTCCACAGGCTCGCTACACATCCTCGCACCGCTCAGCGGACTAGCACATCTCTGGTGGAAACACTCACACCGTTCCACAGCCTCGCTACACATCCTCGCACCGCTCAGCGGCCTAGCACATCTCTGGTGGAAACACTCACACCGTTCCACAGCCTTGTTACACATCCTCGCACCGCTCAGCGGCCTAGCACATCACTGGTGGAAACACTCGCACCGTTCCACAGCCTCGCAACACATCCTCGCACCGCTCAGCAACCTAGCACATCTCTGGTGGAAACACTCACACCGTTCCACAGCCTCGCAACACATCCTCGCACCGCTCAGCGGCCTAGCACATCCCTGGTAGAAACACTCGCACCGATCCACAGCCTCGCACCGCTCAGCGGCCTTGCACATCTCTGGTGGAATAACTCACACCGTTCCACAGCCTCGCAAGACATCCTCGCACCACTCAGCGGCCTAGCACATCTCTGGTGGAAACACACACACCGTTCCACAGCCTCGCTACACATCCTCGCACCGCTCAGCGGCCTAGCTCATCTTTGGTGGAAACACTCACACCGTTCCACAGCCTTTCTACACATCCTCGCACCGCTCAGCGACCTAACACATCTCTGGTGGAAACCCTTACACCGTTCCACAGCCTCGCTACACATCCTCGCACCGCTCAGCAGCCTAGCACATCCCTGGTGGAAACACTCACACCGTTCCACAGCCTCGCAACACATCCTCGCACCGCTCAGCTACCTAGCACATCTCTGGTGGAAACACTCACACAGTTCCACAGCCTCGCTACACATCCTCGCACCGCTCAGCGGCCTAGCACATCTCTGGTGAAAACACACCGTTCCACAGCCTCGCTTCACATCATCGTACCGCTCAGCGGCCTAGCACATCTCTGGTGGAAGGACTCGCACCATTCCACAGCCTCGCTACACATCTTCGCACCGCTCAGCGGCCTAGCACATCTCTGGTGGAAACACTCACACCGTTCCACAGCCTCGCAACACATCCTCGCACCGCTCAGCGGCCTAGCACATCCGTGGTAGAAACACTCGCACCGATCCACAGCCTCGCAACACATCCTCGCACCGCTCAGCGGCCTAGCTCATCTTTGGTGGAAACACTCACACCGTTCCACAGCCTTCCTACACATCCTCGCACCGCTCAGCGGCCTAGCACATCTCTGGTGGAAACACTCACACCGTTCCACAGCCTTCCTACACATCCTCGCACCGCTCAGTGGCCTAGCACATCTCTGGTGGAAACACTCACACCGTTCCACAGCCTCGCAACACATCCTCGCACCGCTCAGCGACCTAGCACATCTCTGGTAGAAACCCTTACACCGTTCCACAGCCTCGCTACATATCCTCGCACCGCTCAGCAGCCTAGCACATCTCTGGTGGAAACACTCACACCGTTTGACAGCCTCGCTACACATCCTCGCACCGCTCAGCGGCCTAGCTCATCTTTGGTGGAAACACTCACACCGTTCCACAGCCTTCCTACACATCCTCGCACCGCTCAGCGGCCTAGCACATCTCTGCTGGAAACACTCACACCGTTCGACAGCCTCGCTACACATCCTCGCAACGCTCAGCGGCCTAGCACATCCCTGGTGGAAACACTCACACAGTTTCACAGCCTCGCTACACATCCTCGCACCGCTCATTGGCCTAGCTCATCTTTGGTGGAAACACTCACACCGTTCGACAGCCTCGCTACACATCCTCGCACCGCCCAGCAGCCTAGCACATCCCTGGTGGAAACACTCACACAGTTCCACAGCCTCGCTAGACATCCTCGCACCGCTCATTGGCCTAGCTCATCTTTGGTGGAAACACTCACACCGTTCGACAGCCTCGCTACACATCCTCGCACCGCTCAGCAGCCTAGCACATCCCTGGTGGAAACACTCACACAGTTCCACAGCCTCGCTACACATCCTCGCACCGCTCAGCGGCCTAGCACATCCCTGGTGGAAACACTGACACAGTTCCACAGCCTCGCTACACATCCTCGCACTTTTCAGCGGCCTAGCACATCTCTGGTGGAAACACTCACACAGTTCCACAGCCTCGCTACACATCCTCGCACCGCTCATTGGCCTAGCTCATCTTTGGTGGAAACACTCACACCGTTCGACAGCCTCGCTACACATCCTCGCACCGCTCAGCGGCCTAGCACATCTCTGGTGGAAACACTCACACAGTTCCACAGCCTCGCTACACATCCTCGCACCGCTCATTGGCCTAGCTCATCTTTGGTGGAAACACTCACACCGTTCGACAGCCTCGCTACACATCCTCGCACCGCTCAGCAGCCTAGCACATCCCTGGTGGAAACACTCACACAGTTCCACAGCCTCGCTACACATCCTCGCACCGCTCAGCGGCCTAGCACATCCCTGGTGGAAACACTGACACAGTTCCACAGCCTCGCTACACATCCTCGAACCATTCAGCGGCCTAGCACATCCCTGGTGGAAACACTCACACCGTTCCACAGCCTCGCAACACATCCTCGCACCGCTCAGCGACCTAGCACATCTCTGGTAGAAACACTCACACCGTTCCACAGCCTCGCAACACATCCTCGCACCGCTCAGCTACCTAGCACATCTCTGGTGGAAACACTCGCACCGATCCACAGCCTTGCTACACATCCTCGCACCGCTCAGCGGCCTAGCACATCTCTGGTGGAAACACTCACACCGTTCCACAGCCTCGCAACACATCCTCGCACCGCTCAGCTACCTAGCACATCTCTGGTGGAAACACTCACACCGTTCGACAGCCTCGCTACACATCCTCGCACCGCTCAGCGGCCTAGCTCATCTTTGGTGGAAACACTCACACCGTTCCACAGCCTTCCTACACATCCTCGCACCGCTCAGCTAACTAGCACATCTCTGGTGGAAACACTCACACCGTTCGACAGCCTCGCTACACATCCTCGCACCGCTCAGCGGCCTAGCTCATCTCTGGTGGAAACACTCGCACCGATCCACAGCCTTCCTACACATCCTCGCACCGCTCAGCGGCCTAGCACATCTCTGGTGGAAACACTCACACCGTTCCACAGCCTTCCTACACATCCTCGCACCGCTCAGTGGCCTAGCACATCTCTGGTGGAAACACTCACACCGTTTGACAGCCTCGCTACACATCCTCGCACCGCTCAGCGGCCTAGCACATCTCTGGTGGAAACACTCACACCGTTCCACAGCCTTGTTACACATCCTCGCACCGCTCAGCGGCCTAGCACATCACTGGTGGAAACACTCGCACCGTTCCACAGCCTCGCAACACATCCTCGCACCGCTCAGCTACCTAGCACATCTCTGGTGGAAACACTCACACAGTTCCACAGCCTCGCAACACATCCTCGCACCGCTCAGCGGCCTAGCACATCCCTGGTAGAAACACTCGCACCGATCCACAGCCTCGCAACACATCCTCGCACCGCTCAGCGGCCTAGCACATCTCTGGTGGAAGGACTCGCACCATTCCACAGCCTCGCTACACATCCTCGCACCGCTCAGCGGCCTAGCACATCCGTGGTAGAAACACTCGCACCGATCCACAGCCTCGCAAAACATCCTCGCACCGCTCAGTGGCCTAGCACATCTCTGGTAGAAACACTCACACCGTTCCACAGCCTCGCTACACATCCTCGCACCGCTCAGCGGTCTCGCACATCTCTGGTGGAAACACTCACACCGTTCCACAGCCTCGCTTCACATCATCGCACTGCTCAGCGGCCTTGCACATCCCTGGTAGAAACACTCGCACCGATCCACAGCCTCGCAACACATCCTCGCACCGCTCAGTGGCCTAGCACATCTCTGGTGGAAGGACTCGCACCATTCCACAGCCTCGCTACACATCCTCGCACCGCTCAGCGGCCTAGCACATCCGTGGTAGAAACACTCGCACCGATCCACAGCCTCGCAAAACATCCTCGCACCGCTCAGTGGCCTAGCACATCTCTGGTAGAAACACTCACACCGTTCCACAGCCTCGCTACACATCCTCGCACCGCTCAGCGGTCTCGCACATCTCTGGTGGAAACACTCACACCGTTCCACAGCCTCGCTTCACATCATCGCACCGCTCAGCGGCCTTGCACATCCCTGGTGGAAACACTCACACCGTTCCACAGCCTCGCTACACATCCTCGCACCGCTCAGTGGCCTAGCACATCCCTGGTAGAAACACTCGCACCGATCCACAGCCTCTCTACACATCCTCGCACCGCTCAGCGGCCTAGCACATCTCTGGTGGAAACACTCACACCGTTCCACAGCCTTGTTACACATCCTCGCACCGCTCAGCGGCCTAGCTCATCTTTGGTGGAAACACTCACACCGTTCCACAGCCTTCCTACACATCCTCGCACCGCTCAGCGGCCTAGCACATCTCTGGTGGAAACACTCGCACCGTTCCACAGCCTCGCAACACATCCTCGCACCGCTCAGCGGCCTAGCACATCACTGGTGGAAACACTCGCACCGTTCCACAGCCTCGCAACACATCCTCGCACCGCTCAGCGACCTAGCACATCTCTGGTGGAAACACTCACACCGTTCCACAGCCTCGCAACACATCCTCGCACCGCTCAGCGTTCTAGCACATCCTTGGTAGAAACACTCGCACCGATCCACAGCCTCGCAACACATCCTCGCACCACTCAGCTACCAAGCACATCTCTGGTGGAAACACTCACACCGTTCGACAGCCTCGCTACACATCCTCGCACCGCTCAGCGGCCTAGCACATTTCTGGTGGAAACACTCACACCGTTCCACAGGCTCGCTACACATCCTCGCACCGCTCAGCGGACTAGCACATCTCTGGTGGAAACACTCACACCGTTCCACAGCCTCGCTACACATCCTCGCACCGCTCAGCGGCCTAGCACATCTCTGGTGGAAACACTCACACCGTTCCACAGCCTTGTTACACATCCTCGCACCGCTCAGCGGCCTAGCACATCACTGGTGGAAACACTCGCACCGTTCCACAGCCTCGCAACACATCCTCGCACCGCTCAGCGACCTAGCACATCTCTGGTGGAAACACTCACACCGTTCCACAGCCTCGCAACACATCCTCGCACCGCTCAGTGGCCTAGCACATCCCTGGTAGAAACACTCGCACCGATCCACAGCCTCGCAACACATCCTCGCACCGCTCAGCAACCTAGCATATCTCTGGTGGAAACACTCACACCGTTCCACAGCCTCGCAACACATCCTCGCACCGCTCAGCGGCCTAGCACATCCCTGGTAGAAACACTCGCACCGATCCACAGCCTCGCACCGCTCAGCGGCCTTGCACATCTCTGGTAGAATAACTCACACCGTTCCACAGCCTCGCAACACATCCTCGCACCACTCAGCGGCCTAGCACATCTCTGGTGGAAACACTCACACCGTTCCACAGCCTCGCTACACATCCTCGCACCGCTCAGCGGCCTAGCTCATCTTTGGTGGAAACACTCACACCGTTCCACAGCCTTTCTACACATCCTCGCACCGCTCAGCGGCCTAGCACATCTCTGGTGGAAACACTCACACCGTTCCACAGCCTCGCAACACATCCTCGCACCGCTCAGCTACCTAGCACATCTCTGGTGGAAACACTCACACAGTTCCACAGCCTCGCTACACATCCTCGCACCGCTCAGCGGCCTAGCACATCTCTGGTGAAAACACACCGTTCCACAGCCTCGCTTCACATCATCGTACCGCTCAGCGGCCTAGCACATCTCTGGTGGAAGGACTCGCACCATTCCACAGCCTCGCTACACATCTTCGCACCGCTCAGCGGCCTAGCACATCTCTGGTGGAAACACTCACACCGTTCCACAGCCTCGCAACACATCCTCGCACCGCTCAGCGGCCTAGCACATCCGTGGTAGAAACACTCGCACCGATCCACAGCCTCGCAACACATCCTCGCACCGCTCTGTGGCCTAGCACATCTCTGGTGGAAGGACTCGCACCATTCCACAGCCTCGCTACACATCCTCGCACCGCTCAGCGGCCTAGCACATCCCTGGTGGAAACACTCACACCGTTCCACAGCCTCGCTACACATCCTCGCACCGCTCAGTGGCCTAGCACATCCCTGGTAGAAACACTCGCACCGATCCACAGCCTCGCTACACATCCTCGCACCGCTCAGCGGCCTAGCACATCTCTGGTGGAAACACTCACACCGTTCCACAGCCTTGTTACACATCCTCGCACCGCTCAGCGGCCTAGCACATCACTGGTGGAAACACTCGCACCGTTCCACAGCCTCGCAACACATCCTCGCACCGCTCAGCAACCTAGCACATCTCTGGTGGAAACACTCACACCGTTCCACAGCCTCGCAACACATCCTCGCACCGCTCAACGGCCTAGCACATCCCTGGTAGAAACACTCGCACCGATCCACAGCCTCGCACCGCTCAGCGGCCTTGCACATCTCTGGTGGAATAACTCACACCGTTCCACAGCCTCGCAACACATCCTCGCACCACTCAGCGGCCTAGCACATCTCTGGTGGAAACACTCACACCGTTCCACAGCCTCGCTACACATCCTCGCACCGCCCAGCGGCCTAGCACATCCCTGGTGGAAACACTCACTCCGTTCCACAGCCTTCCTACACATCCTCGCACCGCTCAGTGGCCTAGCACATTTCTGGTGGAAACACTCACACCGTTCCACAGCCTTCCTACACATCCTCGCACCGCTCAGCGGCCTAGCACATCCCTGGTGGAAACACTCGCACCAATCCACAGACGCGCAACACATCCTCACACCGCTCAGCTACCTAGCACATCTCTGGTGGAAGGACTCGCACCATTCCACAGCCTCGCTACACATCCTCGCACCGCTCAGCGGCCTAGCACATCTCTGGTGGAAACACTCACACCGTTCCACAGCCTCGCAACACATCCTCGCACCGCTCAGCGGCCTAGCACATCCGTGGTAGAAACACTCGCACCGATCCACAGCCTCGCAACACATCCTCGCACCGCTCAGTGGCCTAGCACATCTCTGGTAGAAACACTCACACCGTTCCACAGCCTCGCTACACATCCTCGCACCGCTCAGCGGTCTCGCACATCTCTGGTGGAAACACTCACACCGTTCCACAGCCTCGCTTCACATCATCGCACTGCTCAGCGGCCTTGCACATCCCTGGTGGAAACACTCACACCGTTCCACAGCCTCGCTACACATCCTCGCACCGCTCAGTGGCCTAGCACATCCCTGGTAGAAACACTCGCACCGATCCACAGCCTCGCTACACATCCTCGCACCGCTCAGCGGCCTAGCACATCTCTGGTGGAAACACTCACACCGTTCCACAGCCTTGTTACACATCCTCGCACCGCTCAGCGGCCTAGCACATCACTGGTGGAAACACTCGCACCGTTCCACAGCCTCGCAACACATCCTCGCATCGCTCAGCAACCTAGCACATCTCTGGTGGAAACACTCACACCGTTCCACAGCCTCGCAACACATCCTCGCACCGCTCAGCGGCCTAGCGCATCCCTGGTAGAAACACTCGCACCGATCCACAGCCTCGCACCGCTCAGCGGCCTTGCACATCTCTGGTGGAATAACTCACACCGTTCCACAGCCTCGCAACACATCCTCGCACTACTCAGCGGCCTAGCACATCTCTGGTGGAAACACTCACACCGTTCCACAGCCTCGCTACACATCCTCGCACCGCTCAGCGGCCTAGCACATCCCTGGTGGAAACACTCACACCGTTCGACAGCCTAGCAACACATCCTCGCACCAATCAGCGGCCTAGCACATCCCTGGTAGAAACACTCGCACCGATCCACAGCCTCGCAACACATCCTCGCACCACTCAGCGGCCTAGCACATCCCTGGTAGAAAACTCGCACCGATCCACAGCCTTGCTACACATCCTCGCACCGCTCAGCGGCCTAGCACATCTCTGGTGGAAAAACTCACACCGTTCCACAGCCTTCCTACACATCCTCGCACCGCTCAGCGGCCTAGCACATCTCTGGTGGAAACACTCACACCGTTCCACAGCCTCGCAACACATCCTCGCACCGCTCAGCGACCTAGCACATCTCTGGTAGAAACCCTTACACCGTTCCACAGCCTCGCTTCACATCCTCGCACCGCTCAGCAGCCTAGCACATCCCTGGTGGAAACACTCGCACCAATCCACAGACGCGCAACACATCCTCGCACCGCTCAGCGGCCTAGCACATCTCTGGTGGAAAAACTCACACCGTTCCACAGCCTTCCTACACATCCTCGCACCGCTCAGCGGCCTAGCACATCTCTGGTGGAAACACTCACACCGTTCCACAGCCTCGCAACACATCCTCGCACCGCTCAGCGACCTAGCACATCTCTGGTAGAAACCCTTACACCGTTCCACAGCCTCGCTACACATCCTCGCACCGCTCAGCAGCCTAGCACATCCCTGGTGGAAACACTCGCACCAATCCACAGACGCGCAACACATCCTCGCACCGCTCAGCGGCCTAGCACATCTCTGGTGGAAACACTCACACCGTTCCACAGCCTCGCAACACATCCTCGCACCGCTCAATTACCTAGCAAATCTCTGGTGGAAACACTCACACAGTTCCACAGCCTCGCTACACATCCTCGCACCGCTCAGCGGCCTAGCAAATCTCTGGTGAAAACACACCGTTCCACAGCCTCGCTTCACATCATCGTACCGCTCAGCGGCCTAGCACATCTCTAGTGGAAGGACTCGCACCATTCCACAGCCTCGCTACACATCTTCGCACCGCTCAGCGGCCTAGCACATCTCTGGTGGAAACACTCACACCGTTCCACAGCCTCGCAACACATCCTCGCACCGCTCAGCGGCCTAGCACATCCGTGGTAGAAACACTCGCACCGATCCACAGCCTCGCAACACATCCTCGCACCGCTCAGTGGCCTAGCACATCTCTGGTGGAAGGACTCGCACCATTCCACAGCCTCGCTACACATCCTCGCACCGCTCAGCGGCCTAGCACATCTCTGGTAGAAACACTCGCACCGATCCACAGCCTCGCAACACATCCTCGCACCACTCAGCGGCCTAGCACATCCCTGGTAGAAACACTCGCACCGATCCACAGCCTTGCTACACATCCTCGCACCGCTCAGCGGCCTAGCACATCTCTGGTGGAAACACTCACACAGTTCC
The DNA here is from genome assembly GCA_964057195.1 of Orthosia cruda. Classification (NCBI taxonomy): domain Eukaryota; kingdom Metazoa; phylum Arthropoda; class Insecta; order Lepidoptera; family Noctuidae; genus Orthosia; species Orthosia cruda. The sequence goes on along the minus strand of OZ059852.1, from coordinate 2,398,244 downwards.
ACAGCCTCGCTGCACATCCTCGCACCGCTCAGCGGCCTTGCTCATCTTTGGTGGAAACACTCACACCGTTCCACAGCCTTCCTACACATCCTCGCACCGCTCAGCGGCCTAGCACATCTCTGGTGGAAACACTCACACCGTTCCACAGCCTTCCTACACATCCTCGCACCGCTCAGCGGCCTAGCACATCTCTGGTGGAAACACTCACACCGTTCCACAGCCTCGCAACACATCCTCGCACCGCTCAGCGACCTAGCACATCTCTGGTAGAAACCCTTACACCGTTCCACAGCCTCGCTACACATCCTTGCACCGCTCAGAAGCCTAGCACATCTCTGGTGGAAACACTCACACCGATCCACAGCCTCGCAACACATCCTCGCACCACTCAGCGGCCTAGCACATCCCTGGTAGAAACACTCGCACCGATCCACAGCCTTGCTACACATCCTCGCACCGCTCAGCGGCCTAGCACATCTCTGGTGGAAACACTCACACAGTTCCACAGCCTCGCTGCACATCCTCGCACCGCTCAGCGGCCTTGCTCATCTTTGGTGGAAACACTCACACCGTTCCACAGCCTTCCTACACATCCTCGCACCGCTCAGCGGCCTAGCACATCTCTGGTGGAAACACTCACACCGTTCCACAGCCTTCCTACACATCCTCGCACCGCTCAGCGGCCTAGCACATCTCTGGTGGAAACACTCACACCGTTCCACAGCCTCGCAACACATCCTCGCACCGCTCAGCGACCTAGCACATCTCTGGTAGAAACCCTTACACCGTTCCACAGCCTCGCTACACATCCTTGCACCGCTCAGAAGCCTAGCACATCTCTGGTGGAAACACTCACACCGTTTGACAGCCTCGCTACACATCCTCGCACCGCTCAGCGGCCTAGCTCATCTTTGGTGGAAACACTCACACCGTTCCACAGCCTTCCTACACATCCTCGCACCGCTCAGCGGCCTAGCACATCTCTGGTGGCAAAACTCACACCGTTCCACAGCCTCGCTACACATCCTCGCACCGCTCAGCGGCCTAGCACATCTCTGGTGGAAACACTCACACCGTTCGACAGCCTAGCAACACATCCTCGCACCGCTCAGCGGCCTAGCACATCCCTGGTAGAAACACTCGCACCGATCCACAGCCTCGCAACACATCCTCGCACCACTCAGCGGCCTAGCACATCCCTGGTAGAAACACTCGCACCGATCCACAGCCTTGCTACACATCCTCGCACCGCTCAGCGGCCTAGCACATCTCTGGTGGAAACACTCACACCGTTTGACAGCCTCGCTACACATCCTCGCACCGCTAAGCGGCCTAGCTCATCTTTGGTGAAAACACTCACACCGTTCCACAGCCTTCCTACACATCCTCGCACCGCTCAGCGGCCTAGCACATCTCTGGTGGAAACACTCACACCGTTCCACAGCCTTCCTACACATCCTCGCACCGCTCAGTGGCCTACACATCTCTGGTGGAAACACTCACACCGTTCCACAGCCTCGCAACACATCCTCGCACCGCTCAGCGACCTAGCACATCTCTGGTAGAAACCCTTACACCGTTCCACATCCTCGAACCGCTCAGCAGCCTAGCACATCTGTGGTGGAAACACTAACACCGTTTGACAGCCTCGCTACACATCCTCGCACCGCTCAGCGGCCTAGCTCATCTTTGGTGGAAACACTCACACCGTTCCACAGCCTTCCTACACATCCTCGCACCGCTCAGCGGCCTAGCACATCTCTGCTGGAAACACTCACACCGTTCCACAGCCTTCCTACACATCCTCGCACCGCTCAGCGGCCTAGCACATCTCTGGTGGAAACACTCGCACCAATCCACAGACGCGCAACACATCCTCACACCGCTCAGCTACCTAGCACATCTCTGGTGGAAACACTCACACAGTTCCACAGCCTCGCTACACATCCTCGCACCGCTCATTGGCCTAGCTCATCTTTGGTGGAAACAGTCACACCGTTCCACAGCCTTCCTACACATCCTCGCACCGCTCAGCTACCTAGCACATCACTGGTGGAAACACTCACACCGTTCGACAGCCTCGCTACACATCCTCGCACCGCTCAGCAGCCTAGCACATCCCTGGTGGAAACACTCACACAGTTCCACAGCCTCGCTACACATCCTCGCACCGCTCAGCGGCCTAGCACATCCCTGGTGGAAACACTGACACAGTTCCACAGCCTCGCTACACATCCTCGCACCGCTCAGCGGCCTAGCACATCCCTGGTGGAAACACTCACACCGTTCCACAGCCTCGCAACACATCCTCGCACCGCTTAGCGACCTAGCACATCTCTGGTAGAAACACTCACACCGTTCCACAGCCTCGCAACACATCCTCGCACCGCTCAGCTACCTAGCACATCCCTGGTAGAAACACTCGCACCGATCCACAGCCTCGCAACACATCCTCGCACCGCTCAGCGGCCTAGCACATCCCTGGTAGAAACACTCGCACCGATCCACAGCCTCGCAACACATCCTCGCACCACTCAGCTACCAAGCACATCTCTGGTGAAAACACTCACACCGTTCGACAGCCTCGCTACACATCCTCGCACCGCTCAGCGGCCTAGCACATTTCTGGTGGAAACACTCACACCGTTCCACAGGCTCGCTACACATCCTCGCACCGCTCAGCGGACTAGCACATCTCTGGTGGAAACACTCACACCGTTCCACAGCCTCGCTACACATCCTCGCACCGCTCAGTGGCCTAGCACATCTCTGGTGGAAACACTCACACCGTTCCACAGCCTTGTTACACATCCTCGCACCGCTCAGCGGCCTAGCACATCACTGGTGGAAACACTCGCACCGTTCCACAGCCTCGCAACACATCCTCGCACCGCTCAGCGACCTAGCACATCTCTGGTGGAAACACTCACACCGTTCGACAGCCTCGCTACACATCCTCGCACCGCTCAGCGGCCTAGCTCATCTTTGGTGGAAACACTCACACCGTTCCACAGCCTTCCTACACATCCTCGCACCGCTCAGCTAACAAGCACATCTCTGGTGGAAACACTCGCACCGTTCCACAGCCTCGCAACACATCCTCGCACCGCTCAGCGGCCTAGCACATCACTGGTGGAAACACTCGCACCGTTCCACAGCCTCGCAACACATCCTCGCACCGCTCAGCGACCTAGCACATCTCTGGTGGAAACACTCACACCGTTCCACAGCCTCGCAACAAATCCTCGCACCGCTCAGCGACCTAGCACATCTCTGATAGAAACCCTTACACCGTTCCACAGCCTCGCTACACATCCTCGCACCGCTCAGCAGCCTAGCACATCTCTGGTGGAAACACTCACACCGTTTGACAGCCTCGCTACACATCCTCGCACCGCTCAACGGCCTAGCTCATCTTTGGTGGAAACACTCACACCGTTCCACAGCCTTCCTACACATCCTCGCACCGCTCAGCGGCCTAGCACATCTCTGGAAGAAACCCTTACACCGTTCCACAGCCTCGCTACACATCCTCGCACCGCTCAGCAGCCTAGCACATCCCTGGTGGAAACACTCGCACCAATCCACAGACGCGCAACACATCCTCACACCGCTCAGCTACCTAGCACATCTCTGGTGGAAACACTCACACAGTTCCACAGCCTCGCTACACATCCTCGCACCGCTCAGCGGCCTAGCACATCCCTGGTAGAAACACTCGCACCGATCCACAGCCTCGCAACACATCCTCGCACCGCTCAGCGGCCTAGCACATCCCTGGTAGAAACACTCGCACCGATCCACAGCCTCGCTACACATCATCGCACCGCTCAGCGACCTAGCACATCTCTGGTGGAAACACTCGCACCGTTCCACAGCCTCTTAACACATCCTCGCACCGCTCAGCGACCTAGCACATCTCTGGTGGAAACCCTCACAACGTTCCACAGCCTCGCTACACATCATCGCACCGCTCAGCGACCTAGCACATCTCTAGTGGAAACACTCACAACGTTCCACAGCCTCGCTACACATCCTCGCACCGCTCAGCGGCCTAGCACATCTCTGGTGGAAACACTCGCACCGTTCCACAGCCTCGCAACACATCCTCGCACCGCTCAGCGGCCTAGCACATCACTGGTGGAAACACTCGCACCGTTCCACAGCCTCGCAACACATCCTCGCACCGCTCAGCGACCTAGCACATCTCTGGTGGAAACACTCACACCGTTCCACAGCCTCGCAACACATCCTCGCACCGCTCAGCGGCCTAGCACATCCCTGGTAGAAACACTCGCACCGATCCACAGCCTCGCAACACATCCTCGCACCACTCAGCTACCAAGCCCATCTCTGGTGGAAACACTCACACCGTTCGACAGCCTCGCTACACATCCTCGCACCGCTCAGCGGCCTAGCACATTTCTGGTGGAAACACTCACACCGTTCCACAGGCTCGCTACACATCCTCGCACCGCTCAGCGGACTAGCACATCTCTGGTGGAAACACTCACACCGTTCCACAGCCTCGCTACACATCCTCGCACCGCTCAGCGGCCTAGCACATCTCTGGTGGAAACACTCACACCGTTCCACAGCCTTGTTACACATCCTCGCACCGCTCAGCGGCCTAGCACATCACTGGTGGAAACACTCGCACCGTTCCACAGCCTCGCAACACATCCTCGCACCGCTCAGCGACCTAGCACATCTCTGGTGGAAACACTTACACCGTTCCACAGCCTCACAACACATCCTCGCACCGCTCAGTGGCCTAGCACATCCCTGGTAGAAACACTCGCACCGATCCACAGCCTCGCAACACATCCTCGCACCGCTCAGCAACCTAGCACATCTCTGGTGGAAACACTCACACCGTTCCACAGCCTCGCAACACATCCTCGCACCGCTCAGCGGCCTAGCACATCCCTGGTAGAAACACTCGCACCGATCCACAGCCTCGCACCGCTCAGCGGCCTTGCACATCTCTGGTGGAATAACTCACACCGTTCCACAGCCTCGCAACACATCCTCGCACCACTCAGCGGCCTAGCACATCTCTGGTGGAAACACTCACACCGTTCCACAGCCTCGCTACACATCCTCGCACCGCTTAGCGGCCTAGCTCATCTTTGGTGGAAACACTCACACCGTTCCACAGCCTTTCTACACATCCTCGCACCGCTCAGCGGCCTAGCACATCTCTGGTGGAAACACTCACACCGTTCCACAGCCTCGCAACACATCCTCGCACCGCTCAGCTACCTAGCACATCTCTGGTGGAAACACTCACACAGTTCCACAGCCTCGCTACACATCCTCGCACCGCTCAGCGGCCTAGCACATCTCTGGTGAAAACACACCGTTCCACAGCCTCGCTTCACATCATCGTACCGCTCAGCGGCCTAGCACATCTCTGGTGGAAGGACTCGCACCATTCCACAGCCTCGCTACACATCCTCGCACCGCTCAGCGGCCTAGCACATCCGTGGTAGAAACACTCGCACCGATCCACAGCCTCGCAAAACATCCTCGCACCGCTCAGTGGCCTAGCACATCTCTGGTAGAAACACTCACACCGTTCCACAGCCTCGCTACACATCCTCGCACCGCTCAGCGGTCTCGCACATCTCTGGTGGAAACACTCACACCGTTCCACAGCCTCGCTTCACATCATCGCACTGCTCAGCGGCCTTGCACATCCCTGGTAGAAACACTCGCACCGATCCACAGCCTCGCAACACATCCTCGCACCGCTCAGTGGCCTAGCACATCTCTGGTGGAAGGACTCGCACCATTCCACAGCCTCGCTACACATCCTCGCACCGCTCAGCGGCCTAGCACATCCGTGGTAGAAACACTCGCACCGATCCACAGCCTCGCAAAACATCCTCGCACCGCTCAGTGGCCTAGCACATCTCTGGTAGAAACACTCACACCGTTCCACAGCCTCGCTACACATCCTCGCACCGCTCAGCGGTCTCGCACATCTCTGGTGGAAACACTCACACCGTTCCACAGCCTCGCTTCACATCATCGCACCGCTCAGCGGCCTTGCACATCCCTGGTGGAAACACTCACACCGTTCCACAGCCTCGCTACACATCCTCGCACCGCTCAGTGGCCTAGCACATCCCTGGTAGAAACACTCGCACCGATCCACAGCCTCGCTACACATCCTCGCACCGCTCAGCGGCCTAGCACATCTCTGGTGGAAACACTCACACCGTTCCACAGCCTTGTTGCACATCCTCGCACCGCTCAGCGGCCTAGCACATCACTGGTGGAAACACTCGCACCGTTCCACAGCCTCGCAACACATCCTCGCACCGCTCAGCAACCTAGCACATCTCTGGTGGAAACACTCACACCGTTCCACAGCCTCGCAACACATCCTCGCACCGCTCAGCGGCCTAGCACATCCCTGGTAGAAACACTCGCACCGATCCACAGCCTCGCACCGCTCAGCGGCCTTGCACATCTCTGGTGGAATAACTCACACCGTTCCACAGCCTCGCAACACATCCTCGCACCACTCAGCGGCCTAGCACATCTCTGGTGGAAACACTCACACCGTTCCACAGCCTCGCTACACATCCTCGCACCGCTCAGCGGCCTAGCACATCCCTGGTGGAAACACTCACTCCGTTCCACAGCCTTCCTACACATCCTCGCACCGCTCAGCGGCCTAGCACATCTCTGGTGGAAACACTCACACCGTTCCACAGCCTTCCTACACATCCTCGCACCGCTCAGCGGCCTAGCACATCCCTGGTGGAAACACTCGCACCAATCCACAGACGCGCAACACATCCTCACACCGCTCAGCTACCTAGCACATCTCTGGTGGAAACACTCACACAGTTCCACAGCCTCGCTACACATCCTCGCACCGCTCATTGGCCTAGCTCATCTTTGGTGGAAACAGTCACACCGTTCCACAGCCTTCCTACACATCCTCGCACCGCTCAGCAGCCTAGCACATCCCTGGTGGAAACACTCGCACCAATCCACAGACGCGCAACACATCCTCACACCGCTCAGCTACCTAGCACATCTCTGGTGGAAACACTCACACAGTTCCACAGCCTCGCTACACATCCTCGCACCGCTCATTGGCCTAGCTCATCTTTGGTGGAAACACTCACACCGTTCGACAGCCTCGCTACACATCCTCGCACCGCTCAGCAGCCTAGCACATCCCTGGTGGAAACACTCACACAGTTCCACAGCCTCGCTACACATCCTCGCACCGCTCAGCGGCCTAGCACATCTCTGGTGGAAACACTCACACAGTTCCACAGCCTCGCTACACATCCTCGCACCGCTCATTGGCCTAGCTCATCTTTGGTGGAAACACTCACACCGTTCGACAGCCTCGCTACACATCCTCGCACCGCTCAGCAGCCTAGCACATCCCTGGTGGAAACACTCACACAGTTCCACAGCCTCGCTACACATCCTCGCACCGCTCAGCGGCCTAGCACATCCCTGGTGGAAACACTGACACAGTTCCACAGCCTCGCTACACATCCTCGCACCGCTCAGCGGCCTAGCACATCCCTGGTGGAAACACTCACACCGTTCCACAGCCTCGCAACACATCCTCGCACCGCTTAGCGACCTAGCACATCTCTGGTAGAAACACTCACACCGTTCCACAGCCTCGCAACACATCCTCGCACCGCTCAGCTACCTAGCACATCTCTGGTGGAAACACTCGCACCGATCCACAGCCTTCCTACACATCCTCGCACCGCTCAGCGGCCTAGCACATCTCTGGTGGAAACACTCACACCGTTCCACAGCCTCGCAACACATCCTCGCACCGCTCAGCTACCTAGCACATCTCTGGTGGAAACACTCACACCGTTCGACAGCCTCGCTACACATCCTCGCACCGCTCAGCGGCCTAGCTCATCTTTGGTGGAAACACTCACACCGTTCCACAGCCTTCCTACACATCCTCGCACCGCTCAGCGGCCTAGCTCATCTTTGGTGGAAACACTCACACCGTTCCACAGCCTCGCAACACATCCTCGCACCGCTCAGCGGCCTAGCAGATCCCTGGTAGAAACACTCGCACCGATCCACAGCCTCGCAACACATCCTCGCACCGCTCAGCGGCCTAGCACATCCCTGGTAGAAACACTCGCACCGATCCACAGCCTCGCAACACATCCTCGCACCACTCAGCTACCAAGCACATCTCTGGTGGAAACACTCACACCGTTCGACAGCCTCGCTACACATCCTCGCACCGCTCAGCGGCCTAGCACATTTCTGGTGGAAACACTCACACCGTTCCACAGGCTCGCTGCACATCCTCGCACCGCTCAGCGGACTAGCACATCTCTGGTGGAAACACTCACACCGTTCCACAGCCTCGCTACACATCCTCGCACCGCTCAGCGGCCTAGCACATCTCTGGTGGAAACACTCACACCGTTCCACAGCCTTCCTACACATCCTCGCACCGCTCAGCGGCCTAGCAGATCTCTGGTGGAAACACTCACACCGTTCGACAGCCTCGCAACACATCCTCGCACCACTCAGCGGCCTAGCACATCTCTGGTGGAAACACTCACAACGTTCCACAGCCTCGCTACACATCCTCGCACCGCTCAGCGGCCTAGCACATCCCTGGTGGAAACACTCACATTGTTCCACAGCCTTCCTACACATCCTCGCACCGCTCAGCGGCCTAGCACATCTCTGGTGGAAACACTCACACCGTTCCACAGCCTTCCTACACATCCTCGCACCGCTCAGCGGCCTAGCACATCTCTGGTGGAAACACTCACACCGTTCCACAGCCTCGCTACACATCCTCGCACCGCTCAGCGGCCTAGCACATCCCTGGTGGAAACACTCACACCGTTCCACAGCCTTCCTACACATCCTCGCACCGCTCAGCGGCCTAGCACATCTCTGGTGGAAACACTCACACCGTTCCACAGCCTTCCTACACATCCTCGCACCGCTCAGCGGCCTAGCACATCTCTGGTGGAAACACTCACACCGTTCGACAGCCTCGCAACACATCCTCGCACCACTCAGCTACCAAGCACATCTCTGGTGGAAACACTCACACCGTTCGACAGCCTCGCTACACATCCTCGCACCACTCAGCTACCAAGCACATCTCTGGTGGAAACACTCACACCGTTCGACAGCCTCGCTACACATCCTCGCACCGCTCAGCGGTCTCGCACATCTCTGGTGGAAACACTCACACCGTTCCACAGCCTCGCTTCACATCATCGCACTGCTAAGCGGCCTAGCTCATCTTTGGTGGAAACACTCACACCGTTCCACAGCCTTCCTACACATCCTCGCACCGCTCAGCGGCCTAGCACATCTCTGGTGGAAACACTCACACCGTTCCACAGCCTTCCTACACATCCTCGCACCGCTCAGTGGCCTAGCACATCTCTGGTGGAAACACTCACACCGTTTGACAGCCTCGCTACACATCCTCGCACCGCTCAGCGGCCTAGCACATCTCTGGTGGAAACACTCGCACCGTTCCACAGCCTCGCAACACATCCTCGCACCGCTCAGCTACCTAGCACATCTCTGGTGGAAACACTCACACAGTTCCACAGCCTCGCAACACATCCTCGCACCGCTCAGCGGCCTAGCACATCCCTGGTAGAAACACTCGCACCGATCCACAGCCTCGCAACACATCCTCGCACCGCTCAGCGGCCTAGCACATCCGTGGTAGAAACACTCGCACCGATCCACAGCCTCGCAACACATCCTCGCACCGCTCAGTGGCCTAGCACATCTCTGGTGGAAGGACTCGCACCATTCCACAGCCTCGCAACACATCCTCGCACCGCTCAGCTACCTAGCACATCTCTGGTGGAAACACTCACACAGTTCCACAGCCTCGCAACACATCCTCGCACCGCTCAGCGGCCTAGCACATCCCTGGTAGAAACACTCGCACCGATCCACAGCCTCGCAACACATCCTCGCACCGCTCAGCGGCCTAGCACATCCGTGGTAGAAACACTCGCACCGATCCACAGCCTCGCAACACATCCTCGCACCGCTCAGTGGCCTAGCACATCTCTGGTGGAAGGACTCGCACCATTCCACAGCCTCGCAACACATCCTCGCACCGCTCAGCGGCCTAGCACATCCCTGGTGGAAACACTCACACAGTTCCACAGCCTCGCTACACATCCTCGCACCGCTCAGCGGCCTAGCACATCCCTGGTGGAAAAACTCACACCGTTCGACAGCCACGCAACACATCCTCGCACCGCTCAGCTACCTAGCACATCTCTGGTGGAAACACTCGCACCGATCCACAGCCTTGCTACACATCCTCGCACCGCTCAGCGGCCTAGCACATCCCTGGTGGAAACACTCACACCGTTCCACAGCCTCGCAACACATCCTCGCACCGCTTAGCGACCTAGCACATCTCTGGTAGAAACACTCACACCGTTCCACAGCCTCGCAACACATCCTCGCACCGCTCAGCTACCTAGCACATCTCTGGTGGAAACACTCGCACCGATCCACAGCCTTGCTACACATCCTCGCACCGCTCAGCGGCCTAGCACATCTCTGGTGGAAACACTCACACCGTTCCACAGCCTCGCAACACATCCTCGCACCGCTCAGCTACCTAGCACATCTCTGGTGGAAACACTCACACCGTTCGACAGCCTCGCTACACATCCTCGTACCGCTCAGCGGCCTAGCTCATCTTTGGTGGAAACACTCACACCGTTCCACAGCCTTCCTACACATCCTCGCACCGCTCAGCGGCCTAGCTCATCTTTGGTGGAAATACTCACACCGTTCCACAGCCTCGCAACACATCCTCGCACCGCTCAGCGGCCTAGCACATCCCTGGTAGAAACACTCGCACCGATCCACAGCCTCGCAACACATCCTCGCACCGCTCAGCGGCCTAGCACATCCCTGGTAGAAACACTCGCACCGATCCACAGCCTCGCAACACATCCTCGCACCACTCAGCGGCCTAGCACATTTCTGGTGGAAACACTCACACCGTTCCACAGGCTCGCTACACATCCTCGCACCGCTCAGCGGACTAGCACATCTCTGGTGGAAACACTCACACCGTTCCACAGCCTCGCTACACATCCTCGCACCGCTCAGCGGCCTAGCACATCTCTGGTGGAAACACTCACACCGTTCCACAGCCTTGTTACACATCCTCGCACCGCTCAGCGGCCTAGCACATCACTGGTGGAAACACTCGCACCGTTCCACAGCCTCGCAACACATCCTCGCACCGCTCAGCAACCTAGCACATCTCTGGTGGAAACACTCACACCGTTCCACAGCCTCGCAACACATCCTCGCACCGCTCAGCGGCCTAGCACATCCCTGGTAGAAACACTCGCACCGATCCACAGCCTCGCACCGCTCAGCGGCCTTGCACATCTCTGGTGGAATAACTCACACCGTTCCACAGCCTCGCAAGACATCCTCGCACCACTCAGCGGCCTAGCACATCTCTGGTGGAAACACACACACCGTTCCACAGCCTCGCTACACATCCTCGCACCGCTCAGCGGCCTAGCTCATCTTTGGTGGAAACACTCACACCGTTCCACAGCCTTTCTACACATCCTCGCACCGCTCAGCGACCTAACACATCTCTGGTGGAAACCCTTACACCGTTCCACAGCCTCGCTACACATCCTCGCACCGCTCAGCAGCCTAGCACATCCCTGGTGGAAACACTCACACCGTTCCACAGCCTCGCAACACATCCTCGCACCGCTCAGCTACCTAGCACATCTCTGGTGGAAACACTCACACAGTTCCACAGCCTCGCTACACATCCTCGCACCGCTCAGCGGCCTAGCACATCTCTGGTGAAAACACACCGTTCCACAGCCTCGCTTCACATCATCGTACCGCTCAGCGGCCTAGCACATCTCTGGTGGAAGGACTCGCACCATTCCACAGCCTCGCTACACATCTTCGCACCGCTCAGCGGCCTAGCACATCTCTGGTGGAAACACTCACACCGTTCCACAGCCTCGCAACACATCCTCGCACCGCTCAGCGGCCTAGCACATCCGTGGTAGAAACACTCGCACCGATCCACAGCCTCGCAACACATCCTCGCACCGCTCAGCGGCCTAGCTCATCTTTGGTGGAAACACTCACACCGTTCCACAGCCTTCCTACACATCCTCGCACCGCTCAGCGGCCTAGCACATCTCTGGTGGAAACACTCACACCGTTCCACAGCCTTCCTACACATCCTCGCACCGCTCAGTGGCCTAGCACATCTCTGGTGGAAACACTCACACCGTTCCACAGCCTCGCAACACATCCTCGCACCGCTCAGCGACCTAGCACATCTCTGGTAGAAACCCTTACACCGTTCCACAGCCTCGCTACATATCCTCGCACCGCTCAGCAGCCTAGCACATCTCTGGTGGAAACACTCACACCGTTTGACAGCCTCGCTACACATCCTCGCACCGCTCAGCGGCCTAGCTCATCTTTGGTGGAAACACTCACACCGTTCCACAGCCTTCCTACACATCCTCGCACCGCTCAGCGGCCTAGCACATCTCTGCTGGAAACACTCACACCGTTCGACAGCCTCGCTACACATCCTCGCAACGCTCAGCGGCCTAGCACATCCCTGGTGGAAACACTCACACAGTTTCACAGCCTCGCTACACATCCTCGCACCGCTCATTGGCCTAGCTCATCTTTGGTGGAAACACTCACACCGTTCGACAGCCTCGCTACACATCCTCGCACCGCCCAGCAGCCTAGCACATCCCTGGTGGAAACACTCACACAGTTCCACAGCCTCGCTAGACATCCTCGCACCGCTCATTGGCCTAGCTCATCTTTGGTGGAAACACTCACACCGTTCGACAGCCTCGCTACACATCCTCGCACCGCTCAGCAGCCTAGCACATCCCTGGTGGAAACACTCACACAGTTCCACAGCCTCGCTACACATCCTCGCACCGCTCAGCGGCCTAGCACATCCCTGGTGGAAACACTGACACAGTTCCACAGCCTCGCTACACATCCTCGCACTTTTCAGCGGCCTAGCACATCTCTGGTGGAAACACTCACACAGTTCCACAGCCTCGCTACACATCCTCGCACCGCTCATTGGCCTAGCTCATCTTTGGTGGAAACACTCACACCGTTCGACAGCCTCGCTACACATCCTCGCACCGCTCAGCGGCCTAGCACATCTCTGGTGGAAACACTCACACAGTTCCACAGCCTCGCTACACATCCTCGCACCGCTCATTGGCCTAGCTCATCTTTGGTGGAAACACTCACACCGTTCGACAGCCTCGCTACACATCCTCGCACCGCTCAGCAGCCTAGCACATCCCTGGTGGAAACACTCACACAGTTCCACAGCCTCGCTACACATCCTCGCACCGCTCAGCGGCCTAGCACATCCCTGGTGGAAACACTGACACAGTTCCACAGCCTCGCTACACATCCTCGAACCATTCAGCGGCCTAGCACATCCCTGGTGGAAACACTCACACCGTTCCACAGCCTCGCAACACATCCTCGCACCGCTCAGCGACCTAGCACATCTCTGGTAGAAACACTCACACCGTTCCACAGCCTCGCAACACATCCTCGCACCGCTCAGCTACCTAGCACATCTCTGGTGGAAACACTCGCACCGATCCACAGCCTTGCTACACATCCTCGCACCGCTCAGCGGCCTAGCACATCTCTGGTGGAAACACTCACACCGTTCCACAGCCTCGCAACACATCCTCGCACCGCTCAGCTACCTAGCACATCTCTGGTGGAAACACTCACACCGTTCGACAGCCTCGCTACACATCCTCGCACCGCTCAGCGGCCTAGCTCATCTTTGGTGGAAACACTCACACCGTTCCACAGCCTTCCTACACATCCTCGCACCGCTCAGCTAACTAGCACATCTCTGGTGGAAACACTCACACCGTTCGACAGCCTCGCTACACATCCTCGCACCGCTCAGCGGCCTAGCTCATCTCTGGTGGAAACACTCGCACCGATCCACAGCCTTCCTACACATCCTCGCACCGCTCAGCGGCCTAGCACATCTCTGGTGGAAACACTCACACCGTTCCACAGCCTTCCTACACATCCTCGCACCGCTCAGTGGCCTAGCACATCTCTGGTGGAAACACTCACACCGTTTGACAGCCTCGCTACACATCCTCGCACCGCTCAGCGGCCTAGCACATCTCTGGTGGAAACACTCACACCGTTCCACAGCCTTGTTACACATCCTCGCACCGCTCAGCGGCCTAGCACATCACTGGTGGAAACACTCGCACCGTTCCACAGCCTCGCAACACATCCTCGCACCGCTCAGCTACCTAGCACATCTCTGGTGGAAACACTCACACAGTTCCACAGCCTCGCAACACATCCTCGCACCGCTCAGCGGCCTAGCACATCCCTGGTAGAAACACTCGCACCGATCCACAGCCTCGCAACACATCCTCGCACCGCTCAGCGGCCTAGCACATCTCTGGTGGAAGGACTCGCACCATTCCACAGCCTCGCTACACATCCTCGCACCGCTCAGCGGCCTAGCACATCCGTGGTAGAAACACTCGCACCGATCCACAGCCTCGCAAAACATCCTCGCACCGCTCAGTGGCCTAGCACATCTCTGGTAGAAACACTCACACCGTTCCACAGCCTCGCTACACATCCTCGCACCGCTCAGCGGTCTCGCACATCTCTGGTGGAAACACTCACACCGTTCCACAGCCTCGCTTCACATCATCGCACTGCTCAGCGGCCTTGCACATCCCTGGTAGAAACACTCGCACCGATCCACAGCCTCGCAACACATCCTCGCACCGCTCAGTGGCCTAGCACATCTCTGGTGGAAGGACTCGCACCATTCCACAGCCTCGCTACACATCCTCGCACCGCTCAGCGGCCTAGCACATCCGTGGTAGAAACACTCGCACCGATCCACAGCCTCGCAAAACATCCTCGCACCGCTCAGTGGCCTAGCACATCTCTGGTAGAAACACTCACACCGTTCCACAGCCTCGCTACACATCCTCGCACCGCTCAGCGGTCTCGCACATCTCTGGTGGAAACACTCACACCGTTCCACAGCCTCGCTTCACATCATCGCACCGCTCAGCGGCCTTGCACATCCCTGGTGGAAACACTCACACCGTTCCACAGCCTCGCTACACATCCTCGCACCGCTCAGTGGCCTAGCACATCCCTGGTAGAAACACTCGCACCGATCCACAGCCTCGCTACACATCCTCGCACCGCTCAGCGGCCTAGCACATCTCTGGTGGAAACACTCACACCGTTCCACAGCCTTGTTACACATCCTCGCACCGCTCAGCGGCCTAGCACATCACTGGTGGAAACACTCGCACCGTTCCACAGCCTCGCAACACATCCTCGCACCGCTCAGCAACCTAGCACATCTCTGGTGGAAACACTCACACCGTTCCACAGCCTCGCAACACATCCTCGCACCGCTCAGCGGCCTAGCACATCCCTGGTAGAAACACTCGCACCGATCCACAGCCTTGCACCGCTCAGCGGCCTTGCACATCTCTGGTGGAATAACTCACACCGTTCCACAGCCTCGCAACACATCCTCGCACCACTCAGCGGCCTAGCACATCTCTGGTGGAAACACTCACACCGTTCCACAGCCTTCCTACACATCCTCGCACCGCTCAGCGGCCTAGCACATC
The DNA here is from genome assembly GCA_964057195.1 of Orthosia cruda. Lineage (NCBI taxonomy): Eukaryota > Metazoa > Arthropoda > Insecta > Lepidoptera > Noctuidae > Orthosia > Orthosia cruda. Next base: position 2,382,504 of record OZ059852.1, on the reverse strand, counting down.
TCTGCTGGAAACACTCACACCGTTCGACAGCCTCGCTACACATCCTCGCAACGCTCAGCGGCCTAGCACATCCCTGGTGGAAACACTCACACAGTTTCACAGCCTCGCTACACATCCTCGCACCGCTCATTGGCCTAGCTCATCTTTGGTGGAAACACTCACACCGTTCGACAGCCTCGCTACACATCCTCGCACCGCCCAGCAGCCTAGCACATCCCTGGTGGAAACACTCACACAGTTCCACAGCCTCGCTAGACATCCTCGCACCGCTCATTGGCCTAGCTCATCTTTGGTGGAATCACTCACACCGTTCGACAGCCTCGCTACACATCCTCGCACCGCTCAGCAGCCTAGCACATCCCTGGTGGAAACACTCACACAGTTCCACAGCCTCGCTACACATCCTCGCACCGCTCAGTGGCCTAGCACATCTCTGGTGGAAACACTCACACCGTTCCACAGCCTCGCAACACATCCTCGCACCGCTCAGCGACCTAGCACATCTCTGGTAGAAACCCTTACACCGTTCCACAGCCTCGCTACATATCCTCGCACCGCTCAGCAGCCTAGCACATCTCTGGTGGAAACACTCACACCGTTTGACAGCCTCGCTACACATCCTCGCACCGCTCAGCGGCCTAGCTCATCTTTGGTGGAAACACTCACACCGTTCCACAGCCTTCCTACACATCCTCGCACCGCTCAGCGGCCTAGCACATCTCTGCTGGAAACACTCACACCGTTCGACAGCCTCGCTACACATCCTCGCAACGCTCAGCGGCCTAGCACATCCCTGGTGGAAACACTCACACAGTTTCACAGCCTCGCTACACATCCTCGCACCGCTCATTGGCCTAGCTCATCTTTGGTGGAAACACTCACACCGTTCGACAGCCTCGCTACACATCCTCGCACCGCCCAGCAGCCTAGCACATCCCTGGTGGAAACACTCACACAGTTCCACAGCCTCGCTAGACATCCTCGCACCGCTCATTGGCCTAGCTCATCTTTGGTGGAAACACTCACACCGTTCGACAGCCTCGCTACACATCCTCGCACCGCTCAGCAGCCTAGCACATCCCTGGTGGAAACACTCACACAGTTCCACAGCCTCGCTACACATCCTCGCACCGCTCAGCGGCTTAGCACATCCCTGGTGGAAACACTGACACAGTTCCACAGCCTCGCTACACATCCTCGCACTTTTCAGCGGCCTAGCACATCTCTGGTGGAAACACTCACACAGTTCCACAGCCTCGCTACACATCCTCGCACCGCTCATTGGCCTAGCTCATCTTTGGTGGAAACACTCACACCGTTCGACAGCCTCGCTACACATCCTCGCACCGCTCAGCGGCCTAGCACATCTCTGGTGGAAACACTCACACAGTTCCACAGCCTCGCTACACATCCTCGCACCGCTCATTGGCCTAGCTCATCTTTGGTGGAAACACTCACACCGTTCGACAGCCTCGCTACACATCCTCGCACCGCTCAGCAGCCTAGCACATCCCTGGTGGAAACACTCACACAGTTCCACAGCCTCGCTACACATCCTCGCACCGCTCAGCGGCCTAGCACATCCCTGGTGGAAACACTGACACAGTTCCACAGCCTCGCTACACATCCTCGAACCATTCAGCGGCCTAGCACATCCCTGGTGGAAACACTCACACCGTTCCACAGCCTCGCAACACATCCTCGCACCGCTCAGCGACCTAGCACATCTCTGGTAGAAACACTCACACCGTTCCACAGCCTCGCAACACATCCTCGCACCGCTCAGCTACCTAGCACATCTCTGGTGGAAACACTCGCACCGATCCACAGCCTTGCTACACATCCTCGCACCGCTCAGCGGCCTAGCACATCTCTGGTGGAAACACTCACACCGTTCCACAGCCTCGCAACACATCCTCGCACCGCTCAGCTACCTAGCACATCTCTGGTGGAAACACTCACACCGTTCGACAGCCTCGCTACACATCCTCGCACCGCTCAGCGGCCTAGCTCATCTTTGGTGGAAACACTCACACCGTTTCACAGCCTTCCTACACATCCTCGCACCGCTCAGCTAACTAGCACATCTCTGGTGGAAACACTCACACCGTTCGACAGCCTCGCTACACATCCTCGCACCGCTCAGCGGCCTAGCTCATCTCTGGTGGAAACACTCGCACCGATCCACAGCCTTCCTACACATCCTCGCACCGCTCAGCGGCCTAGCACATCTCTGGTGGAAACACTCACACCGTTCCACAGCCTTCCTACACATCCTCGCACCGCTCAGTGGCCTAGCACATCTCTGGTGGAAACACTCACACCGTTTGACAGCCTCGCTACACATCCTCGCACCGCTCAGCGGCCTAGCACATCTCTGGTGGAAACACTCACACCGTTCCACAGCCTTGTTACACATCCTCGCACCGCTCAGCGGCCTAGCACATCACTGGTGGAAACACTCGCACCGTTCCACAGCCTCGCAACACATCCTCGCACCGCTCAGCTACCTAGCACATCTCTGGTGGAAACACTCACACAGTTCCACAGCCTCGCAACACATCCTCGCACCGCTCAGCGGCCTAGCACATCCCTGGTAGAAACACTCGCACCGATCCACAGCCTCGCAACACATCCTCGCACCGCTCAGCGGCCTAGCACATCCGTGGTAGAAACACTCGCACCGATCCACAGCCTCGCAACACATCCTCGCACCGCTCAGTGGCCTAGCACATCTCTGGTGGAAGGACTCGCACCATTCCACAGCCTCGCAACACATCCTCGCACCGCTCAGCGGCCTAGCACATCCCTGGTGGAAACACTCACACAGTTCCACAGCCTCGCTACACATCCTCGCACCGCTCAGCGGCCTAGCACATCCCTGGTGGAAAAACTCACACCGTTCGACAGCCACGCAACACATCCTCGCACCGCTCAGCTACCTAGCACATCTCTGGTGGAAACACTCGCACCGATCCACAGCCTTGCTACACATCCTCGCACCGCTCAGCGGCCTAGCACATCCCTGGTGGAAACACTCACACCGTTCCACAGCCTCGCAACACATCCTCGCACCGCTTAGCGACCTAGCACATCTCTGGTAGAAACACTCACACCGTTCCACAGCCTCGCAACACATCCTCGCACCGCTCAGCTACCTAGCACATCTCTGGTGGAAACACTCGCACCGATCCACAGCCTTGCTACACATCCTCGCACCGCTCAGCGGCCTAGCACATCTCTGGTGGAAACACTCACACCGTTCCACAGCCTCGCAACACATCCTCGCACCGCTCAGCTACCTAGCACATCTCTGGTGGAAACACTCACACCGTTCGACAGCCTCGCTACACATCCTCGTACCGCTCAGCGGCCTAGCTCATCTTTGGTGGAAACACTCACACCGTTCCACAGCCTTCCTACACATCCTCGCACCGCTCAGCGGCCTAGCTCATCTTTGGTGGAAATACTCACACCGTTCCACAGCCTCGCAACACATCCTCGCACCGCTCAGCGGCCTAGCACATCCCTGGTAGAAACACTCGCACCGATCCACAGCCTCGCAACACATCCTCGCACCGCTCAGCGGCCTAGCACATCCCTGGTAGAAACACTCGCACCGATCCACAGCCTCGCAACACATCCTCGCACCACTCAGCGGCCTAGCACATTTCTGGTGGAAACACTCACACCGTTCCACAGGCTCGCTACACATCCTCGCACCGCTCAGCGGACTAGCACATCTCTGGTGGAAACACTCACACCGTTCCACAGCCTCGCTACACATCCTCGCACCGCTCAGCGGCCTAGCACATCTCTGGTGGAAACACTCACACCGTTGCACAGCCTTGTTACACATCCTCGCACCGCTCAGCGGCCTAGCACATCACTGGTGGAAACACTCGCACCGTTCCACAGCCTCGCAACACATCCTCGCACCGCTCAGCAACCTAGCACATCTCTGGTGGAAACACTCACACCGTTCCACAGCCTCGCAACACATCCTCGCACCGCTCAGCGGCCTAGCACATCCCTGGTAGAAACACTCGCACCGATCCACAGCCTCGCACCGCTCAGCGGCCTTGCACATCTCTGGTGGAATAACTCACACCGTTCCACAGCCTCGCAAGACATCCTCGCACCACTCAGCGGCCTAGCACATCTCTGGTGGAAACACACACACCGTTCCACAGCCTCGCTACACATCCTCGCACCGCTCAGCGGCCTAGCTCATCTTTGGTGGAAACACTCACACCGTTCCACAGCCTTTCTACACATCCTCGCACCGCTCAGCGACCTAACACATCTCTGGTGGAAACCCTTACACCGTTCCACAGCCTCGCTACACATCCTCGCACCGCTCAGCAGCCTAGCACATCCCTGGTGGAAACACTCACACCGTTCCACAGCCTCGCAACACATCCTCGCACCGCTCAGCTACCTAGCACATCTCTGGTGGAAACACTCACACAGTTCCACAGCCTCGCTACACATCCTCGCACCGCTCAGCGGCCTAGCACATCTCTGGTGAAAACACACCGTTCCACAGCCTCGCTTCACATCATCGTACCGCTCAGCGGCCTAGCACATCTCTGGTGGAAGGACTCGCACCATTCCACAGCCTCGCTACACATCTTCGCACCGCTCAGCGGCCTAGCACATCTCTGGTGGAAACACTCACACCGTTCCACAGCCTCGCAACACATCCTCGCACCGCTCAGCGGCCTAGCACATCCGTGGTAGAAACACTCGCACCGATCCACAGCCTCGCAACACATCCTCGCACCGCTCAGCGGCCTAGCTCATCTTTGGTGGAAACACTCACACCGTTCCACAGCCTTCCTACACATCCTCGCACCGCTCAGCGGCCTAGCACATCTCTGGTGGAAACACTCACACCGTTCCACAGCCTTCCTACACATCCTCGCACCGCTCAGTGGCCTAGCACATCTCTGGTGGAAACACTCACACCGTTCCACAGCCTCGCAACACATCCTCGCACCGCTCAGCGACCTAGCACATCTCTGGTAGAAACCCTTACACCGTTCCACAGCCTCGCTACATATCCTCGCACCGCTCAGCAGCCTAGCACATCTCTGGTGGAAACACTCACACCGTTTGACAGCCTCGCTACACATCCTCGCACCGCTCAGCGGCCTAGCTCATCTTTGGTGGAAACACTCACACCGTTCCACAGCCTTCCTACACATCCTCGCACCGCTCAGCGGCCTAGCACATCTCTGCTGGAAACACTCACACCGTTCGACGGCCTCGCTACACATCCTCGCAACGCTCAGCGGCCTAGCACATCCCTGGTGGAAACACTCACACAGTTTCACAGCCTCGCTACACATCCTCGCACCGCCCAGCAGCCTAGCACATCCCTGGTGGAAACACTCACACAGTTCCACAGCCTCGCTACACATCCTCGCACCGCTCATTGGCCTAGCTCATCTTTGGTGGAAACACTCACACCGTTCGACAGCCTCGCTACACATCCTCGCACCGCTCAGCAGCCTAGCACATCCCTGGTGGAAACACTCACACAGTTCCACAGCCTCGCTACACATCCTCGCACCGCTCAGCGGCCTAGCACATCTCTGGTGGAAACACTCACACCGTTCCACAGCCTTCCTACACATCCTCGCACCGCTCAGCGGCCTAGCACATCTCTGGTGGAAACACTCACACCGTTCCACAGCCTCGCAACACATCCTCGCACCGCTCAGCGACCTAGCACATCTCTGGTAGAAACCCTTACACCGTTCCACAGCCTCGCTACACATCCTTGCACCGCTCAGAAGCCTAGCACATCTCTGGTGGAAACACTCACACCGTTTGACAGCCTCGCTACACATCCTCGCACCGCTCAGCGGCCTAGCTCATCTTTGGTGGAAACACTCACACCGTTCCACAGCCTTCCTACACATCCTCGCACCGCTCAGCGGCCTAGCACATCTCTGGTGGCAAAACTCACACCGTTCCACAGCCTCGCTACACATCCTCGCACCGCTCAGCGGCCTAGCACATCCCTGGTGGAAACACTCACACCGTTCGACAGCCTAGCAACACATCCTCGCACCGCTCAGCGGCCTAGCACATCCCTGGTAGAAACACTCGCACCGATCCACAGCCTCGCAACACATCCTCGCACCACTCAGCGGCCTAGCACATCCCTGGTAGAAACACTCGCACCGATCCACAGCCTTGCTACACATCCTCGCACCGCTCAGCGGCCTAGCACATCTCTGGTGGAAACACTCACACCGTTTGACAGCCTCGCTACACATCCTCGCACCGCTAAGCGGCCTAGCTCATCTTTGGTGAAAACACTCACACCGTTCCACAGCCTTCCTACACATCCTCGCACCGCTCAGCGACCTAGCACATCTCTGGTGGAAACACTCACACAGTTCCACAGCCTCGCTACACATCCTCGCACCGCTCATTGGCCTAGCTCATCTTTGGTGGAAACAGTCACACCGTTCCACAGCCTTCCTACACATCCTCGCACCGCTCAGCGACCTAGCACATCTCTGGTAGAAACCCTTACACCGTTCCACAGCCTCGCTACACATCCTCGAACCGCTCAGCAGCCTAGCACATCTGTGGTGGAAACACTAACACCGTTTGACAGCCTCGCTACACATCCTCGCACCGCTCAGCGGCCTAGCTCATCTTTGGTGGAAACACTCACACCGTTCCACAGCCTTCCTACACATCCTCGCACCGCTCAGCGGCCTAGCACATCTCTGCTGGAAACACTCACACCGTTCCACAGCCTTCCTACACATCCTCGCACCGCTCAGCGGCCTAGCACATCTCTGGTGGAAACACTCGCACCAATCCACAGACGCGCAACACATCCTCACACCGCTCAGCTACCTAGCACATCTCTGGTGGAAACACTCACACAGTTCCACAGCCTCGCTACACATCCTCGCACCGCTCATTGGCCTAGCTCATCTTTGGTGGAAACAGTCACACCGTTCCACAGCCTTCCTACACATCCTCGCACCGCTCAGCTACCTAGCACATCTCTGGTGGAAACACTCACACCGTTCGACAGCCTCGCTACACATCCTCGCACTTTTCAGCGGCCTAGCACATCTCTGGTGGAAACACTCACACAGTTCCACAGCCTCGCTACACATCCTCGCACCGCTCATTGGCCTAGCTCATCTTTGGTGGAAACACTCACACCGTTCGACAGCCTCGCTACACATCCTCGCACCGCTCAGCGGCCTAGCACATCTCTGGTGAAAACACACCGTTCCACAGCCTCGCTTCACATCATCGTACCGCTCAGCGGCCTAGCACATCTCTGGTGGAAGGACTCGCACCATTCCACAGCCTCGCTACACATCTTCGCACCGCTCAGCGGCCTAGCACATCTCTGGTGGAAACACTCACACCGTTCCACAGCCTCGCAACACATCCTCGCACCGCTCGGCGGCCTAGCACATCCGTGGTAGAAACACTCGCACCGATCCACAGCCTCGCAACACATCCTCGCACCGCTCAGCGGCCTAGCTCATCTTTGGTGGAAACACTCACACCGTTCCACAGCCTTCCTACACATCCTCGCACCGCTCAGCGGCCTAGCACATCTCTGGTGGAAACACTCACACCGTTCCACAGCCTTCCTACACATCCTCGCACCGCTCAGTGGCCTAGCACATCTCTGGTGGAAACACTCACACCGTTCCACAGCCTCGCAACACATCCTCGCACCGCTCAGCGACCTAGCACATCTCTGGTAGAAACCCTTACACCGTTCCACAGCCTCGCTACATATCCTCGCACCGCTCAGCAGCCTAGCACATCTCTGGTGGAAACACTCACACCGTTTGACAGCCTCGCTACACATCCTCGCACCGCTCAGCGGCCTAGCTCATCTTTGGTGGAAACACTCACACCGTTCCACAGCCTTCCTACACATCCTCGCACCGCTCAGCGGCCTAGCACATCTCTGCTGGAAACACTCACACCGTTCGACAGCCTCGCTACACATCCTCGCAACGCTCAGCGGCCTAGCACATCCCTGGTGGAAACACTCACACAGTTTCACAGCCTCGCTACACATCCTCGCACCGCTCATTGGCCTAGCTCATCTTTGGTGGAAACACTCACACCGTTCGACAGCCTCGCTACACATCCTCGCACCGCCCAGCAGCCTAGCACATCCCTGGTGGAAACACTCACACAGTTCCACAGCCTTGCTACACATCCTCGCACCGCTCAGCGGCCTAGCACATCCCTGGTGGAAACACTCACACCGTTCCACAGCCTCGCAACACATCCTCGCACCGCTTAGCGACCTAGCACATCTCTGGTAGAAACACTCACACCGTTCCACAGCCTCGCAACACATCCTCGCACCGCTCAGCTACCTAGCACATCTCTGGTGGAAACACTCGCACCGATCCACAGCCTTGCTACACATCCTCGCACCGCTCAGCGGCCTAGCACATCTCTGGTGGAAACACTCACACCGTTCCACAGCCTCGCAACACATCCTCGCACCGCTCAGCTACCTAGCACATCTCTGGTGGAAACACTCACACCGTTCGACAGCCTCGCTACACATCCTCGTACCGCTCAGCGGCCTAGCTCATCTTTGGTGGAAACACTCACACCGTTCCACAGCCTTCCTACACATCCTCGCACCGCTCAGCGGCCTAGCTCATCTTTGGTGGAAATACTCACACCGTTCCACAGCCTCGCAACACATCCTCGCACCGCTCAGCGGCCTAGCACATCCCTGGTAGAAACACTCGCACCGATCCACAGCCTCGCAACACATCCTCGCACCGCTCAGCGGCCTAGCACATCCCTGGTAGAAACACTCGCACCGATCCACAGCCTCGCAACACATCCTCGCACCACTCAGCGGCCTAGCACATTTCTGGTGGAAACACTCACACCGTTCCACAGGCTCGCTACACATCCTCGCACCGCTCAGCGGACTAGCACATCTCTGGTGGAAACACTCACACCGTTCCACAGCCTCGCTACACATCCTCGCACCGCTCAGCGGCCTAGCACATCTCTGGTGGAAACACTCACACCGTTCCACAGCCTTGTTACACATCCTCGCACCGCTCAGCGGCCTAGCACATCACTGGTGGAAACACTCGCACCGTTCCACAGCCTCGCAACACATCCTCGCACCGCTCAGCAACCTAGCACATCTCTGGTGGAAACACTCACACCGTTCCACAGCCTCGCAACACATCCTCGCACCGCTCAGCGGCCTAGCACATCCCTGGTAGAAACACTCGCACCGATCCACAGCCTCGCACCGCTCAGCGGCCTTGCACATCTCTGGTGGAATAACTCACACCGTTCCACAGCCTCGCAAGACATCCTCGCACCACTCAGCGGCCTAGCACATCTCTGGTGGAAACACACACACCGTTCCACAGCCTCGCTACACATCCTCGCACCGCTCAGCGGCCTAGCTCATCTTTGGTGGAAACACTCACACCGTTCCACAGCCTTTCTACACATCCTCGCACCGCTCAGCGACCTAACACATCTCTGGTGGAAACCCTTACACCGTTCCACAGCCTCGCTACACATCCTCGCACCGCTCAGCAGCCTAGCACATCCCTGGTGGAAACACTCACACCGTTCCACAGCCTCGCAACACATCCTCGCACCGCTCAGCTACCTAGCACATCTCTGGTGGAAACACTCACACAGTTCCACAGCCTCGCTACACATCCTCGCACCGCTCAGCGGCCTAGCACATCTCTGGTGAAAACACACCGTTCCACAGCCTCGCTTCACATCATCGTACCGCTCAGCGGCCTAGCACATCTCTGGTGGAAGGACTCGCACCATTCCACAGCCTCGCTACACATCTTCGCACCGCTCAGCGGCCTAGCACATCTCTGGTGGAAACACTCACACCGTTCCACAGCCTCGCAACACATCCTCGCACCGCTCAGCGGCCTAGCACATCCGTGGTAGAAACACTCGCACCGATCCACAGCCTCGCAACACATCCTCGCACCGCTCAGCGGCCTAGCTCATCTTTGGTGGAAACACTCACACCGTTCCACAGCCTTCCTACACATCCTCGCACCGCTCAGCGGCCTAGCACATCTCTGGTGGAAACACTCACACCGTTCCACAGCCTTCCTACACATCCTCGCACCGCTCAGTGGCCTAGCACATCTCTGGTGGAAACACTCACACCGTTCCACAGCCTCGCAACACATCCTCGCACCGCTCAGCGACCTAGCACATCTCTGGTAGAAACCCTTACACCGTTCCACAGCCTCGCTACATATCCTCGCACCGCTCAGCAGCCTAGCACATCTCTGGTGGAAACACTCACACCGTTTGACAGCCTCGCTACACATCCTCGCACCGCTCAGCGGCCTAGCTCATCTTTGGTGGAAACACTCACACCGTTCCACAGCCTTCCTACACATCCTCGCACCGCTCAGCGGCCTAGCACATCTCTGCTGGAAACACTCACACCGTTCGACGGCCTCGCTACACATCCTCGCAACGCTCAGCGGCCTAGCACATCCCTGGTGGAAACACTCACACAGTTTCACAGCCTCGCTACACATCCTCGCACCGCCCAGCAGCCTAGCACATCCCTGGTGGAAACACTCACACAGTTCCACAGCCTCGCTACACATCCTCGCACCGCTCATTGGCCTAGCTCATCTTTGGTGGAAACACTCACACCGTTCGACAGCCTCGCTACACATCCTCGCACCGCTCAGCAGCCTAGCACATCCCTGGTGGAAACACTCACACAGTTCCACAGCCTCGCTACACATCCTCGCACCGCTCAGCGGCCTAGCACATCTCTGGTGGAAACACTCACACCGTTCCACAGCCTTCCTACACATCCTCGCACCGCTCAGCGGCCTAGCACATCTCTGGTGGAAACACTCACACCGTTCCACAGCCTCGCAACACATCCTCGCACCGCTCAGCGACCTAGCACATCTCTGGTAGAAACCCTTACACCGTTCCACAGCCTCGCTACACATCCTTGCACCGCTCAGAAGCCTAGCACATCTCTGGTGGAAACACTCACACCGTTTGACAGCCTCGCTACACATCCTCGCACCGCTCAGCGGCCTAGCTCATCTTTGGTGGAAACACTCACACCGTTCCACAGCCTTCCTACACATCCTCGCACCGCTCAGCGGCCTAGCACATCTCTGGTGGCAAAACTCACACCGTTCCACAGCCTCGCTACACATCCTCGCACCGCTCAGCGGCCTAGCACATCCCTGGTGGAAACACTCACACCGTTCGACAGCCTAGCAACACATCCTCGCACCGCTCAGCGGCCTAGCACATCCCTGGTAGAAACACTCGCACCGATCCACAGCCTCGCAACACATCCTCGCACCACTCAGCGGCCTAGCACATCCCTGGTAGAAACACTCGCACCGATCCACAGCCTTGCTACACATCCTCGCACCGCTCAGCGGCCTAGCACATCTCTGGTGGAAACACTCACACCGTTTGACAGCCTCGCTACACATCCTCGCACCGCTAAGCGGCCTAGCTCATCTTTGGTGAAAACACTCACACCGTTCCACAGCCTTCCTACACATCCTCGCACCGCTCAGCGACCTAGCACATCTCTGGTGGAAACACTCACACAGTTCCACAGCCTCGCTACACATCCTCGCACCGCTCATTGGCCTAGCTCATCTTTGGTGGAAACAGTCACACCGTTCCACAGCCTTCCTACACATCCTCGCACCGCTCAGCGACCTAGCACATCTCTGGTAGAAACCCTTACACCGTTCCACAGCCTCGCTACACATCCTCGAACCGCTCAGCAGCCTAGCACATCTGTGGTGGAAACACTAACACCGTTTGACAGCCTCGCTACACATCCTCGCACCGCTCAGCGGCCTAGCTCATCTTTGGTGGAAACACTCACACCGTTCCACAGCCTTCCTACACATCCTCGCACCGCTCAGCGGCCTAGCACATCTCTGCTGGAAACACTCACACCGTTCCACAGCCTTCCTACACATCCTCGCACCGCTCAGCGGCCTAGCACATCTCTGGTGGAAACACTCGCACCAATCCACAGACGCGCAACACATCCTCACACCGCTCAGCTACCTAGCACATCTCTGGTGGAAACACTCACACAGTTCCACAGCCTCGCTACACATCCTCGCACCGCTCATTGGCCTAGCTCATCTTTGGTGGAAACAGTCACACCGTTCCACAGCCTTCCTACACATCCTCGCACCGCTCAGCTACCTAGCACATCTCTGGTGGAAACACTCACACCGTTCGACAGCCTCGCTACACATCCTCGCACTTTTCAGCGGCCTAGCACATCTCTGGTGGAAACACTCACACAGTTCCACAGCCTCGCTACACATCCTCGCACCGCTCATTGGCCTAGCTCATCTTTGGTGGAAACACTCACACCGTTCGACAGCCTCGCTACACATCCTCGCACCGCTCAGCAGCCTAGCACATCCCTGGTGGAAACACTCACACAGTTCCACAGCCTCGCTACACATCCTCGCACCGCTCAGCGGCCTAGCACATCCCTGGTGGAAACACTGACACAGTTCCACAGCCTCGCTACACATCCTCGAACCATTCAGCGGCCTAGCACATCCCTGGTGGAAACACTCACACCGTTCCACAGCCTCGCAACACATCCTCGCACCGCTCAGCGACCTAGCACATCTCTGGTAGAAACACTCACACCGTTCCACAGCCTCGCAACACATCCTCGCACCGCTCAGCTACCTAGCACATCTCTGGTGGAAACACTCGCACCGATCCACAGCCTTGCTACACATCCTCGCACCGCTCAGCGGCCTAGCACATCTCTGGTGGAAACACTCACACCGTTCCACAGCCTCGCAACACATCCTCGCACCGCTCAGCTACCTAGCACATCTCTGGTGGAAACACTCACACCGTTCGACAGCCTCGCTACACATCCTCGCACCGCTCAGCGGCCTAGCTCATCTTTGGTGGAAACACTCACACCGTTCCACAGCCTTCCTACACATCCTCGCACCGCTCAGCTAACTAGCACATCTCTGGTGGAAACACTCACACCGTTCGACAGCCTCGCTACACATCCTCGCACCGCTCAGCGGCCTAGCTCATCTCTGGTGGAAACACTCGCACCGATCCACAGCCTTCCTACACATCCTCGCACCGCTCAGCGGCCTAGCACATCTCTGGTGGAAACACTCACACCGTTCCACAGCCTTCCTACACATCCTCGCACCGCTCAGTGGCCTAGCACATCTCTGGTGGAAACACTCACACCGTTTGACAGCCTCGCTACACATCCTCGCACCGCTCAGCGGCCTAGCACATCTCTGATGGAAACACTCACACCGTTCCACAGCCTTGTTACACATCCTCGCACCGCTCAGCGGCCTAGCACATCACTGGTGGAAACACTCGCACCGTTCCACAGCCTCGCAACACATCCTCGCACCGCTCAGCTACCTAGCACATCTCTGGTGGAAACACTCACACAGTTCCACAGCCTCGCAACACATCCTCGCACCGCTCAGCGGCCTAGCACATCCCTGGTAGAAACACTCGCACCGATCCACAGCCTCGCAACACATCCTCGCACCGCTCAGCTACCTAGCACATCTCTGGTGGAAACACTCACACCGTTCGACAGCCTCGCTACACATCCTCGTACCGCTCAGCGGCCTAGCTCATCTTTGGTGGAAACACTCACACCGTTCCACAGCCTTCCTACACATCCTCGCACCGCTCAGCGGCCTAGCTCATCTTTGGTGGAAATACTCACACCGTTCCACAGCCTCGCAACACATCCTCGCACCGCTCAGCGGCCTAGCACATCCCTGGTAGAAACACTCGCACCGATCCACAGCCTCGCAACACATCCTCGCACCGCTCAGCGGCCTAGCACATCCCTGGTAGAAACACTCGCACCGATCCACAGCCTCGCAACACATCCTCGCACCACTCAGCGGCCTAGCACATTTCTGGTGGAAACACTCACACCGTTCCACAGGCTCGCTACACATCCTCGCACCGCTCAGCGGACTAGCACATCTCTGGTGGAAACACTCACACCGTTCCACAGCCTCGCAACACATCCTCGCACCGCTCAGCTACCTAGCACATCTCTGGTGGAAACACTCACACCGTTCGACAGCCTCGCAACACATCCTCGTACCGCTCAGCGGCCTAGCTCATCTTTGGTGGAAACACTCACACCGTTCCACAGCCTTCCTACACATCCTCGCACCGCTCAGCGGCCTAGCTCATCTTTGGTGGAAATACTCACACCGTTCCACAGCCTCGCAACACATCCTCGCACCGCTCAGCGGCCTAGCACATCCCTGGTAGAAACACTCGCACCGATCCACAGCCTCGCAACACATCCTCGCACCGCTCAGCGGCCTAGCACATCCCTGGTAGAAACACTCGCACCGATCCACAGCCTCGCAACACATCCTCGCACCGCTCAGCGGCCTAGCACATCTCTGGTGGAAACACTCACACCGTTCCACAGCCTTGTTACACATCCTCGCACCGCTCAGCGGCCTAGCACATCACTGGTGGAAACACTCGCACCGTTCCACAGCCTCGCAACACATCCTCGCACCGCTCAGCAACCTAGCACATCTCTGGTGGAAACACTCACACCGTTCCACAGCCTCGCAACACATCCTCGCACCGCTCAGCGGCCTAGCACATCCCTGGTAGAAACACTCGCACCGATCCACAGCCTCGCACCGCTCAGCGGCCTTGCACATCTCTGGTGGAATAACTCACACCGTTCCACAGCCTCGCAAGACATCCTCGCACCACTCAGCGGCCTAGCACATCTCTGGTGGAAACACACACACCGTTCCACAGCCTCGCTACACATCCTCGCACCGCTCAGCGGCCTAGCTCATCTTTGGTGGAAACACTCACACCGTTCCACAGCCTTTCTACACATCCTCGCACCGCTCAGCGACCTAACACATCTCTGGTGGAAACCCTTACACCGTTCCACAGCCTCGCTACACATCCTCGCACCGCTCAGCAGCCTAGCACATCCCTGGTGGAAACACTCACACCGTTCCACAGCCTCGCAACACATCCTCGCACCGCTCAGCTACCTAGCACATCTCTGGTGGAAACACTCACACAGTTCCACAGCCTCGCTACACATCCTCGCACCGCTCAGCGGCCTAGCACATCTCTGGTGAAAACACACCGTTCCACAGCCTCGCTTCACATCATCGTACCGCTCAGCGGCCTAGCACATCTCTGGTGGAAGGACTCGCACCATTCCACAGCCTCGCTACACATCTTCGCACCGCTCAGCGGCCTAGCACATCTCTGGTGGAAACACTCACACCGTTCCACAGCCTCGCAACACATCCTCGCACCGCTCAGCGGCCTAGCACATCCGTGGTAGAAACACTCGCACCGATCCACAGCCTCGCAACACATCCTCGCACCGCTCAGCGGCCTAGCTCATCTTTGGTGGAAACACTCACACCGTTCCACAGCCTTCCTACACATCCTCGCACCGCTCAGCGGCCTAGCACATCTCTGGTGGAAACACTCACACCGTTCCACAGCCTTCCTACACATCCTCGCACCGCTCAGTGGCCTAGCACATCTCTGGTGGAAACACTCACACCGTTCCACAGCCTCGCAACACATCCTCGCACCGCTCAGCGACCTAGCACATCTCTGGTAGAAACCCTTACACCGTTCCACAGCCTCGCTACATATCCTCGCACCGCTCAGCAGCCTAGCACATCTCTGGTGGAAACACTCACACCGTTTGACAGCCTCGCTACACATCCTCGCACCGCTCAGCGGCCTAGCTCATCTTTGGTGGAAACACTCACACCGTTCCACAGCCTTCCTACACATCCTCGCACCGCTCAGCGGCCTAGCACATCTCTGCTGGAAACACTCACACCGTTCGACGGCCTCGCTACACATCCTCGCAACGCTCAGCGGCCTAGCACATCCCTGGTGGAAACACTCACACAGTTTCACAGCCTCGCTACACATCCTCGCACCGCTCATTGGCCTAGCTCATCTTTGGTGGAAACACTCACACCGTTCGACAGCCTCGCTACACATCCTCGCACCGCCCAGCAGCCTAGCACATCCCTGGTGGAAACACTCACACAGTTCCACAGCCTCGCTACACATCCTCGCACCGCTCATTGGCCTAGCTCATCTTTGGTGGAAACACTCACACCGTTCGACAGCCTCGCTACACATCCTCGCACCGCTCAGCAGCCTAGCACATCCCTGGTGGAAACACTCACACAGTTCCACAGCCTCGCTACAAATCCTCGCACCGCTCAGCGGCCTAGCACATCTCTGGTGGAAACACTCACACCGTTCCACAGCCTCGCTACACATCCTTGCACCGCTCAGAAGCCTAGCACATCTCTGGTGGAAACACTCACACCGTTTGACAGCCTCGCTACACATCCTCGCACCGCTCAGCGGCCTAGCTCATCTTTGGTGGAAACACTCACACCGTTCCACAGCCTTCCTACACATCCTCGCACCGCTCAGCGGCCTAGCACATCTCTGGTGGCAAAACTCACACCGTTCCACAGCCTCGCTACACATCCTCGCACCGCTCAGCGGCCTAGCACATCCCTGGTGGAAACACTCACACCGTTCGACAGCCTAGCAACACATCCTCGCACCGCTCAGCGGCCTAGCACATCCCTGGTAGAAACACTCGCACCGATCCACAGCCTCGCAACACATCCTCGCACCACTCAGCGGCCTAGCACATCCCTGGTAGAAACACTCGCACCGATCCACAGCCTTGCTACACATCCTCGCACCGCTCAGCGGCCTAGCACATCTCTGGTGGAAACACTCACACCGTTTGACAGCCTCGCTACACATCCTCGCACCGCTAAGCGGCCTAGCTCATCTTTGGTGAAAACACTCACACCGTTCCACAGCCTTCCTACACATCCTCGCACCGCTCAGCGACCTAGCACATCTCTGGTGGAAACACTCACACAGTTCCACAGCCTCGCTACACATCCTCGCACCGCTCATTGGCCTAGCTCATCTTTGGTGGAAACAGTCACACCGTTCCACAGCCTTCCTACACATCCTCGCACCGCTCAGCGACCTAGCACATCTCTGGTAGAAACCCTTACACCGTTCCACAGCCTCGCTACACATCCTCGAACCGCTCAGCAGCCTAGCACATCTGTGGTGGAAACACTAACACCGTTTGACAGCCTCGCTACACATCCTCGCACCGCTCAGCGGCCTAGCTCATCTTTGGTGGAAACACTCACACCGTTCCACAGCCTTCCTACACATCCTCGCACCGCTCAGCGGCCTAGCACATCTCTGCTGGAAACACTCACACCGTTCCACAGCCTTCCTACACATCCTCGCACCGCTCAGCAGCCTAGCACATCCCTGGTGGAAACACTCACACCGTTCCACAGCCTCGCAACACATCCTCGCACCGCTCAGCTACCTAGCACATCTCTGGTGGAAACACTCACACAGTTCCACAGCCTCGCTACACATCCTCGCACCGCTCAGCGGCCTAGCACATCTCTGGTGAAAACACACCGTTCCACAGCCTCGCTTCACATCATCGTACCGCTCAGCGGCCTAGCACATCTCTGGTGGAAGGACTCGCACCATTCCACAGCCTCGCTACACATCTTCGCACCGCTCAGCGGCCTAGCACATCTCTGGTGGAAACACTCACACCGTTCCACAGCCTCGCAACACATCCTCGCACCGCTCAGCGGCCTAGCACATCCGTGGTAGAAACACTCGCACCGATCCACAGCCTCGCAACACATCCTCGCACCGCTCAGCGGCCTAGCTCATCTTTGGTGGAAACACTCACACCGTTCCACAGCCTTCCTACACATCCTCGCACCGCTCAGCGGCCTAGCACATCTCTGGTGGAAACACTCACACCGTTCCACAGCCTTCCTACACATCCTCGCACCGCTCAGTGGCCTAGCACATCTCTGGTGGAAACACTCACACCGTTCCACAGCCTCGCAACACATCCTCGCACCGCTCAGCGACCTAGCACATCTCTGGTAGAAACCCTTACACCGTTCCACAGCCTCGCTACATATCCTCGCACCGCTCAGCAGCCTAGCACATCTCTGGTGGAAACACTCACACCGTTTGACAGCCTCGCTACACATCCTCGCACCGCTCAGCGGCCTAGCTCATCTTTGGTGGAAACACTCACACCGTTCCACAGCCTTCCTACACATCCTCGCACCGCTCAGCGGCCTAGCACATCTCTGCTGGAAACACTCACACCGTTCGACGGCCTCGCTACACATCCTCGCAACGCTCAGCGGCCTAGCACATCCCTGGTGGAAACACTCACACAGTTTCACAGCCTCGCTACACATCCTCGCACCGCTCATTGGCCTAGCTCATCTTTGGTGGAAACACTCACACCGTTCGACAGCCTCGCTACACATCCTCGCACCGCCCAGCAGCCTAGCACATCCCTGGTGGAAACACTCACACAGTTCCACAGCCTCGCTACACATCCTCGCACCGCTCATTGGCCTAGCTCATCTTTGGTGGAAACACTCACACCGTTCGACAGCCTCGCTACACATCCTCGCACCGCTCAGCAGCCTAGCACATCCCTGGTGGAAACACTCACACAGTTCCACAGCCTCGCTACAAATCCTCGCACCGCTCAGCGGCCTAGCACATCTCTGGTGGAAACACTCACACCGTTCCACAGCCTTCCTACACATCCTCGCACCGCTCAGCGGCCTAGCACATCTCTGGTGGAAACACTCACACCGTTCCACAGCCTCGCAACACATCCTCGCACCGCTCAGCGACCTAGCACATCTCTGGTAGAAACCCTTACACCGTTCCACAGCCTCGCTACACATCCTTGCACCGCTCAGAAGCCTAGCACATCTCTGGTGGAAACACTCACACCGTTTGACAGCCTCGCTACACATCCTCGCACCGCTCAGCGGCCTAGCTCATCTTTGGTGGAAACACTCACACCGTTCCACAGCCTTCCTACACATCCTCGCACCGCTCAGCGGCCTAGCACATCTCTGGTGGCAAAACTCACACCGTTCCACAGCCTCGCTACACATCCTCGCACCGCTCAGCGGCCTAGCACATCCCTGGTGGAAACACTCACACCGTTCGACAGCCTAGCAACACATCCTCGCACCGCTCAGCGGCCTAGCACATCCCTGGTAGAAACACTCGCACCGATCCACAGCCTCGCAACACATCCTCGCACCACTCAGCGGCCTAGCACATCCCTGGTAGAAACACTCGCACCGATCCACAGCCTTGCTACACATCCTCGCACCGCTCAGCGGCCTAGCACATCTCTGGTGGAAACACTCACACCGTTTGACAGCCTCGCTACACATCCTCGCACCGCTAAGCGGCCTAGCTCATCTTTGGTGAAAACACTCACACCGTTCCACAGCCTTCCTACACATCCTCGCACCGCTCAGCGACCTAGCACATCTCTGGTGGAAACACTCACACAGTTCCACAGCCTCGCTACACATCCTCGCACCGCTCATTGGCCTAGCTCATCTTTGGTGGAAACAGTCACACCGTTCCACAGCCTTCCTACACATCCTCGCACCGCTCAGCGACCTAGCACATCTCTGGTAGAAACCCTTACACCGTTCCACAGCCTCGCTACACATCCTCGAACCGCTCAGCAGCCTAGCACATCTGTGGTGGAAACACTAACACCGTTTGACAGCCTCGCTACACATCCTCGCACCGCTCAGCGGCCTAGCTCATCTTTGGTGGAAACACTCACACCGTTCCACAGCCTTCCTACACATCCTCGCACCGCTCAGCGGCCTAGCACATCTCTGCTGGAAACACTCACACCGTTCCACAGCCTTCCTACACATCCTCGCACCGCTCAGCGGCCTAGCACATCTCTGGTGGAAACACTCGCACCAATCCACAGACGCGCAACACATCCTCACACCGCTCAGCTACCTAGCACATCTCTGGTGGAAACACTCACACAGTTCCACAGCCTCGCTACACATCCTCGCACCGCTCATTGGCCTAGCTCATCTTTGGTGGAAACAGTCACACCGTTCCACAGCCTTCCTACACATCCTCGCACCGCTCAGCTACCTAGCACATCTCTGGTGGAAACACTCACACCGTTCGACAGCCTCGCTACACATCCTCGCACCGCTCAGCAGCCTAGCACATCCCTGGTGGAAACACTCACACAGTTCCACAGCCTCGCTACACATCCTCGTACCGCTCAGCGGCCTAGCACATCCCTGGTGGAAACACTGACACAGTTCCACAGCCTCGCTACACATCCTCGCACCGCTCAGCGGCCTAGCACATCCCTGGTGGAAACACTCACACCGTTCCACAGCCTCGCAACACATCCTCGCACCGCTTAGCGACCTAGCACATCTCTGGTAGAAACACTCACACCGTTCCACAGCCTCGCAACACATCCTCGCACCGCTCAGCTACCTAGCACATCTCTGGTGGAAACACTCGCACCGATCCACAGCCTTGCTACACATCCTCGCACCGCTCAGCGGCCTAGCACATCTCTGGTGGAAACACTCACACCGTTCCACAGCCTCGCAACACATCCTCGCACCGCTCAGCTACCTAGCACATCTCTGGTGGAAACACTCACACCGTTCGACAGCCTCGCTACACATCCTCGCACCGCTCAGCGGCCTAGCTCATCTTTGGTGGAAACACTCACACCGTTCCACAGCCTTCCTACACATCCTCGCACCGCTCAGCTAACTAGCACATCTCTGGTGGAAACACTCACACCGTTCGACAGCCTCGCTACACATCCTCGCACCGCTCAGCGGCCTAGCTCATCTTTGGTGGAAACACTCACACCGTTCCACAGCCTCGCAATACATCCTCGCACCGCTCAGCGGCCTAGCACATCCCTGGTAGAAACACTCGCACCGATCCACAGCCTCGCAACACATCCTCGCACCGCTCAGCGGCCTAGCACATCCCTGGTAGAAACACTCGCACCGATCCACAGCCTCGCAACACATCCTCGCACCACTCAGCTACCAAGCACATCTCTGGTGAAAACACTCACACCGTTCGACAGCCTCGCTACACATCCTCGCACCGCTCAGTGGCCTAGCACATTTCTGGTGGAAACACTCACACCGTTCCACAGGCTCGCTACACATCCTCGCACCGCTCAGCGGACTAGCACATCTCTGGTGGAAACACTCACACCGTTCCACAGCCTCGCTACACATCCTCGCACCGCTCAGTGGCCTAGCACATCTCTGGTGGAAACACTCACACCGTTCCACAGCCTTGTTACACATCCTCGCACCGCTCAGCGGCCTAGCACATCACTGGTGGAAACACTCGCACCGTTCCACAGCCTCGCAACACATCCTCGCACCGCTCAGCGACCTAGCACATCTCTGGTGGAAACACTCACACCGTTCGACAGCCTCGCTACACATCCTCGCACCGCTCAGCAGCCTAGCTCATCTTTGGTGGAAACACTCACACCGTTCCACAGCCTTCCTACACATCCTCGCACCGCTCAGCTAACAAGCACATCTCTGGTGGAAACACTCGCACCGTTCCACAGCCTCGCAACACATCCTCGCACCGCTCAGCGGCCTAGCACATCACTGGTGGAAACACTCGCACCGTTCCACAGCCTCGCAACACATCCTCGCACCGCTCAGCGACCTAGCACATCTCTGGTGGAAACACTCACACCGTTCCACAGCCTCGCAACACATCCTCGCACCGCTCAGCGACCTAGCACATCTCTGATAGAAACCCTTACACCGTTCCACAGCCTCGCTACACATCCTCGCACCGCTCAGCAGCCTAGCACATCTCTGGTGGAAACACACCGTTTGACAGCCTCGCTACACATCCTCGCACCGCTCAACGGCCTAGCTCATCTTTGGTGGAAACACTCACACCGTTCCACAGCCTTCCTACACATCCTCGCACCGCTCAGCGGCCTAGCACATCTCTGCTGGAAACACTCACACCGTTCCACAGCCTTCCTACACATCCTCGCACCGCTCAGCGGCCTAGCACATCTCTGGTGGAAACACTCACACTTTTCCACAGCCTCGCAACACATCCTCGCACCGCTCAGCGACCTAGCACATCTCTGGAAGAAACCCTTACACCGTTCCACAGCCTCGCTACACATCCTCGCACCGCTCAGCAGCCTAGCACATCCCTGGTGGAAACACTCGCACCAATCCACAGACGCGCAACACATCCTCACACCGCTCAGCTACCTAGCACATCTCTGGTGGAAACACTCACACAGTTCCACAGCCTCGCTACACATCCTCGCACCGCTCAGCGGCCTAGCACATCCCTGGTAGAAACACTCGCACCGATCCACAGCCTCGCAACACATCCTCGCACCGCTCAGCGGCCTAGCACATCCCTGGTAGAAACACTCGCACCGATCCACAGCCTCGCTACACATCATCGCACCGCTCAGCGACCTAGCACATCTCTGGTGGAAACACTCGCACCGTTCCACAGCCTCTTAACACATCCTCGCACCGCTCAGCGGCCTAGCTCATCTTTGGTGGAAACACTCACACCGTTCCACAGCCTTCCTACACATCCTCGCACCGCTCAGCGGCCTAGCACATCTCTGCTGGAAACACTCACACCGTTCGACGGCCTCGCTACACATCCTCGCAACGCTCAGCGGCCTAGCACATCCCTGGTGGAAACACTCACACAGTTTCACAGCCTCGCTACACATCCTCGCACCGCTCATTGGCCTAGCTCATCTTTGGTGGAAACACTCACACCGTTCGACAGCCTCGCTACACATCCTCGCACCGCCCAGCAGCCTAGCACATCCCTGGTGGAAACACTCACACAGTTCCACAGCCTCGCTACACATCCTCGCACCGCTCATTGGCCTAGCTCATCTTTGGTGGAAACACTCACACCGTTCGACAGCCTCGCTACACATCCTCGCACCGCTCAGCAGCCTAGCACATCCCTGGTGGAAACACTCACACAGTTCCACAGCCTCGCTACAAATCCTCGCACCGCTCAGCGGCCTAGCACATCTCTGGTGGAAACACTCACACCGTTCCACAGCCTTCCTACACATCCTCGCACCGCTCAGCGGCCTAGCACATCTCTGCTGGAAACACTCACACCGTTCGACGGCCTCGCTACACATCCTC
Organism: Orthosia cruda; assembly: GCA_964057195.1. Taxonomy (NCBI): domain Eukaryota; kingdom Metazoa; phylum Arthropoda; class Insecta; order Lepidoptera; family Noctuidae; genus Orthosia; species Orthosia cruda. The sequence goes on along the minus strand of OZ059852.1, from coordinate 2,359,264 downwards.
GCAACGCTCAGCGGCCTAGCACATCCCTGGTGGAAACACTCACACAGTTTCACAGCCTCGCTACACATCCTCGCACCGCTCAGCAGCCTAGCTCATCTTTGGTGGAAACACTCACACCGTTCCACAGCCTTCCTACACATCCTCGCACCGCTCAGCTAACAAGCACATCTCTGGTGGAAACACTCGCACCGTTCCACAGCCTCGCAACACATCCTCGCACCGCTCAGCGGCCTAGCACATCACTGGTGGAAACACTCGCACCGTTCCACAGCCTCGCAACACATCCTCGCACCGCTCAGCGACCTAGCACATCTCTGGTGGAAACACTCACACCGTTCCACAGCCTCGCAACACATCCTCGCACCGCTCAGCGACCTAGCACATCTCTGATAGAAACCCTTACACCGTTCCACAGCCTCGCTACACATCCTCGCACCGCTCAGCAGCCTAGCACATCTCTGGTGGAAACACACCGTTTGACAGCCTCGCTACACATCCTCGCACCGCTCAACGGCCTAGCTCATCTTTGGTGGAAACACTCACACCGTTCCACAGCCTTCCTACACATCCTCGCACCGCTCAGCGGCCTAGCACATCTCTGCTGGAAACACTCACACCGTTCCACAGCCTTCCTACACATCCTCGCACCGCTCAGCGGCCTAGCACATCTCTGGTGGAAACACTCACACCTTTCCACAGCCTCGCAACACATCCTCGCACCGCTCAGCGACCTAGCACATCTCTGGAAGAAACCCTTACACCGTTCCACAGCCTCGCTACACATCCTCGCACCGCTCAGCAGCCTAGCACATCCCTGGTGGAAACACTCGCACCAATCCACAGACGCGCAACACATCCTCACACCGCTCAGCTACCTAGCACATCTCTGGTGGAAACACTCACACAGTTCCACAGCCTCGCTACACATCCTCGCACCGCTCAGCGGCCTAGCACATCCCTGGTAGAAACACTCGCACCGATCCACAGCCTCGCAACACATCCTCGCACCGCTCAGCGGCCTAGCACATCCCTGGTAGAAACACTCGCACCGATCCACAGCCTCGCTACACATCATCGCACCGCTCAGCGACCTAGCACATCTCTGGTGGAAACACTCGCACCGTTCCACAGCCTCTTAACACATCCTCGCACCGCTCAGCGGCCTAGCTCATCTTTGGTGGAAACACTCACACCGTTCCACAGCCTTCCTACACATCCTCGCACCGCTCAGCGGCCTAGCACATCTCTGCTGGAAACACTCACACCGTTCGACGGCCTCGCTACACATCCTCGCAACGCTCAGCGGCCTAGCACATCCCTGGTGGAAACACTCACACAGTTTCACAGCCTCGCTACACATCCTCGCACCGCTCATTGGCCTAGCTCATCTTTGGTGGAAACACTCACACCGTTCGACAGCCTCGCTACACATCCTCGCACCGCCCAGCAGCCTAGCACATCCCTGGTGGAAACACTCACACAGTTCCACAGCCTCGCTACACATCCTCGCACCGCTCATTGGCCTAGCTCATCTTTGGTGGAAACACTCACACCGTTCGACAGCCTCGCTACACATCCTCGCACCGCTCAGCAGCCTAGCACATCCCTGGTGGAAACACTCACACAGTTCCACAGCCTCGCTACAAATCCTCGCACCGCTCAGCGGCCTAGCACATCTCTGGTGGAAACACTCACACCGTTCCACAGCCTTCCTACACATCCTCGCACCGCTCAGCGGCCTAGCACATCTCTGGTGGAAACACTCACACCGTTCCACAGCCTCGCAACACATCCTCGCACCGCTCAGCGACCTAGCACATCTCTGGTAGAAACCCTTACACCGTTCCACAGCCTCGCTACACATCCTTGCACCGCTCAGAAGCCTAGCACATCTCTGGTGGAAACACTCACACCGTTTGACAGCCTCGCTACACATCCTCGCACCGCTCAGCGGCCTAGCTCATCTTTGGTGGAAACACTCACACCGTTCCACAGCCTTCCTACACATCCTCGCACCGCTCAGCGGCCTAGCACATCTCTGGTGGCAAAACTCACACCGTTCCACAGCCTCGCTACACATCCTCGCACCGCTCAGCGGCCTAGCACATCCCTGGTGGAAACACTCACACCGTTCGACAGCCTAGCAACACATCCTCGCACCGCTCAGCGGCCTAGCACATCCCTGGTAGAAACATTCGCACCGATCCACAGCCTCGCACCGCTCAGCGGCCTTGCACATCTCTGGTGGAATAACTCACACCGTTCCACAGCCTCGCAACACATCCTCGCACCACTCAGCGGCCTAGCACATCTCTGGTGGAAACACTCACACCGTTCCACAGCCTCGCTACACATCCTCGCACCGCTTAGCGGCCTAGCTCATCTTTGGTGGAAACACTCACACCGTTCCACAGCCTTTCTACACATCCTCGCACCGCTCAGCGGCCAAGCACATCTCTGGTGGAAACACTCACACCGTTCCACAGCCTCGCAACACATCCTCGCACCGCTCAGCTACCTAGCACATCTCTGGTGGAAACACTCACACAGTTCCACAGCCTCGCTACACATCCTCGCACCGCTCAGCGGCCTAGCACATCTCTGGTGAAAACACACCGTTCCACAGCCTCGCTTCACATCATCGTACCGCTCAGCGGCCTAGCACATCTCTGGTGGAAGGACTCGCACCATTCCACAGCCTCGCTACACATCCTCGCACCGCTCAGCGGCCTAGCACATCCGTGGTAGAAACACTCGCACCGATCCACAGCCTCGCAAAACATCCTCGCACCGCTCAGTGGCCTAGCACATCTCTGGTAGAAACACTCACACCGTTCCACAGCCTCGCTACACATCCTCGCACCGCTCAGCGGTCTCGCACATCTCTGGTGGAAACACTCACACCGTTCCACAGCCTCGCTTCACATCATCGCACTGCTCAGCGGCCTTGCACATCCCTGGTAGAAACACTCGCACCGATCCACAGCCTCGCAACACATCCTCGCACCGCTCAGTGGCCTAGCACATCTCTGGTAGAAACACTCACACCGTTCCACAGCCTCGCTACACATCCTCGCACCGCTCAGCGGTCTCGCACATCTCTGGTGGAAACACTCACACCGTTCCACAGCCTTGTTACACATCCTCGCACCGCTCAGCGGCCTAGCACATCACTGGTGGAAACACTCGCACCGTTCCACAGCCTCGCAACACATCCTCGCACCGCTCAGCAACCTAGCACATCTCTGGTGGAAACACTCACACCGTTCCACAGCCTCGCAACACATCCTCGCACCGCTCAGCGGCCTAGCACATCCCTGGTAGAAACACTCGCACCGATCCACAGCCTCGCACCGCTCAGCGGCCTTGCACATCTCTGGTGGAATAACTCACACCGTTCCACAGCCTCGCAACACATCCTCGCACCACTCAGCGGCCTAGCACATCTCTGGTGGAAACACTCACACCGTTCCACAGCCTCGCTACACATCCTCGCACCGCTCAGCGGCCTAGCACATCCCTGGTGGAAACACTCACTCCGTTCCACAGCCTTCCTACACATCCTCGCACCGCTCAGCGGCCTAGCACATCTCTGGTGGAAACACTCACACCGTTCCACAGCCTTCCTACACATCCTCGCACCGCTCAGCGGCCTAGCACATCCCTGGTGGAAACACTCGCACCAATCCACAGACGCGCAACACATCCTCACACCGCTCAGCTACCTAGCACATCTCTGGTGGAAACACTCACACAGTTCCACAGCCTCGCTACACATCCTCGCACCGCTCATTGGCCTAGCTCATCTTTGGTGGAAACAGTCACACCGTTCCACAGCCTTCCTACACATCCTCGCACCGCTCAGCAGCCTAGCACATCCCTGGTGGAAACACTCGCACCAATCCACAGACGCGCAACACATCCTCACACCGCTCAGCTACCTAGCACATCTCTGGTGGAAACACTCACACAGTTCCACAGCCTCGCTACACATCCTCGCACCGCTCATTGGCCTAGCTCATCTTTGGTGGAAACACTCACACCGTTCGACAGCCTCGCTACACATCCTCGCACCGCTCAGCAGCCTAGCACATCCCTGGTGGAAACACTCACACAGTTCCACAGCCTCGCTACACATCCTCGCACCGCTCAGCGGCCTAGCACATCTCTGGTGGAAACACTCACACAGTTCCACAGCCTCGCTACACATCCTCGCACCGCTCATTGGCCTAGCTCATCTTTGGTGGAAACACTCACACCGTTCGACAGCCTCGCTACACATCCTCGCACCGCTCAGCAGCCTAGCACATCCCTGGTGGAAACACTCACACAGTTCCACAGCCTCGCTACACATCCTCGCACCGCTCAGCGGCCTAGCACATCCCTGGTGGAAACACTGACACAGTTTCTCAGCCTCGCTACACATCCTCGCACCGCTCAGCGGCCTAGCACATCCCTGGTGGAAACACTCACACCGTTCCACAGCCTCGCAACACATCCTCGCAGCGCTTAGCGACCTAGCACATCTCTGGTAGAAACACTCACACCGTTCCACAGCCTCGCAACACATCCTCGCACCGCTCAGCTACCTAGCACATCTCTGGTGGAAACACTCGCACCGATCCACAGCCTTCCTACACATCCTCGCACCGCTCAGCGGCCTAGCACATCTCTGGTGGAAACACTCACACCGTTCCACAGCCTCGCAACACATCCTCGCACCGCTCAGCTACCTAGCACATCTCTGGTGGAAACACTCACACCGTTCGACAGCCTCGCTACACATCCTCGCACCGCTCAGCGGCCTAGCTCATCTTTGGTGGAAACACTCACACCGTTCCACAGCCTTCCTACACATCCTCGCACCGCTCAGCGGCCTAGCTCATCTTTGGTGGAAACACTCACACCGTTCCACAGGCTCGCAACACATCCTCGCACCGCTCAGCGGCCTAGCAGATCCCTGGTAGAAACACTCGCACCGATCCACAGCCTCGCAACACATCCTCGCACCGCTCAGCGGCCTAGCACATCCCTGGTAGAAACACTCGCACCGATCCACAGCCTCGCAACACATCCTCGCACCACTCAGCTACCAAGCACATCTCTGGTGGAAACACTCACACCGTTCGACAGCCTCGCTACACATCCTCGCACCGCTCAGCGGCCTAGCACATTTCTGGTGGAAACACTCACACCGTTCCACAGGCTCGCTGCACATCCTCGCACCGCTCAGCGGACTAGCACATCTCTGGTGGAAACACTCACACCGTTCCACAGCCTCGCTACACATCCTCGCACCGCTCAGCGGCCTAGCACATCTCTGGTGGAAACACTCACACCGTTCCACAGCCTTCCTACACATCCTCGCACCGCTCAGCGGCCTAGCAGATCTCTGGTGGAAACACTCACACCGTTCCACAGGCTCGCTGCACATCCTCGCACCGCTCAGCGGACTAGCACATCTCTGGTGGAAACACTCACACCGTTCCACAGCCTCGCTACACATCCTCGCACCGCTCAGCGGCCTAGCACATCTCTGGTGGAAACACTCACACCGTTCCACAGCCTTCCTACACATCCTCGCACCGCTCAGCGGCCTAGCAGATCTCTGGTGGAAACACTCACACCGTTCGACAGCCTCGCAACACATCCTCGCACCACTCAGCGGCCTAGCACATCTCTGGTGGAAACACTCACACCGTTCCACAGCCTCGCTACACATCCTCGCACCGCTCAGCGGCCTAGCACATCCCTGGTGGAAACACTCACACCGTTCCACAGCCTTCCTACACATCCTCGCACCGCTCAGCGGCCTAGCACATCTCTGGTGGAAACACTCACACCGTTCCACAGCCTTCCTACACATCCTCGCACCGCTCAGCAGCCTAGCACATCCCTGGTGGAAACACTCACACAGTTCCACAGCCTCGCTACACATCCTCGCACCGCTCAGCGGCCTAGCACATCTCTGGTGGAAACACTCACACAGTTCCACAGCCTCGCTACACATCCTCGCACCGCTCATTGGCCTAGCTCATCTTTGGTGGAAACACTCACACCGTTCGACAGCCTCGCTACACATCCTCGCACCGCTCAGCAGCCTAGCACATCCCTGGTGGAAACACTCACACAGTTCCACAGCCTCGCTCCACATCCTCGCACCGCTCAGCGGCCTAGCACATCCCTGGTGGAAACACTGACACAGTTCCACAGCCTCGCTACACATCCTCGCACCGCTCAGCGGCCTAGCACATCCCTGGTGGAAACACTCACACCGTTCCACAGCCTCGCAACACATCCTCGCACCGCTTAGCGACCTAGCACATCTCTGGTAGAAACACTCACACCGTTCCACAGCCTCGCAACACATCCTCGCACCGCTCAGCTACCTAGCACATCTCTGGTGGAAACACTCGCACCGATCCACAGCCTTGCTACACATCCTCGCACCGCTCAGCGGCCTAGCACATCTCTGGTGGAAACACTCACACCGTTCCACAGCCTCGCAACACATCCTCGCACCGCTCAGCTACCTAGCACATCTCTGGTGGAAACACTCACACCGTTCGACAGCCTCGCTACACATCCTCGCACCGCTCAGCGGCCTAGCTCATCTTTGGTGGAAACACTCACACCGTTCCACAGCCTCGCAACACATCCTCGCACCGCTCAGCGGCCTAGCAGATCCCTGGTAGAAAAACTCGCACCGATCCACAGCCTCGCAACACATCCTCGCACCGCTCAGCGGCCTAGCACATCCCTGGTAGAAAAACTCGCACCGATCCACAGCCTCGCATCACATCCTCGCACCGCTCAGCTACCTAGCACATCTCTGGTGGAAACACTCACACCGTTCGACAGCCTCGCTACACATCCTCGTACCGCTCAGCGGCCTAGCTCATCTTTGGTGGAAACACTCACACCGTTCCACAGCCTTCCTACACATTCTCGCACCGCTCAGCGGCCTAGCTCATCTTTGGTGGAAATACTCACACCGTTCCACAGCCTCGCAACACATCCTCGCACCGCTCAGCGGCCTAGCACATCCCTGGTAGAAACACTCGCACCGATCCACAGCCTCGCAACACATCCTCGCACCGCTCAGCGGCCTAGCACATCCCTGGTAGAAACACTCGCACCGATCCACAGCCTCGCAACACATCCTCGCACCACTCAGCTACCAAGCACATCTCTGGTGGAAACACTCACACCGTTCGACAGCCTCGCTACACATCCTCGCACCGCTCAGCGGCCTAGCACATTTCTGGTGGAAACACTCACACCGTTCCACAGGCTCGCTACACATCCTCGCACCGCTCAGCGGACTAGCACATCTCTGGTGGAAACACTCACACCGTTCCACAGCCTCGCTACACATCCTCGCACCGCTCAGCGGCCTAGCACATCTCTGGTGGAAACACTCACACCGTTCCACAGCCTTGTTACACATCCTCGCACCGCTCAGCGGCCTAGCACATCACTGGTGGAAACACTCGCACCTATCCACAGCCTCGCAACACATCCTCGCACCGCTCAGCAACCTAGCACATCTCTGGTGGAAACACTCACACCGTTCCACAGCCTCGCAACACATCCTCGCACCGCTCAGCGGCCTAGCACATCCCTGGTAGAAACACTCGCACCGATCCACAGCCTCGCACCGCTCAGCGGCCTTGCACATCTCTGGTGGAATAACTCACACCGTTCCACAGCCTCGCAACACATCCTCGCACCACTCAGCGGCCTAGCACATCTCTGGTGGAAACACTCACACCGTTCCACAGCCTCGCTACACATCCTCGCACCGCTCAGCGGCCTAGCTCATCTTTGGTGGAAACACACCGTTCCACAGCCTTTCTACACATCCTCGCACCGCTCAGCGACCTAACACATCTCTGGTGGAAACCCTTACACCGTTCCACAGCCTCGCTACACATCCTCGCACCGCTCAGCAGCCTAGCACATCCCTGGTGGAAACACTCACACCGTTCCACAGCCTCGCAACACATCCTCGCACCGCTCAGCTACCTAGCACATCTCTGGTGGAAACACTCACACAGTTCCACAGCCTCGCTACACATCCTCGCACCGCTCAGCGGCCTAGCACATCTCTGGTGAAAACACACCGTTCCACAGCCTCGCTTCACATCATCGTACCGCTCAGCGGCCTAGCACATCTCTGGTGGAAGGACTCGCACCATTCCACAGCCTCGCTACACATCTTCGCACCGCTCAGCGGCCTAGCACATCTCTGGTGGAAACACTCACACCGTTCCACAGCCTCGCAACACATCCTCGCACCGCTCAGCGGCCTAGCACATCCGTGGTAGAAACACTCGCACCGATCCACAGCCTCGCAACACATCCTCGCACCGCTCAGCGGCCTAGCTCATCTTTGGTGGAAACACTCACACCGTTCCACAGCCTTGTTACACATCCTCGCACCGCTCAGCGGCCTAGCACATCACTGGTGGAAACACTCGCACCGTTCCACAGGCTCGCTACACATCCTCGCACCGCTCAGCGGACTAGCACATCTCTGGTGGAAACACTCACACCGTTCCACAGCCTCGCTACACATCCTCGCACCGCTCAGCGGCCTAGCACATCTCTGGTGGAAACACTCACACCGTTCCACAGCCTTGTTACACATCCTCGCACCGCTCAGCGGCCTAGCACATCACTGGTGGAAACACTCGCACCGTTCCACAGCCTCGCAACACATCCTCGCACCGCTCAGCGACCTAGCACATCTCTGGTGGAAACACTCACACCGTTCCACAGCCTCGCAACACATCCTCGCACCGCTCAGTGGCCTAGCACATCCCTGGTAGAAACACTCGCACCGATCCACAGCCTCGCAACACATCCTCGCACCGCTCAGCAACCTAGCACATCTCTGGTGGAAACACTCACACCGTTCCACAGCCTCGCAACACATCCTCGCACCGCTCAGCGGCCTAGCACATCCCTGGTAGAAACACTCGCACCGATCCACAGCCTCGCACCGCTCAGCGGCCTTGCACATCTCTGGTGGAATAACTCACACCGTTCCACAGCCTCGCAACACATCCTCGCACCACTCAGCGGCCTAGCACATCTCTGGTGGAAACACTCACACCGTTCCACAGCCTCGCTACACATCCTCGCACCGCTTAGCGGCCTAGCTCATCTTTGGTGGAAACACTCACACCGTTCCACAGCCTTTCTACACATCCTCGCACCGCTCAGCGGCCTAGCACATCTCTGGTGGAAACACTCACACCGTTCCACAGCCTCGCAACACATCCTCGCACCGCTCAGCTACCTAGCACATCTCTGGTGGAAACACTCACACAGTTCCACAGCCTCGCTACACATCCTCGCACCGCTCAGCGGCCTAGCACATCTCTGGTGAAAACACACCGTTCCACAGCCTCGCTTCACATCATCGTACCGCTCAGCGGCCTAGCACATCTCTGGTGGAAGGACTCGCACCATTCCACAGCCTCGCTACACATCTTCGCACCGCTCAGCGGCCTAGCACATCTCTGGTGGAAACACTCACACCGTTCCACAGCCTCGCAACACATCCTCGCACCGCTCAGCGGCCTAGCACATCCGTGGTAGAAACACTCGCACCGATCCACAGCCTCGCAACACATCCTCGCACCGCTCAGTGGCCTAGCACATCTCTGGTGGAAGGACTTGCACCATTCCACAGCCTCGCTACACATCCTCGCACCGCTCAGCGGCCTAGCACATCTCTGGTGGAAACACTCACACCGTTCCACAGCCTCGCAACACATCCTCGCACCGCTCAGCGGCCTAGCACATCCGTGGTAGAAACACTCGCACCGATCCACAGCCTCGCAAAACATCCTCGCACCGCTCAGTGGCCTAGCACATCTCTGGTAGAAACACTCACACCGTTCCACAGCCTCGCTACACATCCTCGCACCGCTCAGCGGTCTCGCACATCTCTGGTGGAAACACTCACACCGTTCCACAGCCTCGCTTCACATCATCGCACTGCTCAGCGGCCTTGCACATCCCTGGTGGAAACACTCACACCGTTCCACAGCCTCGCTACACATCCTCGCACCGCTCAGTGGCCTAGCACATCCCTGGTAGAAACACTCGCACCGATCCACAGCCTCGCTACACATCCTCGCACCGCTCAGCGGCCTAGCACATCTCTGGTGGAAACACTCACACCGTTCCACAGCCTTGTTACACATCCTCGCACCGCTCAGCGGCCTAGCACATCACTGGTGGAAACACTCGCACCGTTCCACAGCCTCGCAACACATCCTCGCACCGCTCAGCAACCTAGCACATCTCTGGTGGAAACACTCACACCGTTCCACAGCCTCGCAACACATCCTCGCACCGCTCAGCGGCCTAGCACATCCCTGGTAGAAACACTCGCACCGATCCACAGCCTCGCACCGCTCAGCGGCCTTGCACATCTCTGGTGGAATAACTCACACCGTTCCACAGCCTCGCAACACATCCTCGCACCACTCAGCGGCCTAGCACATCTCTGGTGGAAACACTCACACCGTTCCACAGCCTCGCTACACATCCTCGCACCGCTCAGCGGCCTAGCACATCCCTGGTGGAAACACTCACTCCGTTCCACAGCCTTCCTACACATCCTCGCACCGCTCAGCGGCCTAGCACATCTCTGGTGGAAACACTCACACCGTTCCACAGCCTTCCTACACATCCTCGCACCGCTCAGCGGCCTAGCACATCCCTGGTGGAAACACTCGCACCAATCCACAGACGCGCAACACATCCTCACACCGCTCAGCTACCTAGCACATCTCTGGTGGAAACACTCACACAGTTCCACAGCCTCGCTACACATCCTCGCACCGCTCATTGGCCTAGCTCATCTTTGGTGGAAACAGTCACACCGTTCCACAGCCTTCCTACACATCCTCGCACCGCTCAGCAGCCTAGCACATCCCTGGTGGAAACACTCGCACCAATCCACAGACGCGCAACACATCCTCACACCGCTCAGCTACCTAGCACATCTCTGGTGGAAACACTCACACAGTTCCACAGCCTCGCTACACATCCTCGCACCGCTCATTGGCCTAGCTCATCTTTGGTGGAAACACTCACACCGTTCGACAGCCTCGCTACACATCCTCGCACCGCTCAGCAGCCTAGCACATCCCTGGTGGAAACACTCACACAGTTCCACAGCCTCGCTACACATCCTCGCACCGCTCAGCGGCCTAGCACATCTCTGGTGGAAACACTCACACAGTTCCACAGCCTCGCTACACATCCTCGCACCGCTCATTGGCCTAGCTCATCTTTGGTGGAAACACTCACACCGTTCGACAGCCTCGCTACACATCCTCGCACCGCTCAGCAGCCTAGCACATCCCTGGTGGAAACACTCACACAGTTCCACAGCCTCGCTACACATCCTCGCACCGCTCAGCGGCCTAGCACATCCCTGGTGGAAACACTGACACAGTTCCACAGCCTCGCTACACATCCTCGCACCGCTCAGCGGCCTAGCACATCCCTGGTGGAAACACTCACACCGTTCCACAGCCTCGCAACACATCCTCGCACCGCTTAGCGACCTAGCACATCTCTGGTAGAAACACTCACACCGTTCCACAGCCTCGCAACACATCCTCGCACCGCTCAGCTACCTAGCACATCTCTGGTGGAAACACTCGCACCGATCCACAGCCTTGCTACACATCCTCGCACCGCTCAGCGGCCTAGCACATCTCTGGTGGAAACACTCACACCGTTCCACAGCCTCGCAACACATCCTCGCACCGCTCAGCTACCTAGCACATCTCTGGTGGAAACACTCACACCGTTCGACAGCCTCGCTACACATCCTCGCACCGCTCAGCGGCCTAGCTCATCTTTGGTGGAAACACTCACACCGTTCCACAGCCTTCCTACACATCCTCGCACCGCTCAGCGGCCTAGCTCATCTTTGGTGGAAACACTCACACCGTTCCACAGCCTCGCAACACATCCTCACACCGCTCAGCGGCCTAGCAGATCCCTGGTAGAAACACTCGCACCGATCCACAGCCTCGCAACACATCCTCGCACCGCTCAGCGGCCTAGCACATCCCTGGTAGAAACACTCGCACCGATCCACAGCCTCGCAACACATCCTCGCACCACTCAGCTACCAAGCACATCTCTGGTGGAAACACTCACACCGTTCGACAGCCTCGCTACACATCCTCGCACCGCTCAGCGGCCTAGCACATTTCTGGTGGAAACACTCACACCGTTCCACAGGCTCGCTGCACATCCTCGCACCGCTCAGCGGACTAGCACATCTCTGGTGGAAACACTCACACCGTTCCACAGCCTCGCTACACATCCTCGCACCGCTCAGCGGCCTAGCACATCTCTGGTGGAAACACTCACACCGTTCCACAGCCTTCCTACACATCCTCGCACCGCTCAGCGGCCTAGCACATCTCTGGTGGAAACACTCACACCGTTCGACAGCCTCGCAACACATCCTCGCACCACTCAGCGGCCTAGCACATCTCTGGTGGAAACACTCACACCGTTCGACAGCCTCGCTACACATCCTTGCACCGCTCAGCGGCCTAGCACATCTCTGGTGGAAACACTCACACCGTTCCACAGCCTTGTTACACATCCTCGCACCGCTCAGCGGCCTAGCACATCTCTGGTGGAAACACTCACACCGTTCCACAGCCTTGTTACACATCCTCGCACCGCTCATTGGCCTAGCTCATCTTTGGTGGAAACAGTCACACCGTTCCACAGCCTTCCTACACATCCTCGCACCGCTCAGCTACCTAGCACATCTCTGGTGGAAACACTCACACCGTTCGACAGCCTCGCTACACATCCTCGCACCGCTCAGCAGCCTAGCACATCCCTGGTGGAAACACTCACACAGTTCCACATCCTCGCACCGCTCAGCGGCCTAGCACATCCCTGGTGGAAACACTGACACAGTTCCACAGCCTCGCTACACATCCTCGCACCGCTCAGCGGCCTAGCACATCCCTGGTGGAAACACTCACACCGTTCCACAGCCTCGCAACACACACTCGCACCGCTTAGCGACCTAGCACATCTCTGGTAGAAACACTCACACCGTTCCACAGCCTCGCAACACATCCTCGCACCGCTCAGCTACCTAGCACATCTCTGGTGGAAACACTCGCACCGATCCACAGCCTTGCTACACATCCTCGCACCGCTCAGCGGCCTAGCACATCTCTGGTGGAAACACTCACACCGTTCCACAGCCTCGCAACACATCCTCGCACCGCTCAGCTACCTAGCACATCTCTGGTGGAAACACTCACACCGTTCGACAGCCTCGCTACACATCCTCGCACCGCTCAGCGGCCTAGCTCATCTTTGGTGGAAACACTCACACCGTTCCACAGCCTTCCTACACATCCTCGCACCGCTCAGCTAACTAGCACATCTCTGGTGGAAACACTCACACCGTTCCACAGCCTCGCAACACATCCTCGCACCGCTCAGCTACCTAGCACATCTCTGGTGGAAACACTCACACCGTTCGACAGCCTCGCTACACATCCTCGCACCGCTCAGCGGCCTAGCTCATCTTTGGTGGAAACACTCACACCGTTCCACAGCCTTCCTACACATCCTCGCACCGCTCAGCTAACTAGCACATCTCTGGTGGAAACACTCACACCGTTCCACAGCCTCGCAATACATCCTCGCACCGCTCAGCGGCCTAGCACATCCCTGGTAGAAACACTCGCACCGATCCACAGCCTCGCAACACATCCTCGCACCGCTCAGCGGCCTAGCACATCCCTGGTAGAAACACTCGCACCGATCCACAGCCTCGCAACACATCCTCGCACCACTCAGCTACCAAGCACATCTCTGGTGAAAACACTCACACCGTTCGACAGCCTCGCTACACATCCTCGCACCGCTCAGCGGCCTAGCACATTTCTGGTGGAAACACTCACACCGTTCCACAGGCTCGCTACACATCCTCGCACCGCTCAGCGGACTAGCACATCTCTGGTGGAAACACTCACACCGTTCCACAGCCTCGCTACACATCCTCGCACCGCTCAGTGGCCTAGCACATCTCTGGTGGAAACACTCACACCGTTCCACAGCCTTGTTACACATCCTCGCACCGCTCAGCGGCCTAGCACATCACTGGTGGAAACACTCGCACCGTTCCACAGCCTCGCAACACATCCTCGCACCGCTCAGCGACCTAGCACATCTCTGGTGGAAACACTCACACCGTTCGACAGCCTCGCTACACATCCTCGCACCGCTCAGCGGCCTAGCTCATCTTTGGTGGAAACACTCACACCGTTCCACAGCCTTCCTACACATCCTCGCACCGCTCAGCTAACAAGCACATCTCTGGTGGAAACACTCGCACCGTTCCACAGCCTCGCAACACATCCTCGCACCGCTCAGCGGCCTAGCACATCACTGGTGGAAACACTCGCACCGTTCCACAGCCTCGCAACACATCCTCGCACCGCTCAGCGACCTAGCACATCTCTGGTGGAAACACTCACACCGTTCCACAGCCTCGCAACACATCCTCGCACCGCTCAGCGACCTAGCACATCTCTGGTAGAAACACTCACACCATTCCACAGCCTCGCTACACATCCTCGCACCGCTCAGCGGCCTAGCACATCTCTGGTGGAAACACTCACACCGTTCCACAGCCTCGCAACACATCCTCGCACCGCTCAGCGGCCTAGCACATCCGTGGTAGAAACACTCGCACTGATCCACAGCCTCGCAAAACATCCTCGCACCGCTCAGTGGCCTAGCACATCTCTGGTAGAAACACTCACACCGTTCCACAGCCTCGCTACACATCCTCGCACCGCTCAGCGGTCTCGCACATCTCTGGTGGAAACACTCACACCGTTCCACAGCCTCGCTTCACATCATCGCACTGCTCAGCGGCCTTGCACATCCCTGGTGGAAACACTCACACCGTTCCACAGCCTCGCTACACATCCTCGCACCGCTCAGTGGCCTAGCACATCCCTGGTAGAAACACTCGCACCGATCCACAGCCTCGCTACACATCCTCGCACCGCTCCTCGGCCTAGCACATCTCTGGTGGAAACACTCACACCGTTCCACAGCCTTGTTACACATCCTCGCACCGCTCAGCGGCCTAGCACATCACTGGTGGAAACACTCGCACCGTTCCACAGCCTCGCAACACATCCTCGCACCGCTCAGCAACCTAGCACATCTCTGGTGGAAACACTCACACCGTTCCACAGCCTCGCAACACATCCTCGCACCGCTCAGCGGCCTAGCACATCCCTGGTAGAAACACTCGCACCGATCCACAGCCTCGCACCGCTCAGCGGCCTTGCACATCTCTGGTGGAATAACTCACACCGTTCCACAGCCTCGCAACACATCCTCGCACCACTCAGCGGCCTAGCACATCTCTGGTGGAAACACTCACACCGTTCCACAGCCTCGCTACACATCCTCGCACCGCTCAGCGGCCTAGCACATCCCTGGTGGAAACACTCACTCCGTTCCACAGCCTTCCTACACATCCTCGCACCGCTCAGCGGCCTAGCACATCTCTGGTGGAAACACTCACACCGTTCCACAGCCTTCCTACACATCCTCGCACCGCTCAGCGGCCTAGCACATCCCTGGTGGAAACACTCGCACCAATCCACAGACGCGCAACACATCCTCACACCGCTCAGCTACCTAGCACATCTCTGGTGGAAACACTCACACAGTTCCACAGCCTCGCTACACATCCTCGCACCGCTCATTGGCCTAGCTCATCTTTGGTGGAAACAGTCACACCGTTCCACAGCCTTCCTACACATCCTCGCACCGCTCAGCAGCCTAGCACATCCCTGGTGGAAACACTCGCACCAATCCACAGACGCGCAACACATCCTCACACCGCTCAGCTACCTAGCACATCTCTGGTGGAAACACTCACACAGTTCCACAGCCTCGCTACACATCCTCGCACCGCTCATTGGCCTAGCTCATCTTTGGTGGAAACACTCACACCGTTCGACAGCCTCGCTACACATCCTCGCACCGCTCAGCAGCCTAGCACATCCCTGGTGGAAACACTCACACAGTTCCACAGCCTCGCTACACATCCTCGCACCGCTCAGCGGCCTAGCACATCTCTGGTGGAAACACTCACACAGTTCCACAGCCTCGCTACACATCCTCGCACCGCTCATTGGCCTAGCTCATCTTTGGTGGAAACACTCACACCGTTCGACAGCCTCGCTACACATCCTCGCACCGCTCAGCAGCCTAGCACATCCCTGGTGGAAACACTCACACAGTTCCACAGCCTCGCTACACATCCTCGCACCGCTCAGCGGCCTAGCACATCCCTGGTGGAAACACTGACACAGTTCCACAGCCTCGCTACACATCCTCGCACCGCTCAGCGGCCTAGCACATCCCTGGTGGAAACACTCACACCGTTCCACAGCCTCGCTACACATCCTCGCACCGCTCAGCGGCCTAGCTCATCTTTGGTGGAAACACTCACACCGTTCCACAGCCTCGCAACACATCCTCGCACCGCTCAGCGGCCTAGCAGATCCCTGGTAGAAACACTCGCACCGATCCACAGCCTCGCAACACATCCTCGCACCGCTCAGCGGCCTAGCACATCCCTGGTAGAAACACTCGCACCGATCCACAGCCTCGCAACACATCCTCGCACCACTCAGCTACCAAGCACATCTCTGGTGGAAACACTCACACCGTTCGACAGCCTCGCTACACATCCTCGCACCGCTCAGCGGCCTAGCACATTTCTGGTGGAAACACTCACACCGTTCCACAGGCTCGCTGCACATCCTCGCACCGCTCAGCGGACTAGCACATCTCTGGTGGAAACACTCACACCGTTCCACAGCCTCGCTACACATCCTCGCACCGCTCAGCGGCCTAGCACATCTCTGGTGGAAACACTCACACCGTTCCACAGCCTTCCTACACATCCTCGCACCGCTCAGCGGCCTAGCACATCTCTGGTGGAAACACTCACACCGTTCGACAGCCTCGCAACACATCCTCGCACCACTCAGCGGCCTAGCACATCTCTGGTGGAAACACTCACACCGTTCGACAGCCTCGCTACACATCCTCGCACCGCTCAGCGGCCTAGCACATCTCTGGTGGAAACACTCACACCGTTCCACAGCCTTGTTACACATCCTCGCACCGCTCAGCGGCCTAGCACATCTCTGGTGGAAACACTCACACCGTTCCACAGCCTTGTTACACATCCTCGCACCGCTCATTGGCCTAGCTCATCTTTGGTGGAAACAGTCACACCGTTCCACAGCCTTCCTACACATCCTCGCACCGCTCAGCTACCTAGCACATCTCTGGTGGAAACACTCACACCGTTCGACAGCCTCGCTACACATCCTCGCACCGCTCAGCAGCCTAGCACATCCCTGGTGGAAACACTCACACAGTTCCACAGCCTCGCTACACATCCTCGCACCGCTCAGCGGCCTAGCACATCCCTGGTGGAAACACTGACACAGTTCCACAGCCTCGCTACACATCCTCGCACCGCTCAGCGGCCTAGCACATCCCTGGTGGAAACACTCACACCGTTCCACAGCCTCGCAACACATCCTCGCACCGCTTAGCGACCTAGCACATCTCTGGTAGAAACACTCACACCGTTCCACAGCCTCGCAACACATCCTCGCACCGCTCAGCTACCTAGCACATCTCTGGTGGAAACACTCGCACCGATCCACAGCCTTGCTACACATCCTCGCACCGCTCAGCGGCCTAGCACATCTCTGGTGGAAACACTCACACCGTTCCACAGCCTCGCAACACATCCTCGCACCGCTCAGCTACCTAGCACATCTCTGGTGGAAACACTCACACCGTTCGACAGCCTCGCTACACATCCTCGCACCGCTCAGCGGCCTAGCTCATCTTTGGTGGAAACACTCACACCGTTCCACAGCCTTCCTACACATCCTCGCACCGCTCAGCGACCTAACACATCTCTGGTGGAAACCCTTACACCGTTCCACAGCCTCGCTACACATCCTCGCACCGCTCAGCAGCCTAGCACATCCCTGGTGGAAACACTCACACCGTTCCACAGCCTCGCAACACATCCTCGCACCGCTCAGCTACCTAGCACATCTCTGGTGGAAACACTCACACAGTTCCACAGCCTCGCTACACATCCTCGCACCGCTCAGCGGCCTAGCACATCTCTGGTGAAAACACACCGTTCCACAGCCTCGCTTCACATCATCGTACCGCTCAGCGGCCTAGCACATCTCTGGTGGAAGGACTCGCACCATTCCACAGCCTCGCTACACATCTTCGCACCGCTCAGCGGCCTAGCACATCTCTGGTGGAAACACTCACACCGTTCCACAGCCTCGCAACACATCCTCGCACCGCTCAGCGGCCTAGCACATCCGTGGTAGAAACACTCGCACCGATCCACAGCCTCGCAACACATCCTCGCACCGCTCAGCGGCCTAGCTCATCTTTGGTGGAAACACTCACACCGTTCCACAGCCTTGTTACACATCCTCGCACTGCTCAGCGGCCTAGCACATCACTGGTGGAAACACTCGCACCGTTCCACAGGCTCGCTACACATCCTCGCACCGCTCAGCGGACTAGCACATCTCTGGTGGAAACACTCACACCGTTCCACAGCCTCGCTACACATCCTCGCACCGCTCAGCGGCCTAGCACATCTCTGGTGGAAACACTCACACCGTTCCACAGCCTTGTTACACATCCTCGCACCGCTCAGCGGCCTAGCACATCACTGGTGGAAACACTCGCACCGTTCCACAGCCTCGCAACACATCCTCGCACCGCTCAGCGACCTAGCACATCTCTGGTGGAAACACTCACACCGTTCCACAGCCTCGCAACACATCCTCGCACCGCTCAGTGGCCTAGCACATCCCTGGTAGAAACACTCGCACCGATCCACAGCCTCGCAACACATCCTCGCACCGCTCAGCAACCTAGCACATCTCTGGTGGAAACACTCACACCGTTCCACAGCCTCGCAACACATCCTCGCACCGCTCAGCGGCCTAGCACATCCCTGGTAGAAACACTCGCACCGATCCACAGCCTCGCACCGCTCAGCGGCCTTGCACATCTCTGGTGGAATAACTCACACCGTTCCACAGCCTCGCAACACATCCTCGCACCACTCAGCGGCCTAGCACATCTCTGGTGGAAACACTCACACCGTTCCACAGCCTCGCTACACATCCTCGCACCGCTTAGCGGCCTAGCTCATCTTTGGTGGAAACACTCACACCGTTCCACAGCCTTTCTACACATCCTCGCACCGCTCAGCGGCCTAGCACATCTCTGGTGGAAACACTCACACCGTTCCACAGCCTCGCAACACATCCTCGCACCGCTCAGCTACCTAGCACATCTCTGGTGGAAACACTCACACAGTTCCACAGCCTCGCTACACATCCTCGCACCGCTCAGCGGCCTAGCACATCTCTGGTGAAAACACACCGTTCCACAGCCTCGCTTCACATCATCGTACCGCTCAGCGGCCTAGCACATCTCTGGTGGAAGGACTCGCACCATTCCACAGCCTCGCTACACATCTTCGCACCGCTCAGCGGCCTAGCACATCTCTGGTGGAAACACTCACACCGTTCCACAGCCTCGCAACACATCCTCGCACCGCTCAGCGGCCTAGCACATCCGTGGTAGAAACACTCGCACCGATCCACAGCCTCGCAACACATCCTCGCACCACTCAGCTACCAAGCACATCTCTGGTGGAAACACTCACACCGTTCGACAGCCTCGCTACACATCCTCGCACCGCTCAGCGGCCTAGCACATCTCTGGTGGAAACACTCACACCGTTCCACAGCCTCGCAACACATCCTCGCACCGCTCAGCGGCCTAGCACATCCGTGGTAGAAACACTCGCACCGATCCACAGCCTCGCAAAACATCCTCGCACCGCTCAGTGGCCTAGCACATCTCTGGTAGAAACACTCACACCGTTCCACAGCCTCGCTACACATCCTCGCACCGCTCAGCGGTCTCGCACATCTCTGGTGGAAACACTCACACCGTTCCACAGCCTCGCTTCACATCATCGCACTGCTCAGCGGCCTTGCACATCCCTGGTGGAAACACTCACACCGTTCCACAGCCTCGCTACACATCCTCGCACCGCTCAGTGGCCTAGCACATCCCTGGTAGAAACACTCGCACCGATCCACAGCCTCGCTACACATCCTCGCACCGCTCAGCGGCCTAGCACATCTCTGGTGGAAACACTCACACCGTTCCACAGCCTTGTTACACATCCTCGCACCGCTCAGCGGCCTAGCACATCACTGGTGGAAACACTCGCACCGTTCCACAGCCTCGCAACACATCCTCGCACCGCTCAGCAACCTAGCACATCTCTGGTGGAAACACTCACACCGTTCCA
Source organism: Orthosia cruda (assembly GCA_964057195.1). NCBI lineage: Eukaryota > Metazoa > Arthropoda > Insecta > Lepidoptera > Noctuidae > Orthosia > Orthosia cruda. Next base: position 2,338,752 of record OZ059852.1, on the reverse strand, counting down.
CAGCCTCGCAACACATCCTCGCACCGCTCAGCGGCCTAGCACATCCCTGGTAGAAACACTCGCACCGATCCACAGCCTCGCACCGCTCAGCGGCCTTGCACATCTCTGGTGGAATAACTGACACCGTTCCACAGCCTCGCAACACATCCTCGCACCACTCAGCGGCCTAGCACATCTCTGGTGGAAACACTCACACCGTTCCACAGCCTCGCTACACATCCTCGCACCGCTCAGCGGCCTAGCACATCCCTGGTGGAAACACTCACTCCGTTCCACAGCCTTCCTACACATCCTCGCACCGCTCAGCGGCCTAGCACATCTCTGGTGGAAACACTCACACCGTTCCACAGCCTTCCTACACATCCTCGCACCGCTCAGCGGCCTAGCACATCCCTGGTGGAAACACTCGCACCAATCCACAGACGCGCAACACATCCTCACACCGCTCAGCTACCTAGCACATCTCTGGTGGAAACACTCACACAGTTCCACAGCCTCGCTACACATCCTCGCACCGCTCATTGGCCTAGCTCATCTTTGGTGGAAACAGTCACACCGTTCCACAGCCTTCCTACACATCCTCGCACCGCTCAGCAGCCTAGCACATCCCTGGTGGAAACACTCGCACCAATCCACAGACGCGCAACACATCCTCACACCGCTCAGCTACCTAGCACATCTCTGGTGGAAACACTCACACAGTTCCACAGCCTCGCTACACATCCTCGCACCGCTCATTGGCCTAGCTCATCTTTGGTGGAAACACTCACACCGTTCGACAGCCTCGCTACACATCCTCGCACCGCTCAGCAGCCTAGCACATCCCTGGTGGAAACACTCACACAGTTCCACAGCCTCGCTACACATCCTCGCACCGCTCAGCGGCCTAGCACATCTCTGGTGGAAACACTCACACAGTTCCACAGCCTCGCTACACATCCTCGCACCGCTCATTGGCCTAGCTCATCTTTGGTGGAAACACTCATACCGTTCGACAGCCTCGCTACACATCCTCGCACCGCTCAGCAGCCTAGCACATCCCTGGTGGAAACACTCACACAGTTCCACAGCCTCGCTACACATCCTCGCACCGCTCAGCGGCCTAGCACATCCCTGGTGGAAACACTGACACAGTTCCACAGCCTCGCTACACATCCTCGCACCGCTCAGCGGCCTAGCACATCCCTGGTGGAAACACTCACACCGTTCCACAGCCTCGCAACACATCCTCGCACCGCTTAGCGACCTAGCACATCTCTGGTAGAAACACTCACACCGTTCCACAGCCTCGCAACACATCCTCGCACCGCTCAGCTACCTAGCACATCTCTGGTGGAAACACTCGCACCGATCCACAGCCTTGCTACACATCCTCGCACCGCTCAGCGGCCTAGCACATCTCTGGTGGAAACACTCACACCGTTCCACAGCCTCGCAACACATCCTCACACCGCTCAGCGGCCTAGCAGATCCCTGGTAGAAACACTCGCACCGATCCACAGCCTCGCAACACATCCTCGCACCGCTCAGCGGCCTAGCACATCCCTGGTAGAAACACTCGCACCGATCCACAGCCTCGCAACACATCCTCGCACCACTCAGCTACCAAGCACATCTCTGGTGGAAACACTCACACCGTTCGACAGCCTCGCTACACATCCTCGCACCGCTCAGCGGCCTAGCACATTTCTGGTGGAAACACTCACACCGTTCCACAGGCTCGCTGCACATCCTCGCACCGCTCAGCGGACTAGCACATCTCTGGTGGAAACACTCACACCGTTCCACAGCCTCGCTACACATCCTCGCACCGCTCAGCGGCCTAGCACATCTCTGGTGGAAACACTCACACCGTTCCACAGCCTTCCTACACATCCTCGCACCGCTCAGCGGCCTAGCACATCTCTGGTGGAAACACTCACACCGTTCGACAGCCTCGCAACACATCCTCGCACCACTCAGCGGCCTAGCACATCTCTGGTGGAAACACTCACACCGTTCGACAGCCTCGCTACACATCCTCGCACCGCTCAGCGGCCTAGCACATCTCTGGTGGAAACACTCACACCGTTCCACAGCCTTGTTACACATCCTCGCACCGCTCAGCGGCCTAGCACATCTCTGGTGGAAACACTCACACCGTTCCACAGCCTTGTTACACATCCTCGCACCGCTCATTGGCCTAGCTCATCTTTGGTGGAAACAGTCACACCGTTCCACAGCCTTCCTACACATCCTCGCACCGCTCAGCTACCTAGCACATCTCTGGTGGAAACACTCACACCGTTCGACAGCCTCGCTACACATCCTCGCACCGCTCAGCAGCCTAGCACATCCCTGGTGGAAACACTCACACAGTTCCACATCCTCGCACCGCTCAGCGGCCTAGCACATCCCTGGTGGAAACACTGACACAGTTCCACAGCCTCGCTTCACATCCTCGCACCGCTCAGCGGCCTAGCACATCCCTGGTGGAAACACTCACACCGTTCCACAGCCTCGCAACACATCCTCGCACCGCTTAGCGACCTAGCACATCTCTGGTAGAAACACTCACACCGTTCCACAGCCTCGCAACACATCCTCGCACCGCTCAGCTACCTAGCACATCTCTGGTGGAAACACTCGCACCGATCCACAGCCTTGCTACACATCCTCGCACCGCTCAGCGGCCTAGCACAACTCTGGTGGAAACACTCACACCGTTCCACAGCCTCGCAACACATCCTCGCACCGCTCAGCTACCTAGCACATCTCTGGTGGAAACACTCACACCGTTCGACAGCCTCGCTACACATCCTCGCACCGCTCAGCGGCCTAGCTCATCTTTGGTGGAAACACTCACACCGTTCCACAGCCTTCCTACACATCCTCGCACCGCTCAGCTAACTAGCACATCTCTGGTGGAAACACTCACACCGTTCCACAGCCTCGCAACACATCCTCGCACCGCTCAGCTACCTAGCACATCTCTGGTGGAAACACTCACACCGTTCGACAGCCTCGCTACACATCCTCGCACCGCTCAGCGGCCTAGCTCATCTTTGGTGGAAACACTCACACCGTTCCACAGCCTTCCTACACATCCTCGCACCGCTCAGCTAACTAGCACATCTCTGGTGGAAACACTCACACCGTTCGACAGCCTCGCTACACATCCTCGCACCGCTCAGCGGCCTAGCACATCCCTGGTAGAAACACTCGCACCGATCCACAGCCTCGCAACACATCCTCGCACCGCTCAGCGGCCTAGCACATCCCTGGTAGAAACACTCGCACCGATCCACAGCCTCGCAACACATCCTCGCACCACTCAGCTACCAAGCACATCTCTGGTGAAAACACTCACACCGTTCGACAGCCTCGCTACACATCCTCGCACCGCTCAGCGGCCTAGCACATTTCTGGTGGAAACACTCACACCGTTCCACAGGCTCGCTACACATCCTCGCACCGCTCAGCGGACTAGCACATCTCTGGTGGAAACACTCACACCGTTCCACAGCCTCGCTACACATCCTCGCACCGCTCAGTGGCCTAGCACATCTCTGGTGGAAACACTCACACCGTTCCACAGCCTTGTTACACATCCTCGCACCGCTCAGCGGCCTAGCACATCACTGGTGGAAACACTCGCACCGTTCCACAGCCTCGCAACACATCCTCGCACCGCTCAGCGACCTAGCACATCTCTGGTGGAAACACTCACACCGTTCGACAGCCTCGCTACACATCCTCGCACCGCTCAGCGGCCTAGCTCATCTTTGGTGGAAACACTCACACCGTTCCACAGCCTTCCTACACATCCTCGCACCGCTCAGCTAACAAGCACATCTCTGGTGGAAACACTCGCACCGTTCCACAGCCTCGCAACACATCCTCGCACCGCTCAGCGGCCTAGCACATCACTGGTGGAAACACTCGCACCGTTCCACAGCCTCGCAACACATCCTCGCACCGCTCAGCGACCTAGCACATCTCTGGTGGAAACACTCACACCGTTCCACAGCCTCGCAACACATCCTCGCACCGCTCAGCGACCTAGCACATCTCTGGTAGAAACACTCACACCATTCCACAGCCTCGCTACACATCCTCGCACCGCTCAGCGGCCTAGCACATCTCTGGTGGAAACACTCACACCGTTCCACAGCCTCGCAACACATCCTCGCACCGCTCAGCGGCCTAGCACATCCGTGGTAGAAACACTCGCACCGATCCACAGCCTCGCAAAACATCCTCGCACCGCTCAGTGGCCTAGCACATCTCTGGTAGAAACACTCACACCGTTCCACAGCCTCGCTACACATCCTCGCACCGCTCAGCGGTCTCGCACATCTCTGGTGGAAACACTCACACCGTTCCACAGCCTCGCTTCACATCATCGCACTGCTCAGCGGCCTTGCACATCCCTGGTGGAAACACTCACACCGTTCCACAGCCTCGCTACACATCCTCGCACCGCTCAGTGGCCTAGCACATCCCTGGTAGAAACACTCGCACCGATCCACAGCCTCGCTACACATCCTCGCACCGCTCAGCGGCCTAGCACATCTCTGGTGGAAACACTCACACCGTTCCACAGCCTTGTTACACATCCTCGCACCGCTCAGCGGCCTAGCACATCACTGGTGGAAACACTCGCACCGTTCCACAGCCTCGCAACACATCCTCGCACCGCTCAGCAACCTAGCACATCTCTGGTGGAAACACTCACACCGTTCCACAGCCTCGCAACACATCCTCGCACCGCTCAGCGGCCTAGCACATCCCTGGTAGAAACACTCGCACCGATCCACAGCCTCGCACCGCTCAGCGGCCTTGCACATCTCTGGTGGAATAACTCACACCGTTCCACAGCCTCGCAACACATCCTCGCACCACTCAGCGGCCTAGCACATCTCTGGTGGAAACACTCACACCGTTCCACAGCCTCGCTACACATCCTCGCACCGCTCAGCGGCCTAGCACATCCCTGGTGGAAACACTCACTCCGTTCCACAGCCTTCCTACACATCCTCGCACCGCTCAGCGGCCTAGCACATCTCTGGTGGAAACACTCACACCGTTCCACAGCCTTCCTACACATCCTCGCACCGCTCAGCGGCCTAGCACATCCCTGGTGGAAACACTCGCACCAATCCACAGACGCGCAACACATCCTCACACCGCTCAGCTACCTAGCACATCTCTGGTGGAAACACTCACACAGTTCCACAGCCTCGCTACACATCCTCGCACCGCTCATTGGCCTAGCTCATCTTTGGTGGAAACAGTCACACCGTTCCACAGCCTTCCTACACATCCTCGCACCGCTCAGCAGCCTAGCACATCCCTGGTGGAAACACTCGCACCAATCCACAGACGCGCAACACATCCTCACACCGCTCAGCTACCTAGCACATCTCTGGTGGAAACACTCACACAGTTCCACAGCCTCGCTACACATCCTCGCACCGCTCATTGGCCTAGCTCATCTTTGGTGGAAACACTCACACCGTTCGACAGCCTCGCTACACATCCTCGCACCGCTCAGCAGCCTAGCACATCCCTGGTGGAAACACTCACACAGTTCCACAGCCTCGCTACACATCCTCGCACCGCTCAGCGGCCTAGCACATCTCTGGTGGAAACACTCACACAGTTCCACAGCCTCGCTACACATCCTCGCACCGCTCATTGGCCTAGCTCATCTTTGGTGGAAACACTCACACCGTTCGACAGCCTCGCTACACATCCTCGCACCGCTCAGCAGCCTAGCACATCCCTGGTGGAAACACTCACACAGTTCCACAGCCTCGCTACACATCCTCGCACCGCTCAGCGGCCTAGCACATCCCTGGTGGAAACACTGACACAGTTCCACAGCCTCGCTACACATCCTCGCACCGCTCAGCGGCCTAGCACATCCCTGGTGGAAACACTCACACCGTTCCACAGCCTCGCTACACATCCTCGCACCGCTCAGCGGCCTAGCTCATCTTTGGTGGAAACACTCACACCGTTCCACAGCCTCGCAACACATCCTCGCACCGCTCAGCGGCCTAGCAGATCCCTGGTAGAAACACTCGCACCGATCCACAGCCTCGCAACACATCCTCGCACCGCTCAGCGGCCTAGCACATCCCTGGTAGAAACACTCGCACCGATCCACAGCCTCGCAACACATCCTCGCACCACTCAGCTACCAAGCACATCTCTGGTGGAAACACTCACACCGTTCGACAGCCTCGCTACACATCCTCGCACCGCTCAGCGGCCTAGCACATTTCTGGTGGAAACACTCACACCGTTCCACAGGCTCGCTGCACATCCTCGCACCGCTCAGCGGACTAGCACATCTCTGGTGGAAACACTCACACCGTTCCACAGCCTCGCTACACATCCTCGCACCGCTCAGCGGCCTAGCACATCTCTGGTGGAAACACTCACACCGTTCCACAGCCTTCCTACACATCCTCGCACCGCTCAGCGGCCTAGCACATCTCTGGTGGAAACACTCACACCGTTCGACAGCCTCGCAACACATCCTCGCACCACTCAGCGGCCTAGCACATCTCTGGTGGAAACACTCACACCGTTCGACAGCCTCGCTACACATCCTCGCACCGCTCAGCGGCCTAGCACATCTCTGGTGGAAACACTCACACCGTTCCACAGCCTTGTTACACATCCTCGCACCGCTCAGCGGCCTAGCACATCTCTGGTGGAAACACTCACACCGTTCCACAGCCTTGTTACACATCCTCGCACCGCTCATTGGCCTAGCTCATCTTTGGTGGAAACAGTCACACCGTTCCACAGCCTTCCTACACATCCTCGCACCGCTCAGCTACCTAGCACATCTCTGGTGGAAACACTCACACCGTTCGACAGCCTCGCTACACATCCTCGCACCGCTCAGCAGCCTAGCACATCCCTGGTGGAAACACTCACACAGTTCCACAGCCTCGCTACACATCCTCGCACCGCTCAGCGGCCTAGCACATCCCTGGTGGAAACACTGACACAGTTCCACAGCCTCGCTACACATCCTCGCACCGCTCAGCGGCCTAGCACATCCCTGGTGGAAACACTCACACCGTTCCACAGCCTCGCAACACATCCTCGCACCGCTTAGCGACCTAGCACATCTCTGGTAGAAACACTCACACCGTTCCACAGCCTCGCAACACATCCTCGCACCGCTCAGCTAACTAGCACATCTCTGGTGGAAACACTCACACCGTTCGACAGCCTCGCTACACATCCTCGCACCGCTCAGCAGCCTAGCACATCCCTGGTGGAAACACTCACACAGTTCCACAGCCTCGCTACACATCCTCGCACCGCTCAGCGGCCTAGCACATCCCTGGTGGAAACACTGACACAGTTCCACAGCCTCGCTACACATCCTCGCACCGCTCAGCGGCCTAGCACATCCCTGGTGGAAACACTCACACCGTTCCACAGCCTCGCAACACATCCTCGCACCGCTTAGCGACCTAGCACATCTCTGGTAGAAACACTCACACCGTTCCACAGCCTCGCAACACATCCTCGCACCGCTCAGCTACCTAGCACATCTCTGGTGGAAACACTCGCACCGATCCACAGCCTTGCTACACATCCTCGCACCGCTCAGCGGCCTAGCACATCTCTGGTGGAAACACTCACACCGTTCCACAGCCTCGCAACACATCCTCGCACCGCTCAGCTACCTAGCACATCTCTGGTGGAAACACTCACACCGTTCGACAGCCTCGCTACACATCCTCGCACCGCTCAGCGGCCTAGCTCATCTTTGGTGGAAACACTCACACCGTTCCACAGCCTTCCTACACATCCTCGCACCGCTCAGCTAACTAGCACATCTCTGGTGGAAACACTCACACCGTTCCACAGCCTCGCAACACATCCTCGCACCGCTCAGCTACCTAGCACATCTCTGGTGGAAACACTCACACCGTTCGACAGCCTCGCTACACATCCTCGCACCGCTCAGCGGCCTAGCTCATCTTTGGTGGAAACACTCACACCGTTCCACAGCCTTCCTACACATCCTCGCACCGCTCAGCTAACTAGCACATCTCTGGTGGAAACACTCACACCGTTCGACAGCCTCGCTACACATCCTCGCACCGCTCAGCGGCCTAGCTCATCTTTGGTGGAAACACTCACACCGTTCCACAGCCTCGCAATACATCCTCGCACCGCTCAGCGGCCTAGCACATCCCTGGTAGAAACACTCGCCCCGATCCACAGCCTCGCAACACATCCTCGCACCGCTCAGCGGCCTAGCACATCCCTGGTAGAAACACTCGCACCGATCCACAGCCTCGCAACACATCCTCGCACCACTCAGCTACCAAGCACATCTCTGGTGAAAACACTCACACCGTTCGACAGCCTCGCTACACATCCTCGCACCGCTCAGCGGCCTAGCACATTTCTGGTGGAAACACTCACACCGTTCCACAGGCTCGCTACACATCCTCGCACCGCTCAGCGGACTAGCACATCTCTGGTGGAAACACTCACACCGTTCCACAGCCTCGCTACACATCCTCGCACCGCTCAGTGGCCTAGCACATCTCTGGTGGAAACACTCACACCGTTCCACAGCCTTGTTACACATCCTCGCACCGCTCAGCGGCCTAGCACATCACTGGTGGAAACACTCGCACCGTTCCACAGCCTCGCAACACATCCTCGCACCGCTCAGCGACCTAGCACATCTCTGGTGGAAACACTCACACCGTTCGACAGCCTCGCTACACATCCTCGCACCGCTCAGCGGCCTAGCTCATCTTTGGTGGAAACACTCACACCGTTCCACAGCCTTCCTACACATCCTCGCACCGCTCAGCTAACAAGCACATCTCTGGTGGAAACACTCGCACCGTTCCACAGCCTCGCAACACATCCTCGCACCGCTCAGCGGCCTAGCACATCACTGGTGGAAACACTCGCACCGTTCCACAGCCTCGCAACACATCCTCGCACCGCTCAGCGACCTAGCACATCTCTGGTGGAAACACTCACACCGTTCCACAGCCTCGCAACACATCCTCGCACCGCTCAGCGACCTAGCACATCTCTGGTAGAAACACTCGCACCGATCCACAGCCTCGCAACACATCCTCGCACCGCTCAGCGACCTTGCACATCTCTGGTGGAAACACTCGCACCGTTCCACAGCCTCTTAACACATCCTCGCACCGCTCAGCGACCTAGCACATCTCTGGTGGAAACCCTCACAACGTTCCACAGCCTCGCTACACATCATCGCACCGCTCAGCGACCTAGCACATCTCTGGTGGAAACACTCACAACGTTCCACAGCCTCGCTACACATCCTCGCACCGCTCAGCGGCCTAGCACATCTCTGGTGGAAACACTCGCACCGTTCCACAGCCTCGCAACACATCCTCGCACCGCTCAGCGGCCTAGCACATCACTGGTGGAAACACTCGCACCGTTCCACAGCCTCGCAACACATCCTCGCACCGCTCAGCGACCTAGCACATCTCTGGTGGAAACACTCACACCGTTCCACAGCCTCGCAACACATCCTCGCACCGCTCAGCGGCCTAGCACATCCCTGGTAGAAACACTCGCACCGATCCACAGCCTCGCAACACATCCTCGCACCACTCAGCTACCAAGCCCATCTCTGGTGGAAACACTCACACCGTTCGACAGCCTCGCTACACATCCTCGCACCGCTCAGCGGCCTAGCACATTTCTGGTGGAAACACTCACACCGTTCCACAGGCTCGCTACACATCCTCGCACCGCTCAGCGGACTAGCACATCTCTGGTGGAAACACTCACACCGTTCCACAGCCTCGCTACACATCCTCGCACCGCTCAGCGGCCTAGCACATCTCTGGTGGAAACACTCACACCGTTCCACAGCCTTGTTACACATCCTCGCACCGCTCAGCGGCCTAGCACATCACTGGTGGAAACACTCGCACCGTTCCACAGCCTCGCAACACATCCTCGCACCGCTCAGCGACCTAGCACATCTCTGGTGGAAACACTCACACCGTTCCACAGCCTCGCAACACATCCTCGCACCGCTCAGTGGCCTAGCACATCCCTGGTAGAAACACTCGCACCGATCCACAGCCTCGCAACACATCCTCGCACCGCTCAGCAACCTAGCACATCTCTGGTGGAAACACTCACACCGTTCCACAGCCTCGCAACACATCCTCGCACCGCTCAGCGGCCTAGCACATCCCTGGTAGAAACACTCGCACCGATCCACAGCCTCGCACCGCTCAGCGGCCTTGCACATCTCTGGTGGAATAACTCACACCGTTCCACAGCCTCGCAACACATCCTCGCACCACTCAGCGGCCTAGCACATCTCTGGTGGAAACACTCACACCGTTCCACAGCCTCGCTACACATCCTCGCACCGCTTAGCGGCCTAGCTCATCTTTGGTGGAAACACTCACACCGTTCCACAGCCTTTCTACACATCCTCGCACCGCTCAGCGGCCTAGCACATCTCTGGTGGAAACACTCACACCGTTCCACAGCCTCGCAACACATCCTCGCACCGCTCAGCTACCTAGCACATCTCTGGTGGAAACACTCAAACAGTTCCACAGCCTCGCTACACATCCTCGCACCGCTCAGCGGCCTAGCACATCTCTGGTGAAAACACACCGTTCCACAGCCTCGCTTCACATCATCGTACCGCTCAGCGGCCTAGCACATCTCTGGTGGAAGGACTCGCACCATTCCACAGCCTCGCTACACATCTTCGCTCCGCTCAGCGGCCTAGCACATCTCTGGTGGAAACACTCACACCGTTCCACAGCCTCGCAACACATCCTCGCACCGCTCAGCGGCCTAGCACATCCGTGGTAGAAACACTCGCACCGATCCACAGCCTCGCAACACATCCTCGCACCGCTCAGTGGCCTAGCACATCTCTGGTGGAAGGACTTGCACCATTCCACAGCCTCGCTACACATCCTCGCACCGCTCAGCGGCCTAGCACATCTCTGGTGGAAACACTCACACCGTTCCACAGCCTCGCAACACATCCTCGCACCGCTCAGCGGCCTAGCACATCCGTGGTAGAAACACTCGCACCGATCCACAGCCTCGCAAAACATCCTCGCACCGCTCAGTGGCCTAGCACATCTCTGGTAGAAACACTCACACCGTTCCACAGCCTCGCTACACATCCTCGCACCGCTCAGCGGTCTCGCACATCTCTGGTGGAAACACTCACACCGTTCCACAGCCTCGCTTCACATCATCGCACTGCTCAGCGGCCTTGCACATCCCTGGTGGAAACACTCACACCGTTCCACAGCCTCGCTACACATCCTCGCACCGCTCAGTGGCCTAGCACATCCCTGGTAGAAACACTCGCACCGATCCACAGCCTCGCTACACATCCTCGCACCGCTCAGCGGCCTAGCACATCTCTGGTGGAAACACTCACACCGTTCCACAGCCTTGTTACACATCCTCGCACCGCTCAGCGGCCTAGCACATCACTGGTGGAAACACTCGCACCGTTCCACAGCCTCGCAACACATCCTCGCACCGCTCAGCAACCTAGCACATCTCTGGTGGAAACACTCACACCGTTCCACAGCCTCGCAACACATCCTCGCACCGCTCAGCGGCCTAGCACATCCCTGGTAGAAACACTCGCACCGATCCACAGCCTCGCACCGCTCAGCGGCCTTGCACATCTCTGGTGGAATAACTCACACCGTTCCACAGCCTCGCAACACATCCTCGCACCACTCAGCGGCCTAGCACATCTCTGGTGGAAACACTCACACCGTTCCACAGCCTCGCTACACATCCTCGCACCGCTCAGCGGCCTAGCACATCCCTGGTGGAAACACTCACTCCGTTCCACAGCCTTCCTACACATCCTCGCACCGCTCAGCGGCCTAGCACATCTCTGGTGGAAACACTCACACCGTTCCACAGCCTTCCTACACATCCTCGCACCGCTCAGCGGCCTAGCACATCCCTGGTGGAAACACTCGCACCAATCCACAGACGCGCAACACATCCTCACACCGCTCAGCTACCTAGCACATCTCTGGTGGAAACACTCACACAGTTCCACAGCCTCGCTACACATCCTCGCACCGCTCATTAGCCTAGCTCATCTTTGGTGGAAACAGTCACACCGTTCCACAGCCTTCCTACACATCCTCGCACCGCTCAGCAGCCTAGCACATCCCTGGTGGAAACACTCGCACCAATCCACAGACGCGCAACACATCCTCACACCGCTCAGCTACCTAGCACATCTCTGGTGGAAACACTCACACAGTTCCACAGCCTCGCTACACATCCTCGCACCGCTCATTGGCCTAGCTCATCTTTGGTGGAAACACTCACACCGTTCGACAGCCTCGCTACACATCCTCGCACCGCTCAGCAGCCTAGCACATCCCTGGTGGAAACACTCACACAGTTCCACAGCCTCGCTACACATCCTCGCACCGCTCAGCGGCCTAGCACATCTCTGGTGGAAACACTCACACAGTTCCACAGCCTCGCTACACATCCTCGCACCGCTCATTGGCCTAGCTCATCTTTGGTGGAAACACTCACACCGTTCGACAGCCTCGCTACACATCCTCGCACCGCTCAGCAGCCTAGCACATCCCTGGTGGAAACACTCACACAGTTCCACAGCCTCGCTACACATCCTCGCACCGCTCAGCGGCCTAGCACATCCCTGGTGGAAACACTGACACAGTTCCACAGCCTCGCTACACATCCTCGCACCGCTCAGCGGCCTAGCACATCCCTGGTGGAAACACTCACACCGTTCCACAGCCTCGCAACACATCCTCGCACCGCTTAGCGACCTAGCACATCTCTGGTAGAAACACTCACACCGTTCCACAGCCTCGCAACACATCCTCGCACCGCTCAGCTACCTAGCACATCTCTGGTGGAAACACTCGCACCGATCCACAGCCTTGCTACACATCCTCGCACCGCTCAGCGGCCTAGCACATCTCTGGTGGAAACACTCACACCGTTCCACAGCCTCGCAACACATCCTCGCACCGCTCAGCTACCTAGCACATCTCTGGTGGAAACACTCACACCGTTCGACAGCCTCGCTACACATCCTCGCACCGCTCAGCGGCCTAGCTCATCTTTGGTGGAAACACTCACACCGTTCCACAGCCTTCCTACACATCCTCGCACCGCTCAGCGGCCTAGCTCATCTTTGGTGGAAACACTCACACCGTTCCACAGCCTCGCAACACATCCTCGCACCGCTCAGCGGCCTAGCACATCCCTGGTAGAAACACTCGCACCGATCCACAGCCTCGCAACACATCCTCGCACCGCTCAGCGGCCTAGCACATCCCTGGTAGAAACACTCGCACCGATCCACAGCCTCGCAACACATCCTCGCACCACTCAGCTACCAAGCACATCTCTGGTGGAAACACTCACACCGTTCGACAGCCTCGCTACACATCCTCGCACCGCTCAGCGGCCTAGCACATTTCTGGTGGAAACACTCACACCGTTCCACAGGCTCGCTGCACATCCTCGCACCGCTCAGCGGACTAGCACATCTCTGGTGGAAACACTCACACCGTTCCACAGCCTCGCTACACATCCTCGCACCGCTCAGCGGCCTAGCACATCTCTGGTGGAAACACTCACACCGTTCCACAGCCTTCCTACACATCCTCGCACCGCTCAGCGGCCTAGCACATCTCTGGTGGAAACACTCACACCGTTCGACAGCCTCGCAACACATCCTCGCACCACTCAGCGGCCTAGCACATCTCTGGTGGAAACACTCACACCGTTCCACAGCCTTCCTACACATCCTCGCACCGCTCAGCGGCCTAGCACATCTCTGGTGGAAACACTCACACCGTTCCACAGCCTTCCTACACATCCTCGCACCGCTCAGCGGCCTAGCACATCTCTGGTGGAAACACTCACACCGTTCCACAGCCTCGCTACACATCCTCGCACCGCTCAGCGGCCTAGCACATCCCTGGTGGAAACACTCACACCGTTCCACAGCCTTCCTACACATCCTCGCACCGCTCAGCGGCCTAGCACATCTCTGGTGGAAACACTCACACCGTTCCACAGCCTTCCTACACATCCTCGCACCGCTCAGCGGCCTAGCACATCTCTGGATGAAACACTCACACCGTTCGACAGCCTCGCAACACATCCTCGCACCACTCAGCTACCAAGCACATCTCTGGTGGAAACACTCACACCGTTCGACAGCCTCGCTACACATCCTCGCACCACTCAGCTACCAAGCACATCTCTGGTGGAAACACTCACACCGTTCGACAGCCTCGCTACACATCCTCGCACCGCTCAGCGGTCTCGCACATCTCTGGTGGAAACACTCACACCGTTCCACAGCCTCGCTTCACATCATCGCACTGCTCAGCGGCCTTGCACATCCCTGGTGGAAACACTCACACCGTTCCACAGCCTCGCTACACATCCTCGCACCGCTCAGTGGCCTAGCACATCCCTGGTAGAAACACTCGCACCGATCCACAGCCTCGCTACACATCCTCGCACCGCTCAGCGGCCTAGCACATCTCTGGTGGAAACACTCACACCGTTCCACAGCCTTGTTACACATCCTCGCACCGCTCAGCGGCCTAGCACATCACTGGTGGAAACACTCGCACCGTTCCACAGCCTCGCAACACATTTTCGCACCGCTCAGCAACCTAGCACATCTCTGGTGGAAACACTCACACCGTTCCACAGCCTCGCAACACATCCTCGCACCGCTCAGCGGCCTAGCACATCCCTGGTAGAAACACTCGCACCGATCCACAGCCTCGCACCGCTCAGCGGCCTTGCACATCTCTGGTGGAATAACTCACACCGTTCCACAGCCTCGCAACACATCCTCGCACCGCTCAGCGGCCTAGCACATCTCTGGTGGAAACACTCACACCGTTTGACAGCCTCGCTACACATCCTCGCACCGCTAAGCGGCCTAGCTCATCTTTGGTGGAAACACTCACACCGTTCCACAGCCTTCCTACACATCCTCGCACCGCTCAGCGGCCTAGCACATCTCTGGTGGAAACACTCACACCGTTCCACAGCCTTCCTACACATCCTCGCACCGCTCAGTGGCCTAGCACATCTCTGGTGGAAACACTCACACCGTTTGACAGCCTCGCTACACATCCTCGCACCGCTCAGCGGCCTAGCACATCTCTGGTGGAAACACTCACACCGTTCCACAGCCTTGTTACACATCCTCGCACCGCTCAGCGGCCTTGCTCATCTTTGGTGGAAACACTCACACCGTTCGACAGCCTCGCTACACATCCTCGCACCGCTCAGCAGCCTAGCACATCCCTGGTGGAAACACTCACACAGTTCCACAGCCTCGCTACACATCCTCGCACCGCTCAGCGGCCTAGCACATCTCTGGTGGAAACACTCACACAGTTCCACAGCCTCGCTACACATCCTCGCACCGCTCATTGGCGTAGCTCATCTTTGGTGGAAACTTTCACACCGTTCGACAGCCTCGCTACACATCCTCGCACCGCTCAGCTAACTAGCACATCTCTGGTGGAAACACTCACACCGTTCCACAGCCTTCCTACACATCCTCGCACCGCTCAGCGGCCTAGCACATCTCTGGTGGAAACACTCACACCATTCCACAGCCTTCCTACACATCCTCGCACCGCTCAGCGGCCTAGCACATCTCTGGTGGAAACACTCACACCGTTCCACAGCCTCGCAACACATCCTCGCACCGCTCAGCGACCTAGCACATCTCTGGTAGAAACCCTTACACCGTTCCACAGCCTCGCTACACATCCTCGCACCGCTCAGCAGCCTAGCACATCCCTGACGGAAACACTCGCACCAATCCACAGACGCGCAACACATCCTCGCACCGCTCAGCTTCCTAGCACATCTCTGGTGGAAACACTCACACAGTTCCACAGCCTCGCTACACATCCTCGCACCGCTCAGCGGCCTAGCTCATCTTTGGTGGAAACACTCACACCGTTCCACAGCCTTCCTACACATCCTCGCACCGCTCAGCTACCTAGCACATCTCTGGTGGCAACACTCACACCGTTCGACAGCCTCGCTACACATCCTCGCACCGCTTAGCGACCTAGCACATCTCTGGTAGAAACACTCACACCGTTCCACAGCCTCGCAACACATCCTCGCACCGCTCAGCTACCTAGCACATCTCTGGTGGAAACTCTCGCACCGATCCACAGCCTTGCTACACATCCGCGAACCGCTCAGCGGCCTAGCACATCTCTGGTGGAAACACTCACACCGTTCCACAGCCTCGCAACACATCCTCGCACCGCTCAGCTACCTAGCACATCTCTGGTGGAAACACTCACACCGTTCGACAGCCTCGCTACACATCCTCGCACCGCTCAGCGGCCTAGCTCATCTTTGGTGGAAACACTCACACCGTTCCACAGCCTTCCTACACATCCTCGCACCGCTCAGCTAACTAGCACATCTCTGGTGGAAACACTCACACCGTTCGACAGCCTCGCTACACATCCTCGCACCGCTCAGCGGCCTAGCTCATCTTTAGTGGAAACACACACCGTTCCACAGCCTCGCAACACATCCTCGCACCGCTCAGCGGCCTAGCACATCCCTGGTAGAAACACTCGCACCGATCCACAGCCTCGCAACACATCCTCGCACCGCTCAGCGGCCTAGCACATCCCTGGTAGAAACACTCGCACCGATCCACAGCTTCGCAACACATCCTCGCACCACTCAGCTACCAAGCACATCTCTGGTGGAAACACTCTCACCGTTCGACAGCCTCGCTACACATCCTCGCACCGCTCAGCGGCCTAGCACATCTCTGGTGGAAACACTCACACCGTTCCACAGGCTCGCTACACATCCTCGCACCGCTCAGCGGACTAGCACATCCGTGGTAGAAACACTCGCACCGATCCACAGCCTCGCAACACATCCTCGCACCGCTCAGTGGCCTAGCACATCTCTGGTGGAAGGACTCGCACCATTCCACAGCCTCGCTACACATCCTCGCACCGCTCAGCGGCCTAGCACATCTCTGGTGGAAACACTTGCACCGTTCCACAGCCTCGCAACACAGCCTCGCAACACATCCTCGCACCGCTTAGCTAACTTGGACCTCTTTGGTGGAAACACTCACACCGTTCCACAGCCTCGCTACACATCCTCGCACCGCTCAGCGGCCTAGCTCATCTCTGGTGGAAATACTCACACCGTTCCACAGCCTCGCTACACATCCTCGCACCGCTCAGCGGCCTAGCACATCTCTGGTGGAAACACTCACAACGTTCCACACCTCGCTACACATCCTCGCACCGCTCAGCGGCCTAGCACATCCCTGGTGGAAACACTCGCACCGTTCCACAGCCTCGCAACACATCCTCGCACCGCTCAGCGGCCTAGCACATCTCTGGTGGAAACACTCGCACCGTTCCACAGCCTCGCAACACATCCTCGCACCGCTCAGCGGCCTAGCACATCACTGGTGGAAACACTCGCACCGTTCCACAGCCTCGCAACACATCCTCGCACCGCTCAGCGACCTAGCACATCTCTGGTGGAAACACTCACACCGTTCCACAGCCTCGCAACACATCCTCGCACCGCTCAGCGGCCTAGCACATCCCTGGTAGAAACACTCGCACCGATCCACAGCCTCGCTACACATCCTCGCACCGCTCAGCGGCCTAGCTCATCTTTGGTGGAAACACACACCGTTCCACAGCCTTCCTACACATCCTCGCACCACTCAGCTAACTAGCACATCTCTGGTGGAAAAACTCACACCGTTCGACAGCCTCGCTACACATCCTCGCACCGCTCAGCGGCCTAGCTCATCTTTGGTGGAAACACTCACACCGTTCCACAGCCTTCCTACACATCCTCGCACCGCTCAGCGGCCTAGCTCATCTCTGGTGGAAATACTCACACCGTTCCACAGCCTCGCTACACATCCTCGCACCGCTCAGGTGCCTAACACATCTCTGGTGGAAACACTCGCACCGTTCCACAGCCTCTTAACACATCCTCGCACCGCTCAGCGACCTAGCACATCTCTGGTGGAAACCCTTACACCGTTCCACAGCCTCGCTACACATCCTCGCACCACTCAGCAGCCTAGCACATCCCTGGTGGAAACACTCGCACCAATCCACAGACGCGCAACACATCCTCGTACCGCTCAGCTACCTAGCACATCTCTGGTGGAAACACTCACACAGTTCCTCAACCTCGCAACACATCCTCGCACCGCTCAGCGGCCTAGCACATCCCTGGTGGAAACACTCACACAGTTCCACAGCCTCGCTACACATCCTCGCACCGCTCAGCGGCCTAGCACATCCCTGGTGGAAACACTCACACCGTTCGACAGCCTAGCAACACATCCTCGCACCGCTCAGCGGCCTAGCACATCCCTGGTAGAAACACTCGCACCGATCCACAGCCTCGCAACACATCCTCGCACCACTCAGCGGCCTAGCACATCCCTGGTAGAAACACTCGCACCGATCCACAGCCTTGCTACACATCCTCGCACCGCTCAGCGGCCTAGCACATCTCTGGTGGAAACACTCACACCGTTCAACAGCCTCGCAACACATCCTCGCACCGCTCAGCGACCTAGCACATCTCTGGTAGAAACCCTTACACCGTTCCACAGCCTCGCTACACATCCTCGCACCGCTCAGCAGCCTAGCACATCTCTGGTGGAAACACTCACACCGTTCCACAGCCTTCCTACACATCCTCGCACCGCTCAGCGGCCTAGCACATCTCTGGTGGAAACACTCACACCGTTCCACAGCCTC
This sequence comes from Orthosia cruda, assembly GCA_964057195.1. Taxonomy (NCBI): domain Eukaryota; kingdom Metazoa; phylum Arthropoda; class Insecta; order Lepidoptera; family Noctuidae; genus Orthosia; species Orthosia cruda. Next base: position 2,319,883 of record OZ059852.1, on the reverse strand, counting down.
GCTACACATCCTCGCACCGCTCAGCGGCCTAGCACATCTCTGGTGGAAACACTCACACCGTTCCACAGGCTCGCTACACATCCTCGCACCACTCAGCGGACTAGCACATCTCTGGTGGAAACACTCACACCATTCCACAGCCTCGCTACACATCCTCGCACCGCTCAGCGGCCTAACACATCACTGGTGGAAACACTCGCACCGTTCCACAGCCTCGCAACACATCCTCGCACCGCTCAGCGACCTAGCACATCTCTGGTGGAAACACTCACACCGTTCCACAGCCTCGCAACACATCCTCGCACCGCTCAGCGGCCTAGCACATCCCTGGTAGAAACACTCGCACCGATCCACAGCCTCGCAACACATCCTCGCACCACTCAGCGGCCTAGCACATCTCTGGTGGAAACACTCACACCGTTCGACAGCCTCGCTACACATGCTCGCACCGCACAGCGGCCTAGCACATCTCTGGTGGAAACACTCGCACCGTTCCACAGCCTCGCAACACAGCCTCGCAACACATCCTCGCACCGCTTAGCTAACTTGGACCTCTTTGGTGGAAACACTCACACCGTTCCACAGCCTCGCTACACATCCTCGCACCGCTCAGTGGCCTAGCACATCTCTGGTGGAAACACTCACACCGTTCCACAGCCTTGTTACACATCGTCGGACCGCTCAGCGGCCTAGCGCATCACCGGTGGAAACACTCGCACCGTTCCACAGCCTCGCTACACATCCTCGCACCGCTGGTGGAAACACTCACACCGTTCCACCGCCTCGCTACACATCCTCGCACCGCTCAGCGGCCTAGCACATCACTGGTGGAAACACTCGCACCGTTCCACAGCCTCGCAACACATCCTCGCACCGCTCAGCGGCCTAGCACATCTCTGGTGGAAACACTCATACCGTTCCACAGGCTCGCTACACATCCTCGCTCCGCTCAGCGGCCTAGCTCATCTCTGGTGGAAACACTCGCACCGTTCCACAGCCTCGCAACACATCCTCGCATCCCTCAGTGGCCTAGCACATCTCTGTTGGAAACACTCGCACCGTTCCACAGCCTCGCAACACATCCTCGCACCGCTTAGCGACCTAGCACATCTCTGGTAGAAACACTCACACCGTTCCCCGGCCTCGCTACACATCCTCGCACCACTCAGCGGCCTAGCTTATCCCTGGTAGAAACACTCGCACCGATCCACAGTCTTGCTACACATCCTCGCACCGCTCAGCGGCCTAGCACATCCCTGGTAGAAACACTCGCACCGATCCACAGCCTCGCAACACATCCTCGCACCACTCAGCTACCAAGCACATCTCTGGTGGAAACACTCACACCGTTCGACAGCCTCGTTACACATCCTCGCACCGCTCAGCGGCCTAGCACATCTCTGGTGGAAACACTCACACCGTTCCACAGGCTCGCTACACATCCTCGCACCACTCAGCGGCCTAGCACATCTCTGGTGGAAACACTCACACCGTTCGACAGCCTCGCTACACATGCTCGCACCGCACAGCGACCTAGCACATCTCTGGTGGAAACACTCACACCGTTCCACAGCCTCGCTACACATCCTCGCACCGCTCAGCGGCCTAGCACATCTCTGGTGGAAACACTCGCACCGTTCCACAGCCTCGCAACACAGCCTCGCAACACATCCTCGCACCGCTTAGCTAACTTGGACCTCTTTGGTGGAAACACTCACACCGTTCCACAGCCTCGCTACACATGCTCGCACCGCACAGCGACCTAGCACATCTCTGGTGGAAACACTCACACCGTTCCACAGCCTCGCTACACATCCTCGCACCGCTCAGCGGCCTAGCACATCTCTGGTGGAAACACTCACACCGTTCCACAGGCTCGCTACACATCCTCGCACCACTCAGCGGACTAGCACATCTCTGGTGGAAACACTCACACCATTCCACAGCCTCGCTACACATCCTCGCACCGCTCAGCGACCTAGCACATCTCTGGTGGAAACACTCACACCGTTCCACAGCCTTGTTACACATCCTCGCACCGCTCAGCGGCCTAACACATCACTGGTGGAAACACTCGCACCGTTCCACAGCCTCGCAACACATCCTCGCACCGCTCAGCGACCTAGCACATCTCTGGTGGAAACACTCACACCGTTCCACAGCCTCGCAACACATCCTCGCACCGCTCAGCGGCCTAGCACATCCCTGGTAGAAACACTCGCACCGATCCACAGCCTCGCAACACATCCTCGCACCACTCAGCGGCCTAGCACATCTCTGGTGGAAACACTCACACCGTTCGACAGCCTCGCTACACATGCTCGCACCGCACAGCGGCCTAGCACATCTCTGGTGGAAACACTCGCACCGTTCCACAGCCTCGCAACACAGCCTCGCAACACATCCTCGCACCGCTTAGCTAACTTGGACCTCTTTGGTGGAAACACTCACACCGTTCCACAGCCTCGCTACACATCCTCGCACCGCTCAGTGGCCTAGCACATCTCTGGTGGAAACACTCACACCGTTCCACAGCCTTGTTACACATCGTCGGACCGCTCAGCGGCCTAGCGCATCACCGGTGGAAACACTCGCACCGTTCCACAGCCTCGCTACACATCCTCGCACCGCTGGTGGAAACACTCACACCGTTCCACCGCCTCGCTACACATCCTCGCACCGCTCAGCGGCCTAGCACATCACTGGTGGAAACACTCGCACCGTTCCACAGCCTCGCAACACATCCTCGCACCGCTCAGCGGCCTAGCACATCTCTGGTGGAAACACTCATACCGTTCCACAGGCTCGCTACACATCCTCGCACCGCTCAGCGGCCTAGCTCATCTCTGGTGGAAACACTCGCACCGTTCCACAGCCTCGCAACACATCCTCGCATCCCTCAGCGGCCTAGCACATCTCTGTTGGAAACACTCGCACCGTTCCACAGCCTCGCAACACATCCTCGCACCGCTTAGCGACCTAGCACATCTCTGGTAGAAACACTCACACCGTTCCCCGGCCTCGCTACACATCCTCGCACCACTCAGCGGCCTAGCACATCCCTGGTAGAAACACTCGCACCGATCCACAGTCTTGCTACACATCCTCGCACCGCTCAGCGGCCTAGCACATCCCTGGTAGAAACACTCGCACCGATCCACAGCCTCGCAACACATCCTCGCACCACTCAGCTACCAAGCACATCTCTGGTGGAAACACTCACACCGTTCGACAGCCTCGTTACACATCCTCGCACCGCTCAGCGGCCTAGCACATCTCTGGTGGAAACACTCGCACCGTTCCACGGCCTCGCTACACATCCTCGCACCGCTGGTGGAAACACTCACACCGTTCCACCGCCTCGCTACACATCCTCGCACCGCTCAGCGGCCTAGCACATCACTGGTGGAAACACTCGCACCGTTCCACAGCCTCGCAACACATCCTCGCACCGCTCAGCGGCCTAGCACATCTCTGGTGGAAACACTCATACCGTTCCACAGGCTCGCTACACATCCTCGCACCGCTCAGCGGCCTAGCTCATCTCTGGTGGAAACACTCGCACCGTTCCACAGCCTCGCAACACATCCTCGCACCCCTCAGCGGCCTAGCACATCTCTGTTGGAAACACTCGCACCGTTCCACAGCCTCGCAACACATCCTCGCACCGCTTAGCGACCTAGCACATCTCTGGTAGAAACACTCACACCGTTCCCCGGCCTCGCTACACATCCTCGCACCACTCAGCGGCCTAGCACATCCCTGGTAGAAACACTCGCACCGATCCACAGTCTTGCTACACATCCTCGCACCGCTCAGCGGCCTAGCACATCCCTGGTGGAATCACTCGCACCGTTCCACAGCCTCGCAACACATCCTCGCACCGCTCAGCGGCCTAGCACATCTCTGGTGGAAACACTCGCACCGTTCCACAGCCTCGCAACACATCCTCGCACCGCTTAGCTAACTTGGACCTCTCTGGTGGAAACACTCACACCGTTCCACAGCCTCGCTACACATCCTCGCACCGCTCAGCGGCCTAGCACATCTCTGGTGGAAACACTCACACCGTTCCACAGCCTTGTTACACATCCTCGCACCGCTCAGCGGCCTAGCACATCACTGGTGGAAACACTCGCACCGTTCCGCAGCCTCGCAACACATCCTTGAGGTGTAGTAGTACTACCTATAGTATAAGGTCTATGACCCTATCCATATGAATGTATCTTCTATTAATATATTAACACACTTATACTCTTGCAGTCAGTAATTAAAGGTAATCGCTTGAGAACAGTTGTTTCAATAACACTACATCCCCACATGGCGACCCTTGCCATTTTTGGGGCGCGTGACGCGTTTTCTATCTCGGCGTAGTGTTACGGCTCCAAAGCAAAGTAAATAAATTGAACTTTTTGTAATAAATTGGCGTGGAAATATTAGGGGATAATGGAACTTTCGTAATTAAAATGAATCAAGTACATTTAAAAGTTAATTTAACGTCCGGAAATCAGTGAAAATGTGTCGTTCCAACGTAGAAAAGGAGACGGTCTTCGTGAACCAGAATTCTGCTGGGTCCAATAATGCACACGTTGAAGAATTGAAGGCACATATTTCGACGATCAGTATTATCCTCATAGTAATTTGCGTTTTACTGGGTCTTGGCATTATATATTTTGCGTGGAAGCAGTACAGGAATTGCCACCATTCCTGGATCAGGGACCAGATTTTGCAGAACAGCCTGCGACGATCGTTCAACCGTTCCAGAGCAATTCGCGGAGAAGAGCAAGTAAATCTTCCAATGACGTAGAAGTCGGAGTATTCATCATACTCATCTGGCAGCTGTGCGGTATCATTTATTTTAGTGAAGTGCATACTAAGTGCGTATCAAGTGCGTTGTGCGTATTATAGTGCGTAAAATGAAAACGCGAATCATCATATAAATCAAGAGACAATAAAATGATAATAGACATTAAGAATTAAAATAATGAACTCTAAGATAAATTAGCAGTTTAAGTTTGTTTTGAGTGATCGTATATCATCATGTATCATCTTACACGCTGTGTTCCCTACTACAGTAATTCACTGTGAGAATCGGGTATGTATTAAATGGTTAATTAATATAGATTACTTTTGCATGAGGGAATGGAAGATGAATTGTTACATTGCTTAAATGATCTTGTATCAATAAGGAAATATTTAATTAAAAAAGGAAAAACACGATTTAAGGGTAATGTTATTAAGAATAAATTATGTGAGGTTGAAACAATTTATGAGAAAAGTAAAGGATTAATAAAGCTATTATCTACAAAACCAGGAGTAAAATCAGAATTGTTAAAATCATTATCAGTTACGAAAAACGAAATAGAATCGTGTTATTCGCAAATTAATGTTTTGTGCACTGTAATTGAATCAGACTGTAATAGTGACAGTGATATTTCTGAAGCAAGTCCAAATTCAGAATCAATCATGGAGTTCGATTTAAAAACGGCATGTAGTTTGATTCCTGTAATGACCAATAACGAAAATAATATCAGAAGTATCATTGACTCTATAGAAATGTACGCAGACATGTTGTCGGAAGCGGGGAAAAAATTACTAATGACATTCGTTTTGAAAAGTAGATTATCAGAAAATGCTAAATTACGTATAACCAATAATTACACATCTGTGAACGATTTTGTCAGAGATTTACGTGTTGCACTTTTACCTAAAAAATCGTTTACTGCAATACAATCACGATTACAAAACGCAACGCAAGGTTGGCGTACAATTGATCAGTTTGGAACAGAATTAGAAAAGTTATTTACTAATCTGACCATATCGCAAGCAAATGGTAATTCTGATAGTTATTCCGTACTCAAGCCCATAAACGAAAAATTGGCAATTAAGCGATTCGCAGATGGATTGAAGGATTCGAGACTAAGTACGATTATTGCTGCACGTAACTATGACAGTTTAAAGGACGCGATCCAGGCAGCGAAAGACGAAGAGTTGACATCGGCATCGACTTCGACCAACGAAAATGTCATGCAGTTTTCACACCGCGGAAGAGGTAAGTTTCATAACAATAACAACAACTTTAGGAATGGCCGTGGTTCTCATAATCAGCAGTTAAACCAACGCAGTCGAGGACATCATTATCAGCATAATTCAAATAATTTGAGAGGTAATTTTAGTCACAATTCTAATAACTTCGGCAGACGTGATTTCAATAACTCACGTGGGCGATCATCCCATAACTATCGTGGTAACGGACGTGGACGAGATTATCAAACTTCGAACGAGAATCGATCGAGTAATGAAACTCGTAGTAAAGGTCGTACCAATAGAATATTTTATTCCAACCATGAACAAGATAAGAACGATAGTATGCCTACAACAAACGAAATGCAGTTTTTTCGATCTTAAACATAACATTTTAGCTTTGCAAGGTAAGGCAAAATTTTTAGCATTATACATAGGTAATAGGAAATATTATTGGTTAATAGATACCGGAGCATCTTTGTCCGTAATTAAAAAAGATGCGTTACCATACAATAGTGCGGTAATTAGAAATGAAACCATCATAAATGGTATTGGAGGTAAAATTAGTTCATCAGGGTTTGTTCAACTTAGTTTGACTCATCGTGATGACCAACACTTTGTTGACTTTAATATCAAGCTTCATGTTTTTGATAACATACCATTAAAGGCAGATGGAATATTAGGTTTAGACTTTCTTTGTCAGTACGCTTCAAATATAAACTTAGAAACTAATGTCATTAACCTATCTAATTATGGAAAGTATTATTCATTAGAACTAAGTGATGTCATAGATTACTCAGCTGAGGTGTTACATATCCCAGCACGAAGTGAGTCGATACATTATTTACTATTAAATATTGAGAATATGAATGACTGTATTATCCATAGTGAGCAGTTAGCGGAAAATGTTTTTCTAGCGGGATGTATTGGACGAATAAAAAATAATAGATTACCGGTTAAAATTTTGAACACTAACGAGCAGGATATTTACCTACCAACTTTTCAACCACAGATATATTCAATTGAAGAGTATCACTTATGCAATTTTAAATCAAACACTAACAGTTTAGAACGAGCAAAGAACTTATTAAACATTTTAAATTTAAATCATTTAAAAATGGACGAACGGAAATCTATTGAAAAATTATGTTCTAAATATTCGGATGTTTTCTTTTTACCAGGTGATAAGTTAACGACTACAAATGTTTATGAACAATCCATAACTATAAAACCAAATACAAGTCCGGTTTATACGAAGCAGTACCGATTGCCGCATTCTTTGAAAAATGAAGTAAATAGGCAAATTCAAAAAATGATTGACAATGACATTATAGAAGAGGCGAAGAGTGAGTGGTCGAGTCCTGTTTTACTGGTACCAAAAAAAAGCAGCAACGATAAAAAATGGCGACTAGTGGTCGATTATCGGAAGCTTAATGACCGTATTGTAGACGATAAATTTCCTTTGCCAAGTATTACGGAAATTTTGGATTCGCTCTCTGGCTCAGTCTATTTTTCGCATTTAGATCTTAATCAAGGATATTACCAAGTAGCTTTAGATAAAAACAGTAGAGAGTATACAGCGTTCACAACTAGTACTGGGCAATACCAGATGAAGAGGCTACCTATGGGATTAAAAACAAGTCCGAGTGCTTTTAGTAGAGTAATGTCAGTTGCTATGTCTGGGTTAACATACGATAAATGTTTTATATATTTAGACGATTTAGTAGTCTTTGGGAGAAATTTAGATATCCATAATAAAAACTTAACAGACGTCTTGGAAAGACTTAGGAAAATTAATTTAAAATTAAATCCAGAAAAATGTAATTTTTTAAAGAAAGAAATTCTTTATTTAGGGCATTTAGTATCAGAAAATGGAGTCTTACCCGACCCAGTTAAAGTAGAAGTATTGAAAAATTACCCTGTACCAAGTAATACTGATGAAGTAAAAAGATTTGTAGCATTTTGTAACTATTATAGGAAATTCATTAAAAACTTTGCAAGAATAACTTGTCCATTAAATAAATTAACTAGAAAACATGTACCATTTGTTTGGACTGAAGAGTGTCAAAGTGCGTTTGAAGCAATGAAACATGCTTTAAGTACACCACCAGTATTAGATTTTCCAGATTTTTCTGAAAATAATGAGTTTGTCATTCAAACAGATGCGTCAGGGACGGCTATTGGAGCAGTCTTGTGCAATAAAAATATGAAACCTGTAGCTTATGCTAGCAGACCTCTGAATAAAGCTGAACTCAATTATCCAACCATTCAGAAAGAGTTAGTTGCAATTGTTTGGGCTGTAAAGTATTTTAGACCCTATGTATACGGTAAATCATTCACAATTATGACAGACCATAAGCCTTTAATATATTTATTTTCAATGAAGGACCCATCTAGCAGACTACTTAAATTTAGACTAGCACTAGAAGAATACGATTTTAAAATTTTATATTTAAAAGGAAAAGATAATAGCGTAGCAGATGCATTATCTAGAATTAATATAACATCAGATACTTTAAAACAGATGCATAATGAAATTTCTTTAGTTATGACTAGAGCTCAGAAAAAACGTTTAGATGTAGGAAAACAATTGGATACACCTAGTTTTAGTAAACGAGGCGAAACGTGGCCTGATCAACCACGAGTAGTTGAGGTACTAAAAATTCCGAATAATTCTGTAGAAATAAGTTTTATAGGAAGTGATGAATTAAATAAATTAAAAAGACAAAACAATATAGATGAAGAAAAGGAATGTTTTATTTATAACAATCGAAAGAAGATGTTGTATATTAATCTTAACTTTAGAGCACAACTTACGCGAGCCGAATTTGTGACTAAGTTAGGTCATTTTTGTAAACGAATAGGTATAAATGAGCTATGCATAGTAAAAAATAAGGAATATGAGAGTTTTATTAAAGATGTATTAAAAGAGATAAAAGACAATAAGGATTGGACCGGTCCACGTATTTATGTATTGAGAGGAGTTAGGAGAATTTATAATGAAGAAGAAAGAAAGTATATTTTACATGACTTTCACCTACTACCTACCGCAGGACATGCAGGAGTACGTAGGATGACCAATAATATTAAGAGACATTTTTACTGGCCAGGCTTAGACAACGATATTACACAATTTGTGAGTAAATGCATTAAATGTCAGAAAATGAAGCATTGTAAGTATATCAAGGCGCCCATGGAGATAACTACAACAGCTTCACATGCTTTTGAAAAAATTTATCTGGACGTCGTAGGTCCATTAGAAAAAGACATTGAAGGAAATTGTTATATTTTGACACTGCAGTGCGAGCTTACTAAGTTCGTAGAGGCCTATCCTTTGAAAACGAAGGAAACCGTAAGTATTGCTAAAGCATTAGTTAATAATTTTATTTTAAGATTTGGAATACCTAATACCATCGCAACTGATCGTGGAACAGAATTTGTATCGTCAGTAATGGAACAGGTATGTAAACTTTTATGTATAAATAAAAGTCTCTGGTGGAAACACTCACACCGTTCCACAGCCTCGCAACACATCCTCGCACCGCTCAGCGACCTAGCACATCTCTGGTAGAAACCCTTACACCGTTCCACAGCCTCGCTAAACATCCTCGCACCGCTCAGCAGCCTAGCACATCCCTGACGGAAACACTCGCACCAATCCACAGACGCGCAACACATCCTCGCACCGCTCAGCTACCTAGCACATCTCTGGTGGAAACACTCACACAGTTCCACAGCCTCGCTACACATCCTCGCACCGCTCAGCGGCCTAGCTCATCTTTGGTGGAAACACTCACACCGTTCCACAGCCTTGCTACACATCCTCGCACCGCTCAGCGGCCTAGCACATCTCTGGTGGAAACACTCACACAGTTCCACAGCCTCGCTACACATCCTCGCACCGCTCAGCGGCCTAGCTCATCTTTGGTGGAAACACTCACACCGTTCCACAGCCTTCCTACACATCCTCGCACCGCTCAGCTACCTAGCACATCTCTGGTAGAAACCCTTACACCGTTCCACAGCCTCGCTACACATCCTCGCACCGCTCAGCAGCCTAGCACATCCCTGGTAGAAACACTCGCACCGATCCACAGCTTCGCAACACATCCTCGCACCACTCAGCTACCAAGCACATCTCTGGTGGAAACACTCTCACCGTTCGACAGCCTCGCTACACATCCTCGCACCGCTCAGCGGCCTAGCACATCTCTGGTGGAAACACTTGCACCGTTCCACAGCCTCGCAACACAGCCTCGCAACACATCCTCGCACCGCTTAGCTAACTTGGACCTCTTTGGTGGAAACACTCACACCGTTCCACAGCCTTCCTACACATCCTCGCACCGCTCAGCTAACTAGCACATCTCTGGTGGAAACACTCACACCGTTCGACAGCCTCGCTACACATCCTCGCACCGCTCAGCGGCCTAGCTCATCTTTGGTGGAAACACTCACACCGTTCCACAGCCTCGCAACACATCCTCGCACCGCTCAGCTACCTAGCACATCTCTGGTGGAAACACTCGCACCGATCCACAGACTTGCTACACATCCTCGCACCGCTCAGCGGCCTAGCACATCTCTGGTGGAAACACTCACACCGTTCCACAGCCTCGCAACACATCCTCGCACCGCTCAGCTACCTAGCACATCTCTGGTGGAAACACTCACACCGTTCGACAGCCTCGCTACACATCCTCGCACCGCTCAGCGGCCTAGCTCATCTTTGGTGGAAACACACACACCGTTCCACAGCCTTCCTACACATCCTCGCACCGCTCAGCTAACTAGCACATCTCTGGTGGAAACACTCACACCGTTCGACAGCCTCGCAACACATCCTCGCACCACTCAGCTACCAAGCACATCTCTGGTGGAAACACTCACACCGTTCGACAGCCTCGCTACACATCCTCGCACCGCTCAGCGGCCTAGCACATTTCTGGTGGAAACACTCACACCGTTCCACAGGCTCGCTACACATCCTCGCACCGCTCAGCGGACTAGCACATCTCTGGTGGAAACACTCACACCGTTCCACAGCCTCGCTACACATCCTCGCACCGCTCAGCGGCCTAGCACATCTCTGGTGGAAACACTCACACCGTTCCACAGCCTTGTTACACATCCTCGCACCGCTCAGCGCCCTAGCACATCACTGGTGGAAACACTCGCACCGTTCCACAGCCTCGCAACACATCCTCGCACCGCTCAGCGGCCTAGCACATCCCTGGTGGAAACACTCACACCGTTCGACAGCCTAGCAACACATCCTCGCACCGCTCAGCGGCCTAGCACATCCCTGGTAGAAACACTCGCACCGATCCACAGCCTCGCAACACATCCTCGCACCACTCAGCGGCCTAGCACATCCCTGGTAGAAACACTCGCACCGATCCACAGCCTTGCTACACATCCTCGCACCGCTCAGCGGCCTAGCACATCTCTGGTGGAAACACTCACACCGTTCAACAGCCTCGCAACACATCCTCGCACCGCTCAGCGACCTAGCACATCTCTGGTAGAAACCCTTACACCGTTCCACAGCCTCGCTACACATCCTCGCATCGCTCAGCAGCCTAGCACATCTCTGGTGGAAACACTCACACCGTTCCACAGCCTTCCTACACATCCTCGCACCGCTCAGCGGCCTAGCACATCTCTGGTGGAAACACTCACACCGTTCCACAGCCTTCCTACACATCCTCGCACCGCTCAGCGGCCTAGCACATCTCTGGTGGAAACACTCACACCGTTCCACAGCCTTCCTACACATCCTCGCACCGCTCAGCGGCCTAGCACATCTCTGGTGGAAACACTCACACCGTTCAACAGCCTCGCAACACATCCTCGCACCGCTCAGCGACCTAGCACATCTCTGGTAGAAACCCTTACACCGTTCCACAGCCTCGCTACACATCCTCGCACCGCTCAGCAGCCTAGCACATCTCTGGTGGAAACACTCACACCGTTTGACAGCCTCGCTACACATCCTCGCACCGCTCAGCGGCCTAGCTCATCTTTGGTGGAAACACTCACACCGTTCCACAGCCTTCCTACACATCCTCGCACCGCTCAGCGGCCTAGCACATCTCTGCTGGAAACACTCACACCGTTCCACAGCCTTCCTACACATCCTCGCACCGCTCAGCGGCCTAGCACATCTCTGGTAGAAACCCTTACACCGTGCCACAGCCTCGCTACACATCCTCGCACCGCTCAGCAGCCTAGCACATCCCTGGTGGAAACACTCGCACCAATCCACAGACGCGCAACACATCCTCACACCGCTCAGCTACCTAGCACATCTCTGGTGGAAACACTCACACAGTTCCACAGCCTCGCTACACATCCTCGCACCGCTCATTGGCCTAGCTCATCTTTGGTGGAAACAGTTACACCGTTCCACAGCCTTCCTACACATCCTCGCACCGCTCAGCTACCTAGCACATCTCTGGTGGAAACACTCACACCGTTCGACAGCCTCGCTACACATCCTCGCACCGCTCAGCAGCCTAGCACATCCCTGGTGGAAACACTCACACAGTTCCACAGCCTCGCTACACATCCTCGCACCGCTCAGCGGCCTAGCACATCCCTGGTGGAAACACTGACACAATTCCACAGCCTCGCTACACATCCTCGCACCGCTCAGCGGCCTAGCACATCCCTGGTGGAAACACTCACACCGTTCCATAGCCTCGCAACACATCCTCGCACCGCTTAGCGACCTAGCACATCTCTGGTAGAAACACTCACACCGTTCCACAGCCTCGCAACACATCCTCGCACCGCTCAGCTACCTAGCACATCTCTGGTGGAAACACTCGCACCGATCCACAGCCTTGCTACACATCCTCGCACCGCTCAGCGGCCTAGCACATCTCTGGTGGAAACACTCACACCGTTCCACAGCCTCGCAACACATCCTCGCACCGCTCAGCTACCTAGCACATCTCTGGTGGAAACACTCACACCGTTCGACAGCCTCGCTACACATCCTCGCACCGCTCAGCGGCCTAGCTCATCTTTGGTGGAAACACTCACACCGTTCCACAGCCTTCCTACACATCCTCGCACCGCTCAGCTAACTAGCACATCTCTGGTGCAAACACTCACACCGTTCGACAGCCTCGCAACACATCCTCGCACCACTCAGCTACCAAGCACATCTCTGGTGGAAACACTCACACCGTTCGACAGCCTCGCTACACATCCTCGCACCGCTCAGCGGCCTAGCACATTTCTGGTGGAAACACTCACACCGTTCCACAGGCTCGCTACACATCCTCGCACCGCTCAGCGGACTAGCACATCTCTGGTGGAAACACTCACACCGTTCCACAGCCTCGCTACACATCCTCGCACCGCTCAGCGGCCTAGCACATCTCTGGTGGAAACACTCACACCGTTCCACAGCCTCGCAACACATCCTCGCACCGCTCAGCGACCTAGCACATCTCTGGTGGAAACACTCACACCGTTCCACAGCCTCGCAACACATCCTCGCACCGCTCAGCGGCCTAGCACATCCCTGGTAGAAACACTCGCACCGATCCACAGCCTCGCAACACATCCTCGCACCACTCAGCGGCCTAGCACATCTCTGGTGGAAACACTCACACCGTTCGACAGCCTCGCTACACATGCTCGCACCGCACAGCGACTTAGCACATCTCTGGTGGAAACACTCACACCGTTCCACAGCCTCGCTACACATCCTCGCACCGCTCAGCGGCCTAGCACATCCCTGGTAGAAACACTCGCACCGATCCACAGCCTCGCAACACATCCTCGCACCACTCAGCTACCAAGCACATCTCTGGTGGAAACACTCACACCGTTCGACAGCCTCGCTACACATCCTCGCACCGCTCAGCGGCCTAGCACATCTCTGGTGGAAACACTCACACCGTTCCACAGGCTCGCTACACATCCTCGCACCGCTCAGCGGACTAGCACATCTCTGGTGGAAACACTCACACCGTTCCACAGCCTCGCTACACATCCTCGCACCGCTCAGCGGCCTAGCACATCTCTGGTGGAAACACTCACACCGTTCCACAGCCTTGTTACACATCCTCGCACCGCTCAGCGGCCTAACACATCACTGGTGGAAAATCTCGCACCGTTCCACAGCCTCGCAACACATCCTCGCACCGCTCAGCGACCTAGCACATCTCTGGTGGAAACACTCGCACCGTTCCACAGCCTCGCAACACATCCTCGCACCGCTCAGCGACCTAGCACATCTCTGGTGGAAACACTCACACCGTTCCACAGCCTCGCAACACATCCTCGCACCGCTCAGCGGCCTAGCACATCCCTGGTAGAAACACTCGCACCGATCCACAGCCTCGCAACACATCCTCGCACCACTCAGCGGCCTAGCACATCTCTGGTGGAAACACTCACACCGTTCGACAGCCTCGCTACACATGCTCGCACCGCACAGCGACCTAGCACATCTCTGGTGGAAACACTCACACCGTTCCACAGCCTCGCTACACATCCTCGCACCGCTCAGCGGCCTAGCACATCTCTGGTGGAAACACTCGCACCGTTCCACAGCCTCGCAACACATCCTCACACCGCTCAGCTACCTAGCACATCTCTGGTGGAAACACTCACACAGTTCCACAGCCTCGCTACACATCCTCGCACCGCTCATTGGCCTAGCTCATCTTTGGTGGAAACAGTTACACCGTTCCACAGCCTTCCTACACATCCTCGCACCGCTCAGCTACCTAGCACATCTCTGGTGGAAACACTCACACCGTTCGACAGCCTCGCTACACATGCTCGCACCGCACAGCGACCTAGCACATCTCTGGTGGAAACACTCACACCGTTCCACAGCCTCGCAACACATCCTCGCACCGCTTAGCTAACTTGGACCTCTTTGGTGGAAACACTCACACCGTTCCACAGCCTCGCTACACATCCTCGCACCGCTCAGTGGCCTAGCACATCTACGGTGGAAACACTCACACCGTTCCACAGCCTTGTTACACATCGTCGGACCGCTCAGCGGCCTAGCACATCACCGGTGGAAACACTCGCACCGTTCCACAGCCTCGCTACACATCCTCGCACCGCTCAGCGGCGTAGCACATCACTGGTGGAAACACTCGCACCGTTCCACAGCCTCGCTACACATCCTCGCACCGCTGGTGGAAACACTCACACCGTTCCACCGCCTCGCTACACATCCTCGCACCGCTCAGCGGCCTAGCTCATCTCTGGTGGAAACACTCACACCGTTCCACAGCCTCGCTACACATCCTCGCACCGCTCAGCGGCCTAGCACATCTCTGGTGGAAACACTCGCACCGTTCCACAGCCTCGCAACACATCCTCGCACCGCTCAGCTACCTAGCACATCTCTGGTGGAAACACTCACACCGTTCGACAGCCTCGCTACACATCCTCGCACCGCTCAGCGGCCTAGCTCATCTTTGGTGGAAACACTCACACCGTTCCACAGCCTTCCTACACATCCTCGCACCGCTCAGCTAACTAGCACATCTCTGGTGCAAACACTCACACCGTTCGACAGCCTCGCTACACATCCTCGCACCGCTCAGCGGCCTAGCTCATCTTTGGTGGAAACACTCACACCGTTCCACAGCCTTCCTACACATCCTCGCACCGCTCAGCTAACTAGCACATCTCTGGTGCAAACACTCACACCGTTCGACAGCCTCGCAACACATCCTCGCACCGCTCAGCTACCTAGCACATCTCTGGTGGAAACACTCGCACCGATCCACAGCCTTGCTACACATCCTCGCACCGCTCAGCGGCCTAGCACATCTCTGGTGGAAACACTCGCACCGTTCCACAGCCTCGCAACACATCCTCGCACCGCTCAGCTACCTAGCACATCTCTGGTGGAAACACTCGCACCGATCCACAGCCTTGCTACACATCCTCGCACCGCTCAGCGGCCTAGCACATCTCTGGTGGAAACACTCACACCGTTCCACAGCCTCGCAACACATCCTCGCACCGCTCAGCTACCTAGCACATCTCTGGTGGAAACACTCGCACCGATCCACAGCCTTGCTACACATCCTCGCACCGCTCAGCGGCCTAGCACATCTCTGGTGGAAACACTCACACCGTTCCACAGCCTCGCAACACATCCTCGCACCGCTCAGCTACCTAGCACATCTCTGGTGGAAACACTCACACCGTTCGACAGCCTCGCTACACATCCTCGCACCGCTCAGCGGCCTAGCTCATCTTTGGTGGAAACACTCACACCGTTCCACAGCCTTCCTACACATCCTCGCACCGCTCAGCTAACTAGCACATCTCTGGTGCAAACACTCACACCGTTCGACAGCCTCGCAACACATCCTCGCACCACTCAGCTACCAAGCACATCTCTGGTGGAAACACTCACACCGTTCGACAGCCTCGCTACACATCCTCGCACCGCTCAGCGGCCTAGCACATTTCTGGTGGAAACACTCACACCGTTCCACAGGCTCGCTACACATCGTCGCACCGCTCAGCGGACTAGCACATCTCTGGTGGAAACACTCACACCGTTCCACAGCCTCGCTACACATCCTCGCACCGCTCAGCGGCCTAGCACATCTCTGGTGGAAACACTCACACCGTTCCACAGCCTTGTTACACATCCTCGCACCGCTCAGCGCCCTAGCACATCACTGGTGGAAACACTCGCACCGTTCCACAGCCTCGCAACACATCCTCGCACCGCTCAGCGACCTAGCACATCTCTGGTGGAAACACTCACACCGTTCCACAGCCTCGCAACACATCCTCGCACCGCTCAGCGGCCTAGCACATCCCTGGTAGAAACACTCGCACCGATCCACAGCCTCGCAACACATCCTCGCACCACTCAGCGGCCTAGCACATCTCTGGTGGAAACACTCACACCGTTCGACAGCCTCGCTACACATGCTCGCACCGCACAGCGACCTAGCACATCTCTGGTGGAAACACTCACACCGTTCCACAGCCTCGCTACACATCCTCGCACCGCTCAGCGGCCTAGCACATCCCTGGTAGAAACACTCGCACCGATCCACAGCCTCGCAACACATCCTCGCACCACTCAGCTACCAAGCACATCTCTGGTGGAAACACTCACACCGTTCGACAGCCTCGCTACACATCCTCGCACCGCTCAGCGGCCTAGCACATCTCTGGTGGAAACACTCACACAGTTCCACAGGCTCGCTACACATCCTCGCACCGCTCAGCGGACTAGCACATCTCTGGTGGAAACACTCACACCGTTCCACAGCCTCGCTACACATCCTCGCACCGCTCAGCGGCCTAGCACATCTCTGGTGGAAACACTCACACCGTTCCACAGCCTTGTTACACATCCTCGCACCGCTCAGCGGCCTAACACATCACTGGTGGAAAATCTCGCACCGTTCCACAGCCTCGCAACACATCCTCGCACCGCTCAGCGACCTAGCACATCTCTGGTGGAAACACTCGCACCGTTCCACAGCCTCGCAACACATCCTCGCACCGCTCAGCGACCTAGCACATCTCTGGTGGAAACACTCACACCGTTCCACAGCCTCGCAACACATCCTCGCACCGCTCAGCGGCCTAGCACATCCCTGGTAGAAACACTCGCACCGATCCACAGCCTCGCAACACATCCTCGCACCACTCAGCGGCCTAGCACATCTCTGGTGGAAACACTCACACCGTTCGACAGCCTCGCTACACATGCTCGCACCGCACAGCGACCTAGCACATCTCTGGTGGAAACACTCACACCGTTCCACAGCCTCTCTACACATCCTCGCACCGCTCAGCGGCCTAGCACATCTCTGGTGGAAACACTCGCACCGTTCCACAGCCTCGCAACACAGCCTCGCAACACATCCTCGCACCGCTTAGCTAACTTGGACCTCTTTGGTGGAAACACTCACACCGTTCCACAGCCTCGCTACACATCCTCGCACCGCTCAGTGGCCTAGCACATCTACGGTGGAAACACTCACACCGTTCCACAGCCTTGTTACACATCGTCGGACCGCTCAGCGGCCTAGCACATCTCTGGTGGAAACACTCACACCGTTCGACAGCCTCGCTACACATCCTCGCACCGCTCAGCGGCCTAGCTCATCTTTGGTGGAAACACTCACACCGTTCCACAGCCTTCCTACACATCCTCGCACCGCTCAGCGGCCTAGCTCATCACTGGTGGAAACACTCGCACCGTTCCACAGCCTCGCAACACATCCTCGCACCGCTCAGCGACCTAGCACATCTCTGGTGGAAACACTCACACCGTTCCACAGCCTCGCAACACATCCTCGCACCGCTCAGCGGCCTAGCTCATCTTTGGTGGAAACACATACCGTTCCACAGCCTTCCTACACATCCTCGCACCGCTCAGCTAACTAGCACATCTCTGGTGGAAACACTCACACCGTTCGACAGCCTCGCTACACATCCTCGCACCGCTCAGCGGCTTAGCTCATCTTTGGTGGAAACACTCACACCGTTCCACCGCCTCGCTACACATCCTCGCACCGCTCAGCTAACTAGCACATCTCTGGTGGAAACACTCGCACCGTTCCACAGCCTCGCAACACATCCTCGCACCGCTCAGCGGCCTAGCACATCACTGGTGGAAACACTCGCACCGTTCCACAGCCTCGCAACACATCCTCGCACCGCTCAGCGACCTAGCACATCTCTGGTGGAAACACTCACACCGTTCCACAGCCTCGCAACACATCCTCGCACCGCTCAGCGGCCTAGCTCATCTTTGGTGGAAACACATACCGTTCCACAGCCTTCCTACACATCCTCGCACCGCTCAGCTAACTAGCACATCTCTGGTGGAAACACTCACACCGTTCGACAGCCTCGCTACACATCCTCGCACCGCTCAGCGGCTTAGCTCATCTTTGGTGGAAACACTCACACCGTTCCACCGCCTCGCTACACATCCTCGCACCGCTCAGCTAACTAGCACATCTCTGGTGGAAACACTCACACCGTTCGACAGCCTCGCTACACATCCTCGCACCGCTCAGCGGCCTAGCTCATCTTTGGTGGAAACACTCACACCGTTCCACAGCCTTCCTACACATCCTCGCACCGCTCAGCGGCCTAGCTCATCTCTGGTGGAAATACTCACACCGTTCCACAGCCTCGCTACACATCCTCGCACCGCTCAGGTGCCTAACACATCTCTGGTGGAAACACTCGCACCGTTCCACAGCCTCTTAACACATCCTCGCACCGCTCAGCGACCTAGCACATCTCTGGTGGAAACCCTTACACCGTTCCACAGCCTCGCTACACATCCTCGCACCACTCAGCAGCCTAGCACATCCCTGGTGGAAACACTCGCACCAATCCACAGACGCGCAACACATCCTCGTACCGCTCAGCTACCTAGCACATCTCTGGTGGAAACACTCACACAGTTCCTCAACCTCGCAACACATCCTCGCACCGCTCAGCGGCCTAGCACATCCCTGGTGGAAACACTCACACCGTTCCACAGCCTTCCTACACATCCTCGCACCGCTCAGCGGCCTAGCACATCTCTGGTGGAAACACTCACACCGTTCCACAGCCTTCCTACACATCCTCGCACCGCTCAGCGGCCTAGCACATCTCTGGTGGAAACACTCACACCGTTCAACAGCCTCGCAACACATCCTCGCACCGCTCAGCGACCTAGCACATCTCTGGTAGAAACCCTTACACCGTTCCACAGCCTCGCTACACATCCTCGCACCGCTCAGCAGCCTAGCACATCTCTGGTGGAAACACTCACACCGTTTGACAGCCTCGCTACACATCCTCGCACCGCTCAGCGGCCTAGCTCATCTTTGGTGGAAACACTCACACCGTTCCACAGCCTTCCTACACATCCTCGCACCGCTCAGCGGCCTAGCACATCTCTGCTGGAAACACTCACACCGTTCCACAGCCTTCCTACACATCCTCGCACCGCTCAGCGGCCTAGCACATCTCTGGTGGAAACACTCACACCGTTCCACAGCCTCGCAACACATCCTCGCACCGCTCAGCGACCTAGCACATCTCTGGTAGAAACCCTTACACCGTTCCACAGCCTTCCTACACATCCTCGCACCGCTCAGCTACCTAGCACATCTCTGGTGGAAACACTCACACCGTTCGACAGCCTCGCTACACATCCTCGCACCGCTCAGCAGCCTAGCACATCCCTGGTGGAAACACTCACACAGTTCCACAGCCTCGCTACACATCCTCGCACCGCTCAGCGGCCTAGCACATCCCTGGTGGAAACACTGACACAATTCCACAGCCTCGCTACACATCCTCGCACCGCTCAGCGGCCTAGCACATCCCTGGTGGAAACACTCACACCGTTCCATAGCCTCGCAACACATCCTCGCACCGCTTAGCGACCTAGCACATCTCTGGTAGAAACACTCACACCGTTCCACAGCCTCGCAACACATCCTCGCACCGCTCAGCTACCTAGCACATCTCTGGTGGAAACACTCGCACCGATCCACAGCCTTGCTACACATCCTCGCACCGCTCAGCGGCCTAGCTCATCTTTGGTGGAAACACTCACACCGTTCCACAGCCTTCCTACACATCCTCGCACCGCTCAGCTAACTAGCACATCTCTGGTGGAAACACTCACACCGTTCGACAGCCTCGCAACACATCCTCGCACCACTCAGCTACCAAGCACATCTCTGGTGGAAACACTCACACCGTTCGACAGCCTCGCTACACATCCTCGCACCGCTCAGCGGCCTAGCACATTTCTGGTGGAAACACTCACACCGTTCCGCAGGCTCGCTACACATCCTCGCACCGCTCAGCGGACTAGCACATCTCTGGTGGAAACACTCACACCGTTCCACAGCCTCGCTACACATCCTCGCACCGCTCAGCGGCCTAGCACATCTCTGGTGGAAACACTCACACCGTTCCACAGCCTTGTTACACATCCTCGCACCGCTCAGCGCCCTAGCACATCACTGGTGGAAACACTCGCACCGTTCCACAGCCTCGCAACACATCCTCGCACCGCTCAGCGACCTAGCACATCTCTGGTGGAAACACTCACACCGTTCCACAGCCTCGCAACACATCCTCGCACCGCTCAGCGGCCTAGCACATCCCTGGTAGAAACACTCGCACCGATCCACAGCCTCGCAACACATCCTCGCACCACTCAGCGGCCTAGCACATCTCTGGTGGAAACACTCACACCGTTCGACAGCCTCGCTACACATGCTCGCACCGCTCAGCTACCAAGCACATCTCTGGTGGAAACACTCACACCGTTCGACAGCCTCGCTACACATCCTCGCACCGCTCAGCGGCCTAGCACATTTCTGGTGGAAACACTCACACCGTTCCACAGGCTCGCTACACATCCTCGCACCGCTCAGCGGCCTAGCTCATCTTTGGTGGAAACACTCACACCGTTCCACAGCCTTCCTACACATCCTCGCACCGCTCAGCGGCCTAGCACATCTCTGCTGGAAACACTCACACCGTTCCACAGCCTTCCTACACATCCTCGCACCGCTCAGCGGCCTAGCACATCTCTGGTAGAAACCCTTACACCGTGCCACAGCCTCGCTACACATCCTCGCACCGCTCAGCAGCCTAGCACATCCCTGGTGGAAACACTCGCACCAATCCACAGACGCGCAACACATCCTCACACCGCTCAGCTACCTAGCACATCTCTGGTGGAAACACTCACACAGTTCCACAGCCTCGCTACACATCCTCGCACCGCTCATTGGCCTAGCTCATCTTTGGTGGAAACAGTTACACCGTTCCACAGCCTTCCTACACATCCTCGCACCGCTCAGCTACCTAGCACATCTCTGGTGGAAACACTCACACCGTTCGACAGCCTCGCTACACATCCTCGCACCGCTCAGCAGCCTAGCACATCCCTGGTGGAAACACTCACACAGTTCCACAGCCTCGCTACACATCCTCGCACCGCTCAGCGGCCTAGCACATCCCTGGTGGAAACACTGACACAATTCCACAGCCTCGCTACACATCCTCGCACCGCTCAGCGGCCTAGCACATCCCTGGTGGAAACACTCACACCGTTCCATAGCCTCGCAACACATCCTCGCACCGCTTAGCGACCTAGCACATCTCTGGTAGAAACACTCACACCGTTCCACAGCCTCGCAACACATCCTCGCACCGCTCAGCTACCTAGCACATCTCTGGTGGAAACACTCGCACCGATCCACAGCCTTGCTACACATCCTCGCACCGCTCAGCGGCCTAGCACATCTCTGGTGGAAACACTCACACCGTTCCACAGCCTCGCAACACATCCTCGCACCGCTCAGCTACCTAGCACATCTCTGGTGGAAACACTCACACCGTTCGACAGCCTCGCTACACATCCTCGCACCGCTCAGCGGCCTAGCTCATCTTTGGTGGAAACACTCACACCGTTCCACAGCCTTCCTACACATCCTCGCA
Organism: Orthosia cruda; assembly: GCA_964057195.1. Taxonomy (NCBI): domain Eukaryota; kingdom Metazoa; phylum Arthropoda; class Insecta; order Lepidoptera; family Noctuidae; genus Orthosia; species Orthosia cruda. The sequence continues at coordinate 2,297,356 of OZ059852.1, read as the reverse complement.
CCGCTCAGCTAACTAGCACATCTCTGGTGCAAACACTCACACCGTTCGACAGCCTCGCAACACATCCTCGCACCACTCAGCTACCAAGCACATCTCTGGTGGAAACACTCACACCGTTCGACAGCCTCGCTACACATCCTCGCACCGCTCAGCGGCCTAGCACATTTCTGGTGGAAACACTCACACCGTTCCACAGGCTCGCTACACATCCTCGCACCGCTCAGCGGACTAGCACATCTCTGGTGGAAACACTCACACCGTTCCACAGCCTCGCTACACATCCTCGCACCGCTCAGCGGCCTAGCACATCTCTGGTGGAAACACTCACACCGTTCCACAGCCTCGCAACACATCCTCGCACCGCTCAGCGACCTAGCACATCTCTGGTGGAAACACTCACACCGTTCCACAGCCTCGCAACACATCCTCGCACCGCTCAGCGGCCTAGCACATCCCTGGTAGAAACACTCGCACCGATCCACAGCCTCGCAACACATCCTCGCACCACTCAGCGGCCTAGCACATCTCTGGTGGAAACACTCACACCGTTCGACAGCCTCGCTACACATGCTCGCACCGCACAGCGACCTAGCACATCTCTGGTGGAAACACTCACACCGTTCCACAGCCTCGCTACACATCCTCGCACCGCTCAGCGGCCTAGCACATCCCTGGTAGAAACACTCGCACCGATCCACAGCCTCGCAACACATCCTCGCACCACTCAGCTACCAAGCACATCTCTGGTGGAAACACTCACACCGTTCGACAGCCTCGCTACACATCCTCGCACCGCTCAGCGGCCTAGCACATCTCTGGTGGAAACACTCACACCGTTCCACAGGCTCGCTACACATCCTCGCACCGCTCAGCGGACTAGCACATCTCTGGTGGAAACACTCACACCGTTCCACAGCCTCGCTACACATCCTCGCACCGCTCAGCGGCCTAGCACATCTCTGGTGGAAACACTCACACCGTTCCACAGCCTTGTTACACATCCTCGCACCGCTCAGCGGCCTAACACATCACTGGTGGAAAATCTCGCACCGTTCCACAGCCTCGCAACACATCCTCGCACCGCTCAGCGACCTAGCACATCTCTGGTGGAAACACTCGCACCGTTCCACAGCCTCGCAACACATCCTCGCACCGCTCAGCGACCTAGCACATCTCTGGTGGAAACACTCACACCGTTCCACAGCCTCGCAACACATCCTCGCACCGCTCAGCGGCCTAGCACATCCCTGGTAGAAACACTCGCACCGATCCACAGCCTCGCAACACATCCTCGCACCACTCAGCGGCCTAGCACATCTCTGGTGGAAACACTCACACCGTTCGACAGCCTCGCTACACATGCTCGCACCGCACAGCGACCTAGCACATCTCTGGTGGAAACACTCACACCGTTCCACAGCCTCGCTACACATCCTCGCACCGCTCAGCGGCCTAGCACATCTCTGGTGGAAACACTCGCACCGTTCCACAGCCTCGCAACACATCCTCACACCGCTCAGCTACCTAGCACATCTCTGGTGGAAACACTCACACAGTTCCACAGCCTCGCTACACATCCTCGCACCGCTCATTGGCCTAGCTCATCTTTGGTGGAAACAGTTACACCGTTCCACAGCCTTCCTACACATCCTCGCACCGCTCAGCTACCTAGCACATCTCTGGTGGAAACACTCACACCGTTCGACAGCCTCGCTACACATGCTCGCACCGCACAGCGACCTAGCACATCTCTGGTGGAAACACTCACACCGTTCCACAGCCTCGCAACACATCCTCGCACCGCTTAGCTAACTTGGACCTCTTTGGTGGAAACACTCACACCGTTCCACAGCCTCGCTACACATCCTCGCACCGCTCAGTGGCCTAGCACATCTACGGTGGAAACACTCACACCGTTCCACAGCCTTGTTACACATCGTCGGACCGCTCAGCGGCCTAGCACATCACCGGTGGAAACACTCGCACCGTTCCACAGCCTCGCTACACATCCTCGCACCGCTCAGCGGCGTAGCACATCACTGGTGGAAACACTCGCACCGTTCCACAGCCTCGCTACACATCCTCGCACCGCTGGTGGAAACACTCACACCGTTCCACCGCCTCGCTACACATCCTCGCACCGCTCAGCGGCCTAGCTCATCTCTGGTGGAAACACTCACACCGTTCCACAGCCTCGCTACACATCCTCGCACCGCTCAGCGGCCTAGCACATCTCTGGTGGAAACACTCGCACCGTTCCACAGCCTCGCAACACATCCTCGCACCGCTCAGCTACCTAGCACATCTCTGGTGGAAACACTCACACCGTTCGACAGCCTCGCTACACATCCTCGCACCGCTCAGCGGCCTAGCTCATCTTTGGTGGAAACACTCACACCGTTCCACAGCCTTCCTACACATCCTCGCACCGCTCAGCTAACTAGCACATCTCTGGTGCAAACACTCACACCGTTCGACAGCCTCGCTACACATCCTCGCACCGCTCAGCGGCCTAGCTCATCTTTGGTGGAAACACTCACACCGTTCCACAGCCTTCCTACACATCCTCGCACCGCTCAGCGGCCTAGCACATCTCTGGTGGAAACACTCGCACCGTTCCACAGCCTCGCAACACATCCTCGCACCGCTCAGCTACCTAGCACATCTCTGGTGGAAACACTCGCACCGATCCACAGCCTTGCTACACATCCTCGCACCGCTCAGCGGCCTAGCACATCTCTGGTGGAAACACTCACACCGTTCCACAGCCTCGCAACACATCCTCGCACCGCTCAGCTACCTAGCACATCTCTGGTGGAAACACTCGCACCGATCCACAGCCTTGCTACACATCCTCGCACCGCTCAGCGGCCTAGCACATCTCTGGTGGAAACACTCACACCGTTCCACAGCCTCGCAACACATCCTCGCACCGCTCAGCTACCTAGCACATCTCTGGTGGAAACACTCACACCGTTCGACAGCCTCGCTACACATCCTCGCACCGCTCAGCGGCCTAGCTCATCTTTGGTGGAAACACTCACACCGTTCCACAGCCTTCCTACACATCCTCGCACCGCTCAGCTAACTAGCACATCTCTGGTGCAAACACTCACACCGTTCGACAGCCTCGCAACACATCCTCGCACCACTCAGCTACCAAGCACATCTCTGGTGGAAACACTCACACCGTTCGACAGCCTCGCTACACATCCTCGCACCGCTCAGCGGCCTAGCACATTTCTGGTGGAAACACTCACACCGTTCCACAGGCTCGCTACACATCCTCGCACCGCTCAGCGGACTAGCACATCTCTGGTGGAAACACTCACACCGTTCCACAGCCTCGCTACACATCCTCGCACCGCTCAGCGGCCTAGCACATCTCTGGTGGAAACACTCACACCGTTCCACAGCCTTGTTACACATCCTCGCACCGCTCAGCGCCCTAGCACATCACTGGTGGAAACACTCGCACCGTTCCACAGCCTCGCAACACATCCTCGCACCGCTCAGCGACCTAGCACATCTCTGGTGGAAACACTCACACCGTTCCACAGCCTCGCAACACATCCTCGCACCGCTCAGCGGCCTAGCACATCCCTGGTAGAAACACTCGCACCGATCCACAGCCTCGCAACACATCCTCGCACCACTCAGCGGCCTAGCACATCTCTGGTGGAAACACTCACACCGTTCGACAGCCTCGCTACACATGCTCGCACCGCACAGCGACCTAGCACATCTCTGGTGGAAACACTCACACCGTTCCACAGCCTCGCTACACATCCTCGCACCGCTCAGCGGCCTAGCACATCCCTGGTAGAAACACTCGCACCGATCCACAGCCTCGCAACACATCCTCGCACCACTCAGCTACCAAGCACATCTCTGGTGGAAACACTCACACCGTTCGACAGCCTCGCTACACATCCTCGCACCGCTCAGCGGCCTAGCACATCTCTGGTGGAAACACTCACACAGTTCCACAGGCTCGCTACACATCCTCGCACCGCTCAGCGGACTAGCACATCTCTGGTGGAAACACTCACACCGTTCCACAGCCTCGCTACACATCCTCGCACCGCTCAGCGGCCTAGCACATCTCTGGTGGAAACACTCACACCGTTCCACAGCCTTGTTACACATCCTCGCACCGCTCAGCGGCCTAACACATCACTGGTGGAAAATCTCGCACCGTTCCACAGCCTCGCAACACATCCTCGCACCGCTCAGCGACCTAGCACATCTCTGGTGGAAACACTCGCACCGTTCCACAGCCTCGCAACACATCCTCGCACCGCTCAGCGACCTAGCACATCTCTGGTGGAAACACTCACACCGTTCCACAGCCTCGCAACACATCCTCGCACCGCTCAGCGGCCTAGCACATCCCTGGTAGAAACACTCGCACCGATCCACAGCCTCGCAACACATCCTCGCACCACTCAGCGGCCTAGCACATCTCTGGTGGAAACACTCACACCGTTCGACAGCCTCGCTACACATGCTCGCACCGCACAGCGACCTAGCACATCTCTGGTGGAAACACTCACACCGTTCCACAGCCTCTCTACACATCCTCGCACCGCTCAGCGGCCTAGCACATCTCTGGTGGAAACACTCGCACCGTTCCACAGCCTCGCAACACAGCCTCGCAACACATCCTCGCACCGCTTAGCTAACTTGGACCTCTTTGGTGGAAACACTCACACCGTTCCACAGCCTCGCTACACATCCTCGCACCGCTCAGTGGCCTAGCACATCTACGGTGGAAACACTCACACCGTTCCACAGCCTTGTTACACATCGTCGGACGGCTCAGCGGCCTAGCACATCACCGGTGGAAACACTCGCACCGTTCCACAGCCTCGCTACACATCCTCGCACCGCTCAGCGGCGTAGCACATCACTGGTGGAAACACTCGCACCGTTCCACAGCCTCGCTACACATCCTCGCACCGCTGGTGGAAACACTCACACCGTTCCACCGCCTCGCTACACATCCTCGCACCGCTCAGCGGCCTAGCTCATCTCTGGTGGAAACACTCACACCGTTCCACAGCCTCGCTACACATCCTCGCACCGCTCAGCGGCCTAGCACATCTCTGGTGGAAACACTCGCACCGTTCCACAGCCTCGCAACACAGCCTCACAACACATCCTCGCACCGCTTAGCTAACTTGGACCTCTTTGGTGGAAACACTCACACCGTTCCACAGCCTCGCTACACATCCTCGCACCGCTCAGTGGCCTAGCACATCTCTGGTGGAAACACTCGCACCGTTCCACAGCCTCGCTACACATCCTCGCACCGCTCAGCGGCCTAGCACATCTCTGGTGGAAACACTCGCACCGTTCCACAGCCTCGCAACACATCCTCGCACCGCTCAGCGGCCTAGCACATCTCTGGTGGAAACACTCGCACCGTTCCACAGCCTCGCAACACATCCTCGCACCGCTCAGCGGCCTAGCACATCACTGGTGGAAACACTCGCACCGTTCCACAGCCTCGCAACACATCCTCGCACCGCTCAGCGACCTAGCACATCTCTGGTGGAAACACTCACACCGTTCCACAGCCTCGCAACACATCCTCGCACCGCTCAGCGGCCTAGCTCATCTTTGGTGGAAACACATACCGTTCCACAGCCTTCCTACACATCCTCGCACCGCTCAGCTAACTAGCACATCTCTGGTGGAAACACTCACACCGTTCGACAGCCTCGCTACACATCCTCGCACCGCTCAGCGGCTTAGCTCATCTTTGGTGGAAACACTCACACCGTTCCACCGCCTCGCTACACATCCTCGCACCGCTCAGCTAACTAGCACATCTCTGGTGGAAACACTCACACCGTTCGACAGCCTCGCTACACATCCTCGCACCGCTCAGCGGCCTAGCTCATCTTTGGTGGAAACACTCACACCGTTCCACAGCCTTCCTACACATCCTCGCACCGCTCAGCGGCCTAGCTCATCTCTGGTGGAAATACTCACACCGTTCCACAGCCTCGCTACACATCCTCGCACCGCTCAGGTGCCTAACACATCTCTGGTGGAAACACTCGCACCGTTCCACAGCCTCTTAACACATCCTCGCACCGCTCAGCGACCTAGCACATCTCTGGTGGAAACCCTTACACCGTTCCACAGCCTCGCTACACATCCTCGCACCACTCAGCAGCCTAGCACATCCCTGGTGGAAACACTCGCACCAATCCACAGACGCGCAACACATCCTCGTACCGCTCAGCTACCTAGCACATCTCTGGTGGAAACACTCACACAGTTCCTCAACCTCGCAACACATCCTCGCACCGCTCAGCGGCCTAGCACATCCCTGGTGGAAACACTCACACCGTTCCACAGCCTTCCTACACATCCTCGCACCGCTCAGCGGCCTAGCACATCTCTGGTGGAAACACTCACACCGTTCCACAGCCTTCCTACACATCCTCGCACCGCTCAGCGGCCTAGCACATCTCTGGTGGAAACACTCACACCGTTCAACAGCCTCGCAACACATCCTCGCACCGCTCAGCGACCTAGCACATCTCTGGTAGAAACCCTTACACCGTTCCACAGCCTCGCTACACATCCTCGCACCGCTCAGCAGCCTAGCACATCTCTGGTGGAAACACTCACACCGTTTGACAGCCTCGCTACACATCCTCGCACCGCTCAGCGGCCTAGCTCATCTTTGGTGGAAACACTCACACCGTTCCACAGCCTTCCTACACATCCTCGCACCGCTCAGCGGCCTAGCACATCTCTGCTGGAAACACTCACACCGTTCCACAGCCTTCCTACACATCCTCGCACCGCTCAGCGGCCTAGCACATCTCTGGTGGAAACACTCACACCGTTCCACAGCCTCGCAACACATCCTCGCACCGCTCAGCGACCTAGCACATCTCTGGTAGAAACCCTTACACCGTTCCACAGCCTTCCTACACATCCTCGCACCGCTCAGCTACCTAGCACATCTCTGGTGGAAACACTCACACCGTTCGACAGCCTCGCTACACATCCTCGCACCGCTCAGCAGCCTAGCACATCCCTGGTGGAAACACTCACACAGTTCCACAGCCTCGCTACACATCCTCGCACCGCTCAGCGGCCTAGCACATCCCTGGTGGAAACACTGACACAATTCCACAGCCTCGCTACACATCCTCGCACCGCTCAGCGGCCTAGCACATCCCTGGTGGAAACACTCACACCGTTCCATAGCCTCGCAACACATCCTCGCACCGCTTAGCGACCTAGCACATCTCTGGTAGAAACACTCACACCGTTCCACAGCCTCGCAACACATCCTCGCACCGCTCAGCTACCTAGCACATCTCTGGTGGAAACACTCGCACCGATCCACAGCCTTGCTACACATCCTCGCACCGCTCAGCGGCCTAGCTCATCTTTGGTGGAAACACTCACACCGTTCCACAGCCTTCCTACACATCCTCGCACCGCTCAGCTAACTAGCACATCTCTGGTGGAAACACTCACACCGTTCGACAGCCTCGCAACACATCCTCGCACCACTCAGCTACCAAGCACATCTCTGGTGGAAACACTCACACCGTTCGACAGCCTCGCTACACATCCTCGCACCGCTCAGCGGCCTAGCACATTTCTGGTGGAAACACTCACACCGTTCCACAGGCTCGCTACACATCCTCGCACCGCTCAGCGGACTAGCACATCTCTGGTGGAAACACTCACACCGTTCCACAGCCTCGCTACACATCCTCGCACCGCTCAGCGGCCTAGCACATCTCTGGTGGAAACACTCACACCGTTCCACAGCCTTGTTACACATCCTCGCACCGCTCAGCGCCCTAGCACATCACTGGTGGAAACACTCGCACCGTTCCACAGCCTCGCAACACATCCTCGCACCGCTCAGCGACCTAGCACATCTCTGGTGGAAACACTCACACCGTTCCACAGCCTCGCAACACATCCTCGCACCGCTCAGCGGCCTAGCACATCCCTGGTAGAAACACTCGCACCGATCCACAGCCTCGCAACACATCCTCGCACCACTCAGCGGCCTAGCACATCTCTGGTGGAAACACTCACACCGTTCGACAGCCTCGCTACACATGCTCGCACCGCACAGCGACCTAGCACATCTCTGGTGGAAACACTCACACCGTTCCACAGCCTCGCTACACATCCTCGCACCGCTCAGCGGCCTAGCACATCCCTGGTAGAAACACTCGCACCGATCCACAGCCTCGCAACACATCCTCGCACCACTCAGCTACCAAGCACATCTCTGGTGGAAACACTCACACCGTTCGACAGCCTCGCTACACATCCTCGCACCGCTCAGCGGCCTAGCACATCTCTGGTGGAAACACTCACACCGTTCCACAGGCTCGCTACACATCCTCGCACCGCTCAGCGGACTAGCACATCTCTGGTGGAAACACTCACACCGTTCCACAGCCTCGCTACACATCCTCGCACCGCTCAGCGGCCTAGCACATCTCTGGTGGAAACACTCACACCGTTCCACAGCCTTGTTACACATCCTCGCACCGCTCAGCGGCCTAACACATCACTGGTGGAAACACTCGCACCGTTCCACAGCCTCGCAACACATCCTCGCACCGCTCAGCGACCTAGCACATCTCTGGTGGAAACACTCGCACCGTTCCACAGCCTCGCAACACATCCTCGCACCGCTCAGCGACCTAGCACATCTCTGGTGGAAACATTCACACCGTTCCACAGCCTCGCAACACATCCTCGCACCGCTAAGCGGCCTAGCACATCCCTGGTAGAAACACTCGCACCGATCCACAGCCTCGCAACACATCCTCGCACCACTCAGCGGCCTAGCACATCTCTGGTGGAAACACTCACACCGTTCGACAGCCTCGCTACACATGCTCTTACCGCACAGCGACCTAGCACATCTCTGGTGGAAACACTCACACCGTTCCACAGCCTCGCTACACATCCTCGCACCGCTCAGCGGCCTAGCACATCTCTGGTGGAAACACTCGCACCGTTCCACAGCCTCGCAACACAGCCTCGCAACACATCCTCGCACCGCTTAGCTAACTTGGACCTCTTTGGTGGAAACACTCACACCGTTCCACAGCCTCGCTACACATCCTCGCACCGCTCAGTGGCCTAGCACATCTACGGTGGAAACACTCACACCGTTCCACAGCCTTGTTACACATCGTCGGACCGCTCAGCGGCCTAGCACATCACCGGTGGAAACACTCGCACCGTTCCACAGCCTCGCTACACATCCTCGCACCGCTTAGCTAACTTGGACCTCTCTGGTGGAAACACTCACACCGTTCCACAGCCTCGCTACACATCCTCGCACCGCTCAGCGCCCAGCACATCTCTGGTGGAAACACTCACACCGTTCCACAGCCTTGTTACACATCCTCGCACCGCTCAGCGGCCTAGCACATCACTGGTGGAAACACTCGCACCGTTCCACAGCCTCGCAACACATCCTCGCACCGCTCAGCGGCCTAGCACATCTCTGGTGGAAACACTCACACCGATCCACAGCCTTGTTACACATCCTCGCACCGCTCAGCGGCCTAGCACATCACTGGTGGAAACACTCGCACCGTTCCACAGCCTCGCAACACATCCTCGCACCGCTCAGCGACCTAGCACATCTCTGGTGGAAACACTCACACCGTTCCACAGCCTCGCAACACATCCTCGCACCGCTCAGCGGCCTAGCTCATCTCTGGTGGAAACATTAACACCGTTCCACAGCCTCCCTACACATCCTCGCACCGCTCAGCGGCCTAGCACATCTCGTGTGGAAACACACCGTTCCACAGCCTCGCTACACATCCTCGCACCGCTCAGCGGCGTAGCACATCACTGGTGGAAACACTCGCACCGTTCCACAGCCTCGCTACACATCCTCGCACCGCTGGTGGAAACACTCACACCGTTCCACCGCCTCGCTACACATCCTCGCACCGCTCAGCGGCCTAGCTCATCTCTGGTGGAAACATAAACACCGTTCCACAGCCTCCCTACACATCCTCGCACCTCTCTGCGGCCTAGCACACCTCGTGTGGAAACACACCGTTCCACAGCCTCGCTACACATCCTCGCACCGCTCAGCGGCGTAGCATATCTCTGGTGGAAAAACACTCACACCGTTCCACAGCCTCGCTACACATCCTCGCACCGCTCAGCGTTGTAGCACATCTCTGGTGGAAACACTCACACCGTTCCACAGCCTCGCTACACATCCTCGCACCACTCAGCGGCCTAGCACATCTCTGGGGGAAACACTCATACCGTTCCACAGCTTCGCTACACATCCTCGCACCGCTCAGCGGCCTAGCACATCTCTGGTGGAAACACTCGCACCGTTCCACAGCCTCGCAACACATCCTCGCACCGCTCAGCGGCCTAGCATATCTCTGGTGGAAACACTCCCACCTTTCCACAGCCTCGCAACAAATCCTCGCACCGCCCAGTGGCCTAGCACATCTCTGGTGAAAACACACCGTTCCACAGTCTCGCTTAACATCCTCGCACTGCTCAGCGGCGTAGCACATCTCTGGTGGAAACACTCACACCGTTCCACAGCCTCGCTACACATCATCGCACCGCTCAGCGGCCTTACACATCTCCGGTGGAAGGACTCGCACCGTTCCACAGCCTCGCAACACATCCTCGCACCGCTCAGCGACCTAGCACATCCCTGGTGGAAACACTCACACCGTTCCACAGCCTCTTTACACATCCTCGCACCGCTCAGCGGCCTAGCACATCTCTGGTGGAAACACTCGCACCGTTCCACAGCCTCGCAACACATCCTCGCACGAATGAAGTTCCTCAAATGATGTCAAAAAGGTTGGAGGCCAGCGTTTGACGATAATATCCGTACTATGCCGGTCAGAACCGTTCGTCTCGGGGCATAACGCTTTTTCGTTACGTGACGATATCTACCAGGCAACTGCTACCACAATCCGCATGAAGGAACTTCGTTCCCAAAACACATTTTTTATGACAGCTTAAACAATAATATAAAAAAGTCTTATTTAATAATAATGAACTGTAAATAGTTTTGTGATAAAAGAAATAATGATTTTATGTAATTATTTTATAATTTCTAGTTTATTTTATATTTTTTAAGGTTTTTTTTTTGTAATAAATAATGAATGAATAAAATAAAACATTGTTTCGATTATTTATTTTTATTGAAATAACAAATACCTTTGGAGATACATTGATTTTGATTTAAACAAGTACTTATTATGATTTAATCATTAAAATCTTGGCCATAAATTGAGTAAGCAGAAATCTTAAATGGCTAAAATACTTAAGGCCAGTATTCCCTGAAGGGATAAGCAGAGATAAACAGTGAACACAGATACCAGAAAAATATGAAATGCCTTTTAATACGTGGGCCAGTCTTTTGGAAAATCTATTATATTTAGAAGTTTTCGTGTGCATAAGTGGCCGCGTTGTTCATCTAAACTCAACGGATTTAGATGCAGTTTTTAGCAACTTTGGTTGATAAAAAGATTTCATTTATTTATTGGATTTGGAAATTTCACCCGTAAGGGGATTGAAAGGTTGTATGAAATTTCTAGTTTGTAAGTTGGACACGTGAAATTTTAGATTTACGCTCTTGGTTGATAAAAAGAATTCAAATATTTATTGGTTTTTGGCAATTCCACCCCTCAGGAGGTGAAAAGTGAAAATTTGTTGGGATAAGCCCAATCTGGAACTAAATAAATATAATTTGGAACTTGGCATAAATACTAACCTAAGTAAATAGTAAAGGTTTGTTAAATTGTTAGTTTTTCAAACTACTCTTAAAAGACGATTTAGGGGGTGTTAAAGATGTTTGATGAATTTTACTGTACAGGGCTTCTTTTTATGATGTAAGGGAGCACTAAGAAGGGATTTTTGGCAATTCCAACTTTAAGGGGGTGAAACTAAAAAGTCATCTGTAGGATAAAAAACGGATCAGGCGAACGAAGTCGCGGGCTAAGTGCTAGTTCAATAAAACTTTGCTCGTTGGTCTAGTGGTCGCTAGGGCTGCTGACCATGAGGTCCTGTGTTGGATTTTTTCAGGTAAACACTTCAGATATCTGCTTAGCCAAAGACTAGTTTTATAGTAGGTGCTAAATATTTTAATACAACATAATATTAAACATGGTACATAGTTAGTAGACACTGGCTGATCACTCGCATATATCTCTCCCAAACGCTCTTCAGGTCTGCTTCCCTGTAACAAGATAAAACGTGTTTTATTTTAAAACGTCCTTTAAGGTTGCCCTAGTCGGTGGCACGAACTATTTTGTGGGCGGCGTTTAAATGCATGCTATCTCATCCGACAACACGTGCGAAAGGGATAGATGCTGTGATGAGCAGTAAGAAGCTATTTCGCTTACGAATTAGCACTTTTGCAAATTTGTAGCGAAATGGATGATGATTTAGAACGAAAAGGAGCGCGCGAAATTTTATAAACAGGCCTTTGGGTGGATGAGTATCATGAAAAAACTACCGAATGTATTTGTTTCAAATAAAATTATTTGCATTTTTGAACTACTAAACCACCTACTACTGGCTAACTAACTACCTTTTATGGTCACTGTTTTGCAATTTTCTTTCTTTTTATGGTATTTATTTCCGCCCAAAGATGCGTTGAAATATGGAACTTACGACGCTCATAACTTGCATATACACGTTTTTTTTTTACATTTGTTACCACACAGGGCTAGATAATCATGAGACACCGTCAAACAGTGGAGTTATCGCCATACTACGTTTTTGTGGAAGAATGACTGACTAAGGCAACCTTAATCATAGCTTTCAATCATTCTGCCTGTCTTTAGCTTCCAGTATAACCGAAATCAGCTGAGTACCAGTGTTTTCATGGACTGCTTATCTAACCTCCACAACCCAGTAACTGGGTAACACGGTAACCTTTGGCTAGACTGGTGTCAGATCTCAAGCTTCTGACTAATCGTAACGACTGTCAAAGATCTTCAAATGACAGCCGGGACCAACGGCTTAACGTGCGCACCGAGGCACGGAGGAAACTCTATGCAGAGATCGTGGACGGTGATGGATAGTGATTGTGCGGTGATGGTAGTGCTGGTATGTAAGAGTGGTGATGGTGGTCTCTCTAAGTAAATATGGTGGATAGTGATTGAGTGGTGATGGTGGTCTCTCTAAGTAAATATGGTGGATAGTGATTGTGTGGTGATGGTGGTCTCTCTATGTAAATATGGTGGATGGATGGTGGATAGTGATTGTGTGGTAATGGTGGTCTCTCTAATTAAATATGGTGGATAGTGATTGTGTGGTGATGGTGGTCTCTCTATGTAAATATGGTGGATGGATGGTGGATAGTGATTGTGTGGTGATGGTGGACTCTCTATGTAAATATGGTGGATGGTGGATAGTGATTGAGTGGTGATGGTGGTCTCCCTATGTAAAGATGGTGATGGATGGTGGATAGTGATTGTGTGGTGATGGTGGTCTCTATGTAAAGATGGTGGATGGTAATGGATAGTGGAATGTATTGTGTAGTGATGATGGTTGGTGGTGTTGGTATGTAAGAGTGGTGATGGTGGCATCTCTATGTAAAGATGGTGGATGGTGATGGATGGTGGTATTCACAGACCGACCTCGGCAAGCGTTGCTTAGCCTTGAAAATCGACCCAGTCTCCTGTTATTATTTAGCCACGAGTTCCTCTCATCATGACTTTCATACATTTTTATTTTTTTTGGAATTAGGTAAATAAGAAAAAAAATGGCAATTTTGGAACTACAAAAATTACAGTTCAAGTTTAGTGGTCGTGGTCTACCCCACGGAGCGTGAGTTTTTTGGGGACAATAAGCAAATAGCAATAGTGTACCAGTGAGTTTAGAATTTAGTACATAAGAAGTCGCGGGCAAAAATGAGTCGATAAATATCACAGAAATTAAAATGTAATTTACCTTAATACATCCATCTGCAAGGCACACTGCTCGAAAGCGCTTAAGAACTGCGCTAGATCGGTTTTGGGCCAAGAACCCAATCTTAGGGGCTCGACACACCTGAAAATTATAAAAAAATAAAAATAAGTAGGTACCTATATGTTTTTTTTTATAATCTATAGGCTCGCGTTTGACCACCATCTCGCCTGATGTTAAGCGATGATGTGGTCTACGGTGAAGCACGCTTGCCTACAAGAAACCTATTCACTCTTGACTTAAATACCCCTAGGTTGTAGCTATCAGGGAACAAAGACTCCGAAAGGGAATTCCACTCCTTAGCTGTGCGCACAATGAAAGTATTAGCAAAACGCTTTGTGCGTATGGGAGGGATGTCAACCATGTACCGATGGCGCATGGCCTTTTATCTTGTAGTCCGATGATGGAAAGGGCTAGGCGGAATCAAATTGTGCAGTTCCGTCGCACACTCCCCGAAATGTAACCGATAAAAAACCGACAGACTGGCGACTCGGCGTAGATGTTCGAGGCTCTGGAGCTTTGATGCGACCAGTGCATCGTTGCCAATAAGCCTTTTGGCCCGTCTGTCAATCGACTCAAGTGCATCAAGCTGGTATTTGGCAGATCCATCCCAGAGGTGAGAGCAGTACTCCATGCATGACCAAACTTGCGCTTTATACAAGTTGAGCAGCTGTTCTGGCGTGAAGTACCGTCTCACCTTTGCAAGAATCCCCAACTTTTTTGCAGCTAACTGAGCTTTCGCCTCAATGTAAGGACCGAGCGTCGATGTCAACGTGACACCAAGCAGTTCGAGGTGGTCCGTTAACGGCACGGTTACACCAAGGAAAGAAGGAGCCGGGTGGAATTGGCTCTTTTTAGCGGAAAAAAGACACGCCTGGGTCTTAGCAGCATTGAAGCTGACCAGATTTGCATCACCCCATTCGGAGACCGCCTTCAAGGACAGGTTCAAGCGTTCAACCATGGCCTCCCGGAGAGACCGAATCTGAGGCCCAGTAGCCCGTGCGCCGGACACGTATCTCTCAGCAACAGTGCTGTCGTCTGCGTACCCAAAGGTTCCGGGTTTTAGCAGATCATTAATGTGCAGCAAGAATAATGTTGCCGAGAGCACTGACCCCTGAGGGACTCCGGCGTTGATATCTAACTGACCGGACGAGCAGCCGTCGACAACCACTCGGATGGATCGATCCCTCAGGAAGTCCGCAATCCAATCACACAGACCACTAGGCAGACCGAAGGAAGGAAGCTTACCAATGAGGCTTTCGTGCCAGACCCTGTCGAAAGCCTTCGAGATGTCGAGGGAGACGGCTAGCGCTTCCCCGTGTCTCTCGATGGCCTCACTCCAGATGTGAATGGCATAGGCCAAAAAGATCCCCAGTGGACCGATTTCGGCGGAAGCCGTATTGGCGGTCATTGAGGATGTCGTTCGCTTCTAGGTATGCCAGGAGCTTACCGTTGAGCACATGTTCCATACTCTTACAGAGGATATATGTTTAAGTAGGTTCTTGATAAAAACCTTGTCATTATAGTGTGACGTGACTATTTACTAGCTGACCCCCGCGGCTTCGCTTGCGTCAACTGGCTATATATCTACCTACCCTTCCTACCCAATACCCTACCTACCCTACAAACAAACAAACTCTTCAGCTTTATAATATTAGTATAGATGTTGATAAAACTCCTTCGCAAATGAACAAATTTAATTACCATATAAAAAGTTTATAGTGTTTAGTAATCATAAAGATAGAAATATGCTGTCGCAGACTTTTTTTTTAACTTTTAAAGAGGAACAATTCCATCACACATGATATTTGCGTAACTTACACCGTTTACGCAGCGCACGCCACGGAAGCTTTTAAAAAGGATTTTTTTTTTCCGTTTGTCAACACTTTTCATTTATGCTCCGCTCCTATTGGTCGTAGCGTGATGTTATATAGCCTATAACCTTCCTCGATAAATGGACTATCCAACACAAAAAAAAATCAATTCCAACCAGTAGTTGGCACAAATTATTGCTCTTTGACATTTGCTTATTGTTATGTTTTTTTTTGTTTAATTGATATTTTGTATATTTTACATTTTTGGCATTTAGTTTTCATGGTTTCACTTTGTTTGTTTTGTTGAAATTAATTGTGATAATTACTTTTAGATTAAGTTCATTTATTATTTGTATTCATCATTTATTATTTCTATTATATTAATTAATTAATTCAAGATTTGCACGCCACAGAAATGGCTCAAACATGTTTGCCACATAGCAAACATGTTTGAGCCATTTCTGTTATTGTTATCCTGCATGCACTTATTATTATTTGTTGTATATATACACATGTTTAAGCAAATAAATATATCTGAATCTGAATCTTTTTAATTGAAAACTTCTTGGTTTTAAAAATCGAATACCATTTATTTATTTTAAAAAAAATCTCGGTCTTGTCACAAGGTTTTGTCAAACTTGTTTAGTCGTTGAGAAAATGGAATTGACTCGAGAAAATTCAAGAGCGATGATTTATTATGACTTTCGAAGTGGTTTAACACAAAAACAGTGCGTTGACCGGATGATTTCTGTATTTGGTGATGAAGCCCCATCCAAAACCACAATTTATCGCTGGTTTACTGAATTTCAACGTGGACGTGTCAAGCTCAGTGATGATCCCCGTCAAGGTCGTCCAAAAACTGCAGTCACCCAAGAAAACGTTGATGCTCTGCGTAAGCTGATTGAGGAAGATCGACATGTGACATACCGCGAAATTCAGGCAACTTTAGACATTGGCATGAGTCAAATACAAATAATCTTGCATGAACAATTAGGTGTAATAAAGAAGAAGAGCAAAAAGCGGCTCGCGTTACTTGGTGCGTCAGAACTCTCGAAAGATTCCACGCAGGATCCTCAAATGATGTATACAACATCGTAGCAGGTGATGAATCCTGGATATACGCGTACGAACGCGAAACAAAAAACCAGTCACGAGTTTGTGTGTTCGAAAATGAGTTAAAGCCAACAAAAATTGTTCGTTCACGGAGTGTTGCAAAAAAAATGGTGGCCACGTTTGTCTCCAAAACCGGCCATGTTGCGACTATTCCTCTTGAGGGACAAAGAACGGTTAATAATGCAGAATGGTATGCTAGCATTTGTTTGCCACAGGTCGTTTCTGAACTCCGTAAAGAGAACTGCAACCGCCGCATCATCCTCCATCACGACAGTTCTCACACCGCGCACAGAACAAAAGAGTTTTTAGAGCAAGAAAACATAGAATTATTAGACCATCCGCCGTACAGCCCCGACCTAAGCAATAATGATTTCTATACTTTCCCTAAAATAAAGAATAAATTGCGTGGTCAGAGATTTTCATCACCTGAAGAAGCTGTGGACGCCTACAAAACGGCCATTTTGGAGATCCCAACTTCCGAATGGAATGGTTGCTTCAATGATTGGTTCCATCGTATGGAAAAATGTGTCAAATTTCGCGGAGAATACTTCGAAAAGCAATAAATACATTTTTAAATAGTAATGTTGTGTCACTTCCTTGATTCCCCAAATTTTCAGTGCCGCCCTCGTAAACGAATGTAAAATGTAAACGGAAAATGAAAAATAAAAAAAAAATCTAATAGTTTACAAAAAATACATTGTAAAAAAAATATGTAAAGTAGGTTTAAATTGTGTAAATGTTATATTAGTGTACAGAAATTTATTCGCAACTGGCGTAGTGAATATTGCGTCTTCTTACCTCTCAAGCAGATCAATGAATAAGGACCTCAGCTCTCTGCCGCGGTGTAGGTTGCAAGCCAAGCCGACCAATGCACGAGTGTATAGCCTGGAAAAACAAAAACTCATCAAGACACAGCCACAGACAATATAATACTAGCATACAGATGCCTCATCCCATACAAAGAAACCGTGCCGACGTAACTAGCGTTTTTCGTCTGATTATACTGATATTTTTTTGAACATCGATCGCATTCGGTTCAGTTCCACGGCGATAGATAGATGGTGTTAGCGGTGAATAGCAAGTAAAAGGGTTTACTCGGTTCGTGAATATTTTTCTTTAAATTCAGTGACGATTTGTTTTATAGTATTTTTTGCACGTTTTTAAATTTTCATTGCACTAAAATGTTACAATACAAATTTAAACAACAGAGTGGCATGCCTCAGAAATTTAAAACCGCGCCATCTATTGGCGTCAATTTTAAATGATACGTTCAAATGATCTTTGAAATGTGAATTAAGAGCCCGATATTCTATTAATTTTGTGCTTAAGAGAATTGATTAAACAAGAACATAAAAATTTTATATTAAATTTCAGAAAATGTTAATTTTACACACAATTCAATAACAACTCGGTGCATGTCGCGCCATCTAGTGAGATTTATTTGAACCAAATCATCTTTCTTAGCGCTGGGGGGTTCCCAAGCATAAAAAGACCCCTGTGTTCTCAGTTGGAGAAGAGGTGTGTGTACCTTTGGAGGTAGGTATCCGGAATAGGGTGTAAAGTCCCTCAAACCTACATAGGAAAGGGAGGATCCTCCAACCAGACGAGTGTCGTGTCTGGTCCGGGCTACTACCCCACGGTTATTATCGGACTGTTGTATGTGTTCAAATCACTAGTCCTGCTCCACAACCAGGTAGGTGTAGGTCGCAAAAATAAGTGATAAGCAGAAAAGTTTTGATGTATTGTTGGACCTGCTGAAGACTGTATGAATATATTTGTGTTGTATAAACTCAATTTCTTTTATATTATATAACTGCACAGCACATATGTGAGTACTATGTACCAACTGTAAATTTACCATTTACTGTACTTATGTGTCGTTCGTTGACTTCAGTATGCCCTGGCAGTTGAGTGTGTCATGCTCTCTCTAATGTCTTTCTGATGGTGGCACATGTGTTGGATCATTCGGTTCCCTTCATGATGGTTGAGCTGAGTGGTGCCGATCCATGCGTCATGTTCGTGAACGGGCGCCATCAGTTGGGATTGATCATAACTTAGCTGCCTCGGCCTGTTTTTACTCGTAGTTACCTATTTATTGTATTTTTAATTGTCTGTTTTACTTTAGACGCTTTTACGTGCATGTCTTTTTACATCGTTCTCACATATATATTTTTTTCAACAAGAATGATGTAACCAAATACTTGTAATTAAAATAAAACTGATGGAAAACAGTGTCCGTGGAGTTTCTTGCAAATTCTTCTCCATTGAGACCTACTGACGCTTGCAAATTTGCAACTAGATTCATGTTTTTTTTTTTGTTTGAAGGTTTATTTGAAATATACTATTTGATTTGATTTGAATCGCGCCGAAAACTTTGCTTGCGCGATGCAGGATTTTTGTGACGTCATGTCATTAGTTCGTAGCTTAGGTGGCGGCCACAGAACAGAAAAACGCCTTCTACAGTAGAAATCGCAAGTAGGCGGGGCCCGCGTACCCCGAGTTTTGCTCAGTTTAGCATAAGTCTGCTGCCCCGCCCACACTACGCACATCAGTCTTGTTACAACCGTAACGGTGAAAAGAAATTGAAAAATAATACAAAAATGACCTTTTCCTCCGTTTTAGAATGTAAACAAGATAGCAGAACCAAAAAAATAACAATTGGGGGTATATCATACCATCGGGCAGTCTTAATTAATTTTATTTCGATTAAAATTTGCAAAAATATATTTTATTAAACAACACAAGTAAAAGTTGATTTTATTTTGTTAAATTTAAGGTCTACTTTCTTTTAAACTCAAACATTTTGTTCTCGAAGATTCCAACTATACAGATGTCATAGTCAGCTACTCAATTAGAGATTGCCGTTATCGATAATGAGTTATCGATATTTTAAACTTATAATGTTTTCTGTGTTTTATATCGGAAAACAATTTAATCTGTGTTTTTTTTGGTCAGTATTAGTAATCAAACACATTTCGATTTTCAAACCTTTTTTTCTAATTCTGCCTTAACCAAGTTTGAAATAAATAAAACATACCTAATATTCTTATTGAGAAAAGGTTAGTCGAAAAAGTGTAATACAACCTTTCAAAAAGTGGGTTTCGTATTATTTTGTGACTATAGATTCGCTAAGGATCCAAACAGAAAAGAAAAATGGATTGAAGCGTCTGGAAGGCAAAGTTAGTTGCCTGCAAAAACTAATACCTACAATTTGTTCAGTTCACTTAGTAGAACTAGATTTTTTTTATTATAAGCGGCAATAAATACCTAGCCGACACAGCAGTGCATAACAAAAAAAATCAAAATTTTCTAGAAGTTACATAATTATGCTATTATTTCTCTGTTGTCCTAAGGACAATGTACTTATGCAATTTGGTCATTTTAACGGTTTTATATTTTATAATTTATTTGCTTTTATATCCATCAAGCGACATGATAAAAAAATCAAGTGGCTCAAGTTGTCATTAGAAAATTATGGAAAACAATTTAAAAAGAAGAAATAATGCCCAAAATATTAAGTAAGTTTATTGGAGAAAAATTGTTCAAAGATAAAAAAATATCAAATTGGAGAAAATTTCCCACATCGAACCATGTTACTGAATTGATAAAAGCTATTACAGAACGCTAAATTAATGTGCGTATACACCATCTATCTACATTAATATTAAACAAACAAAAAGGCAACTTTATAATAATCTGTGTATTTTGTGTTTAGCTGTTTTTACTTAGGTAATTAATAAAACCATTGTTTATTATCAATAGAGGTCATAAGTCTAAGTTTAAAAAAGAAATACGAATGAGTAGACGCGATTTCGCACATTTAGTATCGTGATAAAAAAGACAACAGCCTTCAAAATCTACAAAGTGTAATATTTAGTTTCGACAAAGTGAAAAATAAAAACCGATTAACATAGCACCTCCTTTTTTTAAGTCTTTTAAATAGTATTTTATGTGTTAGTCTGACATTTATGATCTACCTACATAACAAAATTTTATCAATGTAAGTTTAGTCAAGCTAAACATAGTACGAGTGTAGCCATCATATATATATATATATATCACAGTTGATTTCAAACAATAATTTTTTATCGAATTTAGGTGTCGATTGTATTTTGTTTAAAAGTAAAACGGAATGTCGATAAATATGTCATCGACAGTGGTGCATCCCTAGAGGAGGACGAATTGTAATCACCTCATTACGCAAATATAAATCTTATGACTAACGAAATACAGCTTTAAATTGAATGCATTTACTATAGTGACATCTAGCGGCGGGTAGCGTAACTAGCTCATTAAACTATTCCGTGTCAGCTTTGAACGGAAAAAGAAATAAATACCTAAAAAGAGTAGATAATGTTCATAAAATTGTGGATTATTTTCAAACAAGCGAAGACTGATATATTTCCTACTTTTAAACTACCAATCACACCACAGGTTTCTTAGTGTTAGGAAGTAAAATTAACCTTTAAATGTGTGAGTTTGGGTACGCTGGTCCCAATACTAATGAAACGCTAAGCGACTTCTACTGTCTTCTCTGTTCTGTGGTGGCGGCGTTGATGCAGCTACATACCTATTAAACCCTGCTTTCGTCATCAGTCACATTTAAGTCTCCAAACCCAGTTTTTTCCTCCAAATATTCCTCCACAACTTTTAAATACCCCCTTTGGGGGGTTTCTCCCAATCTGGCAACAGTGTAAGTCCCAGTCCCATGTAAACTACGAATGGCGTATTTACAAGTTAGAGAGTTTCACATATCCGTTTTTTTTTTACCCTTTTTTTTTGTTGGGAAATTATGCAATGACTTCTCCCACTCTAGGTGAAGCGGGAGGACGTGTCAGACTTTGCTGACTAAAACCCACCCGTGTTCCTTCAGTGCCAAGGCAAGGTAAACTAAACCAAGGGACACTTTTTCAAATGTATCCGCGACCCAGACAGGCATTGGCCCTAGCGGACCTCGTAATTTTTTGTTGAGATCGCCGTAAAATCGGGCCTAGTCTTATCGGACGGCGAGCTACCCATTACTCGCCGTCCGCAAACCCGCGCCTACGGTGGCCGGGAATCGGCTTGCGACTCCCGACGCCCAGAGGGTCTCCTGTGGTGGGGTATCACATGTCCGTAATCAAAACTTGCAATTTCATCCACTTCCCAGTGTCCGATTGAGTCAGTCAGTGTCTGAGCTAAATTTGGCATACAAGTTGCTTTCTTGTGACAATGCATTTTCTTATATAAAACATTGTTTCAAACGTCTGCTCGGTTGGTGCAGTGGCTGAGCGACAGTATTGGGCAAAATGTAGTTTAACTACTGATTACTACGACTACATAAAGTAATTAGTAATCATAACTACAAACTACATAAAAAAATCGAAAAATGTAGTTAAACATTTTGACTACTAACTACTAATTGTAGTTGCAATCACGATTACTTGATTATTTTTTATAACTACAGATTTAAAAAGATGTTGCGTCATTAAAAAAGCAAACACGCGTGATAGTCGCTACTATCGACTACTATCGTGAAAATGTGGCAACTAAACACATCAACACGGTCTAGGGATATTTTTAAAAAAGCGAATTACTATCAATGTGTTAATTATTTATATGACATGTATATATTTAAAAGATACGTTATTTAATATTCTACCATTTTTTAATAATGGGTTAGGTACTTCGATTAAAATTTCAGGATTTTATGGAAAAAAAATGAAGCAGAGACGGAAACCGTATATGAATTAACTTTTAATTTATGAGTAAAAACTGAAAAAAATAGAAAATTCATTTAATTTGTGTCTATAAACTTAAAGTTAGTAGTCTGAGAAAGCGCCCATGATGTTCATAACACATCGGCAACGATTCGGCATGCTCAGAACAAGGTTGTCAATGTCTTGCTGCGGAATATTGTCCCATGTCCTTCTGAGGTGCGCAAAAAGTTGATCTTCTGTAGCCAGATTTTCAGGAACTTCCTTCAGAGCTCTTCTTTGCAGCATATACCACGCATGCTCAACGGGATTTAGATCTGGCGATTGAGCAGGCCAGTCTAAGGCCCTAACATTGTGTGTATGTAACCAAGCTGCTACCGTTCTCGCCGTGTGTGCCCGGGCATTGTGGTGCATGAGCAGGAAATCTTGCCCCATTTGTATTCTGTGGGGCAAGATTACGGGCCCCAGCACCTGTTGGACGTATCGTTCTGCCGTCATATTGCCCCGCACCCAAACGAGATCCGTCCGTCCTCCAAGACGAATTCCTGCCCAAACCATAATTGTTCCTCCTTGGTATGGGTGAACTTCCTGAGGGTTCTGAAGACGGCTCCATCGTCCAGGAACTCGCCAAACACGCGTCCTTCGTGAATCTGGATGGAAGCCGAACCTGGATTCATCCGTGAACAGCACATTGGACCATTGCTCACGGCCCCAGTCCACGTGGTTCCGAACCCATTCTAATCGTCGTCCACGATTGCCTCTCCGTAAAGGTGGGACCCGGAGTGGTCTACGAGAGCGTAGATTGCTTTCATGCAGTCGCCTTCTTACAGTTTGGTCACTCACAAGCACTTGGTGTTTCACTCGCAGCCTTTGGACCAATTGAGTCGCCGTTGCATTTGGTTTAGCTCGCGCAGTAATTTGCAAAAATCGGTCTTGTCTGGGGGTAGTGATGCGACTTGGCCCCCGGTGCCTCTCCGCTACTTCACCTGTGGCACAATAGCGTGTCCACAATCTTGAAATTACATTTTGGTGGGTCCCTATGGCCATTACGCTGAACAGACCCAGCTTCCAGCATTCCCACAGCTCGTAACATCTCCGCCCTCATCAAATGTTGGCGTTGCATGGCTACAATACCTCAATTTTAACTTTATCTTTCGTTTAAAAATGAAAAAAAAACTGTAACTAAACGTAATTCGTATTGTTTTCTAAATTTCGCACAAATGAAAATTCCCTCTCCTACACATCAAGACATTTTTATGGCACCGAAACAAAAGAATTTTAAAAAATTTGAATTTGGAATTAGTCTGCGATAATTTACAAACAAATCGGTGTATAAAAGATTCCAATGCGGCCAGTACTTTTCGAGTTATTTAATTGAGTATGAAATATCCCTAGACCGTGTTGATGTGATCGAAGAATATTTAAAATGTTCAAAACAATAGCTGAGGCCCTTGACATTTTGCAAGGTGAAAAGGATATGTTCATGGCTTGCTACTTCCATGCTTATTATCTCTAAAAAGAAAATTACAAAAACTGTGCAATGTAAACTTTGTCTACTGCAACGATCTGGCAAGAAAGCACTTGGAAAGCGTAAATAACCGTTTTAATGACATTGATTTTTCTACCGCCAAAGAACAAAATGCAGCGATCGCTACAATTTCTTTACCACGCTTTAAAACCAAATGATTTACTTGCATTCCCATAGAAGAGTATCAAAGGTTGAAAACCTTTTTCAAAGCAGCTACCTATTGCAAAAGAAGTTTCGGAAAATGCTGAATTCAGTTCAGCAATAAATAAACAAAACAAAGATGCCTTTTTTCAATGTGATAGATTTTTTTAAATTTTCTTCTTCAGATACTGAGGAAGACGTATGCCGAGTCAGAGGTCAAAAGTAGATCTGATTGTTTCTTGTTATTTATCAGATATGGATCGAGAACTAAATTGTCTTCATAGATATCCAGAAGTGAAAAAAGTATTCTTAAAATACAATACTCCATTACATTCTTCGGCTCCAGTGTAAAGACTGTTTTCATACGCAACTATGATAAAAAATCACACAGGCTATCGGATGAAATGTTCGAAAAACGTGTAGTAGTAAAAGCTAATTTAAATGATTAACCCAATCAACCTTTTTTGTTTATTTATTTAATTCGCAAATAATTTGAATTAAGTTAATGTTTGCTGAGTAATTATTTTGTTTTGATTACATGACAACAAAAAGTAATAAAGATCTGATAAGTATAGGTACATAATATCTACGACTACAATCCTTGCATTTGATTATTCATGAAAATATACATAGGTACGTGCAATAAACTGTTTTTTTTATGCAGCCATATTCCAAAACATATATTACTACACTTTACATGTTTATTTAATTGCAAAATATAAGTTCATAAAACTTAAATAATCAGTAATTATAACTACTAGATTGCAGCAATCAAATTAACAACTACTTAATGTAGTTTGATTACTGTAGTTAAGTTACATGTAATCATAACTACATGTAGTTAACTACTTTTAATCGTAATTAGTAACCGGATTACAAAATTGTAGTTAACTACGCCCTACACTGCTGAGCGATTGTCTGCTGCGCTGCGTGTCGCTGTTTCGACTCGCGCATGGAACAAATATTATGTATGGCCTATAGAGTACAGACAGTTGTTCTAGGTCTGACTGATCGGGTATGTGAGTTAAAATTTTTGAAAACGCACTCGACACAGGAAAAATTCCTTGTTGTAAATATTAAAAAAAAAATACATATTAAATGCCTATCGTCATGAAATAAAATATCTTCAAGGATTATGACCCACCCCCTGGCACAAAAAGGAAGCGTGAATCCCAGCAGTGGGAATGTTACCTATAGGCTGATTTGTGTTTATAATATTCAAGTACTTCTTACCTGAAATTAAGCTCCAATTCTTGATAAGACTTCTCCAAAAGTTTTGGTCTGAGACGCATGCAGACCAAACTAGAAAAAAGGCAGATTTAAAATCAATATAAATAAAACGCCAATCATTTTTAGGGTTCCGTAGGATCACTTTGTCGTCCGTCTGTCAGCCAAGACCCTTAGTCTCGGGAACGCGTGGAGGTATCGATTTGAAATTAAAACCAAATATTTAGGACTGCAGTCCCTTGAAGCCGTAAAAAAATCTAACTTCTAAGTTAGCGTCAAAAAAGACACGACAAAAAAAGCGACGATAAAACAGCGAGTCTCGATACATGAACTATTTATATAATAGCTTGTTTCTCTATTTGTGTCCTTGTTGTTGGGATTGATCGACAAAAATCTTAAACCACATTAATTGATGATAATTTAAGCTGTGTTTCCACCAGAGATGTGCGAGGATTTGTAGCGAGGGATGTGTTTGTTAAGAACCATTAGAATCACTTCATTTACCTAGCCTCTCTCAGCGCAGCTCTAGTGGAAACGGCTTAGCGGGGCAAGGTTTTTGCATACAAAACAAGGGAAGGATGTTTGCTAGTGATGTGTTGCGAGGGATGTGAGGGAGGAATGTGTTGCGATTGCGAGGGATGTGTGCTAGAGACGGACGCGAGAAGTGTTGCCGTTCTAGCGACTTTGTCGCTAGTTCTAGCGGATTTCATGAGTGGTTAGCGACTAAAAATAATACAAGTAAAATTTCAAAATTTAAAGAACCCCCGACACATTTATCTTGCGAAAACATCAAGATCTAAACAGTAAAACGCGCATAACTTTTGAACGGCTGAACCGATTTTATTCAAACATAGCTAAGAACACTCTCGATACAAACACCTTTCAAACAAAAAAAAACTAAATCAAAATCGGTTCATCCGTTGAGGCGCTATGATGCCACAGACAGACACACAGATACACAAATACACAGACACACAGATACACAGATACACAGTTACACAGATACACAGATACACAGTAACACACCTCAAACTTATAACACCCCTCTTTTTCCGTCGGGGGTTAAAAATGACTTCTAGCGACTGAGAGCCATTTCTCAGCGGCCTAGCACATCTCTGGTGGAAACACACCGTTCCACAGCCTCACTATACATCCTCGCATCGCAGAGCGGCCCTAGCACATCTCTGGTAGAAACACTAACACCATTTCACAGCCTCGCTACACATCCTCGCACCGCTCAGCGGCCTAGCACATCTCTGGTGGAAACACTCACACCGTTCCACAGCCTCGCTACACATCCTCGCACCGCTCAGCGGCCTAGCACATCTCTGGTGGAAACACACCGTTCCACAGCCTCACTACACATCCTCGCACCGCAGAGCGGCCCTAGCACATCCCTGGTGGAAACACTCACACCGTTCCACAGCCTCGCTTCACATCCTCGCACCGCTCAGCCGCCCAGCACATCTCTGGTGGAAACACTCACACCGTTTCACAGCCTCGCTACACATCCTCGCACCGCTCAGCGGCCTAGCACATCTCTGGTGGAAACACTCACACCGTTCCACAGCCTCGCTACACATCCTCGCACCGCTCAGCGGCCTAGCACATCTCTGGTGGAAACACTCACACCGTTCCACAGCCTCGCTACACATCCTCGCACCGCAGAGCAGTCCTAGCACATCTCTGGTAGAAACACTTACACCGTTCCACAGCGTCGCTACACAGCCTCGCACCGCTCAGCGGCCTAGCACATCTCTGGTGGAAACACTCACACCGTTCCACAGCCTCGCTACACATCCTCGCACCGCTCAGCGGCCTAGCACATCTCTGGTAGAAACATTCACACCGTTTCACAGCCTCGCTACACATCCTCGCACCGCTCAGCGGCCTAGCACAACTCTGGTGGAAACGCAGCTTTACATTAACATAATTATCCTATGACAGTCAGTGATAGTGGCTTATGTCCAGCAGTGGGCATCTTTCGACTGAAATGCTGATGATGATGTATTTTTTTATTAAAAAAGCGGTTTATTCTTCTAAACAAAATTAAAAAACAATTATTACACGCGACAAATCAGGGTTAATTGAATTTTATAGGCATTTGAAATACATAATATGTAAATATCTAAACAAAGGCAAGCTTACTGCTTATGCTCCTTCTCCTTGTCGAGCAGAATGCGCAACTCCCTCAGCTCCAACAGGAACTCTCTGTCCATTTCTGTGTCGTAGTACTCTGGACCTGTGCAGCTGTACGTCCAGCTTGTCATTATGGCCTGGAAAGGAGAACATTAAAAAACTAAAACGAAAAAAATTGTACCTACCAAAGACATTGACTTCCAAAATGAAAGTTATTTTGTCGGTAGTTTTTTTTTCACTTTTTATTTATACCTAATAGGCAAGTTCTTTAGTAAGTTAACCTATGATGCCAGGATGGATTACCCGAATATCAAGAAACTTGAACATAACCGGTGAAATGACAGTGTACCAAGGATCTGTACACAATAGCGTACCCCTTTAGAGCATACTGGCGTGATGTTATGTTATGAAATGGTATAAACAATAAACAGACATGCAATTGCAGCATTCCCGAGAGGTTTGCCGTAATTTATTGAAGAGTTCTATTGTATATCTCCGAAGTTCTTCATCAGATCTTCACCAAATTAAAATGGGATCAATTTGGGAACATTCTCTACCAAACAAAAAAATGATTTTTCAAAATCGGTTCACAATTGACGGAGAAATCGTTGAAGATAACAAAAAATACAGTGTTGAACATAGAACCTCCTCCTTTTTGGAAAGTCTGTTTAAAATGATACTATTTTCTTTATGTCCCTCGGCAAACTTCGTGTTTCGTCAGTCGTCGACTTTCTATCAGTTGCCCTTTGTATTTGGTGCAGACCGGACGCTCTCAATCATCTTGTGTATAGAGTTGTTAATCTCTTTTATCTTAATGTAATTATATTTAAAAAATGGGAGGAAAGCCGCTGCGGTTAAAAAGGAAAATTGATTTACAGCTCTATATAGTTCACACGAAAATCAAAACATAACAACAATAAAGTACTTAGTTCTAAATTCAAATTATTAACAAGATGAATCCAATAACTGATGGACATGGAAATTAGCATTCGTTTGTAATCGGAAATGCGATGATTGCAGAGGGACATTAAGAAAATTGTTGTACTGTACTACTTACTAGTACTAAAACTGAAGTGACAAATAAATTTATTTTTTTAAATTTTATTTTATTTTAAAAACTGCATTGCCACAAGAAACTACTTCCTCGTGAAATAAATAAAGTATGAATATTTTTAAGTATTTGTTGTTTTTGCATTCTTGTTTGTTCATATTTTGATTTTTTACAAGCTTATATTTAACTTGCAATATATGTATGTAAGTGTGAACAGGTCAAATCTTGCAACTGAATTTAAAGCAGTTATCCTCCACCTATTAAGATCAAATTTTGCATACACGTTTAGTTTGGATGACAATGCATGGTTAGCTAAGTGACGTCATTTGAAATTCAATATAGCGGACTAGTTATTTTTTGTGCACTGCCATGATATGGGTATCAAATGAAAGCGTTTACTGAGAAGAATACGAGAAAAGCATGTTTTAAAAAGTTTTTTTAATTAATAATGTATTTATTTTAACGTGCAAAATTTCAGTTCAATCTAACACCGGGAAGTGCATCATTTTTTTTTTTATACACTATAGGCTCGCGCTTGACCACTATCTCACCTGATGGTAAGCGATGATGTGGTCGACGGTGAACCACGATTGCCTAGAAAAAACCTATTCACTCTTGACTTAAAGACCCCTAGATTGTAGCTGTCGGGAAACACAAGACTCCGGCAGGGAATTCCACTCCTTAGCTGTACGCACAATAAAAGTGTTACCAAAACGTTTTGTGCGAATGGGTGGGATGTCCACTATGAACCGATGGCGCATCGCCGTACGTCTGGTAGTCCGATGATGAAACGGGCTAGGTGGAATTAGATCATGCAATTCCATCGCACACAAGCTGAAGTGTAACCGATAAAAAGCCGACAAGCTGGCAACTCGGCGACGATGTTCAAGGATCTGGAGCTTTGTTTTGACCAGTGCTTCAACGCCGATGAGCCTCTTGGCCCGCTTTTCGATCGACCCCAGTGCATCAAACTGGTATTTGGCAGATCCGTCCCAGAGATGAGAACAGTACTCCATGCATGATCGAACTAGCGCTTGATACAAGTTGAGCAGCTGTTCCGGCATGAAGTACTTTCACACCTTTGCAAGGATCCCCGACTTTTTGGCAGCCAGCTGAGCCTTTGCCTCAATGTATGGGCCAAAATTGAGAGTCGATGTTAAAGTAACGCCAAGAAGCTCAAGATGGTCCGTTATTGGCACGGTCACATCCCGGAAAGTTGAAGCCGGGTGAAATTGGCTCTTTTTTGCGGTAAAAAGACACGCCTGGGTTTTAGTAGCATTAAACCTGACCAGATTGGCATCGCCCCATTCGGAGACTGCCTGCAAGGGCAGGTTCAAACGCTCCACCATGGCCTCACGGAGAGACTGGATTGCGGCCCGGTAGCCCGTGCGTTGGACAATTATCTCTCAGCAACAGTGCTGTCGTCTGCATATCCAAAGGTTTTAGCTGATCGTTAGTGTGCAGCAAGAACAATGTTGCTGAGAGTACCGAACCCTGAGGGACCCCGGCATTGATATCCAATTGGTCCGATGCGCAAACATCGATAACTACTCGAATGGACCGATCTCTCAGGAAGTCTGCTATCCAATCACACAGACCACCGGCCAGACCGGTGAGGGAAGCTTACCAATAAGGCTTTCGTGCCAGACCCTATCAAAAGCCTTCGAGATGTCGAAGGAGACGGCAAGCGCTTCCCCGTGCCTCTCGATGGCCTCATTCCATATGTGAATGGCATACGCTAGAAGATCCCCAGTAGACCGAACGAAATTTAACTTGCAATGCAGACATCGAATATAAATATAACCTTATAATAAGGCTTGATCAAAACAAATCATTTATTTGTATGATTTTCGATGATAAGTACAGTCTAGGCGGAGGCAAACAAATTATTATCAGGTGGACCGTCAGTCTGTTTAAATTAGGTGTCAGTACAGATTATATTATTATTTACCTGTGCACAATGATAGAAGTCATTGAATGTCAAATAAGTAAGCTTCCTCTTCGCCGTCTCGAGCCGCATGCAGGCAATGAACACCACTGCTCCGTATTTTCTGCAATAATCCAAAAAGTTTGTTATAGTTATAAAGTCACCGCCAGATAACAAAAATAAAAAGTCATTAACACCTGTCTACCAATGTATTCCAATATTTCAAAACGATACGAAAAATGTAAAGGCAGTGTCGCTAACACGATCAAAACAAACGTTTCACGGTATGGGGCGTCCTTGAACCTTTCACTTGGCTTTCAGTAATGAGGTGGGGTTGCCAGTTTTAGGCACTGCTTCCACCCGGACCCCTAAAACTAGCCAGCAACAAGAAAATGTACCACCTAAAGCATTTTTGGATATGCAGCGAGGAAAAATAAATTTACTAAAAGTATGTATTTAATTGATTCTTTTAAGTATAGTAGAAAATTTGTTCTAGAAATAGATGTAAGTAGGTACAGCTTATTTCCTCCCGTGTTTTGGCAGTTGTTTTAGTGCCCTATATTGATGTCACCAACAACAACCACAAACCGTTGGCACTACAGTCTTCAAATTTTCATCACATCTTGTTCAATATAATAAGTAATCTTTGATCTTGTTGATCCAAAGCCATCCAGCCGAAGTTGTTAAAAATATTTTTAAAGGATTTTAGGGAGGCTTAGACTGATATTTGCGGGGTTGCCATCTTATTATCGTAACTTAAAAATAGTGTTGTAACCTGAATTCATTTCTTTTTATATTTATTTATATCGAAACCGTGTATATTCATGTCAAAAAGAGTAAATTCATCCAGTTTATCTTTGAATGTGTACTTTGGACTAATTCGTCCAGTTTATCTTTGAATGTGTACTTTGGACTAATTCGTCCAGTTTATCTTTGAATGTGTACTTTGGACTAATTCATCCAGTTTATCTTTGAATGTGTACTTTGGACTAATTCATCCAGTTTGTCTTTAAATGTGTACTTTGGACTAATTCGTCTAGTTTATCTTTGAATGTGTACTTTGGACTAATTCGTCCAGTTTATCTTTGAATGTGTACTTTGGACTAATTTGTCCAGTTTATCTTAGAATGTGTACCTTGAACTAATTCATTCAGTTTATCTTAGAATGTGTACCTTGAACTAATTCATTCAGTTTATCTTTGAATGTGTACATTGGACTAGGGTCGTTGCACTAGGATCGTTTACATTGAACACAGTACCTAGCTGTTCCAATTCCCAAAATTACTGCTGTTTTCTCGTTTGACCACTATTTATTATTTATTTATTTATTTAATACATCATGCACACAAACGTACAGAGTCGGACTTAATGCCTTAGGCATTTTCTACCAGTCGACCTTTGGGCGATGCAGAGACAACTAGTGGTAGGTGCAATGTTGACAATTAAACGAAACAGATTTATGCAAAAAATATATATAAATTATAAATACAATATAATCAAGAAAATTATACCATATATACTCAAAAGAATAAACTAAATATATAGATATACTTAAACATTAGTAATATTAGATTAATAATTGAAAAACATTAGATTTGTGACGATACTACTGCCAACTTCTTGCGAATGTGCTCACGAACTTTAACTTTGAAGGTTAACCGGTTGGTTGCCATCCTGATTTCCTGGGGGAGCGCATTCCACAGAGAAATAGACTGAACGAAGAAAGAACAGTGAATGAAGTCAGTGCGGTGAGTGGGACATTGAAGAAGGCGGTTATGTGATGACCGTAGATTTTTATTGTGGTTGGCGCAAATGTAGTTAAAGTGAGGTGCCAGATAACTAGGGGAATTAGAAGAGGCGAGAAATGAGAACAACGTAGTTAGTGCCCTTTGCTCTCTGCGCTGGCGTATAGGCAACCACATTAGAAGCGATCGATGCGCAGAGACATGATCATATTTACGCAAATTGAAAACGAATCTATCTCGCCTGATGGTAAGCTATGATGTGGTCGACAGTGAAGCACGCTTGTCTAGAAGTAACCTGTGTTGTAATTGTTGATGTTAGTAATTATTTCTACTTACTTGGCCAACGGCTCGGACAGTAAAAACGTGCTTCTGATATTAGCGACCACATTGCCTGGCATCTCTTCAACCGCCTTGAACACGCGACGAACATTGTCGAACTGACGCCGACAGCAGCGGAGTGGGGCGCCGGAGCGTTCTGCTACCTGAAGGCAGTTGAAGTCAACCAATATAGTACAGTACAACTATTGAGACTCATCAACTCCAACCTGCGCGCCTGAAGAGTCGTAAGAGCTTCTTGAGACATACGACCTCGAAAGCCAGCACATCTGACGAGACATGTGAATTATGGAAACTACACAACCTGCTCCTCCACACTTCATCACTCCAGCAGAGCATCTGCCCCCTGGAAACGAACTGCACTGGCCAATCTGGAAATCCCTAAACCGATTGCGGACCAAGAAATAATCTGGCCAAATGGAGTAACAATAGACCCATCCAAAACACCGTGCCAGTGTGTGGCCCCTTTGCAAGATATGGCCCATCTCCTTGTCTGACCTTCTTGCCAGACCACCTGCACCTTACGGGATTTGAACGTATGAAATGACAGAGCTGTCCGAGTAGCTACATACTGGTTGGACAAAATCTGAATGGGTTGAGACTATGGTTTGAGTTAATAGACAAGAAAGAAGAAGTACAACTATTTTTTTTATGTCCCTCGGCAATCATCGCATTTCCGGATACAAACGAATGCTAATTTCTAAGTCCATCAATTATTAGATTTATCGTGTACTAATAGGTTCTGCCAGCGGCTTCGCCAGCGTGAAAATCGGAAGTTGTCCGAAGGAAAACGCAATTTTTTTCGGGATAAAATGTAGCCTATGTCCTATTCCAGACTATAATCTATGTCTGTGCCAAATTTCATCCAGATCCGCTCACTCGTTCTGGCGTGATTAAGTAACAAACATACATCCATCCAAACTTTCGCATAAATAATATTAGTAACTAAGATAATAATTTGAATTCAGTACTATGTGCTTTATTGTTATTTTGTTTTGATTTTCGTGTGAAATATATAGAGCTGTAAAAATAGCAACTTTCCTCGCATTTTAGGGTTCCGTACCCAAAGGGTAAAAACGGGACCCTATTACTAAGACCCCGCGGTCCGTCTGTCTGTCTGTCACCAGGCTGTATCTCATGAACCGTGATAGCTAGACAGTTGAAATTTACACAGATGATGTATTTCTGTTGCCGCTATAACTGAATAAAATAAATATTTAACTGGGGCTCCTATACAACGAACTTGTTTTTTTGCCGTTTTTTGCGATAATGGTACGGAACCCTTTGTGCGCGAGTCCAACTCGCACTTGGCCGGTTTTTAAAATAAATTACATTAGTTACAAGAGTATTACTTCCAAGAAGAATTACTTGTAAGACTCTATATACTTCCAAGTTGATTGAGAGCGTCCGGTCTGCACCAACTGCAAAGGGCAACTGATAGAAATAGAAAGCCGACGACTGATGAAACACGAAGTTTACCGAGGGATATTAAGAAAATAGTTGTACTGTACCTACATTTTAATGCAAGTGGGTAAGCTTTGTCATTGCAACTGAGGTGGATGGAGCCGAGAGACTTACAATGACCAATGTTCACATGTATCAAACGACGCTGGCCGCCGCTTTTTAACCCTACAATGAAAAAGTGGGCTCTTATAAATGTGACGAGTGTATCTATGTGTTTGTATAATTATATGTGTATTTGTGTATCTGTCTATGGCATCATAGCTCCCAAACGGATGAACCGATTTTGATTTCGCTTTTTTTTTGTTGGAAATGTTTTTATCGAGAGTGTTCTTAGCTATGTTTGATGAAAATCGGTTCAGCCGTTCTAAAGTTATGGCCTGTTTACTGTTTGAATCATTTTTTTCGCAAGATATATTATCTTAATTATGTGTTGAATAGATTGTCGATTGAAGCGTGTCTACTACTAGATTAATTATATAGCATAAAATAAAAGTATGTCGGGGTTTTTAAAATTTTACTTCATTGCGTTCCTAAGGTACCTTTCACACCGTGTCGGTGTGTTTTTGTTTCAGTACCGAATCTGTAGAGATGCGCTCGGTACTGATTCGCTCTGCAAAAAATCTGAACCGAAACGTCTCAAGCGCCTTCTTGACTGACTTGTTTCGGTACAGATTCATTACCGAGCGCGTGATTCTTTACAGATGCGGTACAGAAACGAAAACGCATCGAGCCTGAGAGAAAGGTTGAGAAGGCGCCTATAAGCGGTGGGGTAGTACTAGTAGCCAGCTTTAGTGTAAGTGCCTAGAAAATCATTTTTGATATTTTTTCTGTGAATTAGCAGTTTTTAATGTCAAAAATTAGACAAGAATGTCCCCAAAACAAATATCCTTTACCAGTTGTTAGTGTTTTACTTTGAAAGAAAGAGAAAGTTATTACTTTATTTAAAGAAGTAGAGAATTACCTCATCCAGGTCCTTCCTATGTCTCGAAGACAGTTTCCTTCCCAGCAGTTCTCTAATCACAGCATCATCAAGGTCGTAATATCTGGAAGTTTGAGAAAAAAAATACAATCAGGAATATTCTCAGTCTCGGTCACTATTTTATCTAGATTCAATCATTCTAGTGTAATCAGCCGTTAATGTTCCCACTGATTTCTTGGCCTCTACATGGGATTTATTGTGCCATTACTTTTGTCATTTACGAGTCATCCTAACCGAATTTCGGCCACGGCTGCCAATCTCAGCGGTGAATAGCCATCGTCGCGGGAGATCTGACCGAATTTCGGCCACGGTCGCCAAACTCAGCGGACAATAGCCTTCGGCGCGGGCGATATTATAATTCACAAGTATGTATGTGCGCAAACTTAAGGGCCTTCCACTGCTATAGTGCCATACAACGGTAACTTTCTAAAGCATACTCCTTAGTAACGGCTAGGATTAAAGGCACGAAAAAAAAATTGCTTCATGTGGTTTCATTATTTTTGAAACATGGTTTACTAGTGTAACTAAAAATATTGATTAAAAAAAATGGAATTTTCGCTACATTTGGTTACTCCTCCAAAATATTTAAAATGTTGTTTTAAATATTTTTACACAGAAAAATTTATGGCTAGAATTTCTTCATAACTGAAATAGAAAAAAAATAACAAAGAATATTTTGGAAACTAAACTGTCCAAAAGGAGGTTCAATATTGAAATTCGGGCTCCGAGCGGGCGCACGGCCAGTACTACGTTAACATTAGGGAATTTATAATTAACTAGAGGACGCCTCGCAGTTTCACCCGCGTAGTTCCCGTTCCCGTGGGAATATAGGGATAAAAAGTAGCCTATGTCACTCGGGGATAGAGTAGCTTCCCAACGCTGAAAGAATTTTTGAAATCAGTCCAGTAGTTTTGGAGCCTATTCGGTACAAACAAACAAACAAACAAAAAAATCTTTCCTCTTTATAATATTGGTATAGATTGGTATAGATTTAAACGCACCCTCATAGTCCGACAGGACGGCAATCTGACATGACTGGAGAGGGATCAGGTGCAAACCAAAGGCTTAACCTACTTTCCGAGGCACGGGACTGTCCAACCGCCAACTTACAACTTCAGGATATCACTAAGGAATTCCTAATGGAAAATCCAATAACACTTTTGCCTTAACTGGGAATCTATCCGGGGAACATACGCTCAGCAGTCGCACTTGCGACCACGAGACCAATGAGGCAGATACTTATTTTACTTATTTATTTGTATTTATTTACTAGCTGACCCGGCAAACTTTGTTTTGCCATAAAAACACCAAACATTCATCTACCCTACCCTACCCTCCCTACCAATACCAACCCTACCCTACCTACCCTACCCTACCTACCCTACATTACCTACATACCTACCCTACCTACCTTGGTAGGTAAGGTACCATTTTTTTTTCTTTTTCTTCTCCTAACTATAACAAACACAACAAAAAAAGAATTTGCGAAATCGGTCCAGCCGTTCACGCGTGATGCTGTGACCATTCATTTTTATATATATAGATTTAAACATCAATGTACACACAATTAACAGAAAAGAATCATGAACTTTTTACGCGACTACCGCAGAAGGAGGGTAATCCTGCAACTTACTTCTCAATAAGCATCTGTTTAGTAGCCTCATCGATCTGGAAGATCATCTGTTCGGATAACTTTGATGGAACTGTGAGCAGGCGCTCCAAAAGGGCGAAGGTCCTGAAATTAAAGAAGGTAGGTTTTAAATCAATAGATTTTAGACTCTTGGTGCTAAACTAAACGTTACGGCCAGCGGCCAACAGTGAGACTCACCACCTAGAGTTGAAAATTCAGTGCCGTGTTAGAAAAGCGAAGCGGGGCTAACTAAACAAACAGCCCAGTTAGACAAACTTGCAAAAACAAAAATGTTATGCTATGCCCATCAATCTGTTTTCACTTCACACAATATCAATGAGCTGCACACAACACAATTTTTGTTTGTTTTCAGCTTTCAACCTTCAATTTTTATTCGGTCCTATATTTCAATCAGTTTTCAGCACAGCTCTTTCAAATTTCCTTATAAAGATTTTTTTATTTTTTTTTTTAATTTGGTCTCGCATTTGACCACTATCTCACCTGATGTTAAGTGATGATATGGTCGAAGGTGGAGCACGCTTGCCTAGAAGTAACCTATTCACTCTTGTCTTAAAGACCCCTAGGTTGTAGCTATCAGGAAACAAGGACGCCGGCAGGGAATTCCACTCCTTAGCTGTACGCACAATGAAAATATTTTCAAAACGCTTTGTGCGTATGGGTGGGATATCCACCATGTACCGATGGCGCATTGCCGTACATCTTGTAGTCCGATGATGGAAAGGGCTAGGCGGAATCAAATTGTGCAGTTCCGTCGCACACTCCCCGAAATGTAACCGATAAAAAACCGACAGGCTGGCAACTCGGCGACGATGTTCGAGGCTCTGGAGTAAATTAAATTACCTGTAATGGTCCAGCACATCGCTAGCAATGAGTTCAACTGAAGCTCCATGCTGCTTGGCGAAGTCTCTCTTGTGTAAAGTGGAGACGGCTTCACTTGCTGGAAGCAACCAAACAACATACTAAATTTATAATGGAGTTAGGTCACCAAAAGTCTGAAACTAAGGTGGATAAGCTTTCTAGTCTGCCACAATATGTTTTTTTGCCATTTTGTCAAAATTACTTTTTGACAGCAGATGGTAGGATTATTCAGCAAATTTCTTAGAAGTTTTTTTATGATGAAGAAGACTGATTTCTGTGCTGGGTGCTACATGCCAATATCACTGTAGCTTTCAGTGTGACCTATACCAAAAACAACTGGGTTTTGCTAGTAGCCCCAAGACTTAAACAGCTCCAAAGATCATAAGACATGAAATAAGATTGAAGATGATTTTTAATTTTTTTTAATTTTGATTATTGACATATGGTGAAGTATTGATATTTTGTTTATAGAATCTATATTCATACAAATGAACCCCTATTTCTCTTGGTCACACTATAACTTGAGAACAGCTTCATTAAACTTACTAATTATTTTTTTGTTGTGTTTGTTATTGTTAGGAGAAGGTCCTTAGAAAATAAAAATTAAGAAAAAAAAATTGTAGGTGGGTAGGTTAGGTAGATAGGTAGGGTAGGGTAGGTATGGTAGAGTAGGTAAGGTAGGGTAAGGTAAGTAGGTTAGGTAGATAGATAGAGTTGGTAGGTGGGGTAGGTATGGTAGAGTAGGTAAGGTAGGGTAAGGTAAGTAGGTTAGGTAGATAGATAGGGTTGGTAGGTAGGTAGAAAGGTAGAAAAGGGTATATAGAAAAGAGTAGGTAAGGTAGGGTATGGTAGGTAAGGTAAGGTAGGATAGGTAGGTAGGGTAGGTAGGTAGGTAGGGTAGGGTAGGTAGAGGTAGGGTAGGCAGTTGAGGGGAGTGAAGCTAGTAAAAAATTAATAATATAGGGTCAAATTTATTACTTTGTATTATTATTTCAATCTCCACATAAACCATTTTATACGTGTTTATTATTTAATTAAATATGCCCATAATAGAATCCCAAATATAACGCCAGACTATTAAGAATGGCATACAGTTGCCATACACCTTTGTAGATGATATAAAATTTGATATAATGCCAACATTTTGATCAATTGTGTCTCATTCAGTTTATCAACAGTATATTGTAAGTGCGAAGAAAGTTTGGGGTATATTTATCTTAATAATTTAATGTAAGAATAGAATATTATAGTCCAGAAGAGTTGTGCTGTC
Organism: Orthosia cruda; assembly: GCA_964057195.1. Classification (NCBI taxonomy): domain Eukaryota; kingdom Metazoa; phylum Arthropoda; class Insecta; order Lepidoptera; family Noctuidae; genus Orthosia; species Orthosia cruda. Next base: position 2,258,428 of record OZ059852.1, on the reverse strand, counting down.
CAAAAATATACTTTTCAGAAAATTATGGTAAAGATGAAAAGAAAAAAAAATTAATAAGTAAGTATTTGCTTTTAAGACAAGAATAATGTTAGGTATTTTGTCATGACCATGGAAAAGCATGTCAAAGATAGCTTGCTGAAAAATCTTCTTGATAAAATTGAGTGGGTATTTTAAACTCTCAACAGCATTGATTTTTGTTTGCAATGCTTTAGTTAAATTACAAATGTTGTCCTCAAGAGATTACAACAGGTTTCTACGTGCACATTACTAAGCGGTAATTTGATATTGTATTCACTTAACTTAAAAGTTTTAGACAACATTGTCAGTTTTTCAGTACTTTTCTTTCAGAATTGAGAAACAACTTTTTAATCAGTAAGTGTATCTAAATAGTCATAAACCACGTGTCATATATGTGTATGTAGTACTCATAATTCACGATATATCTCTTCTTACATAAAACAGTCCCTAAATATAGAATTTATATTAGATTCTAATAAGATAATGAATGATAACAAAAACATTGGTTTATTGGACAAATACTTACAAGAACATCCTTCGATCCACAGCTGATATATCTCAGGATCTATAAGAGTGTAATTACTGACAAATACATCCACTTCTGTGTACATTTTTGTTTATTTTTATTAGATTTCGCAAACCTGAAACCCGACTACGATTTTCACCCAAAATATGTTTTTGACACTGACAGTGAAGGTGGTGTTGCCGACCTGGAAAAAATATTAAGAAACCGTGCTGTTTTGCTAAAATGGTGTATCCTCGACTTAAATTTCAGAGTGAAGTTAGGCACAACGGCACAAGTCACCTGACAGCTAGCAGTTCGTTCAAAAACCTTACACAAATGGAATTTTATAAGGTGGAAACAGATTATTGAAACCCCACCCGACGCCACGCCACCCGACGCCTTCTGACGCATTGAAGTACTAATCAAACCCATACATTTAGTATGGTCAGAGACACATAGTCAACACCCCATGCGATCACACGCATTCCCACGTGTCAACACGCAGTCGGTTTGGATCAGCGTGTTGCCGGGAGTGGGGGAACACACGCCACCCGACGTTTCGACACAGTGTGTCTCTATTAACACCCGATCCCACGCGTCAGTCAGTCGAGTGGTGCCAACAAAGGGAAATTTACCCTAATTTAGAGTAAAGTTTCATCAGCACGGTCATTTTTAGGGTACAAAATTGGTGAGGGTAATTTTCATGTTTATGCTATAATAGTAATTAGTAACTTATTTGAGTCAAATTTGCAATGATATGGACTTAAGTTTAAATATTACCCTTGAACCCGCAATTTCTTAAAAACTTCTTTTCGATACGCCTATCATAGTCTCAATGACGTAAATCCAATGATATTCGAATAAACAGATATGTTATTAGCGCGCGCATTGTGAAGACTCGAATAGGTCACAATTGTGACCTTTAGTCTTTAGTTTATGTCACGCATGGCGAAGAGCGATAGGCTTTGTTGAAACAAAAGCAAAATAAAAAAAATGCCATCGTGTGTATTTAGATATTGTACCAATTATGATACCAAAGTACATAAAACAGAAGAGATCTCATACCACACATAAGTACGCAATACGCCTCAATTTACTAATTTATTTCCTTTTTTTTCCTAATATTCTGATATTTGGAGGTTAGAAAAAGATAACAACATTGGTGGTCAGAATAATGTTTGTTTACATTCACACGCAAGTGACAAACACTAGCTGCCTCTTTTTTCTTGTTGGTTTTATCAAGCCATCCCTTTCGACTTGTAGTGAAATGTCAGATGAATGAAACTTCTGTGTGCGGAACCCTTTTTTCAATTGTTTTGTGAGTGTATAACGTATCTGTTTATTTGAATATCATTGCGTAAATCCCAAAATAACCAGTTTTTTGTTATGGTTTCTATTATTGTTATAGTAAAACTGGTCTGTAATTATACCTATATTATAGATTATAATGTCTCGTCTTATGTATAATCTTGCATGAAATGTATCAAATATATATAGAACGGAGAGGGAAAGCAAATTATTTTTTTTTTTTTTTTTTTATATAACTTAAAATCAAGACATGTTTCCAAATCTTTTTACAGTCCGTTCAACCGATTTTGGGTTCTATCCTGTAAACATAAGGATGACATAAAAAGCATAAACCTGTTACCAAAACCAACTGTTTACTGCAGCTATCATTTGTCGTATCACAAACGCAATAGAAGTTAAAATCGGTTGAATGAGCTGTAATATGGGCTAATTTAAACGTATAATGTTATCGCAAATAGAGTATAGGGTACATTGAGATCAGACTTGAAATAAAACAAAAACGAGATCTGGCAATACTGGCTATGACATTAGCTAACGTGTTGTAGCATCATGTGGGGTGTTGTATATGTGCACGGTGCGCGTCGGGTGTCGACACGTCGGGTGGCGTGGGGTCGCGTGGGGTTTCAATAATCTGTTTCCACCTATAGTTCTCGCCAAACTTATTGGCCGCCCTGAAGTTGGCTACAATGGCTGCGCAGTAGAAAATCTCATACAAAAACAGCACCGTTACGTGCCTCGCGCATCCGGTAAACAAACTTCAGGGCGGCCAATAAGTTTGGCGGGGGCTATACTTAAGTATTTAGTAATTTTTTTCAAAATCTTCCGAATCTTCGGCGTTTGTCTATAAAATGAACATCAAAGATATACTCAGGTATTACTTACAGATATCTACTATATATACTGAAAACTACATGAAACTTTTACAGTATTAAGTAAGAGCCAAACAAGATTCCATAATCTAAGATTAGATAACTGCTTATTACATTAATAGTTACGTTACATTACATTCATTTCCGAACGAAAAACTAAAACAATAAGGTGGAAACACATTATTGAAACCCCACCCGACGCCACGCCACCCGACGCCTTCTGACGCATTGAAGTACTAATCAAACCCATACATTTAGTATGGTCAGAGACACATAGTCAACACGCCATGCGATCACACGCATTCGTGTTCGGTTTGGATCAGCGTGTTGCCGGGAGTGGGGGAACACACGCCACCCGACGTTTCGACACAGTGTGTCTCTAGTTAACACCCGATCCCACGCCTCAGTCAGTCGAGTGGTGCCAACAAAGGGTAATTTACCCTAATTTAGAGTAAAGTTTCATCAGCACGGTCATTTTTAGGGTACAAAAACGATGAGGGTAATTTTTATGTTTATGCTATAATAGAAATTTGTAACTTATTTGAGTCAAATTTGCAATGATATGGACTTAAGTTTAAATATTTCCCTTGTACCTGCAATTTCTTAAAACTTCTTTTTCGATACGCCTTTCATAGTCTCAATGAAGTAGTCAAGTACTTGGTATCGTACAAATCCCAAAATAACCAGTTTTTTTATGGTTTCTATTATTGTTATAGTAAAACTGGTTTGTAATTATATTATAGATTATAATGTCTCATCTTATGTATAATCTTGCATGAAATGTATCAAATATATATAGAACGGAGAGGGAAAGCAAATTAATAAAAAAATGTAGTTTTTTTATATAACTTAAAATCAAGACGTGTTTCCAAATCTTTTTACTGTCCGTTCAACGGATTTTGGGTTCTATCCTGTAAACATAAGGATGACATAAAAAGCATAAACCTGTTACCAAAACCAACTGTTTACTGCAGCTATCATTTGTCGTATCACAAACGCAATAGAAGTTAAAATCGGTTGAATGAGCTGTAAAATGGGCTAATTTAAACGTCTAATGTTATCGCAAATGGAGTATAGGGTACATTGAGATCAGACTTGGGATAAAACAAAAACGAGACCTGGCAGTACTGGCTATGACATTAGCGAACGTGTTGTAGCATCATGTGGGCTGTTGTATATGTGCACGGTGCGCGTCGGGTGTAGACACGTCGGGTGGCGTGGGGTCGCGTGGGGTTTCAATAATCTGTTTCCACCTTAACGAATGAAATGAATGAACGATTCAAACGATTGATTTTTTTTTTCGTTTCGTTCGTCATATTCGTCAGCGTTCGTGTCTTGTGTGTAATTTAAAGAAAAAATAAAAAAGTTCGTGAAATAAATGTGTAAGTACGCAATTTACACTTGATCTGTAATAACACTACGTTTTTGCCTCCTTAGAAGAAAGATGTAACTCACTAACTCGAGAGGTACAGAGACAAGTGTTTTTTTTACATCCAAAAATAGATATGGCCCGTATAAGAACCGTGGAAAATCACCTATATATTAGGGAATTTGAGGCCGTTAGCGCTTTATTTACTTTTAATAACACACAATACCTTTTAAGTCTGCTGACATACGTAAATTATAGCTGTTGATAAGGCCCGACATTTCGGAAAACCGGTATAATTAGGTCTTAAGATTACAACAAGCTAACTTTGTTATTAACCGACCTCAAAAAAAGGAGGTTATCGATTCGACCCGGTATGTATGTACAGTTGTTGTAATTGCACAATTTTCTTTGGATGTTAGTTTATGTGGGTTTCTAATCAGTTATGCCTTTTTTAACACACAGCATTTGTGTTTTCAAGCATTTACAGGTTGATGCTCTGTTTATTAATAAATTATGTTCTTGTCTGTTATTTCCTTGTGAATACATTTGCTTCTTTTTACAAAGCTTAGCGGCTGTGTTTACAGCGTAATAACTTGTTTAATCAACAAAATTTTATGGATGACGACAATGTGATTCTCACCATAATCCTTCTGCATATAATATTTTATTACTTTTATTGCACTTCTCTCGTTATTGAGCTTTATATCACCAATACCTGATCAACCTATCAAAGACGTGCCAACATCTTCTCATGTTTGGCTTATTTGTTTTTATTAGCCTATATTGTCCCACTGCTGGACAAAAGGGTTAAAATTTCCATTATGGGCCGTTGATTTTTGGCGCGGGGAGGGTGGGGAGAATTTATTACCCCCCAGTACCATACTCACCACTCTGAGCCCCATGGTTATGGAGATAACCATGGTTAAAGTTTTCAGGTTAGAATAAAAATTTCCATAAATGTCCATTTATTAAATGGGCGGGATAGGGGGCTACCCCACTGTACCATCCCCTCCCCACGGAACCCAATGGTTATAGTTTTTACAATTACTATTTAAGCAACTAAGTCAACGGAGCCCCGCTGCGCGTGGCTCCTGTTTCTGTCTGCAGGGTCCAAAGTAACCTAACATGAAGGAGACGGGAGCTGAGTTTGCTCACTTTGCTCGCTTATTTCTCCATCTCCTTCGAACATAACCTATCCATGTCGGGGTGCCCTGAGCTCCCGAGCTCGCTTTGCTCGCTCTTGGACTAATTCTCATTTTTCCCCTCACTAATAATTATATTTTGGTAAGTTGGAAATTTTTATTCTAACCTGAAAACTGTAACCATGGATATCTCCATAACCTTGGGGCTCCGAGTGGTAGGGATGGTACAGGGGGGTAGCCAAACCTTCCCCCCTTCCTCACCATAATGGAAATTTTATCTGAAAAGGCCCCCTTAGCCTTCCCTTCCTTCCTTCTTCCCTTTTTTCCTCCATCCACCGAGGCAGGCCTAAAAAACGCTGGTGTGATGATTTGGACTTGTTTTTGACAGATTGACCAGAGATGGCAAGATTCAAAGAATGTTGATATAATTACTCATATAATTTATTTTGCATTTCCAGTGCACCATGACAGACTCACAAGATTCGGAGCAAAATGAGAATGAAATGCTCAGTATGTTTGCCAGTGTCTGGGTGAAGGTGGAAGTTGATGAAGACGATGAGGACAACTTGGAGAATTCACTTCAAGTTGAAAATGTGTAAGTATTAGTATTATGTTAAAATCTTTCTAGAGATTTGGATGCCTAGAATGATAGCTGATACAAGACCAGAAAAAGAATGTCTAGAAGGAGTTAGGGGATGTTTTTGCTCAGCATTTAACAATGCTGAGCAAAGTTCCGTAAGAGAACCAGGGCTACCAACATAGCCCAAAGAATTTCGGGCACATTGCTCGCAGAACAAATGGCCGATGGGGCAGAAAGGTTCTGGAGTTGCGACCGTGAACCGGAACACGTTGCACCAGAAGGACCTATGAACTGTTGAAGGTTGCGAGACGCACGGGACCGGTCAATATGGCGACGCTTGGGGGAGGCCTATGCCCAGCAGTAGACATCTTTCGGCTGATATGATGATGATGTTACAAAATGGCAAGACAAAAACAAATTTCTTAAGGACGCTGTTACATTTTCGACGAACTCAATTTTAGGTATCTAGTAGCACACAAGAACATTACGCGCACGCACTCATTGAAACTACTGAGCGCTCGATTTTATACATCACTGAAATAATATTGGTCCTTGATATTATTTTTTAATTTTATTGAAGTTGATTCCGGAAGGTTAGTTGGCACTTTGAAAATGCATTTGGTAACTGTTACAAACCGTCGTCGTAAAAAGTAGGTTATTATTTTCAACCGACTTCAAAAAAAGGAGGTGCTCTATCTATTCGACCCGTATGTATCCGCGATTTTCTTTAAAACTACTTATCCGATACTATCGGTTTTACGTCGATTAATGTATGTGTTTTCAGGGAAGGTTTTATTGTATAATATATTAGGATATGATAAAGATCTTCGGAGATAGACAATGGAACACTTCAATAACAAATAGCAAATGACCTGCGATTAGTGTGATCGTATTTGTTTTCATCATACCATAATATAAAATCACGCTTGTACGTTTTTAGAGGGTTAACAGATTTATTTAGTATACCTACCCAATATGGGGTACCAACAAAAACTAAAAAGAGAAAAATAATAACTTTTCCGTGTCGAAAAACGAAAAACAATAGATACCGACACCGACTTTCGAAAAGAGAATTAGCTTTCACTTTGTTGTAGTAAGTAGGTATTTTAAAAAAAACGCAACGTAAGATAAGTAGATACCTAAAACGAAATAATTTCCGGTCACAAGATTAAAAAACCGGCCAAGTGCGAGTCGGACTCGCGCACGTACCATTATTGCAAAAAAACACGTTTTTTGTATGGGAACCCCAATATTTATTTTATTCTGTTTTAGTATTTGTTGTTATAGACATACATCATCTGTGAAAATTTCAACTGTCTAGCTATCACGGTTCATGAGATACAGCCTGGTGACAGACAGACAGACAGACTGACGGACCGCGGAGTCTTAGTAATAGGGGAAACCCTAAAAATTACTTGAACATTTTGCATTACATATTATATACATATTATATAAAATATTACCATCATAAATGTTTGGAGTTTTACATAATGAGCATCAGCTAATGACATACTACCCAAAAACCATGAAAATGTCACCCATGACGAAAAGATGTCAAATTTTCGTCGGCGCCATCTTGTATTTTGGTTTTGACCCCGTATTCGATATGAGCGACCTCAAAATCCATGACAATGACCCCATATTAGATATAAGCGACGCCAAAAACCATGAAAATGATACCCATATCGAAAAGCGGTCAAATTTTCGTCGGCGCCATCTTGTATTTTGGTTTTGTCACTATATTCGATATAAGCGACACTAAAAAACATGACAATGACACCTGTGACGAAAAGATGCCAAATTTTCGTCGGCGCCATCTTGTATTTTGGTTTGACCCCGTATTCGTCATACATACATACATACAAACCGGTTAAAATCATAAATCTCCTCCCACCGATCCACTTCTAACCTTCACCGCCGCCAGCTTAACCTTACCCATCCAAATCCTAACCTTACTAAGAGCTGCTTAAACCCACCCATCCATTTCTCAACCTTGTGAACAACTGCTTAACAATACCTATCCAAATCCCGATCATACCCAACATAATTTCTAAATCACATTCTAATAATAAAAGGAAACTCAAACATACTTTTATTTCGGTCCGGTAAAATATCAACTCCTTTCGATCACGACATACGACTCACGCATGCACACTACAATCTTTTCTATTACTTTTATCGTATTTATTTTTTGCAAAAAAGCGATACGCTCGTCCTTCCACGAGCGCTTCTGAGCGCGGAATGATAAGCTTCGAGTGCAAAATGTATGAAGAAGTCGGCAAGTGTTTTTATTTTAGCTAATAATTAAAATATATATTGATTTGGGTAAAAAATAATTATCTGAACCTGTAAAGGACTATATATACCGCAATTTTTTTATAATTTTGAAGATAAAAAATGCTGTAAAATTACTGGGAACTAAACTGGGACCTATTCGGACCCTACTTTTTAATATTTTTGCGATTATCGTGATGGGCAAAACGTATTTGTGCGAAAATTTTGTATGATATCATGCAATTTTTCTGATGCCAATCTGGAGCTGAATATATTATCTTTAAATTAAGACCATGATATCTTCACGTCTGTGATTGCATATACATTAAAATTGTACCTAAAAAACACTGTTATTTGTAGAAAAATGTAATAGCGTCCTTAATGAAAACGCATATCTCTATAATCTATAACCCAGGCAAATATGACCAATGTTTGTGATTTTTTACTGTTTTTTCTCACAAAAATTCTGTAATTAGTATCAAATTGAGCAAACAAAGGCTGTATATTTCACATATTGCTTATGCATACATAAAGATATGACTGCATTGTTGGTCTAGTGGACGCAAGTGGTACTGCAAAGCGTGAGGTCCTGGGGTTTGATTCCTAGGTTGGGCAATGCATTACTGGGTGTTTTCATCTGGAATTTCTCAGTAACCTGAGTCTGGATGTGTGCCCGGTTGATGGCAAAAGGCTTGCCCAGTATTACATGGGACCTAACATAACGGCAAAATGTGGGTGTGCTATTATAGGTGCACCACCCAACGCATCGGGAATAGGACAAATGAACGGAGGTCCATTTATCCTAGCCCTTTTCCGCACTTAGGCTCCCATTTGATCCGTTGTGCGTGCAGGCCTCCTTTCTGTGAGAGGGAATGGGCCGTAATCCACCTCGCAGGTCCAGTGCTAGTTGATGGATTTCATATGTCTTCGAGTTTTTGGTTCTTAGATTTGCTTTTCCTGGGCTATTGATACTCCATTTGAAATGATATTAGAAATCTTTACAATCATTTATTGTAGCCTTTTTATTCCATTGGTGATATGACAAATGGCAGCTGTAATATAGTTGATTTGGTAATAGTTTTATGTTTTAAATGCCATCCTTATGTTTATGGAATAGAACCCTAAATTGGTTGAACAGGAGTTTAGGGAGTCAACAGCATATATTTTCAACTACCACATTTAAATTTTTCTCCAATTCTAAACATTTTCTAACAAGTCTATCTCCAGTTCCAGGAACAACAAGAAAAAGAAGACACCGAACAAGCGCACCAAAAAAACTCTCAAATGTGATACTTGCGAATACACAACCATCTACAGGAATTGTTTGAACCTCCATATCTTAGGACATACCAATGCTAAACCGTTCTCCTGTGATGCTTGTGATTACACCACAAAGTATCCCAACTCCTTGCAAAGACATATGATGATTCAACATGATATGAAATCAGTAGACGATAAACTTGAAAGCTTCAACTGCGATGAATGTCCGTACACTACCCACTTCAAATGGAATCTTAAGGCTCATAAGAGAAAGCATAAATTAGAAAAACAATACAAATGTGGTCATTGTGATTACGCAACGGCTTATAGACATAATTTTATGAAGCATAGTAAGGTACATAACAAGCAGGAGGTCATTTTTAAATGTGATAAGTGTCCGTTTGTCACTAAGTATGAAGGACATATTTCGAGGCATCTAGCTAAGATTCATAATGAGGTATCAGAGAAAGCGAACAAGTGTGATTTGTGTGACTTTTCAACAAAAGTAAGATGGAGATTGAATGTACATAAACGCAGAAGCAAACAAAAAGATATAATCAAATGTTCTAGCTGTGAATTTGAGACGAGTTACATATGCGAGTCAAAAAAACACAGATCTATACATAACAATGATATCTCAGATTATAAACTGAACGAGAATAGTGGTGAAATGTCTTTTGATATGTCCGAATATGAACCAACAACGAACCTTGTTGACGATGCCAATCTAAGTGTTCACGAGAAAAGTAATAACTATATGTTGGATCCTGAAAATGAGATAGATTGGAAGAGCATAAGAGTCATCGAATCTAATTGCAAAGACCGTCCTTACCAATGCACAATGTGTAAATACACATCTCCGTTCAAGGCTTCCGTACGAAGACATTTCCAAAGGCATCATACTGGCAATGAAAACCGACCATATAAATGTGTAAACTGTGACTTTTCAACTAAAACTAAAGACCAGATTGCGTTGCACAACAAACGTAGCCAATCTGAATCACAATTGAGATGTTCAGAATGTCCGTTTATTACGATATTCAAATGCCAGTTTGTAACGCATCAGAAATGTCACTATCCACATAAGTGTACTGAATGCAACTATTCCTGCAAGCATAAGTATGAAATCCAAAAACATGTATCTACAATGCATATGGGTAATGGTTTACAATGCCGCTTCTGTAATTTTAAGGCATCGAGAAAAGAGAGTTTACTCTGCCATGAAACTATACATACGGGAAATAAACCGTTTAAGTGTAAGTACTGCGATTATAAATCTGTAAGAAGGTCGCTTCTGGATAACCATGTCAAAAGGCACCATAGTGACGTATGTCATAATCCGGTGATCGTTGCTGATAGCAAGATTGAGACTTTGAAAATACCTATTGGGGACAACGTTAGTAGTTCAGATGTTATTCAGAATATTAGAGAGCAGAATATTTCTCTAGAGGACATTTTGGATTCTCCCGTTGTTAAGGACTTTGCTGCCATCATTAATTCTGCGCCTCAAAGTAATAATGACCTATAGTGGTATCTTAACTAAAATGCAAGGCTTATGGAGGATTGTAGCAGTTGGTGTCTTATAATTTTTGATTATCCGCATGGGAAAAAGTTCGGTTTTATATCTGTATAGATGTAACAATCCTGCAGCTCTTATTTGACTGCATTTTCCTAAATATGTTGTGGTAGGCTTCCAGTTTAAGGTTGCACTAGTCGACGGCACGAACTATTTTGTGGGCGGGGTTAAAATGCATGCTATCTCATCCGACAACACGTGCGAAAGAGATCGATGCTGTGATGAGCAGTAAGAAGCTAGTTCGCGTACGAATACACACTTGCAAATTTGTAGCGAAATGGATGATGGTTTAGGACGAAAACCACCGCGCGAAATATTATAAACAGACCTTTACTAAATGTATCTGTTCAAAATAAAATTATTTGCGCTTTGTTGAACTACTAATCTATCCCTGTATAGTGACTGTTTTGCAATTTTCTTTCTTCTTATGGTATTTATTTGCGCCCAAAGATGCGTAAAATTAATATTGACATATGGAACTTTAGACGCTCTCATAACTATCAAATATATTTTTATACATTTTAAACGTACACCGTGAAACAGTGGAGTAATCGCCAGATTACGTTTGTATGGAAGAATGATCGACTAGGATAACCTTTAGCTTGTGAAATGCATCTGAATACCAGTATTTTATGGAGAGACTGCCTATCTGAACTGTGCAAGATAGAACTTTAGTCCTATGGCTCTGTCCCAGAGAATACTGAGGTCTTTCTCAAAGTAATACCTGATCTAAGAAAAACACCTTTATCACTAAGGAATAAAGGTGTTATCAATGGCTGCTACCGTGGACAGCTGGACCTGACAAAAATATCAAAAAATGTTATTCAATCAGTGATTCGATGCTCGAAATTCCAAAATGTAAGGGCTTGATAACGTGACGTTTTGATAGCACTTGACAATTTCATACATTTATTCAAGCTTTTATTTAACTTGCAATGTATGTATGTAAGTGTGTACGGGTCAAATCTTGCAACTGAGTTTTAAAGCAGTTATCCTCCACCATTTAAGATGAAATTTTAGTTACGTTTAGTTTGGATGACAATACATGGTTAACAAAGTGACGTTATTTTTAATCCAATATGGCGGACGGCCCAAGATGGTGCACTAGTTATTTTTTGTGCACTGCCATGATATGGGTATCAAATAAAAGGGTTTTCTGAGAAGAAGACAAAAAAATATTGTTTAAAAAAATAAGTATATTTATTTTTCAATCGCTATGGTGACGTCGATAGAATGTAAATAGACTTGAGAGCCTCAGGACAGAATCACTTTTGCATTTTTCTTATAAAAATAACGTTTAAAAATGATTTTTTATTTTACCTACTTTGTTAGAAATACATACCTACTTTGTTTTGTTTATAATCTGTAAATAAGTTAATGCGAAATAAATATTTTTGCTTTATCCAAAATGTTTGTTTTATTTTTTAGCGACCTCGTCCTTCTAGTGTTTGCCATATTTACGGCTGGGCTTGAAGTCCTGGTCCCTAGGTTCAATTCATTTATAGTATAAAAATATATATGTTGAGGTAGCAAATAGGTAGTAAATATTTACATTAACAACGCGGTTAATTCAACTCTAAAACTATGAGAACTTGGAAGTGGTAATGGCTGACCATTTTATTTCTTTGATATATTTTTCTTAACGCAGAGATAGCACATATTTCACTATAGGTAATAGGTAAATAGTAGCAAATTGGTATTAAACAGTGCACATGGTCTCAATTTTTTATTTTTATTTTATTATGGTCTCAAGGACATATCTCGTTTGGTCCAGTCATCCTGACGGTCACACATATTAATAGAAATATTTTTTTCTAGGCTATTTCTCGTAAACTTTTCGATCTAGCTCTTGGACTATACCTAAAAAGTTGAACTCATTTTATGTTCTAAACTAAGACCCGACTAAATCTGTGACTTGGCGAATAAGATCGACTAATTAGCGACTAAATCTGGGAGAAAACAGATCTTCGCAAGGTGCCCTAGTTTTTGATATATAAATTTGGCCAAGCTGGTTAGAGTGACTCCAGATCGGCCACCTATAAACCCTTCTAACTTTTGAACCAGTGACCGACTAAATCTGATATTTGGCGCCTAATTTCGACTAATTATTAGTGTTATCAAAATTAAAATCCCTGATGGTGGCCAAGCCAGAGTCAGCCACAATGGGCGGGGGCGAGCCGGAGGATGACGCGCCGCCTGAGGCGGACGGTGACGGTGATGACAGCAGCAGCGCTGGCACGCCGCGGTACAGAAAGTCACATTTACGGAGCTAAGTTAAAAAATAACAACCATGTTTAAAAAATACCTATTACATCTGGTATAAAAGTATAGAAATATTATCATATTACAACATGTTTATTACCCAACTCAATCAGAAAAAGTTACCCAACCCGACCGGGATTTTTTATTTTATGTGATATGGGTAATTTTTCTGTTTAGTAGTTATATTGACCAAATCCCATTTTATATAGAAAAATACCCATCTTTATTAATGTATAAAAAAAAAAACTTACCTACACTCTGTATAAAAAAATTACCCATCTCATCCAGTATGAAAAATTACGGAACAATTTCCCATTTTAAAAATTACCCAACTCACCCTCTATATAAATACACATCTTTCGGCCTGTATAAAAAAGTTACCGAACTCACAGTATCTATGAAAAATTACGCATTTTTTCCCCAGTATAGAAAAATTACCAAACACATCGTCTATAGAAAAAAAAATCTAAATCTCACCCTACATAGAAAGAAATACACATCATTCGCCGGTAGATAAAAAAAACTCATATTTCACTCAGTATAAAAAAAATAACCAACTTTCACCTTGTATAAAAGTAAGCGAGTGAAGTCTTAAGTTTCTGTCTGTAATAGTATTGTAGCCACAACTCATCAACCCACGTTTTTGACACTGTTTATTCGAAACATTGAAACAAGTAGCTCTGAAAAGAACTTTTGATCACAGTACGTTTTGACACTGTCTACCAGAAATATTGAAGCAAGCAGTTCTCAAAAGAACCTTTTTATTTTACGTTTTGACTATCGCCAGTTCTAAAAAGAACTCATCTGAGATCCCGAAGGAACTCATTTGTAAAGAAATAGGACACGAACAACCGTCGCGCCAGACACGTCTGTCTTGCGCAACGGCCGCTCGAGGAAAAGGCCGAATCAACGCGCCACCTATATTTATAACTTTAGTGCGCAGAATGCTTCGTAGGATACGCGCCTTAACAAACACCGAACTATGCTTTGCTTTTACAGAACTACTTCATTTGAGGCCAAGTCCATCTGAATCCGTTAATTTCACTAATAACTATTTCGTAAACATTGGCAGAGAGCTAGCCCAAAAGATCCAGCCTACAGAAAATAACTCGGGAACTTTTCAAGGAGGCATATCCTCGACTCAAGTAAATTCATTTGTTCTCCTAGACACTGATCCTGATGAAGTGAGCAGGATCTTGATGAGCCTAAAATTGGACAGTGCTCCTGGTTGGGACAATGTTTCCACTGGCTTCTTGAAACACATAAGTCTGGAAATTGTCCCAATCCTCACCCACTTAACTAATCTTTGTTTCACAAAGGGTATCTTCCCTGCCCCACTTAAGAAATCCATCATTATTCCTGTCCACAAGGGAGGGGACAGAGACGATGTCAACAATTACAGACCCATATCCATCTTACCAGCTATTTCCAAAATTATTGAAAAGCTAATAAATAACCGTCTCACTAAATTCCTAAATAAATCTAATGCCTTAAGTAGCTTACAATTTGGATTCAGGCAAGGAGTCTCAACTGAGGATGCAGTCACTGCCCTCAGCTCTCTGGTAGCTGATAATCTGGACAGTGGTAGCAAATGTCTGACCGTTTTTCTGGACCTAAAAAAGGCGTTTGACACCGTCTCTGTTCCCATCCTGATACACAAATTGGAAGCCTCAGGTGTGAGAGGAATCCCTCTCAAACTTTTTATAGACTATCTCACAAATAGGAAGCAAAGGGTAAAAGTGGGTGAACACGTTAGCCATGATGCAAATGTCACTTTCGGTGTTCCTCAGGGAAGCGTGCTTGGCCCTACACTCTTCCTGCTTTACATTAATGACCTCTGCAACCTAAAAATCAATAATGGCAAAATTTTTGCTTATGCAGATGATACCGCTGTGGTCTTTACTGGAAAGTCCTGGTTCGACGCGTCGAACCAGGACGTCGCCAGAAGTGCTGAAGTTGGAATGAGATTAATAGCTTTATGGCTCAAAAATAACCTGCTCACACTTAACACAGCTAAAACTAATTACATGTGCTTCAGTATATCACAACGTTCACAACCGAGTCCAGACTATAGCATTCAGGTACATTCGTGTGATGACGAATACAATTGCTCATGCCCAACACTAGATAAGGTATCACAAACCAAATATCTTGGTATAATTGTTGATCACAACCTATCGTGGTACCCCCATCTTGAACAGGTCACAATCAGAATTAGAAAGCTAAGTTGGATTTTTAAAACGTTGAGGTATATTGTGCCCAAAAAAGTACCGACCACCAGAAATTCTCCCAGACACCTACTCAATGAAATTTATGTAGCTTTAGTACAGTCTGTATTAGCGTACTGCATCCCTATTTGGGGGGGTGCGGCTAAGACTAAATTTTTGGACCTTGAGCGGGCTCAACGAGCTCTCATAAAAATGATGTATTTCAAAAACCTTAGATATCCTACTCAAAGTCTTTACCAAATTAGTAATTTACTCTCGGTGCGAAAATTATACATTATTAAAACGGTCCTAAAACAACACAAAACCCTGCTTTATGATCCTAGCTTAACCTTAAAAAGAAGAAGAGACATCATAGCGGAGGTTCCTAAAACTAAAACTAAGTTCGCTCAAATACAGTACAAAAATCGTTCAGCTCAATTGTACAATCGATTGAACAAAGACATTTACGTGTATAATAAGAAACATAAAGAGTGTAAAACAATCATAATAAACTGGATTAAACCATTATCTTATGAAGACACCGAAGCCCTCTTGTAGCATACATAGTAATTCTGGCACCCACACACGCAGTCGCACACATACACTTTACACGCTCTCGCACACATTCACTCCACACGGACTCGCACACTTACATTCTACACGTAGCTGCGTAGCTACCATGACACATACACAAAACACAATCTATTACCTTCCAACCTACTAATATTTTATTTATAATATTTTTAAAATTCAAAATTGATAATTTATAGATAACTCTGTAACTTTCATTTATTGTAAATTACTATTCCTGAAATTGTGAGTACCACATAAATAATGTAAAAACAAACTTCGGAAGAGCGAAGTGTCCTAACACAGACAATCCTTTGCCTAAAGGGACACTTCAAACACTAATGTATGTATTTCTCACTGTTAAAGCAAATAAAAAAAAAATATTATTATTATTATGCTTTCACCCTATTGGTCACAAGAATTATGCAACTCTATTGGTTAAGATTTTATTTCTATATTTGTAAATCTGTTTCTGTATTTTCATTGGTTAGAGTATAAGTGTAAAATAGTATTTAAGTGTGTGCAACGAAAAATAAAGCCCTTATTATTTTCTACAATCTGGAGTCATTATTATTTCCATCAACCTGCGTCCCATCGCTAAAGTGGTGACCCCGGACAGAACACCCCGGACAGAACATACCCGGACAGACCACACTCAGACCGAATACACGGAGAATAATGGAATGGAGAATTATATTCAACTGCCGAAGAACCTCAACTCCCGAACCGAACATATCTGAAGAATAATTTGCTGAAAAACGACTGCCCATTTCAAGATGCCGAGTACCTGCTCAACAGAAGTCGCAGCCGTGCAGTCACCCGCTGTACCTACAACATCAACACCTCTAGCAGATACGCAATTCATCTTGAATGAGCTAAGAAAGCTATCGCTAGAAATAGCTGAGCTCAAAGCAAGACCGCAATATTAAAACAATTATCGCCGCAGCCGCTACCCTTCTCGGAACCGTTACGCCTCAAGATCACGCAATCGAGCAGAATCGCCATCACCATTCTGTTACTATCACAGACGATTTAAAGAGCAAGCTAGACGCTGCACGTCGCCTTGCTCATTCGTAAAACAAAATGCGGAAAACTAAACAGGACGTTGGCAGAGGCGGACACCGGCGTTCAAGATAAATCTCACCGCCTATACATCACCGATAGAAACTCGAAACTATCATTCTTAGTCGACACTGGAGCTAACATATCCGTGCTACCAAGAAGAAAGGGTCAAGTAACAACGCCGTTACCATTTCAATTATACGCAGCTAACAACACAACAATAGCTACGTATGGCAAGAAAACGCTATCGCTCGACTTCAACCTACGACGCCGCTACAAATGGAAATTCATTGTAGCTGACGTTTCGAAGCCAATACTCGGAGCAGACTTCCTCAAGCATCATCAACTAATCGTCGACCTGACAAACCGAAATCTCATCGACGGTGTCACGAGCTTAAAGGTAAATGCCCCAATACGAGTATCAAACACGCCTACCGTACGCAGCATTGACATGTCGCAATCATACCACGACATCCTTGCTCAATATCCCGACATAACACGGTTATCATCGATGAAATTAAACTCCGACATCAACGTGCAACATTTTATCGAAACACGTGGTCAACCGTTATATTGCCGCGCCCGACCAATCCCACCGCATCGTTTCGAAACAGTCAAGCGAGAATTCGAAAACATGATTGAACAAGGACTATGCAGACCCAGTAAAAGCCCATGGTCATCACCTCTACATATCGTACCCAAGAAGAATGGCGATATTAGAGTTTGTGGTGATTATCGCCGACTCAACTCCATTACCATACCAGATCGCTACCCCGTTCCACGAATCAAAGACTTCACGCATCATCTATCTGGTAAAACTATCTTCTCTACAATAGACCTCAATCGTGCCTACCAACAACTGAACGTAAGAGAAGAAGACATTGAGAAGAAAGCAATCATCACACCAATGGGATTATTCGAATTTCCTCGTATGTGCCCTAGTTTGAAAAACGCGGGACAAACGTTTCAACGATACATCCATGAAGTGCTACGAGGATTAGATTTCGTTTTCCCGTTCATCGATGATTTGTTACTAGCATCAGAAAACGAAGCTCAACACCGAGAACACCTTCACATTGTGCTAAAGAGGTTAGAAGATAACGGTATCACAATTAACCCCGTTAAATGCAACCTAGGCAAACTAGAAGTTCAATTCCTAGGATACACCGTATCAACAGAAGGCATCAAACCTCCGGATCATAAAATTGAAGTTATTATCAACTATCCCAAGCCCACCACAATCGAAGAGCTAAGAAGATTTCTCGGTATGATAAATTTTTATCGCGATCACATACCTAACGCCGCATCTCTACAAGCACCATTAAACGCATACCTACATAATGTCAAGAAGAGAGACAAAACCCAAATCACGTGGACCGACGAAGCAACCCATGCGTTCGAACAATGTAAAGCTAGCATCATTAACGCAGCTCTACCAGCTCACCCATCGCATCATGCAACACTCGCCTTATTTTGTGACGCATCCGATAAATCAGTTGGAGCTGTATTGCAACAATACATCAACGAAGCATGGCAACCGCTCGGATACTATTCCAAGAAATTCACCGACGCACAAAATAAATATTCTACTTTCGATCGTGAGTTACTTGCAATCTACATAGCAGTCAAACATTTCCGCAAAATATTTGAAGGACGCCATCTTATCGTATTCACCGACCACAAGCCGCTAACATTTGTAATGTCGAAGACTCATACAAACTCAGAAACACAAAGGCGAACGAGACAACTTTTGTTTATCAGCGAATTCACCACGGACATAAGGCACGTGAGCGGTAAACAAAACATTGTCGCCGACACACTCAGCCGCATAGAAACAATTACTTGCCCATCTGGTATCAACTTCACCGAAATAGCCAGCACACAACAAAAGGATAGCACCATTGAACAATTGCTATTACAAAAAAACATAATTCTAAAGAAAGTAATTATACCCAACACCGACGTAGAGTTATACTGCGAAACATCCACCCAATATTTACGACCTTATATACCCATACAATATCGACAAGAAGTTTTTAACAGCGTGCACAATATCAGTCACCCAGGTACGCGCACGACTCGTAAACTTACAACCCAAAAATTCTTTTGGCCATCAATGAACGCAGACATCAACCTTTGGACTCGATCCTGCATACATTGCCAGAAAAGCAAGATACAACGACACACATTCTCGAACATAGCATCATTCCCACCAAGTGAGCGTTTTCAACATCTACACGTTGACATCGTTGGACCGCTACCTACAACAGCTCAAGGTCACCGTTACTTAGTAACAATGATCGACCGATTAACTAAGTGGCCTGAAGCAATCCCTACCGACGAAATATCAGCTGTTCGTATAGCCGATATCGTCTACCAACACTGGATAGCAAGATTTGGATGCCCTACAACACTAACAAGCGATCAAGGACGCCAATTCGAGAGTCAACTATTCCAAAACCTAATGAAGCAAATGGGAATCAAGAAAAATCGAACAACAGCTTATCACCCTCAAAGCAACGGTATCGTCGAACGGTGGCATCGCTCTCTTAAAACTGCGTTGCGCGCAAAAATCACCGACTCAAGCACATGGATCGACGAATTGCCTACCGTGCTACTTGGATTGCGAGCCGCTCTACGCACAGACACCGGCGTGAGCGCCTCCGAACTTACCTATGGTTACAACCTACGCCTACCTGGCGATTTTTTCAATACAAGTACCTGCACACCTGCTATGGATTATACCTACGTTGAGAAACTGCGTGGTATTATTCAAGCAAACAAGCCGCAAGCTGTAACCGAGCATCACAGCAATAACAGACACATGTTCGTGCATCAAGAATTGCCCACGTGCAGTCACGTTTTTGTCAGAACTGATGCAGTAAAAAAACCACTTCAAACTCCATATGAAGGCCCCTATCGAGTTATAAGCCGAACAGATAAAGTGTATCTCATTCAACTACCAGATCGACAAATCAACATTTCTATCGACCGATTGAAGCCTGCATATGTCATCACAGAAGATACCTTACCACCAACCAATATTACCACATCAAGAAACAGTACCGTTACCATTACCAAACAAACCAACACCAATACCGAGCCAACCATCAACAAGCAAGCAACAGATGTACCTGCTGCCAACATGCCGCTACAGCCCGCCGTGAACAAAACAACACGTACTGGCCGCACCATCAAGCTGCCGGTACGCTTCGCTTGAAGGGGAGTACTGTAGCCACAACTCATCAACCCACGTTTTTGACACTCTGTTTATTCGAAACATTGAAACAAGTAGCTCTGAAAAGAACTTTTGATCACAGTACGTTTTGACACTGTCTACCAGAAATATTGAAGCAAGCAGTTCTCAAAAGAACCTTTTTATTTTACGTTTTGACTATCGCCAGTTCTAAAAAGAACTCATCTGAGATCCCGAAGGAACTCATTTGTAAAGAAATAGGACACGAACAACCGTCGCGCCAGACACGTCTGTCTTGCGCAACGGCCGCTCGAGGAAAAGGCCGAATCAACGCGCCACCTATATTTATAACTTTAGTGCGCAGAATGCTTCGTAGGATACGCGCCTTAACAAACACCGAACTATGCTTTCACCCTATTGGTCACAAGAATTATGCAACTCTATTGGTTAAGATTTTATTTCTATATTTGTAAATCTGTTTCTGTATTTTCATTGGTTAGAGTATAAGTGTAAAATAGTATTTAAGTGTGTGCAACGAAAAATAAAGCCCTTATTATTTTCTACAATCTGGAGTCATTATTATTTCCATCAACCTGCGTCCCATCGCTAATAGTACATTATGATACAAGTGTGTAGTGTTGGTGATTACCGCTGAGGCGCTATTGAGACCCGAGCCGTTAGGTGAGGGTCTTAAGAGAGCTGAGGACGGTAATCATCAATACACACGTGTATCATACGACGTTTTTCAACACACTTGTGAAGAAAATAATACAAAAAAATCATTTCCAACAGTGAAAACGAGTTGTGATTTTTTTTTCGCAATGGCGGGCAATATTAATCAGTTTTCCTATGCGCGCGCATCTCACAATGGCGATCGGCCATAGACTAAATAAAATGAGATTTTTTTTTTTGGCTTTTCACGGATAGCGTTTTAGCCATGTACAAAATGGAGAATTTCAAGGTTTCTTTATTATAGACAAAAACAAAAGTTATATTTGAGTGAAAGATTTATTTATTAAACAAGTACAAGTTGAAATTATCTATTTAAATACGAAGTTGCATGAAATGTGTTGCATTTCATTTTATTGAGTACGATCTTTTTGTATCGAAACTTTTTTTAAGAACAAAGCAACTCAACCAATAAATTAAAAAAAAAGCTCTATAACTCACTTGTGAATAATAGTAATGAAAAAGTCACAGATTGATAACAGGTGTCATTATGGTACCTAATTGCGGTGAAATTAGAGCCACTTTATGAGCAAGTGTGTTGAAAAAAATATTAACTAACTTTCACCCCGACATAAAAAAATATCCATGTTTCACTCTATAAACAAAACTGAATCTACTTTCACCCTTTTGATTAATGATGTTTCCAAAACAATGTTTTATTGCAACTTTACTTAATTTGAAAAAAAAAAGATTTATTTTGAGCAAAAATCGGTCAAATAAAAATGTTGGGTACTTATATTGATACCAGGGACACATCGCGTAAGTGACAGATGTCTGTCCCTTACACACACTCAAAATAACCTTAGTCTAAGAGCTTATGGTCACCCCCTGATACCAGGTTGCCTGGAAGAGATCGGGGCATACGATAAGGCTGCCCATTGTATGTGTATTAGACTTACCTCCAGTTTCCCAGCTCAAAATTATGTGACAAATTGTCAAGCATGCGTTATCTGCTGTGATAGGCTGTTGAAAATTTGTTCAACCAATCGCAGCAGATAACGCGTGCTTAACAATTAATCAAATTAATTCTCAGATAATTTTAAGCAGGGAAACTGGGGGTTAAGTTTATTTTTGATGAAGTAAAAAATATTAGTTATGCTGGCGAAAATTTCTTTTACCATTTGAAAGGTGGATTATTCCAGATGGTCATAGACTATAATATGAATAATATAAACCTGGGGGGCGGGCCTCTAGTAAATAAATAAAACACACAAACAAGGACAATTACCTTTTATTAAAGTTCATTGTGCATTCGGTAGATATAAAATAAATGGCAAATTATAACATAATATTTAGGCGTGCGAGAGGCATCGGGCCTATTAGATACATGTACGATTTACTTTATATATATATATATAACGTAGAGACGGCGGCTGTCCGCTACAACTTACACCGACAACTGACACTGAGCTATTCTTAGCAATTTCTACATTATTATGTAATAATTATTAAATAATGATAATAATTATTATTATTTATTATTCTAATAATTATTTGTATCGCCGCACATTGCTCAGTGTTGCCAGTAACCGCGCAATCAATTGCCCGTGTAAGCGAAACTTTACAAGTCATGCCACACTTGTCACACCCGACGCTACTGCGAGCGTGCTACAAGTGCGTCCCACGCTTTAGACAAGAGCGAAGCTGACCAGCTTCCGATAATGTTTTTTTTCTTTTTTTTAATATTTAATAATATCGTAATACTTAACCTCTATTAATATTTTAATAATAACCATTACATAGCAGTAACTAAGCAGCAAGACTAGAATTGAATGGCGATGGCGTCTACTTAATATATATATATATTTATTTATATATATATATACGTTTATACAGTATCGTGTTGAGTTGACCAGTTCACTGAGAGTTCCCCGAGTGAGCTGCGCGGCTACCGTGGGGAGCTCTCAGTTGTCGGTCGCCTATAGTTGTGTGCGAGTGTGAGTGATGTTGTACATAATTATTTGTGAACACACGCACACAACTGCATCACACGTAATGTTGGCGTTATTATAATATTGTAAAGATAGCTGGCAACACATTCACTTCTGCAGACTCCTTCATGATTGTTAAACAAATCAGTAGCGACATCTATATCGTCACATACGAACTACAAATAGAAGTGACGTCACTCAAATCCTCCATCGCGCAATCAAAGTTCTCTGCGTGATCTGAGGTGAAATTCTATCACCGATTGGAAAAATTACGAAACTATGGGATTGTTAAGAACCATTGAAATCTATTTGACCACTATCTCACCTGCTCCCCTAGCCAAGTTACAAACGTTTCGTATCGAATCTATAGAAGTAACGTATTCACTCTTGACTTAAATACCCCCAGGTTGTAGCTATCAGGATACATAGACTCCGGCGGGCATTCCATTCCTTACAGTACGCACAATGAAATTATTCCATGTGCCCAGTGTTGCCAGCTACCTGAATAATATTATAATATTGCCATTTATAAAAAGTCGTGCCGAGATCATCAAACTAAACATATTTCTGATACATTCGTTTTAAACTCTTCCATATTATTATCTTTTAGTAGCGTAGTACTATTTGATAACTTGCGACTTGTGGGTGTACTGTACACCTCTGCCAACTCCTTCAGAGTACGGGCATGATGTTATGAGTAGTATCACAGTAATAGTACTAACACCACGGACAAGTAAAAACTAATATTTTCACTTTTCTCTGAGCGATGTATACAGGGCGGTTTGTAAAGCGATGCCAATCTTTGGAGGGAGTTTATCGAGTGGGTAGAATTAATTATTTATTTTAAATCTGTGACTACCCTCATATATGACTAATTTGACGCTCTTGATATCGATGTATTTTTTTATGTGTGATCTCTTGTTATCACTTGCCTCGGGTTAAATTACCCAGTTTTTTTTTGTTTGGGTTAAAATTACCCGTTTTCATCGCCGGGTTAAAATTACCCTGGTATTCATGACACTGGTTAAAATGACCTCTCTATAATTTTGACTATTTATTAGACCCTTTCAAGTGACATCGCTCACATCCCCCTGTATATTTATATTAAAACATAAACTTGTGACATTCGTTTTTAAATCTATTACATTCTGTTTTCTGTCTATTTGTAAATGTTTCAAGTGTCGATATATTTTGTAATTTATCATATTTAAGAATTATTTTTGACGTGTTTCAGAAGCAGTCCGGAGAGATATGTTGTCTCAAGTAACGTAAAACACAAACTATATCAACACCCGATACTAAATATAACAATATAACAATGGCCCAGTCGATACGTTCAAAAGCATAAACATTATTATACCTTAACCATATCTAAGTATTTTAAAAATTACGCTATCCCACCATTCCCTCGATATATCGATAATCTAAACTGTCGATATAACGACGGAACAGATGGAGAAGTATTAAAATATTATTTTCCAATCAGCCAATACATACATAATTATGTTAACAAATTTTGAACTATGTTGCACCCATTTTGTAAGTTTTTCTTGTTAAGAGGGTAGAAACGAATTTTGTACATGACATCCTCGTTCGTTTTATGTAACAATATTATACAGGGTGGTGACGTTATGTCAATCCGTAAAAGGTATTTCAAATAATCCTTTCTAATCCGAAACAGTCATTCACCGACAGTATTGATCCAATCCGTTTTCACTCGACAAACACACAGGTTATTTGCGTTAGAATGACTTTACTTTGACCCACTCGACATACGTAGATTATTTTTGGGATAAAATTACCCTACCTTGACCCACTCGAAATACCCAGAGATATTTATAGGTAAAAATGTCCCTTCATTGACCCACTCAAAGACCGTTTAAAGATTGACATTACTCTACCAAACAACTTGTATTTCTTTAGAATGTGTTCTTAACAAAAAACTGTCACTATATTGAATAAAAAATCCTACTTCATGAATATCTAGCTTAACTTTATTTTTAAGATATGTTAGTCCAGATCCTCTTTTATTTAAACTTACAATTTAGTTACTCGAATAAAATGAGAAATGAGTATATTTGAGGAAGTTTTAAAGTGGCACCAGTGACAGAAAATTTGAAAGGGAATCGTTTGTCCTGGTATGGTCATGTTATGAGGAGGAAAACGCATGTTACAAAAAGTGTTATAAATGCGAATAATAATAATGCGATGGAGAGGGAGGGGAAGTCAAAACGAAGTAACACACACTGGTATAGTACTGGTAAATGCATGTTTTAGTGACATTTTTTTTTCAAGAACACATATCCTACCCTAGTTTCTGAATTAAATCAACCGAACCTGCTGTCAGATCTCATGTCTCCTGTTCTGATGCGGTGTAACCGGATTTAGCTGAGTACCAGTATTTTACATGGAGCGACTGCCTATGAGACCGCCACAGCCCAGTAACTGGGTAACACGATACCCCTTAGCAAGACTGGTGTTAGATTTCCTGGCGACTATCTGTAATGACAAATGAAAACTGGAACCAACATCTTAAAGTGGTTTCTCGTTATGATGATGGTTACCCATCCAAGGATTGACCTCAGGAAGCGTTGTTAACCTCGAATTTCTTCTCGCAGGCTTGAGACCTGACAACAGATCATATTGAATACGCATTCAGAGACCAGATGTATCCTTACATTATTGTAAAATAGATAGCACATTGCGTTCCAAGCAATTAGTTTCAGCTCGAAATTATTACTAGAATGAGAATCACCGTCCCTTGATCACCATTTTGTTTGTCTAACGAGATGAAATATTCTCACAGTTGTATAGACAATGTCACTTTTCTTCTTGACGCTTAGATAAGTCTCTAAAGTATCTTCCACAATTAAACTGACACACTTTAAGATCACTAATCTCTTCCCGTTGGCACGGGGTCCTAGCACTAAGAAAGAAAATTTAGTTCAAATAAATCTCACTAGACGGCGCGATATGCACCGATTTGTTTTTGAATTGTGTGAAAATTATCATTTTCTAGAATTGAACATAAAAATTGTATGTTCTTATTTAATCAACTCTCCTAAGCACAACATTATGGTATACTGGGCTCTTAATTCACATTTCAAAGATTATTTGAACGGACCATTTAAAATTGATACCAATAGGTGGAAGAGAGACTTTATCGACTTTTCTAAGCGCAATCGAAAGTCGAAAAGTGACTTTTATACATTTTCCCTTGTTTTTAAATCTCCATATCCAATGATATTTTATTTATCTACATCGTACACTTAAATATCATCGGCTATTAGAAAGAGATCGTCTATTAGAAAACGTGTTTGTTTATCGCCATCTCTGTCGTTGTCATGACTCATTAAACAAATAAAAAAATACACTAATATAGAGAGCTCTTTAAACCTTATAAATAATAAATAAACTAAACTACTATTTTGTTTACCAAGTCTTTTTTCCAACATTCCTCTTTTAAACTTCTATTGTGGGACAGAGACAGCGCTCTACAAAGCCGAAGTTTCCCGACCGTCTCTTTCTATGACCCGAAGTCGTGCACGGGGTAATTAATGTATACCTACTCAATGTCACTTCGTATAGCACGCGGACACTTTGAGTGTCAGCGTGGCATTTAAATGTAACTAATAAATAATTAAGAGATACAACACTATATTAAGCATTTTATAGCAAAATAATGTTCTAGTGATGTTTTGTTATGTGCCTCATGTTGCAATGAAGAAAATAGACCGTTAGGCAGTATTTTTCCCTCTCAGGGTCATATTGACCCAAATTACCTAAAAGTCACATAGCAAAACGACACATGAATAAAATAAATAACGCACCGCTTTTTAAAATTAACTCAATATTTACAAAATAAAATAGAATTTTTCAATTTTTAACACTTGATACAGGGTGACTCGTTGAAGGCGTGATAGTGGAGAAGAAATGCGTACGTTCGCCCCTATAGGTCGGCCGGTCCGTCGGTGTAGGTATGCTTGTTCCGGATAGGATACAGTAAGTCACACGATGTGTGTTAGTGTTAGGGCGCAATAGAGAGCGGGCGGAAGCGTCGCGCGCGTGCTGCGTTGTGCTGTGGCGCCGGCGTCGTCGGTGCGGCGGGCGCGCCCGGCGGCGGCGAGCCGGACGACGACGAGCCGCCTGAGGCGGGCGGTGACGACAGCAGCAGCGCTGGCACTCCGCGGGACGTGCTGCGGCTGTGTGCACAAAAATACCCGGTACAGAAAGACACATTTACGGAGCCAAATGAAAAAAAGCAACCATGTTTAAAAAATACCTATTACATCTGGTATAAAATAACCCTAGTTTTACTATTTATATAAATATTACCATATTAAAACTTGTTTAGAAAAAATACCCAATTCGATCAATATAAAAATTACCCAACCCCGGCGGGTTGAGTAATTTTTATTCTAATTGGGATAGGTAATTTTTCCTGTTTAGACAAATTGCCCAAATCCCACCTTGTATAAAAAATACCCATCTTTATTAATGTATAAGAAAATAACTTTCAATAAGTATAAAAAATATCTGTCTGGTATAGAAAAAATACCCATCTCACCTGTATGAAAAATTACGCAACGTGAGTTGAACGATGAGTTGGGTAATTTTAACAAAATTGGAAAATCCCGTATTGGTAAAATTACCCAACTCATCAACTATAGAAAAAATCCCGTAATCCCATCCTGTATAAAAAATACACATCTTTCGGCCTGTATAAAAAAGTTACCCAACCCACAGTATGAAAAATTACGCAACTTTTTCCCAGTAAAATTACCCAACACATCGCCTTTAGAACAAAAATCTAAATCGCACCCTGCATAGATGAAATTCTTCCTGTATTTAAAAATAGCGGGCGCCTATGTATGTCACCCGGGAATAGTGTAGCTTGCCAAAGGTGAAATAATTTTTGAAATCGGTCCAGTAGTTTTTAAGTTTATATGTTACATAACAAAATTCAAAAATACAAATCTTTCCTCTTTATAATATTATTATATTATAGTAAATATAGTATGATAAATTTCTCTCTGTATTTATTAAAAAATATAAAATAATCCCGCATAAAAAATCCCGTATTAAAAATTAACCAACTTTCACCTTGTATAAAAGTAAGTGATAAACTACTACTACTACTACTAAACTACGTTTCTCCCCGAAATAAAAAAATACCCATGTTTCACTCTGTAAACAAAAATGAACCAACTTTCAAGCTGTTCATAAAAATTCTTAAATAAAAAATAAAAATGTTTTATTGCAACTATTATTTAAATTTGAAAATATCGGTCACATTAATATTTATGGTAATGTGTGACCTATGTGACCAACCAATCTAAACGATCTCTCCAAGCCCTTCAGGCTAAATAGTTTAAAAATGTATGGCAAATATTATTTTCTCCTGCCTTGTCTATTATGTAACACATTGCCTAAGAAATTCGTTTCAAAATATGAACATTTGGAAACAAGATTTAAAAAAAATTACCTAATAACAGTTACGAAATGACTTTTGAATGGATCATTATGTAACTGGCAGAATGATACTGAACCTGTTACCTCTCGAAAAAGCGCGCGTTGATTGTGTGTATATGATTGTGGTTTTTGGTTTTTAATAAATTGTTGTTGGAACTTATTTGCATTTGATTAAGTAATCTCATCATGTAGTGGAAAGAGAATCGTTCGTGTCTCGCATAAAAAGGTTTTATTTTAAAACTCGCTACATAGCTCGTGTTAAAATCTAGACTTTTTATGCTCGACACGAAATGTACTATTTTCATTTAGCTGTAACTTTTTACTTTTTAGTGACAATCTTTTTTCATTCTGTATAAAAAGTAAAGACACTATCATCGTTAAGTCCTTACCTAGTATGATGATGCGGCGGCTGTCGGTGCCTCGGCCTCGCGAACCGTAGGTTCAGTTCTCGTGCCGGGTCTATAGCGTACTTGCCGTCTGCGTTCTGTCGGCGGCGGCGTAGTGCTGTAGAAAAATAACTACGGGTTTTTATAATGTTACGAGTCTACATAGAGGAAGGGGAGGGGAGTAATTTAGAAAAAAAAATGCTGGTTATGCAGCGTTTTCTATGGAATTTAAAGTACCAATACGCTTGTAATAAATGCTATTCTTCTCTCCTAGATATTGAGAACAGTGGTGTCTCAGTAGTAACGGCCACGACTTACAAGTGTCGTGGGTTCAAACCCAGGCAGGCTTACTATGTGTAAATTATTTCATCACCACTGCTCTCTAAAACGGTGAAGGAAAACTTCGTGAGGAAACTGGCATGTCCTAAAACCAAAAATTGGCAGACATGTGACATCCACCAACCCGCACTGGGCCCGCGTGGTGGATTACGGCCCATTCCCTCTCACAGAGAGGAGGTCTGCACGCACAACGGACCAAATGTGAGACTGTTGAAAATTCATTCAACCAATTACAGCAGAAAACGCGTGCTTGACAATTTGTCACATTAATTCTCCGATAATTTAGAGCTGGGAAACTCGGGGTAAGTGCCCTAAGGTGTCCTAGTGCTCCTGAAGGGGTCCTATCCTATCCTCTCCTTAGATATTGTATCTAAAATGTTGCTGTGACCGGCAGACTCCACTCGATATTTTATATTAACCACTTGTATGTACATACTATACTATACTATATATATGAGGACACGGTTGGCGCAGTGGTTGAGCGATCGGCTGCTGCACTGCGTGTCGCGGGTTCGAATCCCGCTAGGAACAAATCTTTGTATGGCCTTT
Organism: Orthosia cruda; assembly: GCA_964057195.1. NCBI lineage: Eukaryota > Metazoa > Arthropoda > Insecta > Lepidoptera > Noctuidae > Orthosia > Orthosia cruda. Next base: position 2,228,824 of record OZ059852.1, on the reverse strand, counting down.
GTTAAACGCACCCACGATACAGGAAGAAAAATAATTATGATGTAATAAGTTTAATTAGAATTATTTGAAGACTTTGGAACACAGGTGCTGGTCCGTCCCTCGGTCTTCCACCAGACGGAGTGTCACCGGAAGTTCGTGTCGTTTTCTTCATTACTGAGGGTCGTGATTACTCCGACGGGAAACCAAATTTTCCTACCCCTGTTCTCTGTCCTTGGCGTCATGCATCATGCAGTTCGGTGTTGAGCCGCTGAAGGGATTTGGTTAGGTTACCTGACCAAACCCGCTTGTAGTACTAACCGGGCGTAAGATCGGCGCAGTCAGGAGACAGAGGTCCATCACCGCTCCAGCTGGCACATTTGGCCAGTCTCTGCTCGGCTCCGCAGGCGACTGGGATGCGAGATGTGCTGGCACTGCCGGTTGAGCGCTGGGGACAACAACAAAAACTGTTATTAAACAAAACTGACACAACCAAAAACATTTTAGTCACTGAATATAGGCCTGCAGCGGTATCTATATTTCAGCCATCTGGTTAAATTAGCCAGCTAATTAAACGCTTAGACAGTTCATTAAACGCCGGCATCCAATTAAATGGCTGTAGGACAACTAGCCAAGTCATTAAGCGCAATGTTTAGCCAGATGGCTGAATGTCGTGTAGCCATATAGTTCAATTGAATATTGATGAATTTGTGACGTTTTGGTTAGGGTGACTATGAGCTCACCGTCAGTTTAGACTCAAATATTTCATGAAAACTTGGAGAAGACGTATTGTTATTTGGCATCTCCATATTTACAAACTATTTCGACAATATCACACTTTAATTTCGCATACCAACCTGCATTGCGCTATCAAACATATCCGCGGGTCTAGCTAGTAATACAACGGTCATCGAAAAATAGCCCACTAGACACCACAACACTGGTGGATGTGAAATATTTTACCCTGCAAACTTCTATAGGCTTCTTCCAAGCTACGTCACAACACATGGTTGCCCGTCTTCCGCATCCAACCTGTCCTAGCCACCTTCACAAGGTCTTCGGTAGCTCAGGGTCATACCACAATACTTGGTTTCCCTTGCCTCAACTTGCCTTGTAAAGCGATAAATAAATTTGTACTCACATCTCTTAAGCTTTGCGATCCGTCGCCGGCAGCACTGTTTATTTCCTTCTTATTAATTGCTATGATGCTCCTGTGAAAATAAACAAAAATAATTATGGCAGAAGAAGAAGAGAAATAATTAAGAGCGGTGACCCAGTGGTATCGGCCGCGACTTACAAGTTGTGGGTCGTGGGTTTGAACCCAGGCAGGCGCTTAACTTTGTGTAAATTATTTCATCACCAATGCTCTTAAAACGGTGAAGGAAAACATCGTGAGGAAACCGGCATGTCCTAGAACCAAAAATTCAGACATGTGACATCCACCAACCCGCACTGGGCCCGCGTGGTGGATTACGGCCCATTCCCTCCCACAGAGAGGAGGCTTGTGTCCCAGCAGTGGGAACATTAATTACGGCAGCCTTCGATATTCGGTAGATCAACCTCAAGCGAAATCAACTGGTGAAGATGCTATTAGGCGCTGCCTTATGATCAAATCACATTGAGACAGTCGATGAAAACCGACGATTCGCGGTATTTATGCAATACAGGTACTTTTTTGGACACTAACCTTCATATAAAATAATATTTTTTTAAACAATTTTTTATATAAAAAAAATTACGTTGCATAATTTCAGCTCAGTCGGACACTGGGAAGCGGGTCCAATTTAACTTACAAAATATAAAAACTTGTAAAACACCCAAACTCAAACATTAAAAAAGTGCCGATAATAAGCGTCACCCACCTGTCTGGTATTGCGTCTAACCGAGTTCTCTCCACCGCTGGACTCTGACTCTTCTCCCCACTGCGTGTCGATGAGCTGGAACCAAAGACAAAACAATTTTTTTTCAACAGTTTCTAATCTAAAAATCGTTTGTTTGTAGGAAGTCTCTGGAATTACTGATTCGATTACAAAAATTCTTTAATTTAGACACTATATCGCGTGGTGGCGCAAAAGGATTTGACGAGTCATGAGCAGGTCCTAACCTAGAAGTTTCAGAGTTGAATTTGCTTGTCAGTGGGACATTCTAGGCCAAAAAAATGCTATCTTTCCTTATGCAAGGTTCTTTTTTTTTAGTTTGGAGAATGCATACTGCACTACCACGGGGAGATAGCACAGTTATATGGGACTCCAACCCACTAAAACTCCACGGTGCGGTGTCCTCCTGTGCCGCGTATGCCGTGACCACCCCAAAGCCCAAACCAGCACATGGGAGCAAGACAACCCCGTGTATGGCACCCTTGGTCCCCATGTGACGGGTCAGGACTGTGGCCCCGCCACCTACCACTTTTCAGCCGCAGGGGATAGAGCGACCACCGCAATACCGGCACTCCTCCCAGCCGCGGTTTCCTCACCTCCCACCCCACCCCACCAGCCTCCCATAAGACATCGCGGCACCACAACCTACTTGATGGCCGCTACATCGTCGGCTTAATCGGCAAAAGCCCTGACGACTCCTCGGGTTCCTCTTCGCTTCACCGTGGGTAACCAAGCCATGATTACTGAGCCCCCCCGCCTCGACAATGCGGGAACCCATCGAGGTGTCCTAATGCCAGGCTATAAAATGGATTTGGCGGGTGACGTCAGCCACAAACACAACGGCTGGGCACACAATGGGTGCCAGAAAATGGAAGGCGCCACCGAGGCCAGGCTTGGGACCATACTGTGACGTGTTAATACCATCATAATTCTGCTCGGATAGTGTGATTCGTCCTGTAAAGCTCCGTTTCTGTCCCATACAGAAACCATGATGATTTTAAGACGTTAGTGTAAGGCTGAACGCATACCGCGAGGGCTTGTTCGAGGGGACGCGGGAGACGAAATCCTGGAAGTAGTGGAGGCCTTAGCCCAGGAGTGGGAACATTATAGACTGATTTTGCTTTGCTCACCGTTTGTCCCGGTGATGTTCCGTAGCGTCGTAGTAGACGGAAGCCTCGTCGTGGTTGGGTCGCGTCTCGCCGCTGATCACCGATTGGATCTTCACTGCAACAACACACATTATTCATTGTATTTATTTTACAAATCCTACAGTGGGGGTACGAGGGGGTTAGTTACATAGACAACTGGATACTGATTATTACACTACCTTACAGATGTAATATAAAAAAACATTTTTCCACTACCAGTCTATTATGTAACCAAATTGCCTAAGAAATTCGTTTCGAAATATGAACATTTAGACACAAGATTATAATATAAAAAATAACAAAATTACATAAATAATAACAGTTCCGATATGACTTTTGAATGGATCATTATGTAACTGTCAGAATGATACTGAACCTGTTACCTCTCGAAAAAGCGCGCGTTGATTGTGTGTATATAGTCTGTGGTTTTTAGTCTGAACGTTTCTAATAAATTGTTGTTGGAACTTATTTGCATTTAATTAAGTAAGCTCATCAGGCCAGTGGTAAAATAATAGTTTGTGTCTCGCATAAAAAGGCTTTATTTTAACAGACTTTTTATGCTCGATACGAAATGTACTATATTGAGAATTAAATCATGCAATCTGTTTAAGAAGTCTGTGTAAGAATGTAAAATGTGCACGTTGTACCAGAGGTGGGCGGCTCGTCCCTGGCGGGAGGCCGCACTCTGATCTCCAGCCGACTGGACACAGTCGCGCCGCCCGGGGGCGATGCTGGTGCTGGTGGCGGGGCCCGGCTGCTGGACGAGCTGGACAGACTCTGCGGAGGAATGCGTGAAAATTAAGGGGGGACAAAAGCTGAGATGCGTGAATTTTGTGCGATTGTGTTAAGATCAGTGTATTGTAGTGAAAACTGTGTGTGATTGTAATGGAGAACTCTGTGATTGTTGTGAGTACTGTGTGTGATTGTTTCGAGATCAGTGTGATTGTAATGGAGAACTATGTGATTGTTGTGAGTACTGTGTGTGATTGTTTCGAGATCAGTGTAATTGTAATGTAAACTGTGTGTATTGTAATGGAGAACTATTTGCTTGTTGTGAGTACTGTGTGTGATTGTTTCGAGATCAGTGTGTTTGTAATGTAAAGTGTGTATGATTGTAATGGAGAACTCTGTGATTGTTGCGAGATCAGTGTGATTGTAATGGAAACTGTGTGTGATTGTAATGGAGAACTCTGTGATTGTCGTGAGTACTGTGTGTGATTGTTGTAAGTACTGTGTGTGATGTGCTGAAAACAATGAGTGATTGTGAGCTCATTTTTCACTTCGACGTGAAAAATGTATAGGATTGAGATGAAAATACTTACAGGTGCACTCAACGCTCTTTGAGGCGGTGCCGGTTCATCTTCATGTCTGGCTGCAACACCTCGCATGACGTCCAATCTGTAGCGCACCGACCCGCCGCTACCGTCAAATGACGCTTGTTGTAAGAGCGGAGCGCGGAGGGAACGGACTCGGCAACCTGGAAACAGGACAGTATTATTAGTTACCTATTCTTTATTTCAATCTGCCTCTGTCGTCGCCTCAAAAGACGTAACATCCTGCCACGATACTGGCAATTCGAAAGGTCTTATAGCGCCAAGTAATACATGTTGCTTATAATACTCACAGTGGATCTTTGTGTCTCTGAAGTTGGTTCTGTCAAATAATGCGCAAGAAACAGTTTAACTGCATAGAGTAAGCGAGATAGGATGATGCGACAAGCGTAAGCGAGTGAAAGAGACAGTTATACAATGATAACTTCACTTTTATTATTGATACAAAAATAGCTACTGCACAGGCTCTTGCAACGAATTCAGAGACACAAAGATCCGTTGTGAGTATTATACGCGTTCTATTCAAACCACATCGGTAAAACCACAGCGGTTTGAGTTCTTTCTGCCGCGAATTCCAAGTGCCGCGGTGACATTGACCGCTGTGATCGGAAGTGAGTCTTTAGATCGCTCTCTCTCTCTTCTCTGAGTTTTTTCATATCGCCTGTATTCCCTGAACGTGTAGGCAGAGGTGTTTGGGACACCGATAATACGACACCTAGTTATGTTCCAAAACCACTGCTAGACATAGACCTCACCGCTTGTTTCTTGGCTAATCTAGTTACCGCCAGCCACCCTGTAAAAGTCGTCGCTCCACCTAACTTGAGGGCATCCTATTTAAGATTACTAACTCGTGGTGTCTATTTATGAACACATCTGCCACTAATCCAGAGCCCAAAAAGAATTTCGTCACGAAAAGACAGCAAGCCCCACCTGTGACCAGTATCTCTGCTGATGGTAAGATGATATGGCTAAGGATGGAGCAAGCTTGCCTAGAAGTAACCTATTTATTCGAGACTAGAAACTGGAAGACCCCCAGGTTACAGCTATCGGAAAAAGCAGTTGCCAGCTGAGAGAGAAGAAACTCACCAATAGCAGGCAGCGACCAACACCTCGGCAAGCTTGGCTGCAGCTTCGGATAAGCATCTATCCCTGGTATATACAGGCAGTGCAACGGTTTCCTTCTCGGAGTCTGCGTTTCAATCTTCCTCGCCGGCTCGCTGTGCTGTCGAGCGGTTATCGGTCGCGTGGGGACAGGCGATGGTACAGGTGGTGGTGGGATAGGGGCAGCGACAGTGGGTTGTGGTTGGGGTGCTGGGGCGGATGTGGTGGCGGGCGGTGATGTCTTTTCTGGCTGTTGGGCAACCTGTAACAAGGGTTTTGTGGTTAGAGTGATGGAATGAGAGTTTTTTGTAGAACAAATAGAGACAAAAAGAGGACTAGAATAAGAGAGATACAATAAGGGGGTTTAGAACTGACAACTTAAGACAGAACAACTTGCCGCTCGAAATTGACGAGACCCGATCCCAAATAATGGCACCAGGGAAGGAAGAAGAAGATTAAGCGAGTTTATTGTTAACAGAGACTTCTAATATGCAACCACACGAAGGAAATAAACGGTAGAGTCAACCGCACAGTAGTGGTAACACTTGCACTATGAAAATTCTTCTGAATGCTACGACATAAAGGTGCTGTCAATGTTAAATTGTTACCACTGTTGTGCGATTGTCTGTACTAAACTAGGATTTAAAAAACTTTAATAAGTGTTGATCCGTTCGCAAGTTTAAATACATTAATCTGCTATCAAATAGAAGGTGCGCTGATGTGATTGGTTGACTGAAATACGGTGAAGGATGGTGACATGAGGCTTTATAATAGATAATTAAAATAAGCTTGAAAAATTGGGGAAAGAAACAATAAATATATAAAATCAATTAGATTAAAAATCACTTTGAATTAAAAGTTACCCTAATGTATGCAGCTCTCTTCAGAAAGTTCTAAATAAATAAATTTAAAAGAATTACCAAGCGCAATCTAGATTTCCTAAAAGCCATAGAATAAAGAGATGTTTGCTTAGACACAATCCGTCTGACCCAAATAACTCTGCACCTCACTGGAATGCGATCCCTCGCACGCTTCCCCGCGCAACACAATTCGCATCGTGCGTACCGTCAGAGTAACGCCAGGTGCACATTAAGTCGGACGGGTTATAGATACAAAAATTCATAAAAATCAAAGGCAAAAAAATATATCATAGAGCTACAAATATTAAAACAGTTTGTCCGCAGTTTGTCCTACCCCCTGCGTAGTTTTAATTTTTGGTAAACAGGTATAAGTAAGTGGGTGCGATTGCGGTGAGTTCTGTGTGTGATTGAGGTGAGAACTGTTTGTATTTGTTGTAAGAACTATGAAAACACATGAGAGAATTGTGTGTTTTAGCGGGAACTCGGTGAGATTTTGGTGAGTTGAGATCTGTTGTGAGAACTGAGCTTGGCTGAGCTGTAGTGATATTTCTGACCAGCCTTTCCTCAAGGTTAGGCATACATAACGTGGCAGTAGACAACTGTGTATTTGTTGTAAGAACTGTTTGTTTCTGGCGAGAACTGTGAGTAGCTGAGATATATTTGAGAGTTATACGATATATACTTAGTGGAGAAGGCGCGCGTGTTCATAGTGATTGCACGAGTGATTTCATTCAGCCAGCGAAATCTTTAAGTGGTTTCAGTGGCGTGCCAGAGAATGTTTTTTTTTTGTGATTTCAGTGGCATGGTTGCGCTGTATTTCGTGATTTCTTCTTTTTTTACTGGTAATTTTGGCAAATATGGTGATAATACCTGGTGTAGATATGCGTGGTACATAGTGTGCTACGTGTGGCGGTTACGAAGAGAACTATGTGCGATTGTGAGAATTGTGTGTGATCTTGGAAAGAGGTCTGTGTGATTATGGTGCGAACTGTGTGTGATTGTGGCGTGAGAGTCATCGTTATAATAACTTTAGAGTGGAGATGTGCGAGCTTATTCGTACCTAGTGACTACATCGAGTGATTTCAGTGGCCTGCCAGCCAAATCTTTTGATGCTTTCAGTGGCTTGCTAGCAATTTTTTTTTGTAAATTCGTTGGAGAAGCATCGATTTTTTTTTGGTATGCTATGTGTGGTGTTGTAAAGAGAACTATGTGCGATTGTGAGAATTATGTGTGATCTTGGTGAGAGCTCTATGTGATTGTGGCGAGAACTGAGTGTAAATGTGGTGCTTCTTGAGAGTTATCGCTACGAATACGCATTCGTAGTGATTCCATAGAGTGATTTCAGTGGCGCGTCGACGAATTTTTTTCATGTGATTTCAGTGGAGTGCTAACGTAATCCTTTAGTGCCTTTAAACGATTTTTTTTGCTGGCGATTTTAGCGGATATGGTTGTGATACCTGGTGTAGATGTGCATGCTGCACGGTGTGCTGGGTGTGATGCGTGGTGGTGGTGGTGTGCAGCTGCGTGCGCGCGCCGTGCGAGCACGAGGAGACGGATATGGTTGTGATACCTGGTGTAGATGTGCATGCTGCACGGTGTGCTGGGTGTGATGCGTGGTGGTGGTGGTGTGCAGCTGCGTGCGCGCGCCGTGCGAGCACGAGGAGACGGATATGGTTGTGATACCTGGTGTAGATGTGCATGCTGCACGGTGTGCTGGGTGTGATGCGTGGTGGTGGTGGTGTGCAGCTGCGTGCGCGCGCCGTGCGAGCACGAGGAGACGGATATGGTTGTGATACCTGGTGTAGATGTGCATGCTGCACGGTGTGCTGGGTGTGATGCGTGGTGGTGGTGGTGTGCAGCTGCGTGCGCGCGCCGTGCGAGCACGAGGAGACGGATATGGTTGTGATACCTGGTGTAGATGTGCATGCTGCACGGTGTGCTGGGTGTGATGCGTGGTGGTGGTGGTGTGCAGCTGCGTGCGCGCGCCGTGCGAGCACGAGGAGACGGATATGGTTGTGATACCTGGTGTAGATGTGCATGCTGCACGGTGTGCTGGGTGTGATGCGTGGTGGTGGTGGTGTGCAGCTGCGTGCGCGCGCCGTGCGAGCACGAGGAGACGGATATGGTTGTGATACCTGGTGTAGATGTGCATGCTGCACGGTGTGCTGGGTGTGATGCGTGGTGGTGGTGGTGTGCAGCTGCGTGCGCGCGCCGTGCGAGCACGAGGAGACGGATATGGTTGTGATACCTGGTGTAGATGTGCATGCTGCACGGTGTGCTGGGTGTGATGCGTGGTGGTGGTGGTGTGCAGCTGCGTGCGCGCGCCGTGCGAGCACGAGGAGACGGATATGGTTGTGATACCTGGTGTAGATGTGCATGCTGCACGGTGTGCTGGGTGTGATGCGTGGTGGTGGTGGTGTGCAGCTGCGTGCGCGCGCCGTGCGAGCACGAGGAGACGGATATGGTTGTGATACCTGGTGTAGATGTGCATGCTGCACGGTGTGCTGGGTGTGATGCGTGGTGGTGGTGGTGTGCAGCTGCGTGCGCGCGCCGTGCGAGCACGAGGAGACGGATATGGTTGTGATACCTGGTGTAGATGTGCATGCTGCACGGTGTGCTGGGTGTGATGCGTGGTGGTGGTGGTGTGCAGCTGCGTGCGCGCGCCGTGCGAGCACGAGGAGACGGATATGGTTGTGATACCTGGTGTAGATGTGCATGCTGCACGGTGTGCTGGGTGTGATGCGTGGTGGTGGTGGTGTGCAGCTGCGTGCGCGCGCCGTGCGAGCACGAGGAGACGGATATGGTTGTGATACCTGGTGTAGATGTGCATGCTGCACGGTGTGCTGGGTGTGATGCGTGGTGGTGGTGGTGTGCAGCTGCGTGCGCGCGCCGTGCGAGCACGAGGAGACGGATATGGTTGTGATACCTGGTGTAGATGTGCATGCTGCACGGTGTGCTGGGTGTGATGCGTGGTGGTGGTGGTGTGCAGCTGCGTGCGCGCGCCGTGCGAGCACGAGGAGACGGATATGGTTGTGATACCTGGTGTAGATGTGCATGCTGCACGGTGTGCTGGGTGTGATGCGTGGTGGTGGTGGTGTGCAGCTGCGTGCGCGCGCCGTGCGAGCACGAGGAGACGGATATGGTTGTGATACCTGGTGTAGATGTGCATGCTGCACGGTGTGCTGGGTGTGATGCGTGGTGGTGGTGGTGTGCAGCTGCGTGCGCGCGCCGTGCGAGCACGAGGAGACGGATATGGTTGTGATACCTGGTGTAGATGTGCATGCTGCACGGTGTGCTGGGTGTGATGCGTGGTGGTGGTGGTGTGCAGCTGCGTGCGCGCGCCGTGCGAGCACGAGGAGACGGATATGGTTGTGATACCTGGTGTAGATGTGCATGCTGCACGGTGTGCTGGGTGTGATGCGTGGTGGTGGTGGTGTGCAGCTGCGTGCGCGCGCCGTGCGAGCACGAGGAGACGGCGGAGGCGGCGCGCGCGCCCCGGTGCTCCGGCGACTGCGGGCAACCGGGGACCACGTCAACAAAGGTAAACGGCAAAACCTCATGCCTTTATGCAAAGTATTGAATACCACAAGAGCACGGGAACTCCTTTTTATTGAAAGGCTTTGTGAATAATTTATATATAAAATATAAGGTGCCAGAGACAGGCCCTTACAACTATTTCTGTGGCAGTGTGACTTAATATGGCAAATCTAGTCGCTACCATTTCAGGCTGTGATCTTCTATAATATAGTAAGTTTTTGCGCACGTTTTTTTTATTGAACCTTACTTCTTTGTAAGTTAGAAAGGAATCTAGTTAGTTCTTTTTCTGAAAACGTACAAGACGACCAACATCAAAAGTTTATTTTTACCGCGAATTCATTTATTATTTATTTTTTATATTTTTTTTTCTTCTCGCTCGATTACAACTCGTTCTGACAAAGACATCTTACGTTTTCTGTTTTAATTTGTAGACTTATTCGAATCAAGGGGCTGTGCAATTGTAAGGATGTTTTAAAGTAATGGTAGAAAATGTTATAGTAGTTTATGAAACTGTTGCATAATAAGGTTTTCAATAATATCACACGAATGTTTTAATACCTACTTATGTGCAATTTCATTCACTACTTTATCTACACTCATATATTGGGATTGCACCTACTAAATACCTTTTTTTGCATTTTCCAAGCCATAAAGGGGTAAAACTAAACCCATCCTGGTGCGTGCAGGGTAAAACTAGACCCATCCTGGTGCATTTCAACGAGATGGAGCATCGTCGGTTGGTCTGGGACAACAAAACTTCGCTCAAGGGCAGCGGGACCACCATTTCAGAATTTCTGACAAAAACACGGCACCAAGTATTTATAGCCGCCCGCAAGCACTTTAGCATCAACAGCTGCTGGTCTGCGGAGGGAAAGGTTATCGTCATGACGCCTGACAAGTCTCGCCGGAAGATAGCATCAATGGGTGAGCTTCAGTCATTAATCGCGCTATTTCCCACTGCTGCCAGTGCTGGTTCATCCAACGATCCTGGGTCTGCTGCCTCCACCTCGCCTGCTGCCGCTGCCGCCTTGCCTAAAACCGCTACCCCGAGAGCGAAGGTTATAAGGAAGGCCCGTCGCTGAGTTTACGGGTTCATTTGTTTGACCCCCGTGCATATTTTAATTCGGCCACTTAGTAATGACGTTACAAGTAATGTCGGTACATTTTTGGACTAGTTTTTAATTCTGTTATTCTAACCCTTACAATAATCTTTGCTGTAACATCTTTTTTATTTGCTTTTTACTCTGAGTGTCTGCCGGTAGATGTTTTATTTATATTTGTCTGTCAATTTCATAATTCCTGTTTTGTTTTACGTTTCGTTACACTGTGCGTTTATATTCGTTAGTTGTGATGACTGATATTCTCGATTGCTTTTTTATCTTTAATATTTTGTTTAAACCTCATCCAACAACAGCGAGCAGGTGGTTTTTCTGGTTGGTCGCAAGCAATTTTTTTTTTCTGGTATTATTTTTATTTTATTTTTGTTTAGTATAATTATTATATTTGCAACTTATGACCGATGTTGATTTTGATGATGACTTTTTCTCATGTTCTTCCTCTTCCAGCAGCTTCCTTAGTGCGGCGAGCGATTCATCGTCTACTCTGACTCTTGGTGATCAGATTTCCTCATTGTTTTCCCCTTTCCCCAATAACCTCAACATAGCTCACATAAATGCCCAGAGTGTCCCTAGCCATTACTCTGATCTTCTGGCTTCCATTAATTGTGCACACTTAGATGTTTTACTAATCTCAGAGTCATTTCTGAAAAATACACTTTTATCTGTACACTTTGCCCTCCCTGGCTTTGTTCTTATTCGTAATGATAGAACGGGGAAGGGCGGTGGTGGTGTTGCTATTTATTTGCGAGCTGGTGATGATTCCTTATAAGGTTATCAGTACATCACCATCTTCCTACTCGGGGTCAGCGGAGCATCTGTTTTTGGAAATCACTTTACATCACGCTAAGATGCTTCTTGGAGTGATGTACAGTCCTAACCTCAGTATTGACTACTTTGACTCTTTCGAATCCCTTTTAAACGATGTGTGTCCTACTTATGACCACGTAGTCCTGATGGGTGATTTTAATACTTGTCTCCTTAAAAATGACTCTCGTACTCGCAAACTTCAATCTCTTGTATCTTCTTTTAATCTCAGTATCCTACCTCTTTCCGCTACTCATCATTTTCCTAATTGCACCCCTTCTCTTTTGGACCTCATGATTGTTTCAAAATCTAATAATGTATCGGTCCACGGTCAGCTCACTGCTTGTTTTTCCTATCACGATTAAATCTTCATGTCTTACAAGATTCGTCCTCCTAAGCGCAAGCCATCATTCATTTTCCTTCGGAACTACAAGGGCATAGATCAGGAGGCGCTACTGCGGGATGCTAGTGTCATCGATTGGACGGATGTTTTAGAGAGTTCAAGTATCAACGAGATGGTACATATTTTTAACGCTCAAATACTTAGCCTTTTCGAACGTCATGCTCCTATCCGTAGAGTTAGAGTAAAATATGTGCCGGCACCCTGGCTCACTCCTACTATTAAGGATGCAATGGCTATTAGAGACCGAGCCAAAAGGAGGTTAAAGCGCCGTCCTTCCGAGAAGAACCTGAGTTCGTATAGAGAGTTGCGTAATCGCTGTAGTCGTATGTATAGAGATGCAAAGAGACGCTACTTCCATAATTCTCTTGACAACCGGAACTCCTCTGAAGTCTGGAAGTTTTTGAAAACTGTCGGCATTGGTAAGTCCCCTGTTGCTTCTAGCAAAGGCATTGACGTGTGTGCTCTAAACAAACATTTTGCACTTCCACCCGTTACGTTGGATCCACACGTCAAATTATCTACATTAAATAAACTTTCCATTTTGCCAGTGCCGCGGTGTTCGTCTTTCGATTTCAGCCCTGTGTGTGAAAGTGATGTCAATAAATCTATCTGTGCTATCTCCTCCTCCGCTGTTGGTAATGGCGGACTTTGCTCAAGAATGATTACTCCTATCCTCTCCACATTACTTCCCGTTTTGACCCACATTTTTAACTTCTCCTTGTTTTCTTGCACTGTTCCCGATGCATGGAAGCTAGCCCATATTATTTCACTACCCAAAATCCCTAACCCGGTCACAATGACCGATTTCAGACACATTTCCATCCTTCCTTATCTTTCCAAAGTTCTTGAGCACATTGTCCATCAGCAATTGTCTCTGTTTCTCTCTAGTGATGATCTTCTTAGTCCTTTTCAATCTGGTTTCCGGCCCGGTCACAGTACTGTCACAGCTATTTTAAAGGTTACTGATGATATCCGCCGGGCTATGGACCACAAATCTCTTACTTTACTTGTACTTCTCGATTTCAGCAGCGCTTTCAACTCTGTTGACTTCGATATCCTTCTTGGGATCCTTAAATCTTTCAATTTCTCCTCTTCCACTATTGATTGGTTCAACTCCTATCTTGGAGGCCGCTCACAGCGGGTACATCTTGACGAGACTTATTCGGATTGGTGTTCTCTTTCTGCAGGTGTGCCACAGGGTGGCGTTCTCTCTCCTCTTCTCTTTTCTATTTTTATTAATTCTGTCACTAGAGTCATCTCGTGTAACTTCCATTTCTATGCTGACGACTTGCAGCTTTACCATCATTTTCCAATTCAAGATGCGGCAGCCGCTGTGTCCGCCGTTAACGGTGAACTGGAATTGATTGGGGAGTGGTCGCGATCCTTTGGGCTGCAAATCAACCCGGTCAACCAACCAACAACCAACCAAGTCTCAGGCCATGGTTATCGGCGGTAGGCATATGCGAAACAGGCTTGATGTTGCGGTGCTGTCTCCTCTCAGTTTGAATGGCGTTCAAATTGAATACGCTAGGACGGCTAAAACTTGGGGGTGATAATGGACTCCTATTTATCATGGACTACCCATGTCGCTGAAGTCAGTCGCAAGGTGCACTACACTTTCCACTCGCTGAAGTGCCTTCTGAGCTTTTTGCCCTTGAACACCAAAATTTCCCATGCCCAAACTCTTACTCAGCCCATCATCGACTACGCCGACGCCTGTTATTTGGATGCCACCGAGGAGCTTTTAAATAAACTTGAGCGTTTGCAAAATATATGTATTCGTTTTGTTTTCAATCCCAAAAAGTACGATCATGTTTCAGGCTTTCGCAAAATGCTCAAGTGGCTCCCCATTCGACTTCGCAGGAACTCTCGGATTTTGTGTTTGCTATTTAACGTCCTACACAACCCTAAAACTCCTTCCTACCTCCGCGAACGCTTCTCCTACTCCCGTCCTTCCGATGCACTTTGCAGGTCGCATCTTAAGCATCTTCTTGAAACACCTTCCCACACTACCGACTTTTACTCCTACTCCTTTACTGTGCACGCGGTGCGGTTGTGGAACTCGTTACCGCCTGATATTAGGGACTGCCAAACTCTTGCAGTTTTTAAAAAGAGAGTGAAAGAGCATTATCTCTCCATTCCGTCTTAGTTGCATATAATTATTTATTATTATTTAAGTATTTATGACATTAGTTAGTATTTATTATTGTAATATTTATATTTTATTTTATTAATATACATGTATATAAGTGTATATATTAATTATCTATACTGTATTCTTATTTATTGTAAATTGCTCAATATATTTTTCTTTTTATTTCCCCTCTACACACGGTGTCTACATATCTTTTTTTGCAACTCTCCTCTCGCAGGTATGCTGGAAGAGATTTCGTTAGAAATAAGCATACCTTTGTACCTATTTTCTGTTCCTTCTTCTTGTCTTTTTACTATGTGTGTGTACATAAATGGTTAAATAAAATAAATAAATAAAGTTGTCATAGCATAATATATCATATATTTTTCTCGACTTTGCTGGTAATAGATTATGTGCAATTTCCGCCGCCGCATCTTAAATATCGGGTGGAGCCAAATTTTCATCACATTCACTGTTATCAGATATTTTTAAGCAAGAATTACGAGAAATTGGAATCAACTTTATAAAATAGGTACTATAAAAATGGCGCACCCAGAATAAGCTTCCCATTACAAATAAAATATTGATGGAAACTCCTTGGGATTTTACCTGTATCGTGATGGAACTTATATCATATTTTAGACTGTCAATACTTGTTATTGTAAGTATTTAGTAATATATAGTTTTTAACCACACTCACTTAAAATTCCCTAGGCCATTTTTGGAATATTTTATTCTCAGAAACAACAATTTCTCACAAATGTTACCCGCACACACTCACAATATGATAACCTCGCGAAATGACAAATGAATGTCAATGATGATGATATTATGACATTTCACTACAAATCACATTTTCTCAACTACGTATGATTTATTTGTACTTACTTTTATTGCTAGGCTGCACTGAAGTCCCTACTTACTAGATATAAAAACAAGAAACCGCTAAAATTCTAAATATCTACCCTTTTACATAGTTCTTTAAAATTCTCTGTAGATGAACTATTCATCATAATTTAGAGATTATTATAAAGTTATAATTTGTCGTAAAAACTTTTTTTTTTTTGGAACTGGGCAAAGTTAAAAGACACTAGGAATTTCTCCTGAATCGTAGGTGCGTTTACAAACATTTAAAAGAGTACTCAAGACACACAGAGCCGGAACAAATATCTGTAGGTCATACAAATATTTGTTCCGTGCGGAAATCGAACCCGCGACACGCAGCGCAGCAGTCAATCGCTCAACCACTGCGCCAACCGTGCCTCCAATGTTTGTCTAAAGGACACACCAGAAGATATCTCTTGAAAGGGAAGACAGATCTAACTAAACCTAGAGCTTCGCCGTGTTTCGCTATGGGGTGCCAATTGAAAACCAGCGCTGGGTGTCTGAAGCCCACCAAATATTGAGTTAGCAACCCTTTTGGCATGT
Organism: Orthosia cruda; assembly: GCA_964057195.1. Lineage (NCBI taxonomy): Eukaryota > Metazoa > Arthropoda > Insecta > Lepidoptera > Noctuidae > Orthosia > Orthosia cruda. The sequence goes on along the minus strand of OZ059852.1, from coordinate 2,213,107 downwards.
TTAGCACAATTTGTCTTTGCACTTATTTACAGTTTTTTAACCCATGTTTGCTGTCTTGTATCTGTGTTGAATAAATGTATTTATATTCTATTATATTCTTTTAAAGCCAAACAGTAAATAAACCATCACGCCTATGTTAGACGAAAATATGCAGAACATATATTTTCCACCGGTTGTTCCTATAATGTAAAAAAGAAATAACAATAGTTTTGTCTACAACTGACCTGTAACTGTTCCTGTTTCCATTCGTTGTCTGTGGTCTCTTCCGAATCGTCGAACTGTGACTTCCACAGTGACACCAGAGTCAACGCTCCGCCTTTTGTGACCTGTAACAAAAATGTTTGATGTTATTTTTATTGTTATGTAGTAGTATTTCTGAAGGGTTCAGCAAAAATTTATTAAAATGCCATGAAATTGGGCGCTAATCAGCCGAGAACAAATATCTAGGCTATGTGTTGGCGAAATTTGGGATACTGTGGTATCCCACAGTATCCCAAATTTCGCCAAGACGTTTTAGTTGCATATAATAGGGGCGAGCCATTTGCCATAAATCCAATAACACCGGCCAGAAAAGGTTGAGTCGTAGATGTTTTACGTAATTCGTACAAGCGAATGGACATTAGTTTGAGTACATAGTTTTTAACCGACTTTAAAAGGAAGGAGATTCTATGTTTATTAGTAGGTAATTTTATAACATTATCTGTTGTTTTTTGTGGGCAGTGCTACTGCTATGCTCTTCTTAGACTATTTTTATCATTATGCTGTTTTTAAAAGAAAGGTAAATAATTTCGTTTGGGCGCATTATGTCTAATTCGCAAAATGTCCAGCTCTCTAATTCGCAATTGGTCCAGTTCGCGATTGGCCCAGTTCTCATTTGGTCCAATTCGCAATGGGTCCAATTCGCAACTGGTCCAGTTTGTAACTAATCTAATTCGCAATTAGTCCAGGCGTCCTTGATTACGAGAGAAATGATTACGTTTAGTTTCTGGAAATGAGGTAACTAGCCGTGTGGTGAGGGGTGGGCAGGACAGAATACAATTGAATTGTAATAATAATAGTAAGTACTTATTGATAAATAGTATCATATTAATACATACGTTTCTTGTGTATAAAATATCAGAAAACGAAAAAAAAATACAAAATTAAAGGCAACAGATACGTATTATCTATCTACTAAACTCCGTAAACAATGTTTTTCAATGCCTTGAACTATTCTACTACGATGCGGTTCTAAAGCTAAATATTCTCTGCGTATATAAGAGATTTAGGAGAATTAAAATGCCTAACAAGGATATCTATACCTAATTAACGACTATAATTTGAATTAGTCAATTTGGTTACTGGACCATTTGCTAATTGGACAATTTGCGATTTGGACAAATTGCAAATTGGACAAATTGAGAACTGGACAATTTGCAAATTGGACATTTTGAGCCCATTGGACATTTTGCGAATTGGACATAATGCGCCCAAACGAAGTATCTTATCACCCTATCCACTTAATATTTATTAATCCAGGTATTTTCGGTGGTAAAAGCGAAATATCTACCTATTACAAAAAGAAAAAAATTACGTACTAGTAGGTTAGGTATATTTATAGCTTTTTTTTATAGTCTTGCCTTTCGGAAGTTCCAGGTATTTTTTTTTATCTCTGGGTGCGTTATAGAAGAATTCAAGCAAGTAAAAACAGCACAATATAGTCTATATATAGAAATCCGACGACTGACAAAACACGAAGTTTGGCGAGGGAAAATAAGAAAATAGTTGCACTGTACCTGTTGCAAAGCGGAGACATTCTCGTCGTCCATGACTGCGAACTGCGTGTAACTCTGGTCGGCGCGCGCGCGGGCTGTGCGGCGAGCTCCTGTACACAATACAGACCTAGGTATAAGGTATATGTATCACTTGGCATCATATCTCCGAAACGGATGAACCAAATTCGTTTTATTTTTTTTGTTTTAAAGGTGACTTTATCGGGAGTGTTCTCAGCTATGTTTGATGAAAATCGGTTCAGCCGTTTTACAGTTTCAATCGCGGTGTTTTCGCAAGATATCGTGTCATAATTACGTGTTCAATAGATTGCCGATCGAAGCGTATCTACTATGTACTAGATAAAATTATGTAGCATGAAATAAAAATGTGTCGAGGGTATTTTAAAGGAGAATGCTCATAGTTGTATGGAATCCCGTACCATGCTGCATCAAACTCAAACTTTGTTTTTTATATACTACACTAATCTTGTTTACTCCTACAAAAAACCTTTTTGAAAAAAAAACCCGGGTTTCGGAGTTATTTAAAAAAATCTAAAATAACCTAAAAACTAGGTCTATTTTGTTCGACGCTATCAAGGACGTATTTTATATACCTACTTAGACACGTTATACACGGACGAACATTATGGCCCTAAAAACAGCGTAATACACTTATATTAATAGAGAAGAATTAAGTTCGAGTTATAGCAACGTCTAGCCGCGCCACAGGATGCGTGACTAAAAGTTGTTTTTTTTTGTTATATTTTTCGTCTCACAGTTAATTAGATCACACGATTTACTATCTGCTTAACCGGTCTTCCCTGTCGAGACCAAACTATAGCCTCCAGCCAGGTACATGTGAATCGGCGATTTTCCCGACCTTTGTATTGCCAATAGGTAGGTATTGTGAGCCGGTAACGTGCATAGACTATCCACTTAATACAGAGGCGCAAACCACAGAGTACATACGTCAGTTGTCAGATCAGTACAAATGTCAGATGCACAGATAACTAATTAATTTTATTGCATTCTACATCTTTTTACCGGCTGTGAACGGATATTTAAGCATAGATAAAATAATGATAATCTTTTAAGAAAATATTCTATTCTATTTTAGTTTTTTTTTAATTAATGTAGAATCGGCAAAGTACTTCTTTTTACAGTGATCATGGTACTTTCAAAAATCAAGGTTACTTTAATCATAATATCATGTGAAGTGAAACGGAACGTCATTTATAGGGAGTAAACAATAGCCATACTTTTAAACTCAGATATAAATTCCCTATTCAAAAATCAAATCCCCGACGCATAATGTCGTTAAAAATTATGAAACTAATTACTATAAAGTTTTGGTCTTGATGCGTGAGACTTTTTGGTACCACTTTTGGTCATTCTCCTTTACTTGTTCATAACATAACACTAGGATTACCCAAAGGGGTAGCCAATTAGGGGTGTTGGTAGCCTAGGCTCACATTACGACCGTTTTTTTTTCTTATCATCTATTAAAGAAACGCACTCACCACTCAACATCTTAGCTCCGGATCAGTTTCAACAATACATTTTCACCTTCGTTCTCACTAATGAGTTATTTATTTATAAAACACGTCTATTTAGAACGAGGCCATCTGTTTCACTGATTATTGTGAGTAAATGTGTCAATAGCGGTCAAGTGCGTGTCGGTATTATTTTGAAAGGGGTTCAGTAGACGTAAGGATTGCTTGTTTCTATTGTTGTGTGGTAGCTCTACACTCGAACTTGTGGACGACTATTTCTACCTGGGACAAACAGTCCAGTTGGGTAGGACCAACTTCGAGAAAGATGTCAACCGTCGAATCCGACTCGGCTGGGCAGCGTTCGGGAAGTTGCGCGGTATCTTCTCGTCCAACTTACCACAGTGTCTCAAGACGAAAGTCTATGACCAGTGTGTGTTGCCAGTGATGACATATGGCTCTTAGACGTGGTCGCTCACAATGGGCCTCATCAGAAAGCTTACAGTCACCCAAAGGGCAATAGAGAGGGTTATGCTCGGCGTTTCCTTGCGTGATCGAATCAGAAATGTAGAGATCCGCAAGAGAACCAGGGTTACCGACATAGCCCGAAGAATTGCCAAACGTAAGTGGCAGTGGGCAGTGCACATTGCTCGTAGAACGGATGGCCGACGGGGCAAAAAGGCTCTGGAGTGGCGACCGCGAACCGGAAGACGTTGCGTTGTGCGGCCTCCCACCAGGTGGACCGTGCACCTGGTGAAGGTTGCGGGGATCCGCTGGATGCGGTACGCACGGGACCGGTTAATGTGCCGACGCCTGGGAGAGGCCTATGTCCAGCAGTGGACGTGTTTCGACTGATATGATGATGATATGTGGTCGCATTTGACAAAATTACCAACATAAACACACGCCTTTTTCCCGATGGGGGTGGGTAGAAACTATAAAATGTCAACTGCTATCATTATGATCCTTTCATACCTACTCTTTTTGACCAAAATTAATCTTTACATATTACAATGTTTTGATCACAGATATAAATCTATATTTATTTATTATTTATTTACTCATTAATTATTATAACACCTTTACAGAAACTTCCAAGGCGATGTTATAACATACATATAAAACATTAGAATACAATACATCAATCGTTACAATAAGACATTCCAATACATTAATCAATTAAATGGTCAGACCTTTTTCAATTAAATTTTGCGCTACTTTGACGAATCGCGAAATAATAATAAAAATAATAAAAAATAAAATAATGTATATCTGTAGTCACAGATATATATCTTTCGGCGCTGAAAATCCACCGAAATCTAGAAAAATTACTTTTAATGCCATATTGAGCTGTAAAGACTGTATGGAAAAAGTAGGCCGAGGCATTGGAAATGTTTTCTTTCATTGGCAATATTTTTTTTAATTGTTTGTATAAAGTGGCACACTTGGTTTTCATACAGATGGAGGGACTTGCGTTATCTAGTTAGATGTATGTCTGTGGTGTTGACCGTCTGAATCTGGTAGTTTGCTAACACGCCATATTTCGCCAGTTTAAGATATACGGGGAAAGCCTTTTACCAACCAGACACAAATTCAGACTCCAGCTTGCTACTGACATAGACCAGATGAAAATAAAAATGAAGCCACCATTGTTTTTACCGACTTCAAAAAAACAGGAAGTTATCAATTCAATACTTATGTATGTAATATTGTTGGAATTGCACAATTTATATTGACATATGTTACTCTGTATGGGCTTCTAAACACGTGTACCAAATTTCATAACGGTATGTGTTTGTTTGTATGTATGTTTGTCCACCCATTCCTGCGAAATTAATTATCAGAACGTGATAATTCATTTGTGTTGGATTGAATATATCTTCTAACTTAGCTAACCGTGCAAGAATCAACAAAATCGGTCGAGCAGTTTTCAAGATATTCGGCATACAACCGAATTCGGTGTCGTAAAAACAAGAGGTACCAAAGACACCGACTTCCGAAACGAAAGTTATTTTGCACTTTTTAGTGTTTTGCTTTTTCATTACTAGGACGGAGGCATTTAATAAATGATAAAACTGACCTCTCTTGAAATGCGTGTCCGAATGCACACTGTCCACGTCAGCGGCCATGATCCTGGGGCTGACTGCTTCACCTGGTAACAACAATACTTTATTAAAAGAATATGAGGTAGGATTGGTCGGTATGGCAATGATTGTGATTTTGTGTGTATTCGTTTTTGTTTGTTTGTAAACAATTTTTCTTTCTTTCTTTCTTTTTGGAACCCGAAAAGGGATCGTGGATTTATAATATTATTATGACTATTATGAGCAACTTTAACCAAGGGATCAACTGTTAAATTGAGAAAAAGTAGCTGCTCTATAAACTTGTGTATTCCAATACATGTATGCATCAGCTGTTATTTTTTAAACAATTTGAATAAAATTGTTATAAAAATATTTTGTGTAAATTTGATTGACGTCTTTTAAATTCGTATTATACTTAAACATATATAAAAAGGCGATTAATATTACACCCTTGTGCATTGTAACAAGTTTGAATTTGCATTAACTAAATAAAAAATTCTAATGTAGGGAACATTTTCTGATCATTTCTGTATATTTAAAACACGTTCACATTCAAGTCATCACTTCGGTCAAGCGCGAGCTTACATGAAAACAAAAAAAAAATAGTTGCAATTGTATCTTTGTGTCAAACAATTTAAAAATGCTGAGAAATTTGAGGCGTTTTTGACAGTTTGCAACTGAGATGCAACAGTGAATTTTTCTTAAAAACGCGAATTGGCACTCCGGTCAATCACAAAAGAAACTAGTGTTAATGGATATGAGTGATAAATAAATATATATAAAGAGTGTAGTCAAACATACAATAACTACCTGGCGTGGCGGGCGAGGCTGAAGCCAGCTCCTGGACGCAGGTGGGCGGCGCTGTGACCACGCGCAGTCGGGCCAGGGTGGGGCCGCCGCCTGGTACATAATACACTGTTATATTAATTACGTGGTGGTAGTTTTTTTTTTTTTGGGTACTAAGCTGTTGCCCGCGACTTCGTCTGCGTAGCTCAGTACTTCGCATAACCTATTTTTATAACCCGGTTTTCCAGCCAATCACTTGTTCAATACAATCTTCCCATGCGGTCCGAAATAGAATTATAATCGCTCATACATTCATCGTAATTGATTTTAGCCTATTTTGAACCGCATGGTTTGTGATTCATCTCTTTGCTGATTGGAACATTTACTAACAATATCCACATTCCAAATCACTTTTAATCCCTAGGGATTAATAAGCCTTTTTTATTCCCTGTTTACGAAGAATGAACTAGCTCTTTTTAAATAGATGTGATAAAATAGTAGATTGTTTATCTATGGAGCAAACAACTATTTTAAAGGAGAGTGTTTTTTATTCCAGAGCGCAGCGAGGTATTCACAGTACATCACTCGAGCTTAAAATAGTGTTGCTCCCGAGTTGGACAGTTGTTTTTATACCCTCTATGAGAAAATAAGTAAGTGCAACTTATGAACTTCTTGTTACGTTTATTTATTTACATACAATTAGGAACCATAAGACATATCATAGAAATAATTAGGGGCTAATGTTTATATTTGAACAATTATGGAAGTGCATCGTAACAATTTTATTAGTACCATCCGTTACATTTGTAGATATTTTTTTTTAATTTGGCTCGAACGCGGTTTTCCAGCCAGTCACTTGTTTAAAACAAGGTTCCCGTGCGGTCCGAAATAAAATTACAATCACTTATTAGTCATTCACCTCATACATTCTTCCTATTCGAATTTAGCGATGTAATCCTATTTAGGACCTCATGGTTTGTGATTCATCTCTTTGCTGATTCAAATCACTTTTAATCCCTAGTGATTAATGAGCTATTTTAGTCCCTGTTTACGAATAATAAATTAGCTATTATTGAATAGATTTGATATAAAATAATATATCTCACCGGGCGCCGGCGGCCTGGGCTTGCAGGGCGGCACGCTCTGTCTCTCTGGGCGCGTGGTGGTACCTGTCACCGCTGAGTTGCTGGTCTCTTGTTGCTGCACAAACACAATTACCTATATTATAATAATAAACCTGACACAGAAGCCAATATAGTGGTCACAGCGGATCGTTGTGTCTCTGAAGTTGACTCTGCGAATCATTGCGCAAGAAACAGTTTGTCATCGAGTACACTGTATAGAGTAAGCGAGATAGGACGATGCGACAAACGTTAGGGAGTGAAAGAGACAGTTAAACAATGCTATCTTCTACTTCAACATTGACACAAAAATAGCAACTGTGCAGGGTCTTGCAGCCATCTTCAGAGACACTGTGACTACTATACCCCTCGAAACGGCTCGCATTGTGAGGAGGTGGCTGTCTCTGGAGCCCTAACCACCGGTAGCTCCCAAGTCCCAACACCAGGGCGGCTATATATCTCTTCGCAGAATACGATCGTTGTTTAATAGTAAGAAGTAAAATTTCAAAATTTAAAAAACCCCCAGCACATTTTTATTTCATGCTACATAATTTATCAGTGCATAGTAGATACGCTTCGATCGGCAATCTATTGAACACGTAATTATGACACGATATTTTGCGATTATTTATATATATATAACACCCCGATTCAAACAGTAAAACGCCCATAACTTTTCAACAGGCTGATCCGATTTTATTCAAACATAGCTAAGAACACTCTCGACAAAATCAATCAATCATATCTATAACTAGCTTCTGGCCGCGGCTTCGCCCGTGTAAATAGTATTTTATCATCCCAAACAATCCTTCCCAGGGTCTCAAACTATCTCCATGCCAAATTTCATCTAAATCGGTGCAGTAGATCCAGAGATTACCCCCTACCTACAACCTCACAAACGTTACCTCTTTATAATATTATAGTATAAACGAAACGAAATAAATATATTGTAATACATACATTGTTAAGTTTGGCATGTCTGTCGGGAGAGGGCGCGGGCGTCGTTCTGGGCTCCGCCTCCTTGTCTGTGGTCGGCTTGTCTGTTGCGGACTGTGGACAACGACAACGAAATATATTTATTGTAATGTTGTATATTTTTTTTTTTTTATCTAATATAGGCTCGCGCTTGACCACTATCTCACCTGATAGTAAGCGATGATGTGGTCGATGGTGGAGCACGCTTGCCTAGAAGTAACCTATTCACTCTTGACTTAAAGACCCCTAGATTGTAGCTATCGGGAAACACAGACTCCGGCAGGGAATTCCACTCCTTAGCTGTACGCATAATAAAAGTATTCCCAAAACGTTTAGTGCGTATGGGTGGGATGTCCACCATATATCGATGACGCATCGCCGTACGTCTGGTAGTCCGATGATGGAACGGGCTGGGTGGAATTAAATCATGCAATTCCATCGCACACTCCCCGAAATGTAACCGATAAAAAACCGACAAGCTGGCAACTCGGCGACGATGTTCAAGGCTCTGGAGCTTTGACTTAACCAGTGCCTCATCGCTGATGAGTCTCTTGGCCCGCTTTTCGATCGACTCCAGTGCATCAAGCTGGTATTTGGCAGATCCGTCCCAGAGATGAGAACAGTACTCCATGCATGATCGAACTTGCGCTTGATACAAGCTGAGCAGCTGTTCTGGCGTGAAATACCTTCTCACCTTTGCAAGTATCCCCAGTTTTTTGGCGGCCAGCTGAGCCTTTGCCTCAATGTATGGCCCAAAATTGAGAGTCGATGTCAACGATATTACTTATTGAAAGATGCATAGTACAACATATCCCAAACTAAAGGTCCGTTTATATCTACAGACATTGAGCGTGTCAGACACGTTCCGGGGCATACACCGACAGACACCGTTTATTTACATCTGAACGTGCCGTGTCAGACATCGACAGAAAAAGCGAAAATTGACAGGTAAAGGAAACAAAAGATGTCTGCACGGTTCCGATGCTCTGTTGACACTGCCCGCTAAGCAACAGACACGTAAAGACATGAACTGTACAGACAAAATATTCATTCGCGAATACTGGCCGCGCACGGCCCGTGTCTGTTGGTGTCTGCGCGGCCGTGTAACAATAGATATAAATACGTTAATGGACACTGTATGAAAGAATATTATTTTCTCTGCCACGGCACGCGTCTGGCACGCTCAGTGTCTGTAGATATAAACGGACCTTAAAGAGTGTAAGGTTATGGGGGTGATCATTGCCCAGCAGTGGGATAAACTGGCTGGAAAAATAACTAAGTTAATCTAGTGTAGCGGGCAGTTTTGTAATCATGTCTTACATTCTTACGCAAGCCATCAACGAGCGATGCGAGCCCCTTTTAAGACAAGCGAGTAGAGCAAGACGAAGAGCGATTGAGCTTGTCTTTGTGCGCGCCTGTCTGCGTGTCTGTGGCCACCGCTGTTGTGGCCTCCGTTTGACGGTACTAGTCAGTACTAGTCAGTACTCACGTATCCGTTGAGATGGTGCGGCGCGTGTCGCGGCGAGGCGGGGTGCACTCGCTTGTCCGTGAGCTTGTCTTTGTGCGCGCCTGTCTGCGTGTCTGTGGCCACCGCTGTTGTGGCCTCCGTTTGACGGTACTAGTCAGTACTAGTCAGTACTCACGTATCCGTTGAGATGGTGCGGCGCGTGTCGCGGCGAGGCGGGGTGCACTCGCTTGTCCGTGAGCTTGTCTTTGTGCGCGCCTGTCTGCGTGTCTGTGGCCACCGCTGTTGTGGCCTCCGTTTGACGGTACTAGTCAGTACTAGTCAGTACTCACGTATCCGTTGAGATGGTGCGGCGCGTGTCGCGGCGAGGCGGGGTGCACTCGCTTGTCCGTGAGCTTGTCTTTGTGCGCGCCTGTCTGCGTGTCTGTGGCCACCGCTGTTGTGGCCTCCGTTTGACGGTACTAGTCAGTACTAGTCAGTACTCACGTATCCGTTGAGATGGTGCGGCGCGTGTCGCGGCGAGGCGGGGTGCACTCGCTTGTCCGTGAGCTTGTCTTTGTGCGCGCCTGTCTGCGTGTCTGTGGCCACCGCTGTTGTGGCCTCCGTTTGACGGTACTAGTCAGTACTAGTCAGTACTCACGTATCCGTTGAGATGGTGCGGCGCGTGTCGCGGCGAGGCGGGGTGCACTCGCTTGTCCGTGAGCTTGTCTTTGTGCGCGCCTGTCTGCGTGTCTGTGGCCACCGCTGTTGTGGCCTCCGTTTCTAGACGTCGCCGTGTCTGTGGAAAGAAACAAATAGTGTAAAATCAAGCTATAACTCGTTCGATCGCAAACCTGTGGGTTCGTATCGCAGGCAGCACACAGCACACAGTAGATAAGGTACTCACAGCGTCAGGCAGGGTGTCGTGCGGCGCGACGTGCTCGGGCGCCGCGTGCACGGCCGCGCGCGTGCGGGACACCGACACCGCCTACGGAGAACACGCAGTCTTGTAATGTGGTGATACTAGCTTATACAACTTGATTATTTTGTATGAATCTTACCCCCGACAATCTTTCTCAACACTCGATTATCGAGCTGTTAACGTTATCGACGAATAATCGCTGGTTATCTGCTGTGATTGGCCTTTTTTTTTTTTAATTATATACTAGCTTACCCCCGACCCTACCCTGCCTACCTACCTATCTAATAATTTTTATATATCATCAATAGTTTTCTCAGCGCACGCCAAATAATGAATTTTACAGGCAACATTTTGCTACCTTGGGTTACATTGTTGCAATTTTCATAAGGATCTCAATTTTTTTTTAAATTACATTATAGCCTATGACACTCAGGAATAATGTAGCTTTCTACTGGTGAAAGAATTTTCAAAATCGGTTCAATAGATCCAAAGATTACCCCTTACAACGTCACAAACCTTACCACATTAGTATACATATATTCTTTTTTTTTGAAATACATTGCTTCTTACTAGGAATTTCTTCCTGTATCGTGGATGCGTTCACAAACATATAAACTCACATACACAAGACACCCAGATCCGGAACAACTGTCTATGGACCATACAAATATTTATTCCGTGCGGGAACCGAATCACTACGACAAACGTGTCGTCAAACTGTTGAAATTTCATTCAACCAATCACAACAGATAAGGCTTGCTTGACAATTTGTCATATTAATTCTGCGATAATTCAGCAGCGAGAAACCCGGCCTTAGCCAGGCGTTTATAAAATTATCCCATGAGACCACGCGAATGTGCCTGGTGACCTGGAGCTGCCAGAACGGATGACCCCTCAGAGTCTAGCATGGAACCGCCAGAATATGAACAAGTGAACCCAAAATTTTATATTAGATAAAAAAAATAGTTTTAATTAATTTTGTGAGAATGCTGAAAAACTTTCGACAGCAAGGCTGGCTTTATGGCCGTATAACATTTTTTTATACTTCGTAGTTCGCAAAGTCACTAAAAAACAAAATGTTTGAAAACATTGCTTCATAAGGAGCTTCACTACATAAAAAAACCCCCCAATTTCCCAAAAAAAAATACACCAAAAATAAGATTTAAACAAACACAACAAAACAGACGATTCACAAATTCCACCACCAAAATAGAAAAAAAATAAACATAAAACCCAAACATTCTGGACATAACAAACATAAAAAAATGTAACTAAATAACATTTACAATGTAAATATAATACAGATAATGATTTTCCTATTGCGTTTTATTTCTTTATAGAATTCTCACCCATATTTTTTTTCAAAGATGATTTCAAAACAAATATGCCTGAAAGATAATTTTGTAACATTATAATTCATAGGTAATCTTTTTGATGATTCAATATTTCAAAAGTTTTTTTTTTTGTCTCCTTGGCTAATCCTTTTGCAAATAAATTATTACATACTTATTTAAAGAAAACATTCCAACAAAAAGGAACCAAGTGCGTGTCGGACTTCGAACATTTAGGGTTCCGTACAAAACCGAAAAACCAATTTTTTTTAAATAGGGAAAATGTGGGAATTTCTAAGGAAAAATCTGATTTATCAATATATTCGTACTTTTTAGTAAAATATACGTAATAATATATACATTATACCTAAATTTCAAGTTCATGGGTCAATGGGATGTCAAAAAAATGTTTATCTACTTCGGTTTCGTTATATTCGAATTACAAAATTGACAGCGGTTTCATTATGATACCCATAACGACATCAGGTTGCATTATGCGAATCGTCATAAATTCTAAAACACAAGCAAAGACATTCTGAACATACAGCCAGGTACCTATAATATTACTTCGAAATCGAGACAAAATAAATTATGTTTTTAAAAATTGAACAAGTTTAGAACAAAAGTATCGTATACTATTTGGCTGTGGCGGCTACAAGATCTTTGCCTTATACCTAATAAAGACTAAATTAAAAAAAAGTGGACGCATGAAAAAAATTCTGAGTGAAATTTAATTCCAAATTTTATTAAAAATCTCTTTAACATCAAGTGATATTGAAAATACTCCACCAGATATAACAAATAGAGCAGTTGCGGCTACAAATAATTTACTACCAGAAAAATCAAGACATGTATATGAGAAATGAAATACATAAACACACTTCCTGAAATACTTATTTGTCTATATCTGTGTTTTATTCCTACCTTCGTAGATAAAATCTTGTATGCGACTGTACGTTATTGGTCTTTTAATAACTCGTGCCCACCTATTTCGGTACGCGCTACGCTTGTACCGAAAAATGGCACTCGTATTAAAAGACCGTCCATAACGTAACAGTTGCATAAATAGCTATTGTAACAAATTTTGTAAAAAAAAAGTGACTTTTGTTGGCTTTTCATTCCTTTGCTTTCCACTACAAATAATAATCTAAACAACGATACCCCACCCCTCGATGGGGTAGGTTAATATATTATTTTACTTCCTCCATTTTCTTTATGGGAGAGGGGCCTTAAAAACATTTTTTTTTGTCAATTTGTATGGCTTTGGGTCAACAAAACACATACGCTGTGAATTTGAAGACTGTAGCTCCAATAGTTGGCTGTAAATCTGTATGACAGACGGATTAACAGACACGTGCCAACAGGACCCCATTTGGACCCTTCTGTTACGGAACCCTAAAAACTGAGTTTACACATAAATCTACTAAGGCCGACTTGGACGAAACACTTTTTAACCTCGTGCTACTAACTCTGAGTTAAGTTTTTCGTGTCAGTGGGCCTTATAAACACCGTCACACTCACTTCCTTCTCCCAGTCGTAAGGGTCTGTATCCCTGATGCCTCTCCTCTTGCAGCATCTCTCCAGCAGTGACGTCAGCATGGCGTAGTCCGGAGTATCAGCGTACTCCAGCTGCTGGACGTGTTCCAGGAACTGCCGCAGTTCTGAAGGTAGGTGCTTGAGGAGTAAGCGGTGGTCGTATTTCTCTTTCATGAGGCCGACCTGTAAAGAAAGTTGGAGTTAGGTGACTTTGCCTGGGAAAGACCAAAAAACGATGGATGGACTGAGTGTAAGATGTCTAAGAAGATCTGCACTATAGTCTACATGTCTACTGTGAGTAGTAAACTGCGGTCTACTCAGTCTATCGAAGGTCTACTCGGTCTACTGATGGTCTGTTTAGTGTACGCATGCTCTGTAATAGTCTTCTGGAGATTTTTTCAGTCTACAGCCTGGTCTACTCGATCTACTGTTGGTCTACTAACCGGCACTTTGTTTTTTTTTTAATATTTTGATTTTGACTTGTGTGCTAAAATACTTTGATTTAGTATTGAAGCATAGCGGACGGTTCCTACAGCTGACTTAGTCTACTCGGTCTACTGCTTGGTCTAATCAACAGCTACTTCTCTTTGATCTGGATTGAACTACTTATCTTTGACCGGGTCTATTGTCTACATGTCTGAGCTGTAGACTATGGTCTACTCAGTCCACTAAAGGTCGAGTAGACCTTTACTGTTGGTCTTCTTAGATTATTAATGGTCTGCTAAGTGCACACGTGGTCTGTAATCATCTACTGATGGTCTTTTCATTCTACTGCTTGGTCTACTCGGTCTACTGACCTGCTCTTTATCCTTGATCTTCCTCCACGGCAGCTGTCCATTAACAAACTCGACCAGCATGTAAAATAAGGACCACAGGTCGTCGTGTCTGCCCATCTCTTTGTTCTTGTGCGCGTTTATTGAGGCATAGCGGACGGTCCCTGAAATCACAATAAAAATATGATATCAAAGTTCAGGAGTGGTGCTTGTGACGTCACTTTGTCAGTATAAAGGTTGTTTTTTGTAGAAGAAATTATATTATCCACAAATGTTTTATTATGTTTTTTAGAAATTAAAGTATAGAATATACATACTAACCGCCGCCATACAACTAAATTGCCGCTGTTTTGGTAGAGTATGACTGCACTTTAGACCCTAAACTGTACATAAAAAGGCAAGCAAGCTGATGACTTATCATTTTTGATCAACGTTAGCTTCCAGTCTAACCAGACATAGCTGAGTACCAGTACGTTACCTGGAGCGATCCTATGCTATATGTCGTCCACAACCCAGTAACTGGGTAACACGTACCTCTAAACCCAGCCGCAGCTCGCGGAGGCCGCACCTGCCCGTTGCTGGTGGTGTACTGTCTCGCTAGACCGAAGTCCAGCATGTACACTTTTCTGCAGTTGGAGGGATGGCGGCCTATACTGAAATTACTCTGGAATCATAAAAATCGAGTGGGTTAGAAAATGAACAAAGCAAACGCGACAGATAAACTTTTGCCTTGAACGAATTAAATAATTTCAGAAGAATGTTCGGTAATAGAACTTATATTTAGGCTTTATTCATATACTAGCTGACGCTCGGGGCTTCGCTCCCGTCAACTGCTTACCCAGCTTACCCTGCCCTACCCACCTACCTAATAATTTTCATATATCATCAATAGTTTTCTCAGCGCACGCCAAAGAATGATTTTTACAGGCAACATTTTGTTACCTTGGGTTACATTATTGCAATTTTCATAAGGATCTCAATTTTTTTTGAAAATATATTATAGCCTATGACACTCAGGAATAATGTAGCTTTCTACTGGTGAAAGAATTTTCAAAATCGGTTCAGTAGATCCAGAGATTACACCCTACAACGTCACAAACTCACAAACTTTACCTCTTTATAATACTAGAATAGATAAGGTTTCTCAAACATTTATTTTTAAGTCGTTTGTTACAATCTGTTTCTGCCACGAAAATCAACGACGTTTCAAAATTTAATAAATTTCAAGTATTCCCATTGGCTGCTGATAATTTTCCCAACCAATCATATGAGTTCATTTACTTTTAACCATTTGCAAAAATTTTAGTTCTTGCATTGATGTTTTTCCGAAGACCAAGTGTTAGTTTAGTTGCACTCCGTTTAAACACAGATAATCTAATAATAGCATACAGATGCCTCATCACATACAAAGAATCCGTGCCACGTAACTAGCGTTTTTCGTCTGATTAAATGATATTTTTTTTTAAGAACATCGATCGCGTTAGGTTTCGTTCCACGGCTATAGATGGTGTTAGCAGCGACTTGCAAGTAAAAGGGTTTTTCAATACAGTTGTTAAACATGGCGTACTTTCAGAGGCTATAATTATGATTCGAAAATTAAATCTTTCGCACAGGCATCTTTCTATTACGCGGTCGTGACTTTTGTTTACGAGCTCGATCATTAGTTTTGCAGTTTAGTTTTAAATGTTTTAGTCAATTTAAAAAAGTTTAGTAGCAAGGAGTTTTCATACTTAAAATAAAATGGGATTTTATTCGAGGCCAAAATGAATGAGTCCGTACGTCTTAGCATAAAATTCTCAAAAGTTTATTAAATGGTTGTTTAATATATTGAATTAACAATTTTAATTTCATTATTTTCACATAAACATTTGTCAAAAATCGAATAGGCTGTATAGGCTGTTTTCGATGTAAAAAAAAAAATTGGTATCTCTAACTATATCTCTAACTCTGTCTCTATCTCTATCTCTAACTCTATCTCTAACTCTATCTCGATCTCGAACTCTAACTCTATCTCTAACTCTATCTCTAACTCTATCTCTAACTCTATCTCTAACTCTATCTCTAACTCTATCTCTAACTCTATCTCTAACTCTAACTCTATCTCTAACTCTATCTCTAACTCTATCTCTAACTCTGTCTCTATCTGTAACTCTATCTCTAACTCTATCTCTAACTCTATCTCTAACTCTATCTCTATCTCTAACTCTATCTCTAACTCTATCTCTAACTCTATCTCTAACTCTATCTCTAACTCTATCTCTAACTCTATCTCTAACTCTATCTCTAACTCTATCTCTAACTCTATCTCTAACTCTATCTCTAACTCTATCTTTAACTCTAACTCTATCTCTAACTCTGTATCTATCTCTAACTCTATCTCTATCTCTAACTCTTTCTCTATCTCTAACTCTTTCTCTATCTCTAACTCTATCTAAGTTTGTATAACTCTATCTCTAACTCTATCTGTATCTCTATCTCTATCTCTAACTCTATCTCCAACTCTATTTCTATCTCTAACTCTATCTCTAACTCTGTCTCTATCTCTATCTCAAACTCTAACTCTAACTCTATCTCTATCTCGATATCTATCTCTAACTCTATCTCTATCTCTATCTCTATCTCTAACTCTATCTCTATCTCTAACAACATCTCTATCTCTAACTCTATCTCTATCTCTAACTCTATCTCTATCTAAGTTTGTATAACTCTATCTCTATCTAAGTTTGTATAACTCTATCTCTAACTCTATCTCTAACTCTGTCTCTATCTCTATCTCTAACTCTAACTCTATCTCTATCTCGATATCTATCTCTAACTCTATCTCTATCTCTAACTCTATCTCTATCTCTAACTCTATCTCTATCTCTAACACCATCTCTATCTCTAACTCTATCTCTATCTCTATCTCTATCTAAGTTTGTATAACTCTATCTCTATCTAAGTTTGTATAACTCTATCTCTATCTCTAACTCTATCTCTATCTGTAAATCTATCTCTAACTCTATCTCTATCTCGATCTCTAACTCTATCTCTAACTGTATCTCTATCTCTAACTCTAACTCTATCTCTATCTAAGTTTGTATAACTCTATCTCTATCTAAGTTTGTATCGAATATTTTACGCGCAAGGAGGTTATATAGCATTGAGATGGAGTTTGTTTTTTTTTTTTTTTTTTAATATGAGTTCAAGTACAAGTGATGAAATGGAATTAACTCCACCCGATATTTTATCTGAGGCCAACACTGCGCAAGATGAAATTTTGCCTCCAAAATCTCGAGAAAGATATATGGCGACTTACGTTAATTTTATTTTATGGAAAAATAAAATTTAATTCTTTGACTTGTTTTTACTATTTCCCACAACTGTATTGAAAAACGTCGTGAGATACACGGGTGTGTAGGTTATTGCAAACTCGTGTCATTAAAAACCCTCGCCTTCGGCTCGGGCTTGTTAATGACAGCTCGTTTGCAATAACCTACTTTCCACCCTTGTATCACAATGTACTATTCTCGGTTCGTGAATACTTAAAAAAAAAACAATTACAGTGATGATTTGTTTTTAGTATTTTTTGAACGTTTTTAAAGTTTCATTGAACCAAAATGTGCTACAATACAAATAAAAAAAAATCGAGTGGATGCCTCAGAAAGGAGAATGACGAAAAGTGGTATCAAAAAGTCTCACGCATCAAGACCAAAATTATATAGTAATTAGTTTCATATTTTTTTACGACATTACGCGTCGGGGATTTGATTTTTGAATAGGGAATTTAATGTTGAGTTTAAAAGTATGGATATTGTTACTACTCCCTTTAAATGACGTTCCGTTTCACATGATATGATTAACTTACCCTTGATTTTTGAAAGAGTCATGATCACTTTAAAAAAATATACTAAGTCGATTCTACATTAATTAAAAATAAACTAGAATATAATAGAATCTCATAGAATATTTATTTAAAAGATTATCATTATTTTATCTATGGTTAATTGGCCGTTCACAGCCGGTCATAAAGATGTAGACAGAATGTATCTAATAGAATCGATTTTTGATGAAAAGACGAACCAGTAATCGTTTCTTTTGTGTAATAAATAACTATAACATCCATGTATATCGTGTCTATATAAATTACGTCGTTGGTAGCGTCGTACAAATGTTAGGTTATTTTCGATTTTATAAAATAACTACGAAATCCGGGTTTTGTTTTCAAAAAGAACTTTTGTAAGAGTTAACATGATCAGTGTAGTCTATAAAAAACAAAGTTTAATTTTGATGCATCATGGTACGGGATTCCATACATCCATGAGCATTCTCCTTTAAAACCGCGCCATTTATTGGAATCAATTTTAAATTATTGATTCAAATAATCTTTGAAATGTGAATTCACAGCCTATAATATTCCTTAATTTTGTGCTTAGGAGAGTTTATTAAACAGGAACATATTTTTATTTATGATAGTCTCTAGAAAATTTTAATATTTCACAAAACTCAATAACAAATCTAAGCTTATCACGACATCTAGTGCAATTTATTTGAGCCAAATTTTCTTTCTTCGTTTTGGGTGACCGTGGTTTAATAGAAAATTCAAGGACAATCAGTTTTATTTACAGCTAATATTGTCCGAAAAATATACAACACTGCAGTGCGAACTTCAAAAAAACTTATAAATCATAACAACTATTTTGGAGTGATAGAGTAAAAAGTAATACTTACAGGTTTAATATCTCTGTGTAGAAATCCTACGGAGTGAATAGAATCTATGGCTTTGAGTATTTGTAGTCCCAGTCTGAAACAATTAACACATACATATTTAACATAGCAATAAACAAGAGTAATGATGGCCCAGTGGTTACCACCCCGACTTACTACTCGTAGTTGTAGGTCGTGGTTTCGAACCTAGACAGGCGCTTTATTTTGTGTATTGTATTTCATCCGCTTCGGCCGTCAAGGAAAATGAGAGTTTCATAACTGGTTTCCATGAAACCTTTTTTTATACGTTTATGTAACTGTTATCCATGAAGGCTTTTGTTATACGTCTTCGTAACAGGTTTCCATTAAGGCTTTTTTATAATATACTATGTAACTGGTTTCCATGAGGACTTTTTTATACGTCTACGTAACTGGTTTCCATGGAGGCTTTTTTATAAGTCTACGTAACTGGTTTCCATGAAAACTTTTTTATACGTCTACGTAACTGGTTTCCATGAAGGCTTTTTTTATACGTCTTCGTAACTGGTTTTCATGAAGGTTTTTTTTATACCTCTACGTAACTGGTTTTTATGAAGACTTTTTTATACGTCTACGTAACTGGTTTCCATGAAGGATTTTTTTTTATAATACTGCGTAACTGGTTTCGAAGGAGTAATTATCCAACGTCCCTTAAGCCACCTACGAAACTGACTACGGAAGAAGAACTACCACTGCCCTCCTCAAAACGGTGAAGAAAAATATCGTGAGGGAACCGGTATGACATAGAACTAAACATTCTAAGAACTGTGACATGCACCAACCCGCCTGTGTCCCAGCAGTGGGAACATTATAACGCCGATTAAGCTAACATACAATGTTATCTAATGTTATTCTGTAATTTGAGTCTACTGCTACGGTCGTGGTTGAGTGAAAAGTTCCAAGTATATCCATACACTTTTTTAACGTAATGGTATTTAGAGTTTTTTTCCTCCCATGCAATTGTAGATCATTGCATTCCTCAAGTCCTCTTTCTTACCTAAGAGTAGTAGACAGAGAGAAGGCTCCTCTAGGCTGCGCCCTCCTCAGTTCCGCTAAGTTTCGACCTTGAAGTTGCATGACCACGTAGTTGAAGCGAGCGTTTCGACCGCATCCTATGAAGCGGCAGACGTGTTCTTTGCCTGGAACATTCAAAAGGATCTGTTAGTGATTAAATCAAAAACTAGCAAATCAAACTAACTTAAACGGCTTAAAGTCAGATTGGGGCACTCCAATGACCGACAATGCGCATATGGGCAGTTTCGATGCAGAAACGTCAACTGCACTAAAAGTGCACCAAATTGCAGTTCTAACACAGCTCGTGACTCGTCTGTTTAAAATCCCACTGTAGCAGCCAATACCACCACCACCATCACATTCAACACTCACCTGCTTCTGCGTCACCAAGTTCAAACCCCCACAACTACCCATTACTTAAGAAGCTACAAAGCTTCTTAAGTACGGCCACCTCCATCTTGAGAACCTGCTTGGTCTACCTTCAGACCTGTTTCTGCGTCACTTGGTAGATACTCTCACAGCTACCCACCTTGCAGCTTCTTCACAACCTGCTTGGTCTATCTTCAGAACTATTTCTGCGTCACCAGCTCCAGATCCTCACAGTTTTCTCCTAACGTGAGGATACCACTCTCTCACCTGATAGTAAGCGATGATGTGGTCGACTGTGAAGCAACGCTTGTCTAGAAGTAACCTATTCACTCTTGACCTGACTCTCAGGTCATAACTACCCACCTTGCAGCTTCTTGAGGACCGCAACCTCCATCTTGAGGACCTGCTTGGGCTGGCGCGCGGACTCCACCTTCAGAGCGACCTGTTCCTGAGTCACCAGGTCCAAACCCTCGTAGATCTCTCCGAAGCCGCCGCCGCCGATCTTCTTTACGACCTGCGGAAAGAGAATTTGCTTGCTAAATGAGAAAAATTGGAAGCAAGAACGGAATGTGTGGTCCTTACTATAAGATAAATCAGCTGTGCCCTGCATTTTGTTGATTCGGTTGCAACCCGTATTCGGTCATCGACTAGTGTAAACGGGTTTTCGGTTAGCCGTATTCGGCTACAGACTGTTTTCGGTGACCGAACACGGCTGACTTGTTGAAACGCGTTACTCATTGTTTGGTTGAATGCGGTTGCAGAATGCAGTTCGGCTGAATGCGGTCGCCGAAGCCGGTAAACCGAGAACTTAAACAAATACGGTCGCCGTATTCGTTTAAGTTACACAGCCCAATTCGGTTAATCGATCCGGTTCAACCGAACGCGATCGCCGTATACGGTGGCCGAACTAATGTAAACAAACCATGACCAGCAGATTTTATGGTTCGAATGAAACGTGAGTAATATTTATGGGTATGTTCTTTCACCTCTAAAAGATTTCCAGACGTCTTCTATAGCGCCCGGCACGTAAGTTGGCAAGGTTTTGGCGCAGTGGGGGATAAGTTCGCACATATCACGCGAACTGACCAACCACCAAATAGAGCGAACGGAACGTGGACGCTACACGATTGGTCAGTCGACCCTGGTGTCAACTGACCAACCAATCGCGCGCCCGGAACGGTCACAAACGTTCCCCGCGCCCCACTTCATAATCAAAAATACCTAAAAACCGACTTCTATGGGGATTATATGGTGCCAGCCATTTATAGACTTCGGCAAGAAAAGCATTGTAACTGCTTTGTTATACCAGAGACAAAGTGTAACTGATGGATCCCTAAATACCACGCCATCTATACCGTTCAAAACGTGCCAGTAAACGTACGCTGTGTTCACACGGTAGTTCAGTTTTGCAGGATCCAGTAAAAAGCCGGTCCCGCAAAACTGGACTGCCGTGTGAATACGGTTGCATCCTGTTTTTTGACCATTCCTACGCTAGTGATCAGGCGAAATGGACTTGAATACTTTGCTAATATTCTATTGGTATTATCGGCGTCGTCGGCAGCGAAATAGAAGATTCTAGGTTCATCCTATCGTGACACAACGCTCGACTTTAGGTATTTTTGTAAATCTAATGAGCGATTTAAGAAGAGATGAGTCAAAATCGCGGACGCGGGGCGGGCGCTGCCACCACTCCACTATCCCGCAAAAAACAGTGTCCAGCAAAAAAACGCACGCAGGAAGCCGTGTGAACACTGCTATAGAAATATATGTGTCATTAAACGGGATCCCGCTTTTTACTGGACGACGGATCCAGTTTCCGGTGACAAAACCGAACTGTACAAATCGACGGGATCAGCATTTTGCAGGATCCTGCATGCGGTTTGCTTGTGTGAACACTAACATATAATCTCTTTTGCGATCAAACGGGATCCTGCAGAAAACGGGGTCCTGCAAAAACTGGACTGCCGTGTGAAAGTGCTGTCAGATAACTCTTTTGATGTTGGTTGACCATTATCTCACCTGATGGTAAACGATGATGTGTTTGACGGTGGATTAACCTATTCATTCCTAGAGTAAAAGATCTCTGCTCTCAAACTGCCCTGCTAAAAGATTACTTTGCTGGAAGCTCCAAAGCTTCAAGCGATTAAGTACCTTGTGCAGTGCAATTCTTCTGCCAAGCACTATTCCACTTTAGGTACTTGTGTGGGACAAATGCCTAAAGTGGAATAGTCGAGTAACCGATTAACTATCGACTATTTTCTCGCTCTGAAAAAACGTACAAAAGATATAAGATCCCGTGTCAATAAAAGAGACAGTTATAGTACCTAATAGTTGATCGCCGGCTGTTCACACCGGCGAGTACTCTCTCAAAACAAGTTGGTCGCAGCCACATGAGCTATCAAAGTTGTACGCGCTCAGCGATGCTCGCTTGGCGGTCAGAATTCACGCCGAGATCAACCAGCATTTCTACCTACAGTGCGGCCGCCCCGAGCGAGTCGTACGACTAATCGGCCGTCGCACAAGAACACTCGCGTCTCGCTGCTCAAAAACTCATTTTTAGTTTCTAGCTTTATTCGGTACCCGCTGATCTTTGGCGGTGGAACAAGTGCCTTAGGTGGGGTCGGCTCTACTAATCTCATGGCGCCAGGACAATCTGTCCTGCGCTGTTGGGTCGGGTAGTTCTTTCCTACTGGTGCTTTGTCATGCTAGTCCACCATGTAGCCGGAGGTCTACATCTACCTTTCTTGTGTTCAGGTAGTTGCAATGATTTCTTCACTACATGTTCCACACGCCTCTTCGCATCTCGTGACCGTACCATGAGACGGCTCTCAGTTAGTTTCTTGTGCAGTGCAAGGGGATTTAAGTCCCTCAAACCTCCATTGAAAAAGAAGTATCCTCAGACCCGACGGGTTTTGTGTTTTGGCCCGGGCAACTTGGCAATGGTTGATGTCGGACTAACTAAAACTGTCGGCATAACTCTGCTTGCACGATGTAGGCTTTTGTGTAACGTCTAGATGCCGCTTCACAACTATAAGGGACAAATTCCCCTCAAACCGGCCTTGCGTGGCAAAGTCCTTACCTTCCAGCGCTCCTTGACGACGTGGCCCGGCTGCAGCAGGTCCTCGGACGCCATGGTGATGTGGTGAGCTCGGCGGGACGTGTCGCAGCGAGACGCCGGCGACTGACGTCCGCCGAAGTTCGGGAGGGTTCGGGACCTGGAATGAGAGGTGGACGAGTCAGATTATGAGAGAAAAACAGATTAGCCAGCGAACGCCTTGCTGCGTCCTCCAGGCAATGTACTAAGTGATGGCTAGAGCGTTCGGCTCCCTGTTTATTCGCATTGGATTTTTTAAAATATTAATAGACTCGCCCTTGACCACTATCTCTATGGCAAGCGATGATATGATCGACGGTGAAGCACCCTTGCCATTTCACTCTTGATTAGACCCCTAGGTTTGTAGCTATCAGGAAACACAGACTACAGCAGGGCATTCTAATCCTTAGCTGTACCTCCCGAAGCAGCCGTGCCACGAGAGCACCTGTGTCGCTCGAAACGTCAGGGAGCCGTACTTCATCCCGAGCCAAAGGCGAGCACCGGCCTGTTCACCTCGGCTCGATTGTAAAGAGGCATTGTTGATCTAATGGCGGGCGAATCTTGAACATAGCAACAAGACTCGTCCACCATTCTGCCAACAAGGCCTTCGAGAAAGAAGCTTTGATTTGCACAGTCCCTCGCCGCACGTCTTCGCCTTTTCCCGTTTTTCAATTGATTCAGTTTGCGCCTTGCGGTCAAGTTTAAATACCCTTTTATATTGATATAAATAATGATTTTTGCGTAATAAATTGTGCGAGGCACAGAGTGCTGCATGCAGGATAGCACAAGCGAAGGTCCAAATAAAAGGGCAACGTCGAGGAGAAATCCGACAGCGCACGAAGAAAACCGAAGAAGTACGAGCGCGCGCTGACTAGTCACATACTGTACCTACGCTAGCAGGCGCTATTGTGTGTTTACACTGAGCATCAGCTGTGTTGTTGTTATTTCAGTTTCGTCATATTTTACGAAACTGAAAGACTGTAAATTTAATGAATCTAATCCATAAGACACCTCTCTTTTTTTTCTTTATTGAAGGTCATTGGTCCAGTACTAGTTTAGTCTTACTCATTCCACTAATATTATAAAGGCGAATGTTTGTGAGTGTGTGTGTTTGTACGTTTGTTACTTCTCCACGCTCCAACGGCTGGACGAATCTGGATGAAATCTGGCACAGAGATAGATTATAGTCTGGCCAGCAGGTAGGTATTTTTATCCCGGTATAGTGTTCCCTTGGGATGATAAAACACTTTTCACGCGGGGGAAACCGCAGGCAAAAGCTTGTCTATTATATAGACTACATCAGTTGTTGACCACTGAACTTCATCTACAGAGAAAGTGCATCTATGTCAAACCGTTCGGGAAATATGGCGTGATGTTACGAGATAAATTCAGCCGCATCTGCGTAGGCGAGCGCTCATCGCAATATTAAATCGAGATCCCGCCGGTGAAGGTCAGAGTTCAAATGCGCTACCTGTTTGAACTTTATTGAGTTCGAGTCGTAAAGGTTCAGCCTTTTATTAGGTTATACAGCGATTGAACTTGTTGCCTTGAACTGTCGGGGCATAAGTAATGAACTAGGGTTAATAAAACAATTACATTTTTTTGTACAAGACTTTCTTCAAGCGGGCTTTGCCACTGGCTGGATAATCAATGATAAAATCTAAAAGCTATGTTCCATGTTTTTGTATATAGGGTAAATTTTTCAAGTAGGCTTGGATGGCTAATGATACAGTTCTAGTATTCATAAATATCGGCCTAGTTCAGTTTTTCGCTATGCCTCATATGTTTTGGATTTGGCCATACAAGGCCACTTGAAAAACTCATTCCGTGTACTATGTACGTAGTTAAGTTTAGTATAAGTATAGCTTAGTATTATCAATTGAGTTTGTACATATTATGTATACTGTTACAGCGTTGTAATAAAGACTTGAATAAAAATAATACCCTTGAAACTAAATAGATAATTACAGAAGGTCGACTCCATACAACGAGCGAAAACAGTCGCACGCACCTAGAGACGGGAACGTACGGCGAGAACAAACAAATGACAGTCAGATGCACTGACTGTACAATCTTTATCCGAAGCCGAGAATCGAGTTCCATCTGAATTGGAAATGTACTGATTTCAGACGGACGGAGTTCGGATACATTGCGGTATAGGGGAGGCCCTACAAGAAGTACTACTGCTACTTCGGACTGAAATTTCTCGGATTCGGATCGGATGCAGTGCGTCACCGCTCAGAGCATGTTTTTGTCTGCATCATCACCTGCTAAAAGGGCCAGTTATATTTGAGTCTCACGTAATACGGGATTCTACTTAGAATTTCCTAACGGAAAAACCCAAAACAATTCCCACCATTTCATCATTAATTTCATCACCACTGCTGTTAAAACGATGAAGGAAGACCCAGCAGTGGGAACATTATAATATTAGTAGCTGACCCGGCAAACTTTGTTTTGCCATAAAAACACCTAACATTTATCTACCCTACCTAAAAATAGATAGTAGCCGATTCTCAGACCTACTGAATATGCATATAAAATTTCGTAACAATCGGTCAAGCCGTTTCGGAGGAGTATGGTAACTAACATTGTGACACGAGAATTGTATATATAAGATTATATTTTTACGTTTTAAGTCACGGTTGTATTGTATTATATAAATTGAAGCCGCAAAATGTCCAACTCCTAAGATACAGGTCTGCGTACCTAGTTTAGGAGCCCGGAAAGCTGACAATAATTTTAAACTTGGTATTAGTACAACCCACTGTTTCCATATGCCATGTAATTTGTTGTTGTTCTTTATGTACTTAATAAATAAATAAGACTGATGATGAACCCGGGAATAGCAGGGCCTCGCGCTCAGCAGTAGCACTTGAGGCCACCAGACGAACGAAGCGAGGAGTAGAAATTAGTTACGAGATTCTTGTTACTCGTAATAAGCAATGTTCGTCATTTCTCAAGCGTGGAGTGTAATATTCGACTTCGTAAATAAGTAAATTCTCAGTAGAAACCCAGAGTCTAGATTAGTGGCTTGTAAAGATCGCCACAAATTATCGAACGCGGCTGACGGACGCGACTAACACTAGCGACTTACAGAATATTTGGGTAAGAATATCACCCTTATACCAACTAAGTCGGCTTCCAGTCTAACCGGATTCAGCTAGGCACCAGTATTTTACATTTGACCTCCACAACCCAGTAACTGGGTAACACGATAACCCTTGGCAAGACTGGTGTCAGATTTCAGGCTTCTGACTATACGTAACGACTGTCAACGATCTTCAAATGACAACAGGGACCAACGGCTTAACGTGCTTTCCGAGACACGGAGGAAACTCGGTATGTTGAAATGGTCACCCATCCACGGACCGACCTCGTCAAGCGTTGCTTAAAATGAAGATCGACCCGTGCGGCTGTTATTATTTAGCCACAAGCTCACCCTGGGCACAGATAATATAATACTAGCATACAGATGCCTCATCCCATACAAAGAAACCGTGCCGACGTAACTAGCGTTTTTCGTCTGATTAAGATGACTTCGATCGCGTTCGGTTCCGTTCTACCGCTATAGATGGTGTTAGCAGCGACTTGCAAGTAAAAGGGTTTTATCGGTTCGAGACAATTTTTTCTTTAAATACAGTGACGATTTGTTTTATAGTATTTTTTGCACGTTTTTACAGTTTCATTATACCAAAATGTGTTACAATACAAATAAAAAAATCGAATGGCATGCCTCAGAAATTTAAAACCGCGCCATCAAATTTAAATGATCCGCAGGCTTATTACGAATGAAACAGCAATTAGCAATATTTGCGCAGAGATTGTACAATCATCGTGCGATTATCGCTTTACGTCAAAAAATTGGAAGGCTTATTTTTTGCGAATTAATTGCTCTTCAATCACGAATCCGCATTATATATGATCTATAGCCACACCATAATAATTTTACGACAGCACTGCTAACAATAAAAATCTGCTAACTGAAATATGCATTTATCGCAAGGTGATCGCGATCATTTCGTATTACGTATGGTTTTTGATAGCAGAACGACAGCGATCGGCGAGCAAATGTGACTGTCAAATTGCGATAACTTTTTCCCTTGTTGTTGGTCGATTGTTAATCGCTCGCTGATGGCTGAGTAGGTACAGAAGTTTTTGAGTATTTGGCGGCTTTTTTCGTGTGTTATTTTGTGGCTACTTTAATTATTCGCAAATTAGAATAATAATATAAAAGTAAATATTGAAATAACAAATTCCTAGTGAATATTATAATGACAAATTGGTGTTGTTTTGTGTCTCTAATGTCTACGCAACTGGACTATTTGTTGAATCATTGAAACAGAAGTGATCACGGTAAAGTGGAGGATTTTTTATATACTATAGTGTTGGCTACCTCAGCGAAGCTTATATGTTTACCTACTAAATACTTACAAACACATAATATTGTGATAAGTCCGCAATAAGTATCTTCTATTATATGCTTTTTTATATGGCAAGCACCGATGTCGACTATTCTGCCAATGTCTAAATTAAATTAGAAAAATAAATTTTACTTTTCATAGCTCAAATACGAGATAATGTAGTATATTAAGTGCTGTCCTAATGCATTATCGATTCGATTTCTTATAACAATCGACAATTCGAAGAAATTTTAATCAATTTTACACATTGACATTTTAGTCATCCAGTTTTTCAAATTAATTATTATATTATGTAAATATAAAGAAAATATCCAATTTTCACTGCCATATTTACTTTACACAAATACTTTAAATCTGCGAATATTAATTTACCGGCATTGGAGCTAAATAGTAATCAAATTGACTATTGTAAAAAAACAGCCTCCACGAAGTGTTGCTCTTTCATAAGCTGGTTAATTCATCCAATGATACATTTTATAAATCATCAGACAGATAAAATAGCTTCTATTAAAAGTGACTGTCAAAAAAAAGACTTGACTAAGGGCGCGTACACATAGAACATCCGTTTTACAGGATCCTTTTTAACTGTATGGATCAGTATTTTTTACTGGATCCGGAATACTGTATTCTGTATGAACTCGCTCATACAACTACATACGCTAATAACATATACGTTTAAACGGACCTGTAAAACGGATGTTCTATGTGTACGCGCCCTTAAAGGCCTCAGTAGCCAGGTCACTAAATTGATCGCGCAATAATTGTACAATTATTGCTACTTGCTGTTCCTTACGTAATAAGCCCGCCGTTCAAATAATCTTTGAAATGTGAATTAAGAACCCAATATTCTATGATTTTGTGTATCAGAGAGTTGATTAAAAAATAACATAATATTTGTATGATCAATTCCAGAAAATGTTAATTTGACACTCAAATCGATGCATATCGCGCATATCTAGTGACATTTATTTCAACCAAATTTTCTTTGTTAACTGGGACCTTGTGACTTATACCCATCTCCACAACCCTTTCGAGGAACACACATATGCTATTACGTTATCAAGTCCACAATATCATCACGCCAATCCTCCCAACAAAAGGTAAGCAGAACCTAGACAACGCGATGTGCTGCTTTCAAACACCTCATGTCTTGTTACTTATTCATGGGAGCTTTTCAGACGTGCCGTTTGACGAATGTAAAAGAGGGACCTCGGGCTAGAACTCGGGGAGTGTTTAGAATGACCTAGGTTAATGTTGGGGGCTATTATTAACCGATTTCAAAAAAGGAGGAATATCTCAATTCTTCGGAATACTTTTTTTTATGTTTTCCCCGATAAATCAAAGACGCCTGAACCGAATTGTTTTTTTTTTTTTGTTTTGTTCCAGGTGGTCCCGTGGTCATCCGGTCAGGATCTGATGATGGGATCCTGGAGAAATCGAAGGAACTCCTCAAATATGATAGGCATACATATAGAGCTTTTGATATTTTCATCAACAATGTAATCATTTGCACTCAAAAAGTATCATTTGGTGAAGTGGATCTGATGAGGAAGACCACAGATGGCCACTGGAACTCCTTAATGCTAAGTATGTCACGGGTATAAGATATCTTGAATAGTTAACCGACTATGATGAAGCAAATGAACATAAGTAAATAGTACTGATGAAAATGGTACCATCGAACTGATCTGATGATGAACCCGGAAGGTAGGCACTGGAACTCCGAAATAAAACAATGTATCCTAGTCGTGTTTCTGCTTATTGGAATCGCCTTGAGATGTACTTTGTCAATGATTTTCATGGTAATTTGAGGTACGCACCAAAACTAAAAAGAGATAAATAAAACTATTTAAAAGAGAAGTAACAAGTCGGTGACTTTGGTACCTATGTTTTCCGTGTTTCGACACCAACTTCGGAAAAGGAAGTAATTTTTAACTTTGTAGTATTTGGTTTTGGAAGTCGGTTTGATTTTTTTGTTGTTTTTTTAGAACAGTAAAATAGCCTCGCACAGTGTTTTTTTTTTTTTGTGGGACAAGAAACCATGGAACAGTGTGGTGGGATAATCCCGAAAACAGCAATCAACAGTGGCGATCACTAGAAAAGCGCTGAGGTAATGAAGCTCACCGAGTCTCGGGACAAAAATTTAACTATCTCAGACTCGCAACCACAGAATAAATAATAGTACACCGCAGCTAAATGAATTAGAAAATAAAATTATTCATTTATTTTAATTTTAAAACAAGTTTTTCTCGTTTTCTTCTCAGCAAACCCTTTCATTTGATGCCCGTGGCCATGGCCGTGCACAAAAAATAACTAGTCCGCCATCTTAGGCCGTCCGCCATATTGGATTTAGCATGACGTCACTTAGCTAACCATGCATTGTCACCCAAACTAAACGTGTATGCAAAATTTCATCTTAATCGGTGGTGGATAACTGCTTTAAAATTCAGTTGCAAGATTTGAACCGAACACACTTACATACACATTGCAAGTTAAATAAAAGCTTGTAAAAATAATGTAGGACTCACCTCAATAACGGGTTGGGTTGTATGCGCGGTGCGCTAGCCGCTTCCTGCCGACGCTCTTCCCTCTGCAACAAAGAACAGGACAAATTATTTAAAACTAAAGATAAATGAGATTTTTTTATAGTCTACTAGCGGACGCCTGGCGGTTTCACCCGCGTATTTCCCGTTCCCGTGGGAATACAGGGATAAAAAGTAGCTTATGTCACCAGGAGATACTGAAGCTTCCCAACGGCGAAATATTTTTTGAAATCGGTCCAGTAGTTTTTAAGTTTTTTCGTTACATACAAAAACACAAATCTTTCCTCTTTATAATAGAAGTATATGAGCTCGCGCTTGACCACTATCTCACCTGATGGTATTCGACGCTGCGGTCGACGATGAGGGCACGCTTGCCTAGAACTAACCTATTCACTCTTGACTTGAAGGCTGAACTGACGAGGGGTCAGTAAATAAAGACTCCGTTAGGGAATTCCATCCCTTAGTTGTACACACAATGAAAAGTATTCCCAACCGTTTAGAGCGTATGAGTGAGATATCCAATTTGTTATGTGTGGAAGCACTGTGCCAATTCTATGAAATAAAACTTACTGGTACGACAACACATTGTATAATCTGCAACACAGCTTGTTCCAAAGACTTCATTATTGTTTATCAACGCCACTTTTTATCAGTGTATAATTATTTATAACTTCAAGATCACAATAACATTGAAACATCACTATGCACGTGTACTGTGTCACATAATTTGTCGAATACTGAAGGTATCCGTTTCACAGGTCCTTATAAGGCATGGAAATAAACAATTCAAATTAGTATGTTTCACGCGTACCTATGTCGCAGCTGGATCGTTGAAATGGCCATTTCATGATATGGCCGGTCTTATCAATAATGTAGGGTCCCGGATACAAACGTAGATTACTGTTTACAGGGTGGAACGGCAATTTGTGATCTTTCTCTTCGCTTCTGCCCATGTAAATGTACAATTTTCTACAAGGAATTCATAGATAAACAAAAAAAAAAATACTCTCTCTCTCATACAAATTTTGGTCAGCTGACAATTCCTGAAAGCTTAAACCTGGGGGTCTTTAAGTCAAGAGTGAAGAGGTTTCGTTTAGACAAGCGTGCTTCACCGTCAAACAGATCATTGCTTACCATCAGGTGAGATAGTGGTCAAACGCGAGCCTATAGAAAAATAAATAAAAACGGCAAAAATAACACTTTTGTTGTATCGGAAAAATTTAATATTAATTTTATTCTGTTTTTAGTATTTGTTGTTATAACGGTCACAGAAATACATCATCTGTGTAAATTTCAACTGTCTAGCTATCAGGGTTCATGAGATACAGCCTGGTGACAGACAGAACGGATACTGGAGTGTTATAATAGGGTCCCGTTTTTACCCTTTGGGTACGTAACCCTAAAAAAGAACATGTCAATAATGGGAATAAGGGTAAATATCAGCGTTACTATCGGTAACTATTATACGACATGATCGTACAATGTTAAGCCATATTATACAACGTTGAATATTCAATCATATGACCGGCCACTTCATGAAATGGTCAATTCAACAATCTGCCTACGACGACGCCTATAAGTTTTGACAGTAATCTTTGATTGAGATAGTAGGTCGGTGAACCGGTTGTAATAAGGGTTTTCGTTGGAAATAACTGTCAGTCAAGTACTCCAAACTTCATCTTCCCTGCCAATACTCAGTAAATGGGTTTTAGAGGTCAGATGGAAAGGAACGGGCTGTTTGGGGACGGTGCTTTAAATTTAGCTATTACTAGCTGATCCTCGGGGCTTCGCTCTCGTCAACTAGGTGCCTATCTACCTACCCTGCCTCTACCCTTGCCTACCCTGCCCCTACGCTGCCTACCCTGTCTACCCTCGCTGCCCTGGCTACCCTGCCTGCCCTGGCTATCCTGGCTACCCTGGCTACCCTGCCTAACCTGGCTATCCTGCTCACCCTGCCTACTATTTTTTATCTATCATCAATCGTTTTCTCAGCGCACGCCAAATAATGTATTTTACAGGCAACATTTTGCTACCTTGGGTTACATTATTGCAATTTTCATAAGGATCTCTATTTCTTTTTTACTTATATTATAGCCTATGACACTCAGGAATAATGTAGCTTTCTACTGGTGACAGAATTTTCAAAATCGGTTCAGTAGATCCAGAGATTACCCCTTACAACGTCACAAACTCACAAACTTTACCTCTTTATAATATTAGTATAGATGAAGTTCTGGTCAAACTGACTAAAAACACTACAAAGTGAAAAATAACTTTCTTTTTCGAAGTCGGTGTCTTTGGTAGGTACCAATATTTTTCGTTATGGACACCGACTTCGAAAAAGAAAGTTATTTTTCAGATTGTAGTGTTTTTAGTTGGAAGTCGGTAGATTTTTTTTGTAAAAATGTTTTTTTATTTTACACTTTTCAGTTGTACCTATTAAGCAACTTGCCTTTAGTAAGGTAGGTACTTATAATGCCAGAATAGATTACCCGAATACCATAAAATGAGAGTGTACTAAGGTGAACTGTACACATCTGCGTACCTCTTATAGTGTACTGCCGTGATGTTATGTTTTGAAATGGTATAAACAATAAACAGACATGCGATTGCAGCAATCCCGAGAGATTTGCCGTTATTTATTGAAGAGTTCTGTTGTATATCTTCGAAGTTCTTCATCAGATCTTCACCAAATTAATATGGGACCAATTCAAAATCGGTTCACAATTGACGGAGATATCGGTGAACAAAAAAAAAACATACATGAAGTCGAACATAGAACCTCCTCCTTTTTTGAAAGTCGGTTAAAAACGGAGTAAAATTACGATCTATCGTAATTTGAGCTTTTCATTTGAATTATCAGCACCGGTAATCCACCGAAATCCAGAAAATTTCCTTTTAAAGCCATATTGAACTGTAAGACAGTATAGAAAAAGTTGGCCGAAGCATTGGAAATGTTTTCTTTCATTGGTAAGTAAATTTTGTTTAAATTGTGTGTCAAAAAAGTGGCACGCTTGGTTCATACATTTATGGAGGGACTTGGGTTATCTAGTTAGATTTGTCTGTGGTGCCAACTAACTTGTATGTAAGTAGTTTTCTATCTGTAGCCTCTGAAGGCAAGGCCGACCAACAAATTTTAAAGTTACAATAAAATATATCTTCTATATTATATAAAAATGAATCCCTATTTCCCTTGGTCACAGCATCACGCGTGAACGGCTGGACCGATTTCGCAAAAAAATAATTGTTTTGTTTGTTGGGAGAAAGTTATTATGAAAAAAAAAATAAGAAAAGAGAAATTGGTACCTTAACTACATAGGTAGAGTAGGTACGTAGGTAGGGTACGGTAGTTACGGTACGGTAGGTAGGTTAGGGTAGGTAGGTTAGGGTAGGTAGGGTACGGTAGGCAAGGTACGGTAGGTAGGGTAGGCTTGTCGAAAAAATATCGATACATCGATATATCGATATTTTTGATTCGATATATCGATATTTTTTGCCGATATATTTTCATCCGATACATCGATATATCGATACAAAATATTCAATATTGAAAATCGTATCAAAAACGATATTTTTTTTCAAATTAAGTTTGGTAGCAGAATATTTAACAGAATTCAAAGCCGTAAAATATAGGAAAGAACGGAAAATTACTGTAATGTCTATGACTATAATGTTTTGTTAGTTTTGCTTGTGTGTGTATGTGGCGGCCGCGGAGGCAGTCATCATCAGTCACTCGTTACTCACTTTCAAATGTGAGTTCTTTTGCGTTTGTGTGTGTGTGGTGCGTGTCATATTTTAATATTTTTAGAAGATTGCTATTTGTATTTTTGTTATTTTAAATTTATGCCTATTAAAAAGGAATAACGATTAAAATACCATCGATTTTATTAAGTTTCTCATACATTAAAATAGTGTACATTTTGTATAAAAATTCTATTTAAAACAAAAAAAAAACCTGAAAACTCTGAATATCGGACCGATATATCGATATTTTTTTCCTCGATATATCGAGGTCGATATTGATATTTTAATAAATATCGATACATCGATATATCGATATATTTTTTCACTTTCGACATCCCTAAGGTAGGGCACGGTAGGTAGGGTACGGTAGGTACGGTACGGTAGGTAGGTTAGGGTAGGTAGGGTACGGTATGTAGGGTACGGTAGGTAGGGCACGGTAGGTAGGGTACGGTAGGTAGGGTACGGTAAGTAGGGTAGGATAGATAGGGTAGGTAGAGTTAGGTAGGGTAGGATAGGTAGGGAAGGTAGGGTTAGGTAGGATAGGTATACTCGGAATTTTTATTCGATTCCAGATTTGACAATTTCAGTGTTGCAACGTTATGACAAGTACTAAATAGTGACGTTGCAAAATTATTCGATATGGAAATGGAATATTTCCGGATCGATTCTTCTCGTTTATAATTTTACTCTCGTAAACTAAGTATATCAGGAAATTAAATATTTCTGAACCGATAATTTAGTTTTGACGATTAATTAACGATCTGAGACGTTTCTTTTATAATTGTGTGTGAAATAAATAAAAAAATGTGATCATGAAGGAACATGACAAATAAAACAGATAGATGTATTATGGTAATAATTTATTTTATATATTGTCGCCGTCATCGCTATCGCTATCCCTGTCACTTTCTGTAACATTTATTATAAATGTGTCTGTGATATTGTCAATTAACATATCTAGCCTACTCATGTTTTCCTCTTCTTTGTCAACATGGGATACGCATTTAGACTATTCGGTAGCCGTAATTTTTTTAATGCCTTCCTGAAATAAATTTCTCACGTCTGTCAGTTTGAAAGTTTTATTATTTTGAGCTACATGCCCCTTTACCTGCGCCCATATCAATTCGATAGGGTTAAGCTCGCAATGGTAAGGGGGCAGTCTTAAAACCGTGATCCCATGTTGTGCTGCCATTTCGTCTACAGCGTACTTATAAAAGACTCGTTATGTGGAATCAGTTCTAAAAGCGTAGCTTTAACCATATCTGGTTCGTAATGAATATTTTTATTGGCACACTGATTGTTTATCGATTTTTGTGTTCATCACTACACTATTATATGTGGTATCATTATTTCACAAAATGACAGTAGCTAATGTCAAATCTGGAATCGAATTAAAATTCTGACTATAGGTATATGTAGGGTAGGATAGGATAGGGTAGGGTAGGTAGGGCAGGGTAGGGTAGGTAGGGCAGGGTAGGGTAGGTAGGGCAGGGTAGGTGAATGTTTGGTGTTTTTTTGGCAAAACAAAGTTTGCCGGGTCAGCTAGTAATAAATAAAATAATCCTTATGGTGGCTAGTTACCTGTGGTTCATGTCGTCGTGCTCGCTGTGCGGGGGCAGCTGCAGGCCCAGAACCCTGGGACGCTGTGTCCGCTGACGATGTGGACGATTCTGTAACCGAAGTAAAGGGTTGCTGAAAGTAGACCAGAGTAAAGGGTAACGTAACTACGTGATTAAAAGAGTATGCAAGGTGCCACCTTCACGAGCGATAATATCGAAGCGATGCGATGAGCGACATTGACGAGTAAAACGTTAACGACATGCCGTGAGACGCGATCAACTCGCAGTGCAAATCTTTTTACACGACTGCCGAAGGAGGGTAATGTGTTTATCAGTCTATGTATGTATGTATGTTTGTTTCTATGTGGCGTTCTAGAGACTACACACGTTGGCCGATTTCGATGATTCTTGCGTCAATCCATTCGTCTTAACATTGCGAGTGTCACTTTTTAAAATTGCTAAATAGAAAAATGGTGCATATTGGGCGCCATATTGTGGGCTCCCAATTTTTTTCTTCTTCCAAACCCATCGTGTGTATCAAAATAAAGGGTTCTAAGAGTTGATTTAAAATATATATATATATATCAATTCGAAAAAAAATAATATTAACTTAAAAGTTATAAATAAAAAGAGTTCATTCAAATAATCAAAAAACCCGACTGCAACTGAATAGACGTAAACAAGAAGAAAATCATGCTGTGCAGTCGGAGGATACATATTCACGAGCTGGCTGACCAAAACGCAATGTATTTTGAATACATCAACAGTGCAATGCGTTGTTGCGGACACGCGGCACTCCGTCGCGACAATACAAAGGCGGAAAATAATCGTCTCGTGGAGATCACCCGACGACAGCAGTGTGAATTCGTGGCGATACACTCGCCAGTGGAGGTGACGCCTAAAGCCTCATAATATCTACTAGACAACATATTATGTCGCGCGACATGATGCTCACCATATTGAACGGCAACGAGGAACTTTTGTTTAGTGTTGACCTTCATGTATTGCCTAGTGGATACAAAGCTTAAGGTTGCCCAGTCGACGGCACGCACTATTTTGTGAGCAGGGTTAAAATGATGCTCACCATATTTAGTCCAGTCAACGAGGATATTTGTTGTATGGAGACTTCCGAAAAATTCTCCCGCCTATGAAATTTGGCATGTGATGAAATTAGGTAATACAGATTACAGATGTAAAATAATCCAACAAATTATGTTACGAGAAGTTAGGTATTTTTACCTAAACATGAAAATTGCTTATAGGGCTCTGTGAATATTTCCTCAGACTGAAATACTTTCTGTATACGTATGTATGCACTAGTTAGAATAAGTATGTAAAGGTATCCAACATTTTTTCGATTTTGGTGATACCCCAAATTTAACTTTTAACATTTTGCGCTATAACTTCTACTGAAAAATTGATCTGCTAATTGTTATTTTTTTATATGTTTTTATTTCCTTAAATACATAGCTTTGTTTAGTTATCCAAAAGATTTTCCTTTTTTAACCATGTTTTTAGATTTTTGCTTAATTATGTAATGTGAAAAATATCTCCGTGCATTTTCATACCTTTATTAGTCATATGATTTTATATTAAATAAGAATTATCAATTATCCAACAAATTTTCGAACGTTCATTATATTTGTTAGGATAGTTCGCTTATTTATGCTAGAGCGTAAGGGTTGACCTTCACTTGACCGCTCGGAGCTGCTTTGCCGTGCATTACTTTTGGAGTATTGTAGGCGGGTTTTGTGGCCACCGTTATTATTACAAATATTTTTTTATCTTATTATGCATTTCTTATGTGAAGTCATCTAGTTACCACAAACTGTCAATGTCATGTCATCAATGTTTCTCATTCGATTTTGTACTTAACCATCAAGATTTGAAGGTTCAAAATCATTTGGAGAAAATTTTCAGTTTTGTACAACCTAATGTGCTGTTGACTGTAAAAAGGCGTTTAGAAATTTGCTTTATATTTCTAAAGAATATTTATTACTTATACGGATTTAAAATAAACGTTTGATACCTCCTTAAGGACTTTGTAAACTATGCGAAAAAATGGTCAAAAAGTATGTTTAGAAAGACACCTGTTGAGGCGATATCGAGTAAGATAAAATAAGATTATTATTATGTCCCTTATGTAATGTTCTTTTCTTATCGTCTACATTTATTTTTATTTATATAAAATAAATGTAGACCATAAGACACCGGTATCGGGAACAAGGTCTAAGCATGAAGTCCAAGTCTTGTATGCACTAGGTAAGTGCCCCCAAGGACAATCCCCGGTTGGTGCAGGACTATTGTTAAATATGAAGACAAATATATTGGGCTGTGGGTTTTGGAAGGTTTATTGGATCGATTACCTAAAACTGTAGAATTACTATTAGCCCCTGCCTGACCACTGTTGAACTACACGACTATAAAATGGCAGGGGTGACATGCACACTCAATTAATGGGCTACCATAGTCCGCTATAGCGGACTATGGTAGTAGATCCGCTATAGCGGACCGCTATAGCGGATCTCCAATCAAGCCAGCCTTAGGCAGGAGAGAGATGGGAACTCTGTGCCCTATCAGTGTTCGCTCCGACCACTGATAGAAAGGCAAGCCGGAGATGAGAGACACATCGTCGCCACAGCCCACCAGCTCGCCACAAAGCTG
The DNA here is from genome assembly GCA_964057195.1 of Orthosia cruda. Lineage (NCBI taxonomy): Eukaryota > Metazoa > Arthropoda > Insecta > Lepidoptera > Noctuidae > Orthosia > Orthosia cruda. The sequence goes on along the minus strand of OZ059852.1, from coordinate 2,174,758 downwards.
CCCTGCGGCATATTATTATTATTTTTACATGACTTTGCCAATCTCGGGACCCTGGGATCCCGATCCTCTGAAAGGCGTGCAAGGGGCTGAATTCAACTCGCAGAGGCCTTGTTAGGCATGTATCGGGAAATGTGAAATCAACCGATGATTATCCCTGTATGCACTACGCAATTGCATCCCCTGTTGGTGCAGGACTATTGCAAAATATGGAGAAAAATGTATTGGGCTATGGGTTTGGTAGGTTTGGTTGATGGATTGCCTAAAACTATAGGAGGATTAATGGCCCCTGCCTGACCACTGCTGAACTCATCATCATCATATCAACCGAAAGACGTCCACTGCTGGACATAGGCCTCCCCCAAGCGTCGCCACATTGATCGGTCCCGTGCATCTCGCATCCAGCGGATCCCCGCAACACTCAGTTAATGGGCTCCCATAAACGGTTTCTAGCACTTGAGTGACGTAGCGCCAAGGCTATGTTGCCCATATCCGGAGGTGCTTGAGGAGTGGAGAGGTATACCACGGCTATCAGGACATTCCCGGAAGTACAGTCAAGATCCCTACAAGCATCTTGTTGGGTTAACTTTCTTCCTCCGAGCACGTTTGCTCTGGTGAATCTCCACTCACGCCAGCCAATTAAGGCAAGAGAGTGGTGAGGAACAAGACTTCTCCCAGGTGTTCGTCGAGGCTCTTGGCTATTATGCCATAGGCTCTCACGACTATCGGCACAATTAATGCTGTATTCACATCCCACATGTCGACAACTTCGCGAGCCAGATCAAGATACTTAGTTTTCTTATCTCCCTCAGCCTTCAAGAGGTTCTCGAATTGAGGGACCGCTATGTCAACAATCATTGCGCGACGCTCTAGTCGGTCTATCACCACTATGTCAGGCTTATTGGCAACAATAGCCCTGTCAGCGATGATAGACCGATCCCAATACAACGTGACATTGCCATTTTCGAACACTGGGTCGGGCATATACCTGTAGTAGGTACCGAAACGCAGCCGGGCTACGGACGCCGATTGGTCTACATCGAACCCATGTAGTTCCCGGAAAAAGCGTCCGTGAAGCTCCTTACTTTGCCATACCTCCCTGCGGGCGTTATTGTCAAGCACCAGTTCTCATTAGCCAAGGAGAGCGGGCTGAGTCTCTTGTCCACTTCTACTTCATACATATCCACGTCGGCGTGTAGAAAATATTCTTTCAGTTTGCTTATCTCGCGGTTGTGGAGGTTTTAGGTATTTAAAAAGCCTCGGCCTCCACACTTCCGAGGGATATACAATCTCATGACCGACGATCGTGGGTGGTGCATTTGATATGCAGTCAGCAGTGTACGGACCCGCCTATCCAGGGCGACAAGTGCCGTTTGAGTTAATTTGAGTATGCCGAAAGAGTACATCAATGCATAATATATGTATTTGAGTATGTCGGAAGCGTTAGGTATCAACACTAATGACATGAAGCAATTGTTGAAGGAACGCTACATTCTCAGAATCGTTGAGGTGCGCACCATGTTTCCGCCCGAAAGGCTATTGAATACCTTCTTCAGGCGGCCAAAGAAGCGTTCCTTCTACGATTGCTTCATGTCAGACATACCCAAATAATTAAAGGATTCGTTTGGGGACAGGGACCTCTTGTTTTACGTAATCCGCGATTCCACAATTTCCCCTCGCTTTACATGCAAGACCGCACATTTATACACACCAAACTCCATCCTGATGGCTCTACTAAAAGTTTCAGTTACCTTCAGTAGAGATAGAGATATCCGCTGAAGATTGCTGGGGGCAAAGAGTTTCAGGTCATCCATGTAAAGGAAGTGAGATATAACCTGACCACCTCTCTTCAGCCCTGAATTCTCCAGCATGCTTATAGGATTCAGGGCTAAGCAAAACCAAAGTGGACTCAAACTAGCACCCTGGAATATACCTCGTCGATCCTTACATGTTATGCATATTCCTCTGGATATTTAGACATCCTGGATAGCGAAGGACCGTGGTCTATTTCCCCATACACGAAATTAGGAAGGTGCGTAGAGTTGTATAAGTTAATATTATAGTTTTTTATTAGTTTTTGTTTTTTTTACAGTTGTTTTATTATTAGACATTTTGACTGGAAATCGAATTCGAGAGGCGGGATGCTCGCTGCCCGTGGTTCTGACACTGTAGCGTTCATGAATAAAGTCTTCTTCTTTTTAAACGCCTTGATCATGGCATCATTTATATATGATTTTCGACATTTCACGTGTCCTGTAAGGTTTGACACTTCCATAAGTTGCGGGCAAAGTCCATCACCTCGTGCCTTAATTGGCTGGCTTGAGTGGAGATCCGCTATGGTAGCCCATTATTTGAGTGTGTAAGTCACCCCTGCCATTTTATCTTTTTTAGTCGTGTAGTTCAACAGTTGTCAGGCAGGGGCTTATAGTAATTCTATAGTTTTAGATAATCGGTCCAATAAACCTTCCAAAACCCATAGGCCAATATATTTGTCTTCATATTTAACAATAGTCCTGCACCAACCGGGGATTGTCCGTGGGGGCACTTACCTAGTGCATACAAGACTTGAACTTCATGCTTAGACCCTGTTCCCGATACCGGTGGGCTCTATTTTATATGTTTTTTTATTAATTTATTTTATATAAATAAAAATAAATGAAGACGATAAGAAAAGAACATTAAATAAGGGACATAATAATAATCTTCTTTTATCTTACTCGTTAACGCCTCAACAGGTGTCTTTCTAAACATACTTTTTGACCATTTTTTTGCATAGTTTACATAGTCCTTAAGGAGGTATCAACCGTTTATTTTAAATCCATATAAGTAATAAATATTCTTTAGAAATATAAAGTGAATTTCTAAACGCCGTTTTACAGTCAACAGCACATTGGGTTATACAAAACTGAAAAATTTCTCCAAATGATTTTAAACCTTCAAATCTTGATGGTTAAGTTCAAAATCGAATGAGAAAGTTTGACAGTTTGTGGTAACTGGATGACTTCACATAAGTTTGCATATTAAGATAAAAACATATTTGCAATAATAACGGTGGCCACAAAACCCGCCTACAATACTCCAAAAGTAATGCGCGGCAAAGCAGCTCCGAGCGGTCAAGTGAAGGTCAACCCTTACGCTCTAGCATAAATCAGCGAACTATCCTAACAAATATAATGAACGTTCGAAAATTTGTTGGATAATTGATAATCCTTATTTAATATAAAATCATATGACTAATAAAGGTATGAAAATGCACGGAGATATTTTTCACATTACGTAATTAAGCAAAAATCTAAAAAAATGGCAAATAAAGGAAAATCTTTTGGATAACTTATCAAATCTGTTTATTTAACGTAATAAAACCATATTAAAAAATAAAAAGTAGCAGACCAATTTTTCAGTAGAAGTTATAGCGTAAAATGCTAAAAGTTAAATTTGGAGTGTCTCCCAAATCGAAAAAATGTTGGATGCCTATACATGCCTATTCTAACTAATACACTCGTACGTATACAGAAAGTATTTCAGCCTGAGGATTTTTTCACAGAGAGTTATAAGCAATTTTCAAGTTTAGGTAAAAATACCTAACTTCTCTTATCAAAATCTGTTGGATAATTTGATATCTGTAATATGTAGGTCTTACTTTATCACACTACCTACTCTCACAGGCAGGAGAATTTTTCGGGTTACTTATGCCCCGTTGATTGGGCTAATTGAACGGCAACGAGGAACTTTTGTTTAGTGTTGAGCTTCACGTGTTGCCTAGTGGATACAAAGCTTAAGGTAGCCCTAGTCGACGGCACGCACTATTTTGTGAGCAGGGTTAAAATGCATGATATCTCATCCGACAACACGTGCGAAGAGATAGATGATGTGATGAGCAGTAAGAAGCTAGTTCGCGTACGAATACACACATTTGCAAATTTGTGGATGATGATTTAGGACTAAAACGAGCGCGAGAAATTTTATAAACAGACCTTTGGGAATATGGATGTCATGAAAAAAACGACTAAATGTATCTGTTCAAAATAAAAGTATTTGCATTGTTGAACTACTAATCTATCCCTGTATGGTGACTGTTTTGCAATTTTCCTTTTTCTTGTGGTATTTATTTCCGCCCAAAGATGCGTTAAAAGTAGCGTTGAAATATGGAACTTTCGTCGCTCATAACTTTCAAATATATATATTTTTTTTACTTTTTTGTTTACAGGGCTAGATAATGATGAGACAAATTGACGTCATTTTTTATTTTGAACGTACACCGTGAAACAGTGGAGTAATCGCCAGACTACGTTTTTATGGGAGAATGATCGACTAGTGTAACCTTAAGGAAGATTTTCAGTAAGAATGTTTAAATTTTTGTAGTTTTTTTTTTTGTTTTTCACACGATGTGTTTTAATTGCTTGTGGCATAAGTATCAAAAGTTGACCAACAATAAATGTGCACGGGCGTTGTGTGCTTATGACACTTACTCGTAGGTAGAAGTAGGACAGTATAATTGGAAAACATTAAAATTATTCTATAATAATGACTTACCTGATCTATTCGATTGATGCGGCGCCTGTTGCTTGAAAGATGTATCTCTCTCGCACGTCGGCTCTTGTTCCCTGCAACAAATGAAACACAACATTGAAAAAACATAGCCAAGTTTGGTACAAATTTATGACGATTCCTTTTTGATAATTTTTAATGTATGCTCCTACTGAATTTCTTGACTTTGTTATTGTAATATTATCAACGCAAATATTATAAAGTGGTAAAGTTTGCGAGTTCGTATGTAGGAGGTAATCTCCGAATCTTGTTATCCGATTTAAAGAAAGCTATATATATTATCACAGAATGCCAAAGGCTGCTTTTGCTCCCGATATTTTTGTTGTTGTTTTCTATACCTATCTGACTGAGTTTATTTTTGAGTTTGTTGTTGTAATTTTATTTAGTCTACGTAACATTTGGCAGCAAGTTTACTGATTGTTTACAAATCCTTTTCCGATTTATTCAACGATTCTTCACTCGGAAAGTGACATCGCTAAAATGTATAAATGAACTGGGCTAGACAAATGTACTGCATTTCGGACGACCTCCTATAGTCCTACTCGACAAATCATATCGCGGCAAGCATAGACGGAGATGGTGGGGTAACCTGAGGAAGTGAAGGCAATGGTCGGAATACCAAAAGATATCAATGAGGGTACCGCGTTTTTATTTGCCGCTAGGGGCGCTGCTGTAGAGTGAGGTCTTGAAAATAGTTTTTTGGCTTTTAACTACTTTTTTTACTGTTGTGATCATTTTCAAAATATGGCAGATTACAATACGTACGGGTTTTCCCAACCACTGCTTTAATAGAGTTTTATAATTCGTAAACTCGTATGCTCCTTTTTTTCGAAAAAAAGGGGATGCGTGAAACTGCAGCATACTCGATTTTACATTTAATACCTCTTCTACGGCATTATAAATTATTTTAATTCAAACTTTGCTTCCGTGCGCGTAATCACATTTAAGAGCTATATTTAAGGACATTACTCGCCAGTTACGCCAACTGCTGAGCACAAAAAGGCTTCCCCTCATTGACTTGGCATTTCTTGTCATTTTTCGAATCGCTGTCGCGGCGCTTTCGCTGAAAGAATGTTACTTGTCCAGAGCTTCTAGTCGTTAGCAGTTTAAAATACAAAGGAGTGGAAAGAGAGTTGGGACGTATTTTACCTGCAGTGAGCAACCTCAAACTTTTAATAATAATTTCAAGGCCGTTTATTTTTATCCTGTTAAAACGATGTATCCACCCAGGTAAATATTGCAAGCTAAATGTCAACGCAAATGCATAATGATGTATAGTGTATCGTTACGCTTGTGATTCTTAAAAGGTCATGCGAAGGTGCGCCGTAGACTTCGTGGCTAATGGATCTTTGATATAATTATGTTTCTACAGACTAACAACACACACTGGTCCACCGTGCACCATTGTGCTTCACGGTACAGAGATGTGATCGCTCACAATAGGCCTCATTGGAAGGCTTAAACACCCAAAGGGAAATGGAGAGAGCTATGCTCGGTGTTTCCTTGTGTAATCGTATCAGAAATGAAGACATCCGCAAGATAACCAAGATTATAGACACAGCCCGAAGAATTGCCAAACTTAAGTGGCAGTGGGCAGGGCACATTGCTCGCAGAACGGATGGACGATGGGGCAGAAAGGTTCTGGAGTGGCGACCGCGAACAGGAAGACGTTGCATTGGAAGGCCACCCACCAGGTGGACCGATGGCCTGGTAAAGATTGCGGGGATCCGCTGAATGCGGGACGCACGGGACCGGTCAATGTGGCGACGCTTGGGGGAGATCAATGTCCAGCAGAGGACTTCTTTCGACTGATATGATGATGATTTGATGACAGACTGGCTCGGGAAGCTGATGACTAATACTTGAGAAAATTAGTGAGTTACAAAGAAAAAAATTTCCTCAGTAATCAAATAATTTAGGTAAAATAGAAGTGTGTTTGGATTTTCCATCTGCAATTTTTCTCATTTCATTCATCTCGTTACATTCATTTCATCTTCATTTTCACCGGTCTCAATAATGTCTTAGAACCAAAAATTCGAAGAGATTATTTATTTATTTAATACTTCATGCACACAAACGTACAGAGACGGACTTAATGCCACTGCATTGACATTGACACCAACATGCTCTGGGCCCGCGTGGTGGATTACGGCCCATTCCCTCTAACAGAGAGGAGGCCTGCACACACAACGGACCAAATGCGATTCTAAGTGCGCAAAAGGGGTCCATCTATCCTATTCCATCCTCACTGCTGAGTAAAATGCTCTTTCAAGTTTCCTCAAAAACTGTGTGTATAGTAAAGTAAACACAGGTGCTGGAAAACGCAGCTCCGAATACTTGACAAAATTGAGTCAGAAAATTGGTAACTTTCAAAGTTAAAATCACATTATAGTAGGTAATGCCTTGAATGTCACGGTTCACGATACTAAAGCCTTTAGAACTTTTATTGGAACGAGTCACGTGAATAACATCAGCTGTTCAACCAGCTGTATGAACCAGCCTTGGATGTTTCTTTAGCACAGCTGTTTTTTTTTTATTTTTCTTTATTTATGGAAGCTTGGAAGGTTGCGGGGATCCGCTAGATGCGATACGCACGGGACCGGTCATTGTGGCGACGCTTGGGGGGACGCCTATATTCAGCAGTGGATGTCTTTCAGCTGTGATGATGATGATGATGGAAGCTTTGATTCCAGTCGTCGGAGGACCTCATGGCTCGAAAAGTGGGCCAAGAGGCTCATCGGCAATGTGGCGCTGGTCAAGTCAAAGCTCCAGAGTCTTGAACATCGTCGCCGAGTTGCCAGCTTGTCGGTTCTCTATCGGTTACATTTCGGGGAGTGTGCGATAGAAATGCATGATTTAATTCCACCCAGCCCGTTCCAGCATCGGACTACCAGACGTACGGCGATGCGTCATCGATATATGGTGGACATCCCGCCCATACGTGCGTATTCCAATAACGTTTTGGGAACACTTTTATTAAGCGTACAGCTAAGGAGTGGAATTCCCTGCCGGAATTATAGTAACACATTGTTTTTTTTCCTTCACTTTTTGTTTAAAAAAAAATTACTCGCACACTGTTCCATTGTTGTTGAATTAGGTAATTTAACTATGTTTGCAATATTTGTAAGTATGTGAGAACCATGTTCCTATTTATCAAGTGAAGGAATTTACCATTTAGTGCTTGTAATACTTTATACCTATATGTAAGTATAGTAGTTCTGGGTGCATCGTTCTCACGTATATGAATTTATTAATGATTGTACTTATGTAAATATTATAAAAACTTATTTTTTTAAAAGAGTAGGTATGGAGTTTCTTGTGCGTTCTTCTCCATAACAAGCTACTTTTCCGAATGCACGGTAGAATCAATTTTTATTACTTGATAATTGTTAACGTTCAAAAGTGCCGCTTAATGGCCCAGTTGAAATAAATGCATTTGACTTTGACTTTGGAGTCCTTGTTTCCTGATATCTACAATCTGGGAGTCTTTAAGTCAAGAGTGAATAGGTTACTTCTAGACAAGCGTGCTTCATCGTCGACCACATCATCGCTTACCATCAGGGCTTTTGGAAAGATTTGTTTGTAAAATATTCTTTGAATATTTCAGTTATGAATAAATTCTAGCCATCAATTTTTCTGTGTAAATAAACAAAAAATCAATTCGTTTTGGGGGCGTATCCAAAAGTACCGAAAAAATATCGTGTTGTTAATTATTTTTTTAAAGCAAAAATATTAGTTACACGAAAAAACCATGTTTCACAAAAACACGAAAAAACCATGTTTCACAAAAAATTTATGTGTTTTAGAAAGTAAACGTTTTACAGCACTAAAGCGGTGGAAGGCCCTAAAGACATTTTAGAAAACTCAAATAAGGATGAGATTAAATTAACCCGAGCATTTACAAAAGACAAAGAAAGATTCCCGTCTGACCTTTAAAAGGCTCAGTCGGATTAGAATTTTAACTTGATAACAAAGCCGGATAGATTTTTAAGGGCAGCAGAGAACTATACTCTGTTTGGAATAACATTACACGTTTAAACAACCCCTTTTTACAGCCCGTTCAATCGATTTTAAGTTCTATTCCGTAAACATGAGGATGGTATAAAACGCATAAATCTGTTTCCAATACGAACTATTTACTACGGCTGTCATTATTAATGTCACCAACGACATAGAAGTCAAAATTGGTTGAACGGTCTGTGAAGAGGGAATTGTTTAATTTTTAGGGTTCCGTACCCAAAGGGTAAAAACGGGACCCTATTACTAAGACTCCGCGGTCCGTCTGTCTGTCTGTCTGTCACCAGGCTGTATCTCAAGAACCGTGATAGCTAGACAGTTGAAATTTTCACATATGACGTATTTCTGTTGCCGCTATAACAACAAATACTAAAAACAGAATAAAATAAATATTTAAGTGGGGCTCCCATACAACAAACGTGATTTTTATGCCGTTTTTTGCTGTAATGGTACGGAACCCTTCGTGCGCGAGTCCGACTCGCACTTGGCCGGTTTTTTTTATTGGGTGAAAAATCATCCAATGACTTCTGCCACTCTGGGTGAGGCGGGAGGGCATGTCAGACTTTTACTGACTAAAACAGGCTTCTTCTGGGTAAGCTCACTCCATCGTCGACTTTGTCTCTGTCACCTCTGACCTAGACTAGAGTCAAGAGCAAACCCATCATAAATAAAAAAAACCCATCCGTGTTCCTTCAGTTACTTGAGCCAGAGCCGCGGTAACTCTTTTTCAAATTTATCCGCGACCCAGAGGTCACAAAATTAGTTTATTTTTATTGCATCCGTAATGTACATAAATATACATACATAAACTCACGCGTTTTTCCCATGGGGGTAGACAGAAACTACAGAACGCCACCTGCTACGATCCTTACATACTTCTTTTGCTTCACTCACATTCATGCATCTAGTCATACACACGCCGGTTATGAGTACTGCGCACCTGGCCTTTTTGAAGAACATCACCTATAAGGTCTATGTATGTCTTTCTAGGGCGTCCCCTCCCGGCGTTTCCATTCACGTCTGCCTTGTAAATACATTTTGTTAGTCGCCTTTCATACATAAATATAAGTTGCAGAAACAGGGTAGTTGACAAAAGTATCTTATTAAGTCCGTTAGTTAGATAACCTAAAATATTGTACACGTATTTAAAACAGACTTCCCAAAAAGGAGGAGGTTATCAATTCGAGTGTATTTTTTTTTTATGTGTTACCTCAGAACTTGTTACTACATGAACCGATTTTGATGATTCTTTTTTTATTTGTAAGCTGGTGCTTGTCATGTGGTCCCATTTAATTTTCATCAAGATCTGCTGAGGAACTTCGGATATATTCATCAGAACTCTTCAATAAATGACAGCGATACTCTGGATAGCTGCAATCGCATTTCTGTTTATTGTTTACACCATTTCATAACATAACATCACACTAGTATGCTCTAAAGGGGTAACAGGTGTAAACTGTTCACCTTGGTATACTCTCATTCCACCGGTTTTGTTTAAGTTTCATGTTATTGGGTTAATCTATTCTGGCTTCAGTTTGGGCATCATTGGTACCTAGACTATATAACTGGTCCATTATGTACCACAACTAAAAAGTGAAAATAAAAACAACTTTTTACAAAAAATACACCCGACTTCCGAATACAAACACTACAAAGTGAAAAATAACTTCAATTTCGGAAGTCAGTGTCAAAAAACGAAGAAACGAAAACAAGAGCACCGACTGCCGAAATTGAAGTTATTTTTCACTTTGTAGTGTTTGTATTCGGCAGTCGGTTGTATTTTTTGTTAAAGCTTTTTTCTTTTACCACGTAAACAAAAAATTACGACGATACAGTGCGTTGAAATATCGTGTGACATCACGGTGTACAACACTGTATACTAACAAAGTGACGTCACAAGCCCCCACTCCTGAACTTTGATGCGCTTTATTAACCGACTTCAAAAAAAGAAGGAGGTTCTCAATTCGACTGTATTTTTTTTATGTTTGTTACCTCAGAACTTGTTACTGGGTGAACCGATTTTGGTGATTCTTTTTTATTTGAAAGCTGGTGTTTGTCATGTGGTCCCATTTAATTTTCATCAAGATCTGATAAAGAACTTCGGAGATACACATCAGAACTCTTCAATAAATGACGGCAAATCACTCGGGATAGCTGCAATGGCATTTATGTTTATTGTTTACACCATTTCATAACATAACATCACACTAGTACGCTCTAAAGGGGTACGCAGGTGTAAACAGTTCACCTTGGTATACCCTTATTCGACCGAATTTGTTTAAGTTTCATGTTATTGGGTAAATCTATTCTGGTTTCACTATGGGCATTATTGGTACCTAGCCTATATAAATTGTGTAGCACAACTAAAAAGTGAAAAATAAAAAAACTTTTTACAAAAAATACAACCGACTTCCAAATAAAAAAACAAAAAGTTAAAAATAACTTCAATTTCGGAAGTCGGTGTTCTTGTTTTATTTTCTTCGTTTTTTGACACCGACGAAAGTTTTTTTCTTTGTCAATTTTTATTTATTTGTTAAAGCAAAATACGGGTTCAATATTATTTGATAATGTCACAGACAGACTAAATAAAATTATCATTTTGCTTCTCAGGTAACATCCCTATTATGGACCCTGTCGGGCACAGCTACATTCTAGATACAGTCAGTGTCTAGGAGAGAGGAACAGCACTTAATATCAGCCAAGTCATTAATTTACCACATCGACAACCCAGGATAACGCACAAGGAAGCCCGACCCCAAATAAATTGGTAATCAGGGCAAAAAAGAAGATTTCAATTAGAGCATAAGACTATCTCAATTCTCGACATCTCTTGTCAAACAAAGCTACCTATCTAGTTATTCAAATAAAAAATCCAATTACATTAAAAAATCAGTCCACTTTCAATTTTCCACGAACGACCGTGCAGTCAAATAAAACACGACCGAATTTGCCAAAAACTGCTGGATATTTCAAAAATCTATCGTGAAAAAATGCTGAAAGAAAATTGTTTGTAGGTGGGTAGTCGCATGCAGTATAAGGGTTTTATTTAGCTCCACGTTTAGGACATAAAGCTTTTATGATCAGATTTCGTGTTTATTTTAATTAGTTATAACAAGAAAGATTTTAATATTATAAACCCTCGACAAATTTTTATTTCATGCTACATAAATTATCTAGTAGTATACAAGCTTCGATCGACAATCTATTGAACACGTAATTATGACACGATGTCTTGCGGGAGTAGCCCGATACAAACAGGAAAACACCAATAACGTATGAACGGCTGAACCGATTTTTATCAAACATAGCTCGATAAAGTCACCTTTCAAACACATAATTCATGATGCCACCATATGATACCACAGACAGATACCCAAACAAGTCAAACTTAAAACACCCTCCTTTTCCGTCGGGGGTTAAAAAGATAGTGAAATTGTGATTTTCAAAGGAAACCAGAATGTACTACCATACAATTTAAAGGCATGTGTCGAATGGATTGGTCACAATCGCATCAGAGTGCCAAAAGGAGAGAGGCTTTTGTCCTGCAGTGGAACAACATAACCAATAAATACGATATCAACGAAACCGCACGGTGTCCACGTGGTTGCTTACAGCCCACCGTCGACATCAACGAAACCGCACAGTGTGCGCGTGGTGGCTTACAGCCCACCCTCTATGATAGAGAGGAGGCTTGTGTCCCAATAGTGGGCATTATAGGGTGTTTAAGCTATAGTGTAGTATTTTCGAAGGGTTTAGCGAAATGCCCATGTAATAGGGGGCAAGCCCAGCTATCTCCAGAAACTGGGAGGTGAGAACGGCAAACATCGCCACTAGCCACCGGAAGTCGCAAACCGATTCTCAACCACCGTAGGACGGCAAGAATCGGGTAGCTCGCCGTCCGATAAGGACCAGGCCCGACTTTACAGCGCGTAGTGTTCCACGCGCGCCTCAAAGTAATGACAGCAAAAGTGACGGGGCACGCTAGGGCCGATGCCTGTCTGGGTCGCGGATAAATTTGAAAGAGAGTTACCGCGGCCTTGGCACAAGCAACTGAAGGAACACGGGTGGGGGTTTAGTCAGTAAAAGTCTGACACGCCTTCCCGCCTCACCCAGAGCGGGAGAAGTCATTGGATGATTCCACACCACAGAAAAAAAAGTTGCGGCAATGCTGTTCACGAACATGGCGCATGGATCGGCACCACACAGCTCAACCATCATGAAGGGAACCGAATGATCCAACACATGTGCCAACATCAGAGGGAGCATGACACACTCTCAATTGCCAGAGCACACACAAGCTAACGAACAAAATATAGGTACAGTAAATGGTAGATTTACAGTTAGTACATTGTACTCACATATGTGCTGTGCAGTTATATAATACTAGAAGAAATTGAGTTTATACAATACAAATATATTCATACAGTCTTCAGCAGGTCAGAAGTATTGTTTCAAAACAATAATGTTCTGCTTATCACTTGCTTTTACGCCCTAGTGGTTGTGGACTAACTTACCATCCGTGAATAAATTTTCGTAACCGGAATAGTAATTCCAGTGACGATATTACACAAACACATAGACAAAGGAACAATCTCGTTCTATTATTAGTTTAGAAGTAACGGTAACTTTGAAATGTTACAACTTACAACAGACCCTTAGAACTTTCAACTACCTTCATTTCTGTGTCAGTCGAAATTGATACCGAGAACTAACTAAGATATTTTATTTAAAGTACTTTATTTAAAATATCTAGGCAGAAATCCAGACCGAGCTTGAATCGCGAGAATGCCCTTGTTTTGGTTAAGGCTGGGACAAGGACACAGAAAAGCGAAGTATAATACAATACCACTTCCCACGAATGTTAATGAAAATATCTGCAAAGTAATTCCAACTCACTTTGAGGTGTTACAACAGACCCTTAAAACTTTCATCTACCTTCAATTCTGCGACAATCGAAATTGATACCAAGAACCAACATTGAACATAAAATAAAGTACCTAGGCTGAAATCGAGACCGAGCTTGAATTGCGAAAACGTCCTTGCGTAGGTCTAGGACGGGACAAGGACAAGCTAAGAGCCAGCATCTCACAGATCAATACTTAAAGAAGTGGTAACAGATTGTTATATCAAACTCTTTTTTAACCGATTTCAAAAAAAGTCTTAATTCTACCGTATATATATATATTTTTAATGTGTGTTCGCGGATAACTTCGTCGTTTGTGAACCGATTTTGATGATTATTTTTTTATTGTAAAGGAGATATCCCAAGGGTGGTACCATGATAAGGAAACCAGGATCTGATAATGGCATTCCAGAGAAATCGAGGGAACTCCTCAAATGTTATAGGCATACATATAGCGATTTTGGTATTTTTATCAAGAATGCAATTATTTGCACTCAGAAAGTATAATTTTGTAAAGTGAAACTTATAAAGAAGACCATGAATGGCCACTGGAACTTACTTACTAACCTTAATTACTTGTTTCTCACGGGTATAAGATATATCGACTAGTTAACCGACTATGATGAAGCTTCAGATCAAATAAAAAGTCAAGATGGAACGTTGCAAGCAACAAAGTGACGCCGGTTCAAACTATGCCTTTCCGTACAAATACACAATTACACGCACTCACGTACAACGAAATTACGCCTCAGCTTGTCATTCGAGCTCACAGATCAAATAATAAAGCTCAACTGACAAGCTAAGGGGTAGTTTCGTTGTACGTGTGCGCGTGTAATTGTGTATTTAAACGGCAAGGCATAGTTTGAACCGGCTTCACTTTGTTGTTTGCAATGTTCCATCTTGTCGTTTTATTTGATCTGAGGATGAAGCAAATACTTATAAATAAATGGTACTGATGAAAATGGTACCATCGAACTGATCTGATGAGGGAAGACTGATCGGAAGGTAGACTCCGAAATAATACAATGAACCTATTCTATTCGTGTTTGGGCTTATTCACATCGTCATGGCTATAAATGGTTCTCATGTTAATTGGAGGTACCTACCAAAACTAAAAAGTGATAAATAAATACTGTTTAACAAATAAATCTAAACGACTTCGAAAACCAGACACTACAAAGCGAAAAATAACTTTCTTTTCCGAAGTCGTTGTCGAAAAACAATAGGTATCAAACACGCCGACTTCGGAAAAAAATATATTTTGGCTTTGTAGTGTTTGTACTATAACAAATTTCACTAACATTAGATGACACTAAATGAATGCTTAAAAAACGCAAGATTGGCTTTTCAATACTCAACTTACAACCGAAAGTTGAAAAAAAGTTAATTATAAAAATCAAAAAACCCAAAAATATTCGCGAGCTGTTTGACCAAAACCTAATGTGTCCTCCGACTGCACAGCATGATTTTCTTCTTGTGTACGTCTTTTTAGTTCGCTTTTTAAGCAGTTCGGTTTTTTGGATTTTTAGAATTAACTTTTTTTATTTATAACTTTTTAGTTAACATATTTTTTCGAATTAGGTACATTTAAACATATAAGTGACATATATTTTTGAAATCACCTCTTAAAATCCTTTATTTTGATACCCCAAACGATGGGGTTGGAGAGAAAAGAAAATTGGGCCACCACAATATGGCGTCCAAAATCCGAAATTTTTCTTGTCGCCAGTGATACTCGCAGGGTTAAGACGAATCGATTGACGTAAGAATAATCATAATCGGCCAACGCGTTTGATCTCTACAACGCCACATAGGAACAAACATACATACATTGTCTGATAAACACTTAACCCTCCTTCGGCAGTCGGGTAAATACAGTAGCTGGCTTTTATTTAGGCATACCTTGGCTTAATGGTACTGAATAAGAAGACCATTAGTCACTTAATATCAGATACCTAAACCCAAAACCCTGAACGTGGACGTTAATGTTCTAATCTAGTTAGCGTTATGGTCTGTTTATAGGTAACGTCGTTAGGATGCCTGGCGGGAGCCCATTAATCATAGACAAGTAATACCTCGGGGGTTAATGCGTCTTTTAGGCTATATGGGGCGGTTCAGACGAATGGGAATTTTTGTCTGGATGGCGAAATTAGCAAGGACATATTTTTGCTACCTTAAGGTTGCACTAGTCGACCATTCTTCCATATAAACGTAGTCTGGCGATTACTCCACTGTTTGACGTACGTTACGTATACAAAAATGATATCAAATTGTCTCATCATTTTCTAGCCCTGTATGGAAAAAAATTGAAAGTTATGAGCGTCGAAAGTTCAATATTTCAACACTAATTTTAACGCATCTTTGGGCGGCAATAAATACCATAAGAAGAAAGAAAATTGCAAAACAGTCACCATACAGGGTTAGATTAGTAGTTCAACAAAGCAAATAATTGTATTTAGAAAATATACATTTAGTAGTTTTCTTCATGATATCCATACTCCCAAAGGTCTGTTTATAAAATTTCGCGCTTTCGTTTTCGTCCTAAATCATCATACATTTCGCTACAAATTTGCAAAAGTGCTAATTCGTACGCGAACTAGCTTCTTACTGCTTATCACAGCATCTATCTCTTTCGCAAGTGTTGTCGGATGAGATAGCATTAATTTTAACCCCGCGCACAAAATAGTTCGTGCCGTCTACTAGAGGAACCTTAAAAGTATGTAACTACCTCGTTGGTCTACTTGTAGCAAGCGTTACTGCTGAGCATGATGTCCTAGGTTCGATTCCCGGATCGAGCAAAGTGTTATTGGGTTTTTCCATCTGGAGTCTAGATTTATGCCCGTTTCATGGCAATAGGCTCCTTATTACATGGGACTTGAACAGTACTTTAACAATGTACCCTCATTCCGCCAGTTATCCCATACATAGCATACCCATGCCATATGGTGATCTCTGCCTAAGTCTTTGGGGATTACGGGCGTGATGTTATGTATGTATGGTCACGGGATCCCAGCGCTAAGAAAGAAAAGGAGAATGCCCATTTTGTATGGAGAAATGTACTGACCGAAACATTTGCGTGTCCTGATAAAAACACCTTTATTTGATTATATTACCTTAATTAATTACACGTACCAACTTTAGTCAATTTTCATCGCGGGAGTTAAGAGATATTGAACAAAATATGTTCCTTTCCAGGTTATAGTGGATTCACAGCAATATGGACTCTATGCCAGCATATTTAAGATTTGCATTCGTTAGACATTTGTTCAAGTGCTGGTAAGACATACAATGTTATTCTTACTTACCGGTGTAGATCCAAGCCCGTAATATGGTCAATATATTATCAGGAATTTAAATGCAAAAATGCAGCATTATATTATGTCTGCGCATATATATATGGTGCCAACATCAAAGAACATTTGAGATACCAACTTCGAGCCGTAGCCATGTCGGAAATCACAAAAATAAAGTCCTGTCCTATTAAGCACTATTTTCATAAACACACGGCGGTGTTGTATTGATAAGATAAGTGTTAAGTAACCCAACTCGACGCAAAAAAAACATACAAACAAATCAAATGAAAAGACGACTACTGTCACATGACTGTCACTGTCAAATGAAATGTCTGACAGTTATAGGCATGTTACCAAACCGGTAATATAATCGATTTCTAAAAACATGATTCATTTGTTATCTTGGTTTGCATTAAACTAGTAAATCAAACCAATTTCAAAATCAATTAGTTCTTAACATTGAAGAGGTGAATCAGTTCGATACAGGAGATCTTTGGATCGATTCAGTGTTTCAG
Organism: Orthosia cruda; assembly: GCA_964057195.1. Lineage (NCBI taxonomy): Eukaryota > Metazoa > Arthropoda > Insecta > Lepidoptera > Noctuidae > Orthosia > Orthosia cruda. The sequence goes on along the minus strand of OZ059852.1, from coordinate 2,157,485 downwards.
GTAGATTATAAAAAAAACGATGCTTCAATTAATCGATGTCAGATCACGTCAACATGCCTCAACCCTAATATAAATGGCGGAATATATTTGAGCTGAGAAACGGAAGTTAAATACTTATTAATTCAAGAAAATTAACCCCACTTCTTTCATCTTTTAGAAAAGAAGTCAAAATACTTGAAATATTTTTGTTTAATTTATTGTCCAGAAATGATTGTGACACAATTCTTTTTTTGAAAGTACTGTCCATGGGCATTCTCCTTTGGTTCAAATTAATCTCACTAGATGGCGCCATATGCACCGATTTGTTATTGAATTGTGTGTTCAATTAACTCTCGTAATCACAAAGTTATAGAATATTGGGTTCTTAATTCACATTTCAATGTTTATTTCAAAGGATCATTTAAAATAGATGCCAATAAATCGCGCGGTTTTAAATATTTGAGGCATGCCACTCGATTTTTTTATTTGTATTGTAACACATTTTGGTACAAAGAAAATGCAAAAACGTGCAAAAAAATACTATAAAACGTCACTGACTCACTGTATTTAAAGAAAAAATTGTCCCGAACCGAGACAACCCTTTTACTTGCAAGTCGCTGCTAACACCATCTATAGCCGTGGTACAGAACCGAACGCGATCGAAGTAATTATAAAAAGAATTAGCATAATCAGACGAAAAACGCTAGTTACGTAGGCACGGTTTATTTGTATGGGATGAGGCATCTGTATGCTAGTATTATATTATCTGTGCCATAGCGAAACTAGATTAACTCTAATAAAGACCCCATTACATCATAACCATCTACGTGTCTCCCACGCATATCTCGTCCTTGACGCTTTGTCGCCCTGACAAGAAATATTTCGCCTAAGTCGATGCTTTAATAAGGTGTTGATTGAAAGGAGAGAGATGAAAGATGAGAGAGAGGAGAAAGATGCTCCGTATCCCCTGGACAGCATTTCGGACTAACGTCTCCATATTGCGAGAACTCAAAATCTCCTCGCGGCTGTCATCCGAGTGTCTGAGCAGAGTTCTAGAATACTTCGGCCACATTGCAAGGAAAGACGGTTCCAACCTCGAGAGGCTCATCGAGACCGGCAAAGTGGATGGGAAAAGGTCTCGTGGACGCAGTTCAATACGTTGGTCTGACCAGATCCGCACAGCTCTTGACTCTACAGTTTACAACGCCCTCCTGACCGCCAGAGACAGAAACAGATGGAGAAAGATCGTTAGAGAGAAGATGATGCAGAAGGGTGGTCACGACCCTCAATACTGAGGAATACGACACAAGGAGGATGAGGATTTGTTCCCTTGAATAATTTGTATTTGATTGGAATAGTTTAGAGGCGAAGCCTAGCTGCTAAGGCTAGACAGCTAGGCTTCGTCTTTCCGGTAGACAGTCTAGCTGACTTAATCTGCCTATCAATTAGTTTGAACCGACATCCAGTCAAAGCATTAGCAGAATTTTACATGGAGCGACTACTGTCTGACTCTTACTTAGACTGTTTGTGAGACTTTCGAGGTTCTGTCTATCCGTAACGACCGCAAGGATCTCAAATTTACAACAGGAATCAACGACTTTAACGTGCACCCCGAAGCACGGATAGGCCGTGGATAGGATCACTCCGAAGCACGGAGGGATCCTATCCACGGCCTAACTTCTGTTACGGCCTAACTGTTTGACGATATACGCCAAAAATAAAAAATGATATCAATTTGTCTCATCATTATTTAGCCCTGTATGTAACGTAATATTAGAAAGTTAAATATTTCAACACTAATTTTAACGCATCTTTGGGCGGCAATAAATACCATAAGAAGAAGGAAAATTGCAAAACAGTCACCATACAGGGATAGATTAGTAGTTCAACAATGCAAATAATTGTATTTAGAAAATATACATTTAGTAGTTTTTTTTTCATGATATCCATACTCCCAAAGGTCTGTTTATAAAATTTCGTGCGGCCGTTTTTCTCCTAAATCATCATCCATTTCGCTACAAATTTGCAAAAGTGTGTATTCGTACGCGGACTAGCTTCTCACAGCATCCATCTCTTTCGCACGTGTTGTCGGATGAGATAGCATGCATTTTAATCCCGCGCACAAAATAGTTTGTGCAGTCGTCGACTCGGGCAACTTTAATGGCTGGTATTCTCTACCAGTCGACCAAGGGTGGTAAAGATAAAACATGGCAGGCGCATTTGAAATTCAAAAAGTATTAAATAGATATCCTCTTCTTCCGTATTCCGCAAAGCATAATTAACAAGGCCTAAACAGTAACGGCGAAAAATACAGCCTTAGGCACTCGTGACTTATCGGGCGTTTCATTACTTAAATTTTCCCGGAATCATAACTACCCACTTTCCGTTGTCAAGGTACAAAGGTCAGTCTGCCGAATATCACGATCGATTTGGTGGTTCGCTCGTAAACATCATATCAAGCAGACATCGCATGGAGTCGGTTTTAAAATGGATATTTGGGCTTTTGATTGTGAAGAATATGAAAAAAACTGGGTCAAATTAAAATTTAAATTAATATAAAATTAGACCTATTTTCTTCGAAGAGCACCTATATTCCGTCAATCAAGTTTAAGATCCATAGCATCCATGTAATAAGTTTTTTAATAATACGATTTTTTGAGGTGATAACTTCTGTAGCCCCGATGTTAATGTGACAGCGTCATCGACGTGCTGATGTGACATGTGACGGAATAACTGTAAGTTTTCACATCTTTTGGGAGTCCCTATAACAGCTTTTAGGCCGAAAACGCACCGCCCGCCAGGGAATTTTGTTACCCCCCCGGTGGGTTCCCGCATTGTCGAGGCGGGGAGGCCCAGTAGCCGTGGCTTGGTCACCCGCTCGTAAGGGCTTTTTCCGATTAAGCCGTCGACGTAGCGGTCAACAAGTATGTTGCGGTGCCGCTTGGTCGATATCGCAACTGAGATGGGCCGCGATGTCGTTGGGGCCTTCCAAACCATATCGGCATACGGCTGAGGGCTGGAGAACGGGGTGGGAGAGGAGTGCCGGTATAGCGGTGCGCCGTTCTCCCTACTTTCCGCGCCCTGGACGGGGTCGCCACCGTCTGATGGCGAACGCAGTGGGACTGCAGGGGAGGTCCCTATACCTTGCGGCCGAAAAGTGGTAGGTGGTGGGACTCGAGAAAATTCAAGAGCGATGATTTATTATGACTTTCGAAGTGGTTTAACACAAAAACAGTGTGTTGACTGGATGATTTCTGCATTTGGTGATGAAGCCCCATCCAAAACCACAATTTATCGCTGGTTTGCTGAATTTTAACGTGGACGTGTCAAGCTCAGTGCTCGTCCAAAAACTGCAGTCACCCAAGAAAACGTTAATGTTGTGCATAAGCTGATTGAGGAAGATCGACATGTGACATACCGCGAAACTCAGGCAACTTTAGACATTGGCATGAGTCAAATACAAATAATCTTGCATGAAAAAGGTGTAAAAAAGTTGTTTTCCCGATGGAAAACAACTTTTCACTCCGCATTAGCTCTGTGAAGAGCAAAAAGCGGCTCGCGTTACTTGGTGCGTCAGAACTCTCGAAAGATTCCACGCAAGATCCTCAAATGCTGTATACAACATCGTATCAGGTGACGAATCCTGGATATACGTGTAAGAACCCGAAACAAAAAACCACTCACGAGTTTGGGTGTTCGAAAATGAGTTGAAGCCATCAAAAATTGTTCGTTCACGGAGTGTTGCAAAAAAATGGTGGCCAAGTTTGTCTCCAAAACCGGCCATGTTGCGACTATTCCTCTTGAGGGACAAAGAACGGTTAATGCAGAATGGTATGCTAGCATTTGTTTGCCACAGGTCGTTTCTGAACTCCGTAAAGAGCACTGCAACCGCCGCATCATCCTCCATCACGACAATGCGAGTTCTCACACCGCGCACAGAACAAAAGGGTTTTTAGAGCAAGAAAACATAGAATTATTAGACCATCCGCCGTACAGTCCCGACCTAAGCCGTGGTCAGAGATTTTCATCACCTTCTCCACAGCTTCTTCGGACGCCTACAAAACGGCCCTTTTGGAGACCACAACTTCCGAATGGAATGGTTGCTTCAATGATTGGTTCCATCGTATGGAAAAATTTGTCAAATTTCGCGGAGAATACTTCGAAAAGCAATAAATACATTTTTAAATAGTAATGTTGTGTCACTTCCTTGATTCCCGAAATGTTCAGTGCCGCCCTCGTATTTTTAGTTCGCTCATTAAGCAGTTGGTTTTTTATTTTTTGAATTAACCTTTTTTAATAATAAATTATCTTATTAAAAAGGACTTTAACATTATTTACTAAAGATACATTCCTTTCTAATAAGATTGTACCTAGTTATGCCGCCTAGTCCGCCTGTGTCGAAGGGGTAGGCAGTGCCTACATACCTCTTCAATACAGGCGTGATGTATTCTTTGTTCTTTCCCTTTCCACACAATGAATTCCTTCAGCTTACAGAAAGCTACAAACTGATTAAAATACCTTCATTGCAATAATTTCAAGGTTACTTCAGACTGTATAGAAAATAACTTGGACGCCCTTGACATGCCAGTTACAACTAAATCACTACATATTGTAAAATGAAGTACCCCGCCGCGTTTGTACGCGATAAACTCAAAAACTACTGAACCGATTTCCATGCGGTTTTCACCAATATAAATAATGAGAAACGAGGAAGGTTTTTGTGTATAATTTGTCACGGGCGAAGCTGGGGTCGGGTCGGGTCGCTAGTTAGTTATATTATGGTAAGGTAAGAAAAATCAAGAATAAAATCATGCTGTGCAGTCGGAGGATACTCATTCGCGAGCTGGCTGACCAAAACCAGATGTATCCTCCGACTGCACAGCATGAATTTCTTCTTGTTTACGTCTTTTTAGTTCGCTTTTTAAGCAGCCGGGTTTTTTGATTTTATTAATTAACTTTTTTTATTTACAACTTTTTAGTTATTTTTTTTTTAATTTGTTACATTTATACATAGAAGTGTTGTATATTTTTGAAATCATCTCTTAAAGCCCTGTATTTTGATACCCCACACGATGGGGTTGGAAGGGAGAAAAAAAAAATCCCCCACGAAATGGCGCCCAAAATCCCGCATTTTTTTCTTTTCCAATTTTAATGTAGCTAATGACACTCGCAGTGTTAAGACGAATCGATTGACGTAAGAATCATCAAAATCGGCCAACGCGTTTGGTCTCTAGAACGCCACATAGGAACAAACATACATGCATTTACATACATAGACTGATAAACACATAACCCTCCTTCGGCAGTCAGGTAAAAATAGGAACAAATGTTTGGCAAGAACAAACAGCTCATTACTGATATTTTTAATTTATGGAAATATTTTCTGCCAGCAAAATTATAATTAGTGTTTTGACAATCTCGGGACCCTGGGGTCCCGGTCCTTGAAGGGCTAAAGCCAAATCGCAGAGGCCTTGTTAGGCATGTATCAAGAAATGTGACACCAACCGACGATTATCCCTGTATGCACTGCGCAAGTGCACCCAAAGACAATCACCGGTTGGTGCAGGACTATTGCAAAATCTGGAGATGTATTGGGCTATGAGTTTGCTCGATTTAGTGGATCAATTGCCTAAAACTATAGGAGGACTACTGACCCCTGCCTGACCACTGTTGAACTACACGGCTATAAAATGGCAGGGGCTGACTGGCACACTCAATTAATGGGCCTTCATATGGGTCGCTTGCACTTTAGCACGGGGTCTCATTGCTAACAAAGAAAATTTGGTTCAAATAAATCTCACTAGATGGCGCGATATGCACGTATCTGTTATTGAATGTGTGTAAAACTCACATTTTCTGGAATTGAACATAAAAATTGTATGTTCTTGTTTAATCAACTCTCCTAAGTACAAAATTATGAAATATTGGGCTCTTCATACACATTTCAAAGATTTTAACGGATCATTTAGAATTGATGCCAATAGATGGCGCATTATTAAATTTATGAGGCATTCCACTCGATTGTTAAAATTTGCATTGTAACACATATTGGTGCAAAAAAAACTGTAAAAACGTGGCAATAAATACTATAAAACGAACCTTCACTGTATTTAAAGAAAAAAATATTCATGAACTTAGTAAACCCTTTTACTTGCAAGTCACTGCTAACACCATCTATCTATCACCGTAAAACATAACCGAACGCGTTCGATGTACAAAAAATAACAAGATTAATCAGATGAAAAACGCTAGTTACGTCGGCACGGTTTCTTTGTATGGGATGAGGCATCTGTATGCCAGTATTATATTATCTGTGACTTTAGTGACAAAGCGCCAAGGGGGCAACATATCTGGATATCCGGAAGTGCTTGAGGAGTGGAGAGGTATACCACGGCTATCAGGACAATCCCGGAAGTACGGTCAGCAGCAGCACAGCATCTTACTGGGTTAATTAGAGTATTATTTCAGTTTTTATTACCTCGTTGGTCTAGTAAACGCATGGCTTCCAGAAGTTCCTGGGTAAGATTCTTTTTCTCTCTACTGTAATATGGCGATCTGTGTTAGAACAATAAGCATAACTCCAGGCATTAATTGGATTTCTATGTCAATATTGGAATAAGGAATTGTTGGATATTCCCGTCATATATTATTATTGTCGGCTTAGGGACACCATGCCGCATGCCGCTTCAATCGGCTGTGTGACTTTCATCAGCAAAATATTTTTGAAACCAGATCACTTCCAAATCTGCCTTGCTGGTGGAGGCTCTAGTTTAGCATCCACAGGATCGCCAGATTAAGCAGTTGCCAATCACATTTATTGAACAAAGATGGCCATCAAAATAAACTGCCAGACCTATCCAGAGTTTACCTCCTAAGTTACAAAAAAATTTTCCCTTTTTACTCGACTGCCAAAGGAGTGTAATGTGGTTTTCAGTCTATGTATGTATGTTTGTTCCTATGTAACGTCGTTCTAGAGACCAAACGCGTTGGCCGATTTTAATGATTTTTGGGTCAATCGATATGTCCTTAACCTTGCGAGTGTCACCGGCTACATTAAAATTGGAAAATAGAAAATGGCGGCTTTTGTGCGCCATTTTGAGGGGGCTCAGTTTTGTTTCTTTTACACCCGTCGTGTAGGGTTATCAAAATAAAGGGTTATAAGAGGTGCTTTCAAAAATATGTAACGTACCTAATTCGAAAATAAAATGTTCACTAAAAAGTTATAAATAAAAAACACTACAAAGTGAAAAATAACTTCAATATCGGAAGTCGGTGTTCCTGTTTTGGGATCTTCGTTTTTTGACACCGACTTCCGAAATTGAAGTTATTTTTCACTTTGTAGTGTTTTTATTTGGAAGTCGGTTGTATTTTTTGTTAAAAAGTTTTATTTTTCACTTTTTAGTTGTGGGTACATAACGGACCAATTCTCCAAAGTGAAGCCAGAATAGATTAACCCAGAAACATGAAACTTAAACAAAAACGGTGGATTAAGAGTGTACCAGGGTGAACTGTTCACACCTGCATACCCCTCTAAAGCGTGCTAGTGTGATGTTATGTTATGAAATGGTGTAAACAATAAACAGACATCCGATTGCAGCTATCCCGAGTGATCTGCTGTCATTTATTGAAGAGTTCTGATGTATATCTCCGAAGTTCTTCATCAGTTCTTCACCAACTTTCAATAAATGGGACCACATGACAAGCACCAGCTTTCAAATAAAAAAAGAATCATCAAAATCGGTTCACCCAGTAACAAGTTCTGAGGTAACACACATAAAAATAAAAAAATACAGTCGAATTGAGAACCTCCTCCTTTTTTGCGAAGTCGGTTAAAAAGTTAAGTAATAAAAAAGAAACCCGACTGCTTATGAAGCGAACTAAAAAGACAAGAAGAAAATCATGTTCTTAACTAAAAAGTTATAAATTAAAAAAAGTTTATAAAAAATATCGTAATCCACACTGCTTATGAAGCAAACTAAAAAGACGTAAACAAGAAAATCATGCTGTGCAGTCGGGATTTTTTGATTTTTTAATTAGCTTTTGTTTACGTATTTATTAGTTTAGATTAGGTATTTTAACTGGTGATATGAGAGGGAACCCAGAGAATTAATATTACTTTAAACTGAGAACTTAATTACCACCTACACGACCCACATTCAATCTTAAAAAGAACCCTGTTTAAAATCAGATTCTTGCATTGATCAATTCTTCCATAACAAAAACCAAGCTCATTGATCATGAACTAGGATCCCCATTGTGTCACACAAACACACAAACAAACCATACACATCTGTGTATAGGTATTGTGTACAGGAATAACCTATTATGAGGATTTTTATCTGAAAATACTATAATGAGGATATCTGAACTCTGACTCATCATGCTGCTAGCCTAAGCTCACTTTATTTGTAGTTGATGCAGTATTTAAAAAAAAAAAATTGTTTAGCCGGCTTGAGCGATGTTTGGATTATTTTTTAATGTAGTGGCAAAACTTATGGGTTCGCATCAGTGGCGTGTATTGGAATAATTGTAGGTATTTATCTGTTACATAAAAACACAGTTATTTCAAGTTTTTAAATTTCTTCTGTCTGCATTCAACTTGACTGCCTATTTTCTTTTTACCAGACTGCCGTAGGAAGGTAATGTGTTTATCAGTCTATGTATGTATGTATGTTTGTTCCTATGCGGCGTTCTAGAGACCAAACGCGTTGGCCGATTTTGATGATTTGTACTTCAATCGATTCGTCTTAACCCTGCGAGTTTAAATGCACATTAAAATGTGTAGTGTATATTAAAATTATAAAATAAAAAAAATGCGGATTTTGGACGACATTTTGTGGGGGGGGGGGCAATATTTTTTTTTCTTCATAACACATCGTGTGGGGTATCAAAATAAAGAGTTTTAAAAGGTGATTTCAAAAATATATAACACGTAATATGTTTAATATATAATGTACCTAATTAAAAAAAAAATACTGAAAAGTGGTAAATAAAAAATGTTAATTAAAAATAATCAAAAAACCCGACTGCTTAAAAAGCGAAATAAAAAGACGTAAGAAGAAAATCATGCTGTGCAGTCGGTGGATATATCTGGTTTAGGTCAGCCAGCTCGCGACCATGTATCCTCCGAATGCACAGCATGAATTTGTTCTTGTTTACGTCTTTTTAGTTCGCTTTTGAAGCAGTCGGGTTTTTGATTATTTTAATTAACTTTTTTTTCTATTGTAGATAGAAGCCTACTACTAATCTTTGACCACTATCTCACCAGCACTTGTAGCCAAGTTGACAATCTACAATCGAAAAAGAGATTCCATACGAAACGTTTATAACTTGGCTAGGGCGGCTGATGGTAAGCGATGATGTGGTTGACGATGGAAGATTCTTATCTACAAGTTACCTATTCCGTCTTGACAGAATAGCTTTGTTGTTCTAGTGCAGGGATCAATAAATTACTTTCGCTTGCCGTCCGTTTTTTTAAATAATATGACAATCACAGTCCGTAACGGGGTGGGGTTTTGTTTTCTGCTACAAAATTTTGCAGAAAGGCCAGGTTCCAAACGGAGTATCAGGATTGTAGCAGTTGGGGTTCAGTAGTTACTGACTACTCCCATAGAAAAAGGCGTGAGTTGAAATACATACAAATAATGGCTTATGTACCAGGCAAGCACACCTATAGGAGAGATACCTACATAATTAAAACCATTAAGAGTTGCCCTTCTAAAAGGAAGGTTAAATTTACAGCAGAGTAGACAAATACCACTTATTTATGAATGAGTCACTGGCTGGTTTGATAAAATGGCACACATGTTCTGGCTGACATTTGTAGATATTTTATAGTTGTTATGAAAAGAAAATAAGCCTTTGTACTCTTTTATCTGTATTATTTCTTTTCTCTGTTGTTTTGTATGTATATAAATAAATAAAATAAAAAATAATATCTGGGACTCGCATAGGAGTTATGGCTATACACTGGTGGACTGGACAACAGAGGAATTTTTTAACAATTGAATTGAACAGTTATCCACTCAAAACTAAGGTATATATTTCAATGCTCAGTGCTCCAGAGAAAACAGCACCATGATGCTCCGAAGCTGATCACCGAGCATTGAAGCATATAACTTATATCGATTGGATAACTATTAAATTTATTGATGAAATAAAAATCCTCTACTGTCCCATCTGCCAGTGCGCAGGCCAATACTGTGGGGACTCGCACAGGAGAAACTCCCCAGCCCTGCGCCCCGTTATGAGTAGCCACATTCCTAAGTCTGAAAATCAGTCTTACTAAGGGATATAGTGTTACCCAATAACTGTGTAGTGGAGGATAGATACGCATTCACTCCATGTAAAATACGAACTGCATCCAATTGAAACTAGAACCCAAACCAAACAGCTGAGAATGGGCTTGACAAGTGATGATAACATAACACCAACATTATACACTTAGTTTGCAATGAACATATTGACTTTGGACTTTGATGAATTTTGTAGTAGATTTCAGTCCAACCAGGACTGGCTGAATTATAATTTTATTATGAAGAAACAACTCTGGCTTGGCTAAAATTGTGTCAGAAAAGAGTTTCAACCAAGGTCCATAAATGGGCAGAGGCTGTAAAGATAGTTTCCCAGGTGTTATAATAATAAAATTAATGATTATGGCTGGAAACATCATACTGCAGTCACCTTTTATCTTATGGACAGCTAGGCAGTAGTTTTCATTATTTAGAAAAATACTACCAGACAAAATGGAACTGTTTTAAATATTTTCTAAATTAGCTACAGGTTTGAAATACAATAAAAAATGTTACAAAAACTGTTCAAACATTACTTCCTTATTCCAGTTAAAGAATTCTTAATTTGTTTTTTATTATAATCAACAAAAACAGTTTTTTTTTGCATGCAGCCATTAAAGTTTGACATTTATTTATTTTCTGCTTCAATCAAACAGGACAAGGCAAGTGCCCATGAAGCCAATAGACCCGTATCGGAATCTTATCCGCTACTTTATTGTTATTTCTAAAGGGTGGAGAGGCACACCTGTAATATACGACACTCCTTCACCGCAAATTAATTAATTCGTCGCCAAAACTATCTAAAATTTATTACTTTTAGCACTCGCGACATTTTCCAATATTAAAAATATCACGCAACTTTCGCTCTTACGGGAGTATCGTCCGATTAGATGAACACACATTATCGATTAAATACAACACTATTTAAAAAGAAAACTGTCGGCCCGTCTATCGCGAATGACGCGTGAACTCCCAAAGAATACTTTCGTAACGTGATTCATTTGAGTTTTACTTAGAAAACTGTGAAAGAATCCCGAAAAAAATAACTAAAATTAATAAGACATTACGCTAGAAAAGAACAGATATGGTTACCCGGCTGAATTGAATGGACTGCGACGCGATGCAGACGTCGCATTGTTACGTCACTCTCACACTCAGCCGGGTTATACAGAAGTGAGACAGGGACAGGTCCCAGCAATCCCACCCACTTATAATCGATTTTTATTCATGCAAAAGACATTTTTTCTCAATTAAATGCACATATTTACAAATAAAACACAGTACTATCTTTCAGAATGACCGCCTACGCACACTTGAACGTCGCAAAAAAACACAAATACTCACCGTGAAAATTTTCACGACTGGTCCCGTCTGACAAGGAACAAATTTAGATACGCTCGAAATTCACACAATAAACACTTTACTAGTGTAGCTATACGTTAAATATAATTATTATAGTTTTGCGAAGGCGCGAGCGACGTCCTTCAGCGTTTGCCGCGGCATATTTTTTATGTTTTCCAGTAATTTTTAACTGGGGACTAGCATCGATCGCGTAGCCATGACAGATACATTTTCAACTGAATGAAGTTGGTGGCGATCGCTTCGCTCAGCTGACGGACAAGTTTTTTTTCTGGCCGAGACGCAGTGAAGTGAGCGCTGATCACTGTAAGGAGGTTAGTGACCTATGCGGTGTAAAATTAGGGTTCCGCACGGGTACCGCAACGTATGTTTTGCAGGTGCCAATCGTGCGGAATTATGTAAGATTTTCTGGTGTGTTTGATGATAAATATTTTTATCCAAAGATCTTCCTCATTTTTATGGTAAGTCTAGCGTAAATTAAATTTCAGATTTATTAGTGACATAGCTGCATTTGATTTTTGTGATACACACATTATTAAACAATCATTGGTCTACCTAATATAATAGTGTTATGTTATATAGTTTTTACCTTATGTTCAGCCGTCGAATAAGAATGGGATGGGAAGCTCAGTAGTACGCTTTCGAAACAAGGGTCGTGGGCTCGAACTTCGAAGTTAGCAAGCAATAAAAATGGTTTGTTATGTTCCAAAGGGAGAGGGTTGCTAATAGTGATATCAGCTTAAACCAATAGAGATAATATTTATGATGTGATGAGAATAATAATGTCATTTTATTTTAAGGCTGGTTAATGTTGGTACAGCTTTTAACAGTTCGATGTTCATACGTAGGTTACTAGAGCCCAGTTTTTTATCGCTAGTTAAACCAATGGTTAAATGTGCTAACCAGCGGGGCGAGCACGGGTCTACTATGACAGTCTTGAGTCACACATTTTTATCACAGTTTGGGAGTGAAAACCGTGATAAAATACGTCAAGCCTATCACAGAGGCCGTGTTCGCCCGGCAGAGCTTTCAAAATTCGGTGAAATGCGTTTTATTATCAAATGTTAGCCTCACAAATGGTCAAACAAATTGGAGAGTTTATTATTTTTTGAGTTAACTAGGGATATAAAAACTGGGCCTAAGTGGAAGTTTGATGGTTCCGTAGGTAAGTGACGTTTAGCACTATATTTTAGAGCATCTCCTAAAACTTTAAAGAACACTTAAAGGTACTGCACTAATTTTGAGCTAGAGACCTGTTACTAAGACCGCCACACTACTTGTACAAGGCAGAACCGAGAATAATACTTGCATCGAGTTTATCTGGTGATGTTTTCACATCCATGATGGCTGAAAAGGTGATAAGTGCATTCACCTTTCCTTTTGAATTTTGGGTCTGTGTTAATCCATGGTTTAACCTAAGTATCATCAACATCTCTCTGTCCCATTTCCATTTTTTTTGTCGTTGGAACAATCTCACATTAGAGATTTCTTTTCTCTAATCTGAGAGAGCAACACGTATTTCCCCTCAGAGAAGAAAAACAGAAAATTCTATTTAAAATCTGTGTTTTCTGATAGCTACAATCTCATCATCGCTTACCAACTGATACCTAATACGGTGGACAAACGCGAGCAATAAAAAAATTTAAAATGGCAATGTGTAACAATATGATTATGTATAAAAATTCTATAATCGTTGAATTAAAAAAATAAACCCGACAATCAAGTCAATTTTTGCCGAGTTTTTCAAACAAAGCATTTCAAAGTTGACCAGCGATTACACTGCGCATGTTCAGGCAGAGGGAACAATATAGGCAACTAGGAGTTGCCTTGACCCACTTATTTGAAATTTTGAAGACCCTGATGGCCGTCTGGGTTAGTGCTTACGGCCCATAAGATATATCCTTGAGGATCTGCTTTCGGAAAACTAGGTAGCTTTCGTCTATTTAAGCGCCGTAGTTTGAGACCAAGAGTGACTGATTAGCATTCCTCTAGTTCCAGCAAAAAATAATACGTACCTATTTAATAGGATTTTACAGATAGGTATAAACGAGTAAAAACAAAAGTTACAAACTACCAGTGACATTCAAGGAGAAAAGAATAGAAAATTAATAAAAGATTTCCCAAAACAAAAACCTGGGGGCCTGAAAATCAAATAGGTTACTTCTAGGCAATTGTGCTCCATTTTCGATCACTCGTAAAGCAGTCGCTTGCAAATAGCTGATTTATTGGTCAAACGCGAGCGAGCCTAGCTAAGAAAAAAAGTTCTATACACCGCCAATAGATGGCGGGAAAATTCAAACCAGACTGACTGTCATTGCTAGATTCCGTGAGTTTTTCAACTCAGATATACGAGAGTATTGTGAACAAACTTTACGTACTTTGTAATTTCGCCTTGAGCGGAGGCAAAAACAACATGCCTTCATTCTGTTCCAGTTCTATCTTTTCAAGACAGATGGCGTCAGTCGACGATTAAAAAAAAAACCTGATCCCTAATTAAGCTTTCGTTTTCTTCAAACGTGGTTACAGTTATAACCACCACAGTTATTTTTATATAATTATTTTGTGGGTTGTAATAGGTCTGTTTATAATATTAAATTGAGACTTCAAAAATCCTCTAATCTAGTTGAGTGCTATCAAGACAGATGGCGCTGGTAGTTACTTTTTTAATGCTAGAATTTTTATTTATAAAGTCGAAAATTTAAAAATCTCAGAGCTTTGGAAACGTGCAAAACAGGAAGCAACTTCGTCTGAGATTAGTTCTCCCTCAGAACATCAGGTATTGCTATTATTGTGAGAAGTTTCCCCGAAAGTGTTCTTCATTGGTTTCAGAAATAGTTTTAGTTTGTAGATTTTACCCTGATCGTTAAAGTAGCGATGTACAATAGAGTTTATTTATTTAATATGCAGTTGTGGATTGCGATGCGATACATTATAAGCTGTGTAAAGCTAGGAACAATTTATCGGACGCGGCTGACGGACGCAACTTACAGCCGCGACTGATAAGTGTGCACACCGTCCGCGGACGTTCACGGCTGTCACAAACATCCAGCGAGCCAGATCGACGCAAAAAGGGCGGACGCAGCTGTGGTCATCTTGTGCACGGGATTTTGTTTTCAAAGTGATTAGATGTAGCTTTGGCCCATAGTACATTACATTGTGCAAAGTTGCAAACTATCGGACGTAACTCTCGGACGTGACCTTGGGCGTTCGGACGTCCGATAGAGATCTGGCTCGCTGGATGTTTGTGTCAGCCGAAAACGTCCGCGGACGGTGTGCACGGGATGTACTCTCCAAATGTTTACATAATAAGATTCTGATTTAGAAGAAGATCCATGGAATTAGTAAGTAGGTAAGTACTACCAAGGACCTTTCCTTTATTTTTTAGAAACAAATAAAGTATGGCGAGTTATAAATAGGGAATCAACTTACCATGGTATAATCGAAGGAGCCCAGTCCAGCTGGACTCTCCTTGGAGCAACCAGGGACATCTTCTGTCCTTTTTCTTCAGCCACACTCAATATTTACTATCTCTTTCGCACAATCACTTATTTATTCTTTTAGTTTGTTTTCGAAATGCCATTTATTTACTTATTTATATTTAAATGCTCATTTATTTAGTTAAAGTTTCTACTAAATAGTAGTTCTTTTGATTTTTCGACGGAAAATAACAAGTTTGGACGATCTGTCATACCTGTAACAAAAACAAAAAAGATTTTTAGAATCATAAGTAGTTACCTACTCGAAAGAAAAAAATGTAACAAAAAAACAAGATTTTATTAAAACACCAAAGAACAAAAAAAATTGTAACTAGGTAACCATAGACATGAAGAATGGACTGAGCAATAACCTCACAAAATTTACCACTCTGTAGAAAAAGACAAAGCGACTGCTTGAACACAATTAAATACTTCTCTCTTCTGCAATTATACAATCCGTTTGCAGTTATTCTAATTCTGATTTTGCAATAATGTTGCTGATGAATTGCAGCTTGGGTTGCTTTCCGAGGTAAAATAACTTTAAACGAACTGTAGTCAAGAAAGCAACCCTGCAAGCATGTAATTTGACCCAATCAGAATTATTTACTTACGGAAAAACTAGCTGCCGCCCGCGTGGGATTAGTACTTCTCCAATGTCATTAAAAATTATAGGCTATGATAGTATTATTCTGATGTATACCTAGGTTATATTACCTACTATAAACTTTCGTAAAGAGCCGTTAAAACGTGAAAGTTTAACTAAATTCATCCCTCCATCCTTACAAACTTTTTAATACCTATTAGTTGGATATTACAACCGACTGCATGAATGTACGATCGATTGTATCTCTCTCTCACACATTTCTGCCTACTTTTCATAGGACCGGGAAAGCTCAGTCCATTCTCAATGTCTAGCTGTAAAATATTATTTAGTCTAGTAGCTGTTGAAAAAATAAATAATCATACAACCAACTCAATGTCATCGTATTTTTTAAAGCAAATTGTACAAGCTATATTTTTGTTTTATAGCTTTTGGCTGATGGACGCAAAAAATGCACTATTATTTTTGTTATGTTGACAGCCTCGTTGGTCAAGTAATCTAAAGCGAGTCTGCTAAACGTCGCTTCATTACTGTGTGTGTGGTGCCCAGGTTGTGCATCGCTTTTTCAGTCAAGGATTTTGTTTTTTTTGTAGGCATTTTTTTTTACCACGCTGCGCGTCGGCGTCGCTCTGGAGGGTTGTGTTTAACAGTCTATGCAAGTTTGTATGTAACTATGTATGTTTGTTCCTGTGGCGTTCTAGAGACCAAACGCGTAGGCCGATTTAGATGATGAATTTAAATTGAAAAAAAAGTTAAACTAATTTTGGCCGCCATATTATGGGGATCTATTTTTTTTTTCTTCCAGAACCGTCCTTTGAGGTATCAAAATTAAGGGTGTCATGAGGTGATTACAAAAATATTATAACCCTTCTAACGCCTAGTTTCTCACCTCTAAATCAAGCACGCGTTATCTGCTGTGATTGGCTATTGAAAACTCATTCAACCAATCACAGTATATAACGCGTGCTTGACAATTTGTCACATTAATTCTGCGATAATCGAGTGCTGGGAAACCGGGTGTAAATGTATAAAAGTAATTCGAAAAAATATTGTTACTAAAAAGATGTACCAAGAAAGTTAATGTTAATAATCAAAAAATCCGATTGCTTAAGAAAAATCATGCTGTGCAGTCGGAGGATACCTAACTAATTATGGTTTTGGTCAGTCAGCTTGCGATTATCTATACTCCGACTGCACAGCATGATTTTCTTCTTGTTAACGTCTTTTTAGTTCGCTTCTTAAGTAGTCGGGTTTTTTGAATTTTACATTAACTTTTTTACTTTGTCCCTCTGCCTATCTTTAGGGCAAATTGTGGCATACGTATCATGACACTGGTCACCGTTAAACTGCCTCTAAATTTGATCAAGTCGCCCTTAGGCGGTCCTGGATAAGATTCCCGGCAGTTTTATCTATTGGGCCTTCCAATATCTCAGTAGCTCCTAGTTATAGTCCCGCTATTATAAGAGATTTAACAAGCACATCGTTATTGATGAAATAGGTATACTAAACTATCGGTTACACTTCTGATTTAACCATTAGGATAGTACAGGCGTGAAGTTACGATAGAAAATCTCACATCGATCGAACAGCGCAGTTTTATTCCCGCGAACTACTTGCAGTATTTTATAGACATTCTTTTACGGATTAAAGACACAAGCAGCAGTCAAACTCGTCAAGATATTTAGGGCAATATAAATATTCGGGACGAAGTATTCTTGCATTAGTTTCCAGCAGGTGACTCCTACGCGTAACACAAATAGAATTTGACTACAAATAATACTGGGCATTCTGCGCTCTGTCAAAGATTCAAAATGGCGATTATAGTTAGAGAAAATTGATGCATTTTCGCTCGCTTTTTACGTTTCTAGATATTCATAATGCAATAATGAAGTAAATATAAAGATTAAATTGTAAAGCTAGTTTTTAAAACGTACAATTTGAAGAAACTATATGAATATTGTAATCAAACGCCTGATACTATTTACAAACAACAACTTTTAGCAAATGAATGCAATCTCAAAATGTCAGGCGCTTTTTCCACTTAAATTAAAAACAAAAGAAAGTATTGGTAGAGTTTCAAATTAAATGTGTCAGTTGATTCGTTAATTTTTTTCCAAGTAAGCCCCGTTGCAAAAATGTTTTTAGGAATCACGTAATTATTCTCAAAATAGTTTCCAAGAAGGATATAAAGGATTTTTGTAATAAGTTTAGTATTACATGTCTTGAATTATTGATGGCAACGACCTGAAAAAGAATTATGTTCCTGTAATATTCTCCATCCTGGGATGCATTTTCCTCTTCTTTGTGAGACAGAGTAGGCCGTTCGTAATCCACTAAATTCACTAATCCAAAAAATACATTTTATTTTCCACTTTTTGGTTGGGGTGTTTTTGGCGGGCTTTTTTCAAGTGAAGTTCAGCGGCTGTTAATATTATTTGCAAATTGATTTCTAGTGGATATTGTGATATAAAATTGGTATACTATTTTCTCCAACTGTCTACGCAATCGGACAATATGTAAAATCATTGACAGAAGCGATCTCGGGATACTGTAGCGGAGTATTTTATTGCAGATAGTATTGACTACCTCTGCAAAGCTTACTGGGAAGGCTGACTCGATACAATTTGCTGCTAAATACTCCATAAAACGTTAGAATCTGTTACATCCGCATTATAATTAATACTAAAGAATTCAAGAAGGATATTATGCACTGAAGACGAGGCGGTATGGTCCAAGACCCTAGCCTGCCCGAGACGGGAGAAGGAAACAAAAAAAACTTTTGGTTTGTAGTGTAATGCCTAAAGAGAAGCCAAAATAGATCATCCGAATAATATGTAACTTGAACATAGCCGGTGTGGAATAAGAGTATACCAGGGTGAACTTTATACATCTGCATTTGTTGCATACCCTTTTTGAGCGTACTGGCGTGATGTTATATTATGAAATGGTATAAACAATAAACAGACATGCGATTGCAGCAATCCCGAGAGATTAACCATTCTCTTATCTATCTCCGAAGTCCTTCATCAGATCTTCTCCAAATTTAAATGGGGCAAATTCGGCAAATTAATGATTCAAAAAAAAAAGGCTGTCATTTGCAGAACTTTGACGTTCGTCATACGGGTCTGACAACCAGTTTTACCAATACTGGATACCCATTTACTGGGTACGCGATAACACAGTAACTGGGTTGTAGAGGTAAAAATGACAGTCGAGTCAGTTAGACTGGCTGCCAACCCCAACATAGTTGGGAAAAGGCTAGCAGATGATGAAGAATGTTTGTATGCAGGATGCATAATGTATGTACGAATCTTACGTTAATTTGATCAGTGCCAGGGGCGAAGCTGTCGGAGTCCCCAGGCTCAGGACAACCCTCGGACCCTCAAATGTAACTAGCAAAAAATTCTCCCACTATCGGAATCTAGGTAAAATAGGTTGCAACACGATTTTAATCATAGCTGCTCATTTGAAAGACCACAGGTGGTAGCGCCATCTCTTGTAAATGTCATAAATCAATGACCGAAAACACATAGACAAACGCATTTGAGATTTCGCGGGCGATCGATATCTTAATTATCTCGTTCCTTCCTCATTCCTTTTCCCTTTATGTACGCCTTAATGACAGGTCGCCAGAACGAACCGAAACTTCAACGTGAACGGGCCTCGTATCTCAACCGCCAGCTTTCCAAGCCACCTGGCTGGAGACTGATGCATCTAATTAGTTAGATTGCAGAGAACCTTGTGAACCGTGTCTATTAACCCGCCTCGCGGATATAAAACAATTGTGTGAAGTGTGTGGATCCTGAAGGTCGCCAGTTTGGAGTAGAAGAACACCAGCTCGCTGCCACACGTGGGCTGGCATCGACCACTACAAGGTAAGGCGTACTACTTCCCTCATTTCCATACTAGATCGCCCAAATTGATCCGTGAATATTTTCCCGCTTATTTTCAACGCACTATTGCAAGAACCCTTCAAATACAGTCCACTTTTCATAATAGACAAGGATGAAGAGGTTTCTCAAACCGCTATAACATTTTTGGTCCTTCGAGCCGGATATATTACTATAATATATCCATTTTCCTTTATTTCTTACGTAGGAATTAATCATAAATTCCTACTAGGGGCGTGGCACCTAGCCGCCTACCCACATAATCAAGTTGTAAACCCAATACCCATCTTGAGATTCTTGGCATTACGTTGACATCGACGCTCAATTTTGGTCCATTCATTGAGGCAAAAGCTCAGCTGGCTTCCAAAAAATTGGGGATACTCGCGAAGGTGAGACGGTACTTCACGCCAGAACAGCTGCTCAACTTATATCAAGCGCAAGTTCGATCATGCATGGAATACTGCTCTCATCTCTGGGACGGATCTGCCAAGTACCAGCTGGATGCACTTGATGCGATCGAAAGACGGGCTAAGAGGCTCATCGACAATGAAGTATTGGCCGAATCTAGGCTCCAGAACCTCGAACATCGGCGCCGAGTTGCCAGTCTGTCGGTTTATTATCGGTTACATTTCGGGGAGTGTGCGTTGGAATTGCATGAACTAATTCCTCCTAGCCCGTTCCATCATCGGACTACAAGACGTACGGCGTTGCGTCATCGGTACATGGTGGACATCCCACCCATACGCACCAAACGTTTTGGGAATTCCTTTATTATGCGTACAGCAAAGGAGTGGAATTCCCTGCCGGAGTCTGTATTTCCTGATACTTACAACCTGGGAGTCTTTAAGTCAAGAGTGAATAGGTTTCTTCTAGGCAAGCGTGCTTCATCGTCGGCCACATCATCGCTTACCATCAGGTGAGATAGTGGTCAAACGCAAGCCTATCAATAAAAAAAAAAATACGTGGTTCCATCAACGCCGCTATAGCAGGTTCATAATTACGTATCTGCTATTATTAAAAATAATTCTTATTTAAAACTAACTTGTCGTATTGTAAATTTCTATATTTCAAGCGTCTTTTAGTTTAACCGCCCTTATAGGAATCACCTACCTCCAATTATAAATTGTTAGGAATAAGTTACTTTCCGAATACCGCGGGGTAGACATTCATTCTATAAGAGAAAAATAAAATAGGTGTACTACTTGTAGGTACCTACGCAGTATAAATATCATAACTTTACCGAATACGTTTCGACGATTGCGGGCTATAAGTTGCATATTTATACCTATTCATTTATCTTAAACAATATTCAAACTTAACAATAAAACTGGTTAGGATAGTAATGCTATTAACATTTTGTACTATCTAATTACTTTGGTTAGTGGGTACTACGAAAAAACTTACTTCGTTACTACGCAAATATTGCGAAACCCGTTGTCACAGTACAGTCACAATCAGTAGTATTACTTTTCTACATATAGTTGTTCGTTTAAATAATTACCGTACATTGTTTTGTTTGTGTGGTTATTTGTAACTACATAACATAACAATGCCGCGTGATGCGAAAGCAATCGCTTCTTCGGAAGATCAACAGTTGGTGATTTTAGAAGCTAAGCGTAACATACTTTTCGAGCGTATTCAGTCAATTTATGATCGCTCTAATGTCGCTAATACTTCCGAATCGGTGAGAGAAGGCTTTCTCACTTCTTGTGTAACAATAGATGATATTCGAACGGACTTTCATAAATTATTGGATGATTATAATGCTAGGTTACTGGCTATATATCCCGATGCGAAGCCTAGCTATCAAGCCTACGCCTCATTCGAGGATATGTATTGTTCCGTGAAACGTGTGATGTCTCAATTGGAAGATAAGCCGTCCGGGAGGCACAGTATGAGTGATTCCGCAACATGTAGACCAAGGTTGCCGCCAATCGAACTCATGTCGTTCGACGGTGATATACGAAACTGGCCATTATTTTATGCAAGTTTTAAATCTACAGTTCATGACAATAAGTCGCTGACGGATGCAGACAGGTTGTACTATTTAATAGGTAAGCTGTCGCCGAAGGCACAGTCTGTGTTCGCGGGAATCACACCGTGTGCTGAGAATTACCAAGTCATGTTCCAGGCACTCCTCGATAGGTACCAGGATATTCGTGTCCTCGCGTCTACCTACTTGGATCAAGCTTTAAATCTTAAATTGTCCGGTCCCGCGTCTGTTTCGAATTACCAGCTATTCGTGGACAAGTTCATCACCGCAATTAATTCCCTAAAGAATCTAAAATTAGTTGACCTTCTGGATTTCATTTTATTGCACCTCGCAATAAAAAAGTTTGACACTGAAACTATTCGCGCTTTCGAGATGACAGAACGTAATCGTAAGATTCCCACTCTAGATAGTTTTGTCAGCTTCATCAATGATCAGTGTCGGATATTCCGTAATACCCAACCACCCTTAGCTAACAATAATAAGCCTAATAGTTCAGACAATTCACATAAGTCGAATAAATCGCGTAGTTTTAATAATAAAATGACCGCTTCTAATCCACAATCCTATGTAGCTTGCTCTGAGTTAAATAATTCAAACAAGTGTCTGTGCGAAGCAAATATCCATGAACACTTATATAAATGTCCCGCTTTTGATAATTTGACTCCGACAGCTCGTTTCAAATGTGTGAAAGACAACAGTGCTTGTGTCAATTGTTTGAGTATTAAACATAAAACGGTTAACTGTTCTTCTAAATTAAAGTGTCGCGCATGTAATCAACGTCATCATACATTGTTACATTTTAATAAAAACCCGCAATTATCAACTGTAGTGACGTCACAGCCGAATCCGGTCCCAACGCCTATGCCGACTGTACCTTCTATTACCTCACAGTCTGAGGTATCGTTGTGTACGACCTCTGTCGCTGGCGCCGCTCGATCGCGTTCGATTGACACTCGATGTGTTGCGGCGTCGCCGTCGGCGAGAGATAGCCCGCAATGTACGGCGTACACAACCGTTCTGCTCGCTACTGCTCAAGTCGTAATTTACGATGTAAATGATAAGCCGCACATAATACGTTGTTTACTAGATAGTGGATCACAAAGTAATTTTATTACTTCTGAATGTTTTAAGCGTCTAGGACTTTGGAAGAACTTTCATACTTCTAATTTAATAGTTAAAGGAATCGGTGGGTCGGAAAAACCAGTTAAAGGTTCCGTAGATATTAAATTATATTCTCGTTTTAGTAATGATATTAATTTTAACGTTTCTTCGCTTATTGTTGAACGTATAACGGAGACATTGCCGACCGCTCTCGTCGATGTCTCTAAACTTACACCAATCAAAACATCGATACCGCTCGGCTCCGCAAACTTCGAATCTGCGAGCGGTAATGTTTTGAAATGTGACATGCAAATATACAATGGTTATAACTACTCCGTGCAGTTAGTTAGTGCGAAGTCTAAAGTCTCACCTGTGAAAACCATTTCGGTGGCTAGACTAGAGTTGTGCGCGGCCCTACTGTTGTCTAAGTTGCTTCGCAAGGTACAAGACACAATATCGCCCCACTACCGCATCCATAAGGTATACGCGTTTACTGACTCTAAAGTAGTGCTCGCCTGGATAAATTCCTCACCGCACCGCTGGCAAACTTTTGTTGCCAATCGGGTTACTAAGCTGATAGAGCTTATACCCGCTAATTGTTTCAACCATGTCGCAGGTACTGAGAACCCCGCTGATTGTCTGTCTCGTGGTGTCACGCCAGCTAAGCTCTTGCAGCATCCATTGTGGTATCGTGGACCATCGTGGGTTTCTCATGACCCAGCTGAGTGGCCCATACATACTTTCGAACACAATGCACTGCATGAGGGCGTACCCGAACAGAAATCAGTCGCTCATGCCGTGGTTTCTGAGGTTACGGAATCACCAATTTACGCGCTAGCACTACGTGTTTCGTCGTGGTCTAAGTTGCTACGCGCTATTGTTTACGTCTATAAGTTTTTAAGACAACTGCCTAGTGCACGTACTGTATCAAGCTCTGATCTGAAATATGCAGAAATTAAATTGCTGCGAGCTGTACAGGATGTTCATTTCCGTAACGATATTTTAAATTTAAAAAACAATAAACCATGTACTCCCGCCATCCATAAGCTTAAGCCGTTTCTCGATGAGCACGGCATCATACGAGTTGGTGGTCGTCTCACAAATTCGGACGAACCCTACGAATATAAACATCCCTGTATTCTACCACGTCATGACCATATTGTTGATCTTCTTGTTGACTTTTGTCACAAGAAACATCTTCATGCCGGTCCGGAGTTGCTTATGTCCTTACTCAGGCATAATTATTGGATTTTAGCTGCACGTCGAATAATTCGTCACAGAATCCACAACTGTAACACTTGCTTTAAGTTCCGCCCGCGTCCTATTCTTCCACTTATGGCAGATCTACCTAGCCAGCGTGTTAACCAAGTCGACAAGGCGTTCACTCACACCGGCTGTGACTATGCAGGCCCGCTACAGTACACACCATTTCGTGGTCGAGGTGTTAAGAGCCGTAAGGCTTGGCTCTGCATTTTTACGTGTTTGACGACGCGTGCCACGCACATTGAAGTGGCAACAGATTTAAGTACAGTGACTTTCCTTGCAGCCTTAAAACGCTTTCTTTCGCCACGCGGTCCTATTAAATGCTTATATACCGATAACGGTACTTGTTTCGTAGGTGCAAGTTCTTATTTACGCGACCTTCACAAATTTCTTAAAGATTTTCGTCCTCATCTTGAGGAAGAACTTTCCCTCAATCATATAGATTGGAAGTTTATTCCGCCTGCTTCCCCACATTTTGGAGGATGTTGGGAAAGTATGGTTAAGGTAGTTAAAACTCACCTTTTTAAAGTTATAGGTCAACAAATCCTCTCCTACGAGGAACTTATAACTGTCCTTAGTCAAGTTGAGGCTCTAGTTAATTCGCGGCCACTTACTGCTTTGAGTAGTGACCCTACTGAACCATCAGCACTGACCCCTGCGCATTTCTTGCACACCGCGCCATTGTTGTCCCTTCCCGCTCCTGAAGCAGACTCGCTCAGCTTGCTTCAGCGACATACTCTACTTGACAAACTGGTGCAGTCGTTCTGGCAGCGCTGGCGTTCAGAATACTTACATCAACTTCAGGCTAGATCCAAATGGAATAGTCCTGCACCTTCTATACAAGAGGGTACTATTGTAGTTATCATTACTGATAACTCTCCGCCCCTTTCATGGCCGTTAGGCATTATTAATAAATTGCATACCTCCAAGGACGGTACAACCCGTGTTGTTACTGTGAAAACCGCAAAGGGTAGCTATGTGCGCCCTGTTGTGCGTCTGTGTCCATTACCGACTCAATAAGGCCTGGCTTGATAGTTAGGTCTCTTAGTTTTAGTTAGTTAGCGACGCAACATAATTTTCTATTAAGATTTAACTATAGGTATGCAACTTAATGTATTATGCAACTCGCAGTATTTATCTTAAATCTTAATAATTGAAATATAAAAATCCGCATCTTAGTCCGTATTGCTGAATAGGTATACGGTAGTACACCTCATAGGGCTAAGTTTAATTTTCATTAAAGGTGACCCTTTAAGGCCGGGAAAATGGTAGCGCCATCTCTTGTAAATGTCATAAATCAATGACCGAAAACACATAGACAAACGCATTTGAGATTTCGCGGGCGATCGATATCTTAATTATCTCGTTCCTTCCTCATTCCTTTTCCCTTTATGTACGCCTTAATGACAGGTCGCCAGAACGAACCGAAACTTCAACGTGAACGGGCCTCGTATCTTAACCGCCAGCTTTCCAAGCCACCTGGCTGGAGACTGATGCATCTAATTAGTTAGATTGCAGAGAACCTTGTGAACCGTGTCTATTAACCCGCCTCGCGGATATAAAACAATTGTGTGAAGTGTGTGGATCCTGAAGGTCGCCAGTTTGGAGTAGAAGAACACCAGCTCGCTGCCACACGTGGGCTGGCATCGACCACTACAAGGTAAGGCGTACTACTTCCCTCATTTCCATACTAGATCGCCCGAATTGATCCGTGAATATTTTCCCGCTTATTTTCAACGCACTATTGCCAGAACCCTTCAAATACAGTCCACTTTTCATAATAGACAAGGATGAAGAGGTTTCTCAAACCGCTATAACAACAGGGGAATACCCAATCATTTGCGAACTACTGTTCGAAACTTGTTAATTACAGATCTTATTTGCAACGTTGCAATCTTTTCGGAAATGGCATCAAACCAAATGAAATCTGATGACAAAATTCACTGGTGAATCCGGCAGCACTTTAATAAACTAAATCCGAATAGATAGCCTTAGGTAGCCTTACGATATCTGCAATTAAATTTAGTGTTTTCGATATAATCAGAAATAGTTCTCAAGAGTTATAGTAAAGACGAATGTAGTCAAGCAGAAAGTATTTATTTAAAACAATAACGTTGCAAATTCATGCACCGTTTATTGAATGATGTCAATTATGCACCTAAAACCTTACAGAAATGCGATATCTATGAATACATCCATACAAAATAACGTAGAAACGAGGTCATATTCAAATTAGCCTGTGGTGGTCAGAACTCTAATTAAGGTACAACTTGCTCATGATAAAGTAGCTTTATACCTTTAAAGTATATATACTTTGAATTGATCAAACCTAAACAGTGCATCTAGGGCCCCAGTTTTTCTTACACCAGAGCCTTTGTTAGCTACGCCTCTGATCAGTGCATACTTAACAACTGGCATGCAATTACTTATTGTACTCTATAACAAAGGTTTTAACGAAATATAAATATGCAGTGTTGCTCAAATGTTTTAAACTTTGTCTATCGTGAATAGAAAAATAGGCAAAATAATACACACTCAATGACTTAACTATTTGGGTTGACTTCAGGGGCTTTGTAACTACGATTGTCTGTCTGAATTTCATAATCCAGGTTACAATATGGTTACTAGGCTTTAGTGAAATATTTTGGGCATTAGAGCGTCTTACACCCCTTTATGTTTCGCGCCGGTTTCATTTCCCATAGGAACCGTACAAAACTATGAAACTCAGCGATAGTGTATATCCGTGTAAGAAATTTCGAAAACAGATTAACATTTCATATTACAACAAGTAAAATTAAAAAAAAATAAAACCCCCGACACATTTTTATTTAATGCTACATAATTTATTTAGTAGTAGACATGCTTCGATCGACAATCTATTGAACACGTAATAATGACATGATATCTTGCAAAAACACCCCGATTCAAACAGTAAAATGCCCATAACTTTTGAACAGCTGAACTGATTTTGATCAAACATAGCTAAGAACACTCTTGATAAAGTCACCTTTCACAAAAAAAAAACAGCTATGATGCATGCTAGAGATACATGGACAAATGTACACACATGTCAAACTTATAACACCCCTCTTTTTCCGTCGGGGGTTAAAAATAGTGGTGTGGTGGTAAAGGCCCAGTGGTAATGGCCGCGACTTACAATTTGTATTAGGTGGTGGGTTCGAACTCAGACAGGCGATTTACTTTGTGTACCTAAATTATTTCATCACCTGCTCTCAAAACGGAGAAGGAAAACATCGTGAAGAAACCTGAAACCAAAATTTGGAAGACATGTGACATTCACCAACCCGGACTTGGCCCGCGTGGTGGATTACGGCTCATTCTATCTCTTCGAGAGGAGGCCTGTGGTCCAGCAGTGGGAATATTGAAAGGCTGATCATGATGGTGATGGTGATTACATACAATTATAATATTGGCTTAGCTAACGTAACTTATTTTGGTGTAACGACAACAGGTAATGATTATTTCATGAGGAACTTGATTTCAAAAAACTTTGACAAACACCACCATAATAACACACACAGAGGCGTCAGAATAATCATTAAGTATTCACAATAACCACACAAATTACCGGAAGATGACCCAGCAGAAACAAGCTCAAGGTCTTGCAGTATTGTGCCATATTCTCTCAGTAAACCACCAGTTAGCACACGGAAAACACACCGTGCGAAAATGGACGAAAAATACTTCATACTACTCGTTATTGTATTACACGTCTGTCATGGCGCAATGACTGAGAATTTTCTAAAAGAAAAAGTTACGAATATAGCTGAAAGAATAACCAATAATCCGGTTACAAGTTTAACTACGAGTGCTTACTCCAACGCCTTTGCAGCCGCTGTCAACGCAGTTACATGGATGCCGAATGCCATAGCAAAGGCTCTAGGCCCTGTAGTACTTCCAAACTTCATCAGTGATACAAATACAGGAGAAAAACTCGACCAATTCATCTTCGATTTTAGTGAAGCAACTGTAAATGAAGATGCGAAGTTAGGGATCGTTGAGTTGGTGAATAAGTATGGGTTTCCAGTTCAAACTCATGAAGTGGTCACCGATGATGAATATGAACTAACAATGTTCAGGATACCTGGAAAAGGATCGGCTGTATTTCTTATGCATGGATTGTTAGGCAGTGCTGATGATTTTGTGATAGCAGGACGAGACAGTGCACTGGCTTATTTGCTAGCTGATGCTGGATATGATGTCTGGATGGGCAACGCTCGCGGCAACAAGCATTCAAGGAAACATTTAATTTTACAACCCTCAGAAGCTGCCTTTTGGAATTTTTCTTGGCACGAAATTGGAGTCTACGATCTACCAGCAATGATCGACTATGTGCTGATTAAAACGAATCAAACATCACTGAAATACATCGGACATTCTCAAGGCACGACGTCATTCTTCGTCATGGCGTCAGAAAGACCTAAATACAATGAGAAGATTGATTTAATGATTGCATTATCGCCTGTGGTATATATGTCAAATGTCAAATCACCAATAGTGCGTATCATGTCTCCTGGAACCTACATTATACATGGATTATCAAGAGGTTTGGGCTTACACGAATTCCTGCCAGACAACAATTTGATTCGGACTTTAAAACTTCTAATTTGTGGCACAGGAATCGTAGCAGAAATTCTATGCAGTAATACGTTATTTCTGATGTCTGGATATGATTTCCCTCAGCTTAACGTGACTAATCTTCCGGTGATTCTCGGACATTTACCGTCAGGAGCGTCTATGAAGCAGTTCGCGCATTATGGACAAGGAATATTGTCGGATGAATTCCGGCAATTCGACTACGGTGCGAAAGAAAATTTAGCCAGATACGGTGTCGAGGTCCCTCCAAGTTATGATTTGAATAAGGTTGTGGCTCCTGTATCCATGTATTGGAGTGAATCCGATTGGTTGGCTCACCCTGTTGATGTGGTCAAACTGTTCAATAGATTACCGAATGTGGTTGGGTTTTACAAGATCCCATATAAAAGGTTTAATCATGTTGACTTTGTCTTTGCGAAAGATGTTAAGGAATTGCTTTATTTAAGGTTGCTTAAGGAGTTGGAATCATTTTCACCAAATATTTTGGTTTAATAGAGGTATGTATAGTTATTTATTTAAATATGTGTTTTAATTAATGTTCTCATTCCTTCTCTGTATGAAAAGAGACCTTTGTCCTCCAGTGGGTCAGTAGCAGGTTGGTATTTATGATATTACTAGCTTCAGCTGAAAATTCAAAAGAAACAAGTCGTAAATTATCCCGAGGACATATTCCCGGGATTAAAATTTCATCCAGATCCGTTCAGCCGTTCTGGCGTGAATAAGTAACAAACATACACACTCACAAACTTTCGCCTTTACCCAAAGTACCCTCACATCCCGCCAGTTATGTTTAAGTCCATGTGTTGGATCATTCGGTTCCCTTCATGGTGGTTGAGCTGAGATGGTGCCGATCCATGCGTCATGTTCGTGAACGGGCGCCATCAGTTGGGATTGGTTGGTTGCCTTTGCTGCCTCGGCCTGGCATTGTATTTTTTTTGTAATTGTTTGTTACAGTAGACGATTTTACGTGTACGTCTTTTGACATCGTTCTCACATATATGTATTTTTCAACAAGAATGATGTAACCAAAAACTTGAAATTAAAACTGATGGGAAAGAGTGTCCGTGGAGTTTCTTGCAAATTCTTCTCCATTGAGATTTTTGTTTGAAAATTCAAAAGTACCTCTAAGGTTTATTCGAAATAAACTATTTGATTTTGATTTTAGACATACCTTTAAGGTAGTTATGTAAGTTGATGACAACATTTCTATAATTATCTATGGTACAAAAACACGATAAAACGAGTTGAAGATCGCTTTGAACATTCGCATAATGTTTTGTTTTTATATCTAGCGAAAATTACCTTACTAGGCAAAGTAGGTACGTCTCTAAACGAGATGAATGAAGATCGCTTTTTAACTGCTTGATCATCAAGATTAAGTTTTTGTCCGACTGCTGATGGAGGGCTATGTGTTTATCAGGCTATGTTTGTATGTATGTTCGTCCCTATGTGGCGTTCTAGAGACCAAAAGCTGATGATTCTTACATCAATCGATTCGTCTTAACCTTGTAAGTGACATTAAAATGCGCTTTGGCTTTCGGGCGCCATATTGTTGGGGCACAATTATTTTTTTCTTCCGAAGCCATCGTGTAAACTTGACAGTCGTAGGATACATCTGCCGGTTTTGGTCAGCCAGCTCGCGAATATATATCCTCCGACTGCACAACATGATTTTCTTCTTTTTTACGGCTTTTTAGTTCGCGTCTTAAGCAGTCGGATTTTTGATTTTTTGAATTAAGATTTTTGTATTTCATTCATTATGACAATATGGCGTCTGGGTGTAGCTATGGTGAATTTTGACACTCGCAAGATTAAGACGAATCTATTGACGTCGGGCACATCAAAATCGGTCCACGCTTTTGGTCTCCACATAGGAACAAACATACATAGACTGATAAACACACTACGCAGTCGGGTAAAAAAGGTAAAAATGTTTTTTTCAACAATATAATCTGTGGAAGTATCTACACGAATATTCTTTCACTAATTAGTTTAAGTAGGTAGGTAGAATTACCCTACCTACCCTACCCTACCTACCCTACCCTACCTACCCTACCCTACCTACCCTACCCTACCTACCCTACCTACCCTACCCTACCTACCCTACCCTACCTACCCTACCCTACCCTACCTACCCTACCCTACCTACCCTACCCTACCTACCCTACCCTACCTACCCTACCCTACCTACCCTACCCTACCTACCCTACCCTACCTACCCTACCCTACCTACCCTACCCTACCTACCCTACCCTACCTACCCTACCCTACCTACCCTACCCTACCTACCCTACCCTACCTACCCTACCCTATCCTATCTCTCAAGTTGGATCGAACTGCACATGGTGTGCGAATTTTATTATAATCGGTTAAGTGGTTTAGGAGTCCATTGAGGACAAACATTGTGACACGAGATTTATATATATTAAGAGATATAAAGAATCCATCTTAATAAATGTTTCCTCTAATTTGGGCTACCCTGGAATTAGTATATACCTACTCTGCGTCACAGATAAAAAAGTTTTGTTGCAATACAACACGTTTTCAGCCACAAAACAAAAGAGAATCACGCCCCCGTCGCCTGAAAACGAAAACAACTTTTTTTTCGTCCATGTGTGTCATTTCAAAATACGAACAACAAATTTATAGGTAAGTACTTAATGGTCTTTAAGGATTGAATGAAGATTTAGTGTGACAAAGATTGATGACAGAAATTCATTTTATGTACCTATGTAAGCTTGTGCCAGCGACTTTGCCCTCGTTTAGTCTGTAATTGTACCAAGAGACACACTCCTGGGATAAGTATACTTTGTCTTTCTATCAGGTCCAATCTGTCTGATATCTAAATAAATCTACACTATAGGGACGCGCAAGTAAGACTGTGTTTCTGCCTAGTCCTATCAATCAATTGGTAGATCTATTCAAAATAGATAGAACCTGTGTGGAAAGAGAATCGTTGTGGCGTAGAATGGAACTAACATTATGATTTTTATAAAATACTTAAAAAATATTACAAAAAACACGTTGAAAACATTATAATAACATTTTATAGCCGTGTAGATCAACAGTGGTCAGGCAGGGGCCATTAGTCCTTCTATAGTTTTGGGTAATCGATACACGAAACCTCCCAAACCCATACCCCAATGTGTTTTGTCTCCATATTCTCCAATAGTCCTGCACCAGCCGGGGATTGTCCTTGGGTGCTCTTGCGTAGTGACTAGTGCATACAGGGATAATCGCAGGTTTCATCCTACATGTCTAACAAGGCCTCTGCGAGTTGGTTTCGGTCTCTGGTACGCCTTTCAAAGGTCCAGCCCCCCTAGCCAAGTTACAAACGTTTAGTATCGAATCTTTCTCTACAATCGTTAACGCCTTCTATTTGTATGGTCTGACCACGTGACTTAACGTTCAGATGTGTCTTTCCCATACATTGATACGTTTTCTACTAGCGTTATTGATTGTATATTGTCAACTTGGCGACAGGTGCAGGACCCTAGGTCTCGAGAATCTCAAAAAATTCTATCATAGTTTCAAAATATCAAGATGTTACAGTCGCGCTATAATGTGTAACAGTGTTGTCAACATAACAAACACGGTAATTAAACACAGCGGCGCCTTCAAATCTTATGACTGTACTCTCCTCACAGACTCTACTGCAGATAACCCTACAGATAATCATGAAAAGTCGATGGTAGATGGTATATATGGTCAATAACAACAGATAAATCTTTAAGTTTTTCCTAAACCGGGGCACAGATAATATAATACTAGCATAACCGGGGTGACTGTCGCCGGAAGAGAACTCATTTAGTAAATAAATTACCTCAGTCATTTTACCTTCCAAAAATACTTAAATAAGAACCAATAAAGAGCCCAAATGCATGCTCAAATTACGTTCACTTGAAAACGACGCATTTCCTGAAAATGACGCGCACTTTTTAAATTTGTCTTTCTCAAAACTCTTTGAGTTCATTGACCAAGACCGTTTATGTGTTTTTAAAATCGAAATAACTGAAAATCAAATAATGATATCTTCAGCCTGCTTGTCTCTGTTTGTGAAACGTATATCTGTCATGTTTTTCTTATAATAATCGTAATTTATTTGATCTAAGAAACCGCGCCATCTTGGATTGCGGAATCGCGCGGCAAAAATATTGAGATGATTGAACTATTGAGCAAAATTAGAATTATTTATGCGATTTGTGACTTCTAAAGAGGTTTATTTAATACTAGGTGAGGCTAGAGGACAATGCTTTGTCTTTTTAATTTTTAGAAAGATAATAGTTGTTTGTTATTTTCAGATCAATGAAATTCTTGTATTGGTCGAGTTGCTATTGTTTTTTTGCCGTTTTATTTTGACAGTACTACCCATTATACCATTGCTTAGAAGCTTTGAAGATAACTCTAATTAGAGACACATGATATACAATCTGAAATTCAGCCACTTATCAATAGGTATTAGTGCCTACCTTATGGCATCCAACTAACAATGCATTCTTATATATATATATATATTATGAATGCGAAAGTAACTCTGTCTGTTACCTTTTCACGTTTAAACTGCTGAAACGATTTAGATGAAATTTAGTATGGAGATAGTTTGAGACCCTCGGAAGGTCATAGAATAGTTTTTATCCCGAAAATCATCCGTTAAGGGGAAGAAAAGGGGGTTGAAGTTTATATGGTGAACTAATAATTTCTTTAGTAAGGCGGCCCACACACCTACAATATTATTGCGCGATATAAAATTGGCTATTCGAAGTACTAATGCTACGCAGAAGAAGTCGCTGGCAACAGCTAGTAATTAATATAATAAGCTTTAATTTGTGTTTTTTGAGTAATATCCGTTCCCTCGTGTGAGATCAACTGTTTTGTGAAAACCAATAAGAATTCTTCCACCATTTCTGACCACCAAACTTGGCCTCATTTGGGCTCAGAGCTATTATAGAAAATTTCCAGAAGAAAAATCCCAATACACTTTGCCCGACCCATGACTCGAATGTAGGAACTCATGCTCAGCAATGGCTCTTGTGACCACTAGACCAACGAAGTTGTACGGAACCGCACATTATTTTGAACCGCGCGCCGTGCACTCTCTGCGCTCAGCATTTTCGATTCAATAAATCAGTGTTCAACGGATATTCACGGTGGTCGGGTTTATTTCATCATCATCCCCATATCATATCATGCCCTGGCATCATTGGTCCTTCGAGCCGGATTTTAGACTCACGCGCTGTACATTCTGTGCGCTAAGCATTTTGTAAAATAATGTGCGGTATTTAATTTAATTAATTACTAAAACTAATCCAAACAATTTAAATATCTATTATATTAACAGCATCCCAATCATAACAGCAAGTGATAACAGACTAACAGACAGTCCAAATTCAAATAACACAGCCAAGCGTCTCGAGAATGCACCATACAACAGACCATCCATCTTTCAACAGCTAATTTAAAACAATGACCTGATTATGAACCAATAATAGCTCGCAACACCGCTTAACCTTGCCGGCATTAAATATTAGTTTCTGATTCTCGTCCGTCGATACCATAGAGTATTGAGACGCCTCGGCACCTCGGCGGCTACTGCTACTGCTAGAGACGGCTTTGTCAGACCTTTTCTTAATTATAAACTGTCATTGAATGTCACCGTTTACTCCATAGACTTAGAGAACTAAACTAAGCGTTTCCAGCATGCCTGTAACGTGAATACAGCCTAAAAAGTGTGAGAGAGACAAAGCGATCGAGCGGTCAGTGGTTGGTTTTGCCCGCACATTCGCTTTGTCTCTTAAGCTCTAGACAGACGGACTGCATTTCAACTGCACTCAGAGTGCAAATTTGCAGTGTCAGTGCAGTTAGTACGACTGCAAACTAATCGTGCAACTTGATTGCAGTCGCTGTGCAGTTAGAGACAAAAGACAAAAATTCTTTATTTCAACTAGGCCATTAAGCGGCACTTTCAAACGTCAAAAATATAAATTTAAAGTTAATAATAATTGATTCTACCGTCCATTCGAAAAAGTTGCTTGTTGTGGAGAAGAACGGACAAGAAACTCCATACTTACTCTTTTTAAAAAAAAGTGTTTTGCAACATGTAAGTAAGTACATACATACATAATTCCATATCACGTATATGAATTTATGTACGATGCACCCAGCACTATTATACTACGTATAGATATAAAGTATTACAAGCACTAACAGGTAAATTCCATCACTTGATAAATAAAGTTGGCGTGCAATTCCAACGACTGCTGCGTCGAACTTCATTTGAACTTCAAGGACCTATGATACGTAGTATCTCTTAGTAGTCTGTGGACCTATGTTTGTATTCCGCAATATTTGATAGAGTTTACACGTGAATGCGCAGGCCGAGCGGGGCAGGAACGGGCGGGGTCGGTACATCCTAGCATGCGGTCTGTCGATCGTTCAGCTAGCTTGCAGTCTGCGTGAAGTCGCAATGCAGTCCGTCTGTCTAGAGCCTAACAGAGTTGCTGTGTTATTTGGTGTCAAATCCAGCGTGTCAGTGATGGTCACCGTTTAGGTAATATGGCCGGTTCGTTGCAACTTAAGCTTGTTTATTCGCTTCTTAGCGTGTCGTTAGCAAATATAAAAAAAATATTAGCATTATGTTTGGTCTAGAATTCAGCCAGGGTTCTCGGATGGCTCTAATCTTCAGTGCTTGTGTCTCTCCACAGACCATGCCACCTCTCGGAATGCGCTGCATGCTTTGTCATCTGTACGTGCATAGACCTTATGACTGCGTCACAAAATGTTGTTGCCGTGGCTTATTCTTTGAGTTACGTCGACAACTTTGGTTGTGCCACGAATATTGATTAATAAAGGTCTCCATTCGCTTCCAGCGCAGTTATTCCGTGCTCTGTGATCAAAGCTTACTCAGTTATTCGCAGAGTAGCAGATGGTGGTTCAACGTAAACTTATCGTGAAGTTAACCTTTCATTTGTTTTGGTTGCTAGAGGTCAGTGGGTTCGAGCAAATATGTTGTTATTTTGAAACAGGCCGTGAGCTCGATGGAATTTCTCATAGGCAAAATAGGAGAACTTCCGTACAATCCTATGGGACTCCTTTGTGTCTATTGGCCTTGTTTATTCTGTTTCCTACTTGATATGGAGGGAAGTGGAAATTATGTTTTTGCTTTCCTACTTCTCCTTTATTCTTTTCTGATATATTTCTTTGCGGGATCCAAGACAGTTAAATTCTTTCTTCGGAACATCGTCGAGCTTCATTGCCTCGGCGCTTTTCTGGTGGTCGCTTTCAGAACTTGCAGTGGTTTAGGTATAGTGCGGAGGGATTGCCGCAAAACAATTATATGGTAGAGAAAACCTACCTATGGTAGACGAATTTTCAATAATAATCTTTCGTTTGTTTTGTAAGAAGCTCTTGTGTACATGCTTCAGGCTTCTAGACCCAGCGTTATAGGGCGTGCGTTGTCTGTCAGTGAATATTTTATATAGGTTAGCAACCATTGATTTTTGGAGACAAATTTGAAGTCCAATTTGTCTGAAGGTAGGTAATTACACCACCGATCATTACTGGATTAAACCAGCGGGGTGACTGTTGCAAATTATTAGGAAGACACTTGATAGACCTTGTAATGGGCATCACGCTAAAGGCATCTCAATAGAAGAACTCCTGCTTGTTTCAAATTCCTTTCATTCTAATCCTACATGATTGAATTTTTTCATAGCCGATTGTGCCAAGACAGAGAAGAGCGAGCGAAGCGAGCTCGACAACTTTAGTACCCCGCCTCCGATAGGTGAGCCTCGTAGCATTGGCTACAATGCTACATGATAAGATATACTATAATTCTGTCTAGAGCCGACAAGATTCACTCTTCGAAACAAAAATACATTGTTTGTTAACTACACCGTCGCCCACGGCAACTAGACCTATTTTTAACTACAGATCACACAGCGATCCCATTATTCAATATTTCTTACATAATAGACATAGTTTATCTGAAAAGATCACGTTTTGAAACACGAGTCGAATGATAGAACGCACATAATCTCGATTTGCTTAGCCTTTGCATAGCTTTGCATGTTGGGGCTGGCTTATAGTCTAAACGCATTCAGCAGAGTAGCTACAAAAGTCGCCGACAGATAACAATAAAATTAAATTCTTTGATCCGACTTGTACCAAAAAGTATAATTGCGTAACTTGAAAACATGAATTTTTGTTGATTGAGATATTTTGATAATTCTATCTCAGTCTCAAAAGAAAGATATAGGCGTAGTATCTTTTTATCCGTTTAAAAGATATAATCGGTTTATGAGATACTAGCGGACGCCTTGCGGTTTCACCCGCGTAGTTCCCGTTACCGTGCCAATACAGGGATAAAAAGTAGCCTATGCTACCCGGAGAGAGTGTAGCTTCCCAACGGTGAAAGAATTTTTGAAATCGGTCCAGCAGTTTTTAAGTTTATTCGTTAAACACAAACATACAAAAATATAAATCAATACTGAATGCCAAGTGAAAGGCTAAAGGACGCCCCTTACCGCGATACGTTTGTTTTGATCTTGTTAGCGACACTGCCGTTACATTAGTTTCGTATCGTTTTGAAATATTGGAATACATTGGTAGGCAGGCGTTAACGACTTTTATTATTTTGTTATCTGGCTGTTACTTTACAAAATTGACTTTTCCGTTGGAAAACATCCTCAACTGCAAATAAGTTTTTTTTTATTGTAGCTACAAATTTACGGTTTTCGGATTGTTTCCTTTACTTGTTCTATAAGACATTGCTTCTTGCTAAATTTCATGATTCTGTAGGTCAACGGGACCGGAGTACCCTGTAGATTTTGATTCCGTTGCGAGTGTAAAATATGCGTCATGAACGGATCTATCTTTTGATTGCGTTGATTTAGAAGTTTGTTTTTTTCACATTTGCACGGGATTGCAAACTTGAGTATACGTTATTAATTTTAACTCGATACCTCTCCGCGTTCCCGAGATAAAGGGTCTTGACCATAGATATAAATCTTACTAGATGGTGCGATTGTATGTACTTCGCGTGTCAAAAAACGGAGTAAAATGCTTTTCATTTAGCATTATCGGCACCAGAAATCCACCGAAATCTAGGAAAATGCCTTTTTATGCCGTATTGAGTTTTAAAGACTGAATAGAAAAAGTTGACCGAGGCATTGAAAATGTTTTCTTTCATTGGTAAGTAAATTTGTTTTTAAATTGTGTTAAAAAAGTGGCACGCTTGGTTTTCATGGGTTTTCATAAACATGGAGGGACTTGCGTTATCTAGTTAGATTTATGTCTATGGTCATGACAGAAAGGCGGACAAAAAAGTGATCCTTTATGAGTTCCGTTTTTTGCTTTTGAGGCACGGAACCCTAAAAAAATGTAATGGTCACCCATCCAAGGAACAACCTCAAAAGGCGTTGCATATCCTCAAAGGTAGTCCGGCTGATATTATCTACTTACTTAATGACGAAAACCCAGACAATGTTTGTCTCAGAAGATCACGTTTTCAAAACAAAAGTCAATGATAGAACACGCATAGACAATAATTTATGAGAAGACAGAAATAAATTGGTCTATTTTGTAACGCATAAAATATAGCTCAACGGCGTACGATACATTCCGTGGCTTATTATTATCTGTGGCGTGCATTATTGTGACTAGCTTTTGCATTGCATTCTGCTTGACGTACAATTATTGTATGCGGTCTATAAAGACATGGGCATCATCAACTAAGACTAACAACAGACTTGAAATGTGTTGCTGAGGACTTCTTCCCAACTGCACTGGCGGATTTGTGGCCTGTTTATTGTAATTGTTGATGTACAAAAAGTGCTTCTTCAATCGCTTTATTTAAAAAAAATAGTGGCAATACCAGAGGCATAACAGTAGTGTTGGTCGTAATTAAATCGGCTTCCAGCCTCCCATATGCTTCGAATCATAACTTAGCAACGCTGCTTAAGGTTGCCCTAGTCGATAATTCTTCCATACAAACGTAGTCTGGCGATTACGCCACTATTTCACGGTGTACGTTCAAAATAAAAAATGATATCAATTTGTCTCTTCATGATTTAGCCCTGTAAGGAAACAAAAAACAGAAAAAAAAAATGAGCGTCGAAAGTTCCATATTTCAACGCTAATTTTAACGCATCTTTGGGCGCAAAGAAATACCATAAGAAGAAGAAAAATAACAAAACAGTAACCATACAGGGATAGATAAGTAGTTCAGCAACGCAAATAATTATATTTCGAACAGATACATTTAGTAATTTTTTTTGATATCCTTATTCCCAAAGAACTGTTTATACAATTTTGCGCGCTCGTTGCGTCCTACATCATCATCCATTTCGCAAAAAAATTGCAAAGTGTGTATTCGTACGCGAACTAGCTTCTTACTTCTCATCACAGCATCTATCTCTTTCGCACGTGTTGTCGGATGAGATAGCATGCATTTTTAACCCCGCGCACAAAATAGTTCGTGCCGTCGCCGCGTCGACTAGGGCAACCTGGCAGCAGTGGTAGTACGGGTACATACTTCCCCGGATGAACACCTTCTCAAAGAGTTTTATTGAGTTCTTCTAGGTACCAACATTTTCATTATCATCATCATTATTGTCTTGCCCTCATCCCATTTTATTTGCGATGGGCGCACGAGCAACACGTCTTCGTCTTTCATAATAAAATTCTCTGTTGGTCTCTTTCATATCATTCTAGTCAGCAACAAACAACTCAACACTGCTTTTCTGCACGTGAATTCGATTCCGCAGTTATTCTTCAGAATCAAACTGAAAGTCAAAATACACGGTCACTCTCACCTGCCAAAATCAACATGTGCTTTCTAATAAAATGTCTACAAGCTTACTAGTGACAAATCATTACGTTTTTCTAATAAAAAAAGTTCATAAAAATTGTCTGTGAATTTTGTTTGAAGCGAGCGTAGATGAGGATGCGAGAGGCACGGGATTGATCAATGTGGTGACACTTGGGGGAGGCATGCACACAATGAGCATAGATAAGCATGCCTTGCCAAGTGAAAAATGGTCAGAACAGTGAGAGAGACAAAGCGACCGTACGGCCAGTTTTTGTTTTTCTATAAATTTTATTAAAGTCAACGCCTGTATATCAAAAAAATAAAAGTCGTTAACACCTGTCTACCAATTTATTCCAATATTTCAAAACGATACGAAAAAAATGTAAAGGCAGTGTCGCTAACACGATAAAACAAAGTATCGCGGTAAGGGACGTTCTTGACCTTTTCACTTGGCATTCAGTAATGAGTTAATATCTCATAAACGCGTGGACATGATTTAAACCGATGTAATGTTTCTACGCCTATCTTTTTTTACCTTTCATTTGAGACCAAAATTATCGGAATATCTCCATAAACCTAAAATCATGTTTTCAATTTACGTAGGTAATTATACTTTTTGGTACAAGTCGGATCAATGACTTTTATTTTGTTGTTATCTGGCTGAGACTTTAGTCCACGTCACAAACTGCCAGTATCACCTTTGTCACTACTGGGGCCTTACTCTGTCGTGCTAAAACTATCATGGTTCCAGTGTGTGAGAGAGTCGGAATTATACAGGACCAAGAACACTGACCCTTTTTACCCGACTGCCGAAAGAGGTTAATGTGTTTATCAGTCTATGTATGTATATATGTTTGTTCCTATGTGGCGTTTCAGAAACCAAACGATTTTGATGATTCTGACGTCAATCGATTCGTCTTAACCTTGTGAGTGTCACTGGCTACATTAAAATTGGAAAATAGAAAAATGGCGGATTTTGGGCGCCATATTGTACGGTGGGACCGTATTTTTTTTCTTCTAAACCCATGGTGTGAGATATCAAAATAAAGGGTTTTAGAGGTGATTTCATAAATATATAACACTTAAATGTATAAATGCACCTAATTCGAAAAAAAAAATGGTAACTAAAAAGAAAAACAGAAAATCATGCTGTGCATTCGGAGCATACATATTCGCGAGCTGGCTGACCAAAAACAGACGTATCCTCCGACTGCACAGCATGCTTTTCTTCTTGTTTACGTCTTTTAAGTTCGCTTTTTAAGCAATTGGGTTTTTTATTTTTAATTATTAACTTTTTTATTTCACAACGGATTTAGCATGGCGTTGACTCGGATCGTTATACCCATCTAGTACAAGCCCCTGGTCACTAAAGACCATAGTGACCTATAGAAAAGAGATTGGTCGCACACTCGCTTAAAATCTTTCTACAGATTATTAAATTTTATGTTTTTCTATTAAAAAAATTCTTTGAATTTTATTTCAAGCATGTGACATAGACTAATGTTGTGATTAGACTGTTTACAGGGTTACCTTGGTCGTAAAACATAAAGGGATTAAGAAATGGATTTATGACGGATGTGTGTGCCAAAAGATTGTCTCGTTGGTATTGTGGACGCAAGCGCCACTGCTGGTCGGGGGAACTTGTGTTCGATGCCGAATAGGCCAAAGATATTAGGTTTTTCATTTAGTGCCTAAATCTCAGTATCTAAATAAGCTCGTATCCTATTGAGACTTAAGTAAACATAACGTACAATGTAGAAGATTCAAGTTCTTCTAACAATACAGACAGATGTGTTGCTGGGGTGTTGGTTGCGCTACTTCTTCCCAGCTAAAAAGTGCAGTTCAAAGTGCAATGCTGATTCTCAAGCGAGAATCTGCATGTCATGCGGGTGACTTACCCTTGCGGGAAACACAGGCGCAATGTTTTTACCACAACAAAGTGTAATTAATTATGGTAACTACATGCGCAGGCACGGAAACAGGAGACGGGGGGGGGGGGGGGGGGGCGCAACGGGGGCAATTGCCCCTCTTGGGCCTTGACCAAACTGAGTCAGAAATTCCAAATTCGATACAAAGATAGCTTAATTTTTATTTTCATTTGTGGGTTTGTGGTACTCAGATAATGATAAAATGTCGTCACCCTTGAAGGGGCGGCACATTCCTGAGTTTATGGAAAATGTGGGTCTCGAAGGTCAGCAAATCGTGAGTTTTCTCCACTCGGGGCACTTACGCATATTAACCCTGTGGCCATAAATAAGTCAGTAGCACTAGGTTTCGAGCTTGCTGCTCTATAACTTAACTGACTGGATAAAAATTGATTAATAATCTTCTCAAGGCTAGGCAAGTTAAAATGTTCGATTTCACTTCGCTTGCTCTAACACCATTACATATAACCTTTTAGGTTTATGATGACAAGAATACTTTATAGTTGTATGAATGTTCAACAGAAAATCCAAATTTGTTTTTCTAGAGCTAGCTTCTATAAAAATGATCAAAACTTGAATTGTATCTATGAAGTCCTAAAATTTTCGAGCTCACTTCGCTCGCTCTTGTCCGCAATGGTTTACGGGGTTTAATTGCCTCAAAAATTCTAACAGAAAGCAAATTAAGGAGGTTATTAATACGATAGAAAATGTAGCAACACAATTTTTCTTTCCTTTACAGAAACATTTGCTCCCCCCTGAGCGAAAGCCTGGATCCGCGCCTCGTCATGCGTCTGTGCATCTGCCAACATTTTGGAACATAACGTGACAGATATTAAGCTGTACAGACAAAATTATGACAAACTTTCTCCTTCACTGGTAAATTAGAAGTTGGAAGCATTTCCTCTTTGTAAAAAAATACGTACGGGAGAGATATAAAATATTGGGAAAAGTGTCAACTTTTAAATAGATTTATGCTTGAATTTTTAATTTACTTTACGACAAAAACATTTTGGACTCTTCAACATGAATGACGTTTCAAAAACGAGCAATCAAAAGTCTCCTTGAGTGAAAATGTTTGGTTATATCTTTCATCGTAGAAAAAACTCTCACAGCATATTGAGGCTATCTGCTTATATTAAAAGACTCTAAATGTCTATAATTTATACTTATGCCATATTTTTAAAATAAGTAACAAGACAGATTTTCTTTTTCTAATTAAAAACGACAGGAACTGAAAGTTGCAAAGCTTGTCAAACTGTCCCGCCATTTTAATATCTAACGACTGCACAATTCCCCGCTCAATTTATAACCTAACAAACCCAACATCGTAATGTAAAATTTTCCCGCACTATTGACGCAACCAAATAACACTAAACATGTTTAACAAGCCCAACAGTTTGCAAATAAAATACAAAAAAATATAATGAAATAAATCCGCATTCAAACTATTCAAATAATTTCACCTTTCCTCATTTATTTTCAAGACATACCATAAACAAGCGCTAGTAACAATCGCAGCCATTTTGGATACGTTCCAATCACAAATTCGTGTAACAAATTGCACGTCAAAACTCTTAAGTATTTTGATAAGGGGCTATTATATAAAGTGATTAAGATATTATAATGTAATAGCTACTTATTTTGATGTATCGCTTCCTAGTTCTTGTTTTGGTAAGCAACGAGAGATTTATATTTTTGGTTCATTCGGAGCATAGCCGCTTGAACGCGCCTCGCCGGGCACCGGGAAACGCCATTACCTACGGTTTCATTAACCATGTGCTAACTAAAGTAATGTTACACTATAAAGGAATCATTATATGTTTGTTACGGGTAATGGAAGCACTGACAAGTAGCCCAATTCTCTTAATTTATAAATCCTTTACATTCCAATATACTCAAAATTGGAAAACGTCAAAAATGACGGCCTAAGATTGGATAAATTATTGACAGATTTTTTTGTTTGTTTTTTTTCCTTCTGTCATCTAACACTTTTTCACTGATGGTAAGAAAAATGGGTGGTGTCTGGGATAGGTTACTGGAGCGATAGCGAAGTCGTGGAAAAAAAATGTTTACTAATATAATTCGTAACTCGCAATGTGTGCTCAAAACAAGTTTCGGTAATCAAAGCTATAGCCATAGAATGATTTTGAACTAATTAACGTCAGTTTCAACTTAAATCATTGACTAAGGTCCAGAATATAATTGTCAAAGTTTGCTACGTACATACTTCGGGCGAGAAAACCAAGCTTATTATATTTTAAAACCATATTTAATACCTTAAAGCACTGACATTCATTGACCATTCATATTTGCCATAACTAATCGGAGGTATTGCAAAGTATTCACAACAATAATTTAGGGAAAAAACCCGCCCACTCACAACACAAAGTTTGACATATCGGAGATCTTACGCTACACCAGCGCCTCTAGCGGCGAATTCAAACGCGGTAGACCCCATTGTCACGGGCTGTCAGTTTCTATTTGGGTGACATTCACTTATAAGCTCGGTTTGTGTTAAAAGTTTTCACAATGCCATCTCTAAGAGTGGACGCCGAAGCGTCTCGGTGCTCTGTGAGTCTGTGCACTACTCTATTCATAGACAACTAAATATCTCTTGTTGTTTTCCCCAAAGGAAGATCAACGTAAGCACACATACCCATCACATACCTACATGAAACGTCATTCGTAAACAGAAGCATAGTGGGACATAGCTTTGAGTGTCTGCACAGTGAACAGATGTCGTTGTGTACGTGTGCAACTATTGAGGTGGTGGAGGAGTACAGGTACCTGGGTTTGACTATAGACATCTATTTTTCATGGAAATTACACATTTCATATCTATGTGACAAGCTCAGGTCAGTGCTTGTAAAATTCCACCACCTTAGTTTCGTACTGGATAGGGCTACACTATACGTGGTCTACTATGCACTTGTGGACTCCCTACTCTCTTATGGGTTGGTCTGCTTTGGCTATACATTTAAATCATATATAGACAGAATAAAATCACTACAAATCAGATTTATGAAACTATTAGTAGACAAAAATACAAAAAACCGGTGCAAAAATAGCAAATACGAAGAGTTATTCTTGGAGTGCAAGATGCTGCCAGTCCATGAGAGAGTGGTTTTGTTATCAGCCTTAGACCAGTTTCGTATTGAGGATTTCAAACAGACTATCGTGCATACAAGGTCACAAAGGAATGTAAGCGTAGGAAAATTTGTAGTACCCACTTGTAATAATTATTATGGACGCAGGTGTAGAAAATATTTAATTCCAACAATTTTTAAT
This sequence comes from Orthosia cruda, assembly GCA_964057195.1. Taxonomy (NCBI): domain Eukaryota; kingdom Metazoa; phylum Arthropoda; class Insecta; order Lepidoptera; family Noctuidae; genus Orthosia; species Orthosia cruda. Next base: position 2,112,894 of record OZ059852.1, on the reverse strand, counting down.
AACCTTCCAGTTGATATGGAAAGCAGTTGTACCACAAAAAACGCTTTTAAAAACCAAGTGAGAAAGTATCTCCTTGGAACCTTTGGGGAAAATATTATATATACTTAACTAACAATAACTAACCAATTTATATTGAATATTACTAATATAACTAACATTTCAAATACTTAGCCATTAAGCGAAAAAATGTACTTTTGGTTAAAAATATTTTTTTTTTTTTTTTGTGGGAGTTGCGTCTGCCAACAAACTGTCCTACAGTTTGGCAGAAGTAAAATCTTTTTGTATTAGTGCTATCTTTTGAGAATAAACATTTTTTCATTTCATTTCATTTTTCATTTCATTCAACTCTATGGTTGCCAACCGTACTCTAATATAGAGTATTGTACTCAATTTCGCATAGGCGTATTTTGTTAACAATATACTGGTATATTGTTGATCGAAGATAGAGTACGATAATAGTCTCTTAGTGAAATAATGGAATTCACTCAATTCCGGGAATTCACTCAATTCCGGTCATTTCAAGGAGAGTTTTTTTCTCGTCGATCATAATTGCAAAGCGATGAGAGACGAAAAACAGGACTTCATTAAAATTTGTCTAGCAATCGTTCAATTATTGAAAAAATCAACGAAAATGCTTATGAATACGTTAAAATTGGCTACAATGACTGCGCAGTAGTAAATTCAAATTGGGGAGTACTGTAGTCTTTTTAACCGACTTCATAAAAGGGGGTGGTTCTATGTTCGACTGTAGTTATTATTTTTTTATGAGGCACTATTCCCTCTCTAAAATCATATATATATACTCTGTTTCTTCTTTGAAAAGGTTGGTAACCCTAGTCATAAGTAAACAGAGCTCTGCCTACCTCCTTAATGACTTAACGTTATAAATAGTTTATAATTAAACCACAGCATAGCGGCGCGAATTCAAAGAATTAGCAATAACTTTATTTTCAGTCGGAATCGATACGTAATGAAAACTGTTTTGATTTTCTGTCATCGAGTGTTTTGGTTCCCACGGTACAGAACAGATGGCTTTTTAGTTACCAACTTAGCATAAAGAATAGCTAAACTTAGTGGGAGTGTGATTTTGCTTTCAAAACGGAGACTGAGAATCATACTCCTCCTCCTCAGAATAGGCTCCATCAGATGGCATCATCATCATCATATCAGCCGACAACCATACAAGACGTCCACTGCTGGACATAGGCCTAAGAAGGCTTAAGGTTGCCCTAGTCGATCATTCTTCCATACAAACGTAGTCTGGCGATTACTCCACTGTTTGACGATGTACGTTCAAAATAAACAATGATATCAATTTGTCTCATCATTATCTAGCCCATACAGAAACAAAAAAAAATATATTTGAAAGTTCCATATTGCAACACTAATTTTAACGCATCTTTAGGCGGAAATAAATACCAGAAGAAGGAAAATTGCAAAACAGTCACCATACAGGGATAGATTAGTAGTTCAACAATGCAAATAATTTTATTTTGAAAATATACATTTAGTAGTTTTTTCATGATATCCATACTCCTAAAGGTCTGTTTATAAAATTTCGCGCGCTCGTTTTCGTCCTAACTTACTGCTCATCACAACATCTATCTCTTTCGCACGTGTTGTTGGATGAAATAGCATGCTTTTTAACCCCGCGCACAAAATAGTTCGTGCCGTCGACTAGGGTAACCTTAATAAAGTCACCCACTGGAGAGGGCTATGCTCGCTGTTTCCTTACGTTCGATCGAATTAAAAATGAAGATATCCGAAATAGGACCTACGTTTCCAACGTAGCCCGAATTGACAAACTTATGTGGCAGTGGGCACGACACATAGCTAGCAGAATGGATGGCCGATGGGGCCGAAATGGTTCTGGAGTGGCGACCGCGTACCGAAAGGCACAGTGTTGATAGGCATTGCACTAGGCGGAGCGATGACCTGCTGGATGGGAGAAGCATAGGATCAGACGATGTGGTGAAACTTGGGTAAGGCCTATGTTCAGCAATGGAAGTCTTTCGGCTAAACTGATAATTGTGGTATGCCCTCATAATGCCACTCTCTCTCCCACTAGCTTTTACCGTGGAATCTGCTACCGATATCAATATATTACAAGCTTTTATTTAACTTGCAATGTATGTATGTAAGTGTGTTCAGATCAAATCTTGCAACTGAATTTTAAAGCACGTATCCTTCACCAATTAAGACGAAATTTTGCATACACGTTTAGTTTGGATGACAATGCATGGTTAGCTAAGCGTGTCTCATTCTAAATCCAATATGGCGGACGGTCCAAGATGGCGGACTAGTTATTTTTTGTGCACTGCCATGATATGGGTATCAAATGTAAGGATTTCCTGAGAATAATACAAAAACAGATTGTTTAAAAAAAAAATGTATAATTTTATTTTAATTAACTAGGAATCAACATCTGCCTAGCTAAATACCAGTGTTTTGCATGATGCGACTGCCTATCTGAACTCCCCAGCACCCATAGTTACTAGTAAGACTGGAGGTCACACTAGGGCAGTTTCGTGAAATGGTCTCAGAATTTCCTAAAAAAATTGGACAAATTTTCTATATTTTTTCTCTCAAAGGCACCATATTCTTTACAAACTGTTTTTTACGGCAGACCTATATATATCTACATCATTCCATCCCGTGTCTTTCTATGATTTGCGTAGATAGGTCATGTGACCCGACATTTTTAGCTGTTCCTACCTTAGTTTACTATGGAATTAGCAGATATAATCGTAATTTTCCCAGTAAAACACAAATTGTTGGATGATCTCATCAGATAATGCCTGAAGTTTATTTTAGTGCCAGTGCAATCGATGGACGGAGTCAAAATTGTTTTGGTTTTCTTTAGCGGGATTCAATAATCAGTTTTTAGGGTTCCGTAGCCAAATGGCAAAAAACGGAACCCTTATGGATTTGTCATGTCTGTCTGTCTGTCCGTCCGTCCGTATGTCACAGCCACTTTTTCCGAAACTATAAGAACTATGCTGTTGAAACTTGGTAAGTAGATGTATTGAACCGCATTAAGATTTTCACACAAAAATAGCAAAAAAAAAACTATAAATTTTGGGCGTTCCTCATACTTAGCACTGAAACCCATGCGTGTGGTGTATCTATGGATAGGTCTTCAAAAATGATATTGAGGTTTCAAATATAATTTTTTTCTAAAATAAAAGAATGATAAAATAATTACCATGTCAAACTTCCACCGAAAAAGGTTTGAACGACATCTATACCAATATTATACAGAGGAAAGATTTTTTGTTTGTTTGATTGTTTGTTTGTTTGTACCGAATAGGCTCCAAAACTACTGGACCGATTTAAAAAAATATTTCACCGTTGGGAAGCTTCTCTATCCCCGGGTGACATAGGCTACTTTTTATCCCTGTATTCCCACGGGAACGGGAACTACGCGGGTGAAACCGCGAGACGTCCTCTAGTCTAGTATAAAGTAGTTATTTTTTAATACATCATAAATCGTAAACCGCAATTTACCAAGTACAGAACCCTTTGTGCGCGAGTCCGACTCGCACTTGGCCGGTTTTTTGTATTTTTTCATACGGTTTATGTAAGCGAATAATATGAAAGCCAAGAAAAGCGAAGTGAAACTGAAAAGTGATGAGTGTAAATTTTAATGTGGATAGATGGAGAGGGAGCAGCCAAAGAAAAGATGGATTTATTGCGTGAGGAGTGATATGAAAGAAAACGGAGTCAGTGATATCGTGTCGGTGGACAGGAGATGGAAGGAAACGTGTTGCGTAAAGTGAATCTGTCGTAAAGCGAATCTGTCTTACAGCTTATCTGTCCTAAAGCGAACAAGGGACATAGGAAAAAAGCAGGAAGATGATGATGATCCCGCTCGGCAGCCTCCTTCTGGACCATCATGGTCTCTTAGAAGGAGGCCATCCATCACTTGTCCCTAATGTTCATCTCTGTCAATGTCACAATTACAAAATTTCAGTGTTGTTGACCTATATCCATAGACTAAAGCTCTAGGTATCAAAAGAAAAAAGAAAGTTGACATTTACGACACAGACAGAAAATAAATTACACTTATTATTCTCTCTACGACTGCCAAATGTTACAAATCTATTGTATTAATGTGTAGAACAGTTTAAATGAATGTTGTATTCAGATTTTTTATTGTATCATTTGCTAAAACGCAAACATCGCAGTATCAAGATCGTTAAAATCTTTTTACAGGTTGGTTAGAGCCCATAGACTAGACATAGAGAACTCTCAGTCTATTCTGAAGACTTATTCCGAGTTTATTTAGGCCTTAGTGCGAGCTTTTACTCACACTCGATCGCGTTAACGTAAACGTCAATTTTGTTGAAACTGGGTAAGCGCCGTCTGGTGACGGTAAGGAGAAAACTCTTTTTTTGTATAAATTTTGACAAGTGTGCAACGATCTGGTCAAGTCTGTGGGCGTCCGGTGGATGCGAAACGCACAGGATCGATCAGTGTGGCGACTCTTGAGGGAGGCCTATGTCCAGCAGTGGACGTCTTTCGGCTGAAATGATGTCAGCCTTGAGCGCAGCGCTGCGCCAGCGACGGTTTCTACTAAGGTTTCTACCTAACCTGATAGGAAAAGACGTGAATATGCACTTGCATTAATATAATATGAAAATAAGAAGGAGAGTCTGTAACTGCTCCAAAAATACCATCTCGAGTTTGTTTAAAAGATTCTCTTGTGCAGGTTTTGTTTGACGTTTTCCCGTGTTTGTGTTGCTATGTTTAAAATTATGCAATGGCGCACTAAAATAATAACGGAATTGTATTTCAGTCTTGCGACTGAGAACATTTCATCTCAGACAAAAGACGTCCATATTGTATGGATCAGAATGAAAAAGATGTATGAAAAGAGATTGCATGTAGCAGTGATGAGAATGTTGAGATGGATATGCGGAGTGACGAGAATGGATACAGTAAGAAATTAGTATATTAGAGGCAGTTTGAAAGTGGCGACAGTGACAGAAAAGTTGAAGGGAAACCGTTTGTCCTGGTATGATCATGTGATGAGGAGGAATTAAACGCATGTTACTAAAAGAGTTATGAATATAAATGTGGATGGATGGAGAGGGAGGGGACGGCCAAAGAAAAGATGGATGGACTGTGTGAGGAGTGATATGAAGGAAAAGGGAGTCAGTGATAGCGTGACGGGGGATAGGACGGTATGGAAGAAGAAAACGTGTTGCGCCAACCACAAGTAACATGGGACAAGGGCAGGAAGATGATAATGATGAAAGATGGCCATACCTAGCCATAGGACTCTCCCAAACGTCGCCACATCAATCGGTACTTTGTTTCTCACGCGGCCCTAACCAGGTCATGGTTTAGCTTGTGGGTAGCCTCTTAAAATGCTGTGCAACTGTGTATTAAAATTTAGTTGTTTACTGGCCCGAAGTCATCACCACGAGACCCTAATCGACCGCAAATAGAGATAGATGGATCGGCCACATGCTCCAAAGTGGTCCCGACCATATACCCAAACAAGCTTTGGACTGGAATGCCCAAGGCAAAAGAAAACCTGCCGTCATACCGTGTTGGCAGAAGCGGCGAACATCGGAATGACGAGGAGCGAGGTGAAGCTTGAAGCTCAAGACCGATCGCGATGCAGGACTTCAGTGGATACTCTCTGCCCCATCTTCCCCTTTATCTCCCAAGGATTATAAGCAGATATCTAATAATAATACAAGCACTAGGTAACAAGGCTGACTTTGATTGCACTTTACTCAAAAATTACAAAAAGAAATACACTCCCGCCCGACACTAAGATGCAACAGACACATTTGCCATCAATCTCTACAAAAAAACATAAACATATAATGATACCCAGAAATATTTACATCTTTCTTGAGAAGAAACTCGCGAATTCTATTATTATTTTTTATGTTCCTACGCAGCGGTAGAAAAACAAATACATAGTACGGATTTTTTACAATCTTCAGTCTAACTCTACCATGGATAAGGTTACAATAAACGGATCGTTCCTCGAAGCGATTATTAGTAAATTACTATTGGTTACTTTGACTAAAAACGGTTCATTTTTGTTACCGATGGTTACTTCAATAACCATTGGTAATAAGGTGGAGTAGGGAACGGATCGAGTGGCGTCCAAGAGCTGGAAGAACAAGTGATTTGTCTTCTGGAGGCGACGGCGAGATGGGACAGGATTATTACCATTGTTGGAAGAACCTGGAGGAAGTACGCCCAGGAGCGTGGGGACTCCAGTACGAGACGAAACCCGAGGAATGCGGGCACTAGCCCGGGCAGAGGAAGTCACATTTGCACCTGCAGTCCCCGACGCAAGTGTACGAGGGAACACTGGATTGGTTTTAGTGACTAAGAGTCTGACAGTGCCTTCCATCCATCCCAGAGCGGAGGACATCCATAAGGATTGATTGGAAATAAAAGAGACATGGGGATTGGCACAAGAGAAGAGAAATTAATGCTCCACAAGACGGACGTAAACGATGATGATAAAGCTTGGCATGGTAAACAAAAAGATAATATAATACAAATGAACAGACATATCGTCTACACCATTAATTTAACCTCTAAAATATAAAATAAAAAGCCAAGGTGTGGACAGCCGGAAACCAGACGAAAATAAAGATATATACTCGTACAGTACTGTCACAAGAAAATGTTCAAAGAATAATTATATAAGCTATCTCTTTTAATATGTTTGTTTATGTTTCTGAGAGGCAATCTCTGGAAACTATTTCATTTATAGAAAGATTTTTACAGGTTACTTTCACTTTTTTCCCCGGCAAATTTTGTGTTACCTATGGGGTGGGACAGCCAGAGGAAAAAAGGTAATGTATTCTGAAGAAGTGATATGTTTGTTATGCTTGTAAAAGGTCGTCTCTGTCTGTCTTGTCTCTGGAAGTCCTGAACCGATGAATACAATGATTTTACTGATATAAGCTACACGATACTATTATGTTGAGTATCACAGATTTTTTTATTCCCGGAAGAAAGAACAGCTCCGGAGGAATAAGCCATTTGAGCGAAGCCACAGGTGAAAGCTAGTCTAGATAGGCTAATATTATAACGAGTGAGTCTGAAACTTGACTGACTCGAGTTTGTTTATATGTGGAAGGTAATCAGCGCAAACACCGCACCTTTTTGAAATTGTATTTCACCATTTGAAACGTACAGGTTCAGGTTATTCCAGATAGACATAGGCTGTATGTGGACGGATGGAAACGGAAAGGAAGGCCAAAGAAAAGATAGATGGATTGTGTAAGGAGTGATATGAAAGTTAAGGGAGTCAATGATAGCGTGACGGGGGACAGGACGGTATGGAAGAAGAAAACGTGTTGCGCCGACCATAAGTAACATGGGACAAGGGCAGGAAGATGTTGGTGATAGCTCGGTCAAAGCCGGGTCAGCCACTTGTACAAAATAAGACTTCAAGTTGTAGACAACAGGAAACCAAACGAAAATAAAGAAATATATAGAAGTGTCAACGGAAAATGTTCATAAAGACAATAATATAATTATATTTATAAACGCTTTTTACAGAGAAGTGAATAAATCAGGGAGACTAATATGTTACGTGTTCTGTGATACAGGGCTGGCGGAACTAAGAAAATGGCGGCTGTAGAAAAATGTGAAAATTAACTACATATAAAACCAGCCATTAAGTTCTAGGGTCTTATATATATCTTGTGTTTTACTTTTAAATTCACTGTCAAACTAGACAAAACACTATATAAACCGGAGTCTAGACTCACCGGTTTAGATAGTGTGTTATTTCAAACTCTAGAGGGTAACATTTTTAAAAAAGGATTTAAGAAATTTCAGACCCAAAAGGGGTTCAGTTAGGGACGAAAGTTTGTTTAGAAATTCGTAATTTTTGCGTGTTGGAAATATAATCGGGCACACGATTTTTATAGCTGTTTGTTATAAGTGCTGGGACACAGGCCGCTTCGTTGTGCCAGGCAGTGAGTCTGTCACATGTCTTAGATTTTAGGGTTCTAGCCCTTCTAGGTCATGCTGTTTCCTCATTATGTGTTTCTTCACTGTTTCGAGAGTAGTGATGATGAAATAATTACACATAGTAAAGTCATCAACATTTCAGCTGGAAGACATCCACTGCGGGACATAGGTCTCCCCCAAGCGTCGCCACACTTATCGGTTCTGTGTATTTTGCACTACCTGGCTCCTGCAGCCTTGAACAGGTAGTCGCTCCACATAGAGAGAGGCTTTCCAATTCTGCGGTTTTCGGTACGCGGTCGCTCCTTTTTCGGCCCCAGCCACCATCCGTTCTGCGAGCAATGTCCACTGCCACTTAAGTTTGGTAATTATTCGGTCTATGTCAGTAACCTTGGTTTTCTTACGGATGTCTTTATTTCTAATTCGATTTCGCAAGGAAACTCCGAGCCTAGCTCTCTCCATTGCCCATATTTAAGTACCTGTCTGGTTTCGAACCTACGTACAAATTCTTAAGTTGGGGACGTTACCACTGGACTGCTCACACTGCCCTCAAGCGTTCGAAGTTTTAAATTCCAAATCTGATGTCTAATTTCTTTCCCAAGCAAAATCAGTCGTCTTAAACCACAGACAGCCCTGAACTACAGACTCTATGCGTAACTCAAACGTTTTTAACCTGACATTGACCTTCACAGCCGCCATTTTGAATCGACCAAAATACGCGGGAAAAGTTTAATGTAATTGCGTTACGACTATACGAGATTTTTGAGGTTAGGATTTTTTGTTTTTGAATAGTTTATTGGTTTTGAAGAGCTGTCGAGTATATGCGATATGGTTGAATGTTGATGGGCTTAAAATATGCAATAAAACTGTTGATTTTTAAAGATTGTCTAATCTTTTGGGCTTTTTTACCATTGACATCGATGGGGACGATTTTTTTTGCCATATGAGCACTTTCCACCTTTTTTTCAGTTTTTTCGTAAATATTTATAGATAGTGAAAAAATACAATATAGCACTGAAAGCCGCAATTTTTCTATTTGCCAATTTTAATGTAGCCAGTGACACTCGCCAGGGTAAGACGATTCAATTGACGTAAGAATCATCAAAATCGGCCAACGCGTTTGGTCTCTAGAACGCCACATAGGAACAAACATACATACATAGACTGATAAACACATTACCCTCCTTCGGCAGTCAGATGAAGAAGGAGAAGAAATATAGGAAAAATGAATGGACCGTGTGAGGAGTGATATGAAAGAAAAGAGATTGCGTGGCGATTGACAGGAAGAAATGGAGGAAAAAAACGTGTTGCGCTGAGTTGCCGAACTCAAGTAACTTGGGAACACCCAAGTTACAAGGTCGGCAGGCAGATGATGATGATTTGAATAAACTGCTAACACTTGCACTTTGACTTTCAAAGTGCGATCTTGGGACAAACTCACCGCATATTCCTAAACCATTACAACTCCTGAAAGCCAGAATCAACAGTTGCGACCACCAGAAAAGCACCGAGGCGATAAAGCTCGACGAAGTCCCGGCGATTTAGTTTAACTGTTTTTACCGCTAAAAGGAGTCTTTTCGATCGGACGCCTACTTTTTGGGGTGCGTCTGTTCCAGTGACTGATCGGCTTGAGCTCCTGGGCATGGAGTTGACATCCAGTCTTAACTTCGGCGCCTCCATTGAGTACAAGGCCCTAATTGCGGCAAAAAAACTGGGCATCCTAAATAAGGTGAAGCGATACTTTACGCCTGGACAGCTTTTAACCCTGTACAAAGCGCAAGTCCGATCCTGCATGGAGTATTGCAGCCACCTTTGGGATGGCTCAGCAAAGTATCAGCTTGCCGCGCTTGACTCGGTGGAACGCAGAGCTAAGAGGCTCATCGGTGACATTGAACTGGTGGATACCAAGCTTCACAGCTTGGCTCATCGCCGCAAGGTTGCCTGCTTGTCGGTCTTCTACAGACTGTATTTCGGTGAGTGTGCTCAAGAACTCCACGACCTCATCCCACCAGCCCCCTTCTACCATCGGACATCTAGACGCACTGCAAGTTACCATCCCTACCTTGTTGCCATTCCACCAATTCGCACCAAGCGCTTCCAAACATCCTTCATAATGCGCACAGCGAATGAATGGAACTCACTACCTGCATCTGTGTTTCCGAACGCATTCAACCCGAATCTCTTCAAAGTTAGAGTAAACAGGCTCCTTCTGGGTAAGCTCACTCCATCGTCGACTCTGTCTCTGTCACCTATGACTTAGACTAGAGTCAAGAGCAAACCCATTTAAATAAAAAAATAAATAAAAAAAAAACTGTCTTGGATCCCGCAACGAAATTAATCAGAAAACAATAATGGAAGTGCGATCAATGAAAGTTATGCTACGTTTCAGTCTTTCTCAAACTACAGTTTCTATCTATATCTATATCAAGAAGCTATTAAAGGACATGCGCCACCCACTATATTACCAGGCTGGTGACCGCAAATTCGTTCCTCTCTTAACAGCATTCAATACAATTTCAAAGCATACAAATTTCTAAAGCATTTCTTTTTATTCTAAAAATATTTTACAACATTAGAAAAGCAAACGCAAGAATCATCAAGGCAAATTAAACTTGCATATAGAAATGCTGGCGAAATTAAATCTCATTAACTAAAATTTTTTAGGAGCGTTAAAATGATTTGTTCGCATGAAGTAATGGCTCGCATGGTAAAGGCTCTTGGAGTCCCGAGCAGCCTAATAGGGTATCTATAGTTTACTGAAGAATCGTTTTTTGTCCGTCAGGTAGATTAATAAAAAATATTGGGCACGTATTTTTATTTTGACACGTAAACATAAAGTGACGAAGATATAATGCGTTGAAATATCGTGTGACGTCACGCCGCTGGTACACTTTATACTGCCTTAGAGACGTCACAAGCCACCACTCCTGAACTTTGATGCGCATTAACTTTGTAAATTTTTATAGATTTGGCAAAGGAAAAATACGTGTCCAATATTATTTGATAATCTCAATGACGGACTAAATAAAATTATATTTTTACTACGAAGGAAACATCCTATTGCATAAGTGGATTCGGCAAGGCAAACGGTTTGACCCCAAGAAAGAGCATGACAAATACTCTTGAAATAATTAGGTATTATACATACTTACCTCAAAGCTGGAACTTCTTGGGATACGTGGTACCCCACTTAAAATCTTTAAAGGTTACCTCCGAAACCGCAAACAATGCGTTAAAATTGGCACATACCTTAGTGACGAAGAAATCGTGACTTGCGGCGTCCCTCAAGGCAGCATACTGGGCTCTATACTATTTCAAATCTATGTCAATGATCTTTGCAGGATGAGCCTCCCAAACTGTAAAATCTACGCATATGCTGATGATACTGCTATCCTCGTTTGTGGATCTACTTGGGACATCGTTAAGGCAAATGCAGAAGCAGCAATGTCGGAAATAATGAGTTGGCTCAATTCAAATTTACTCACTTTGAACCTCCACAAAACCATCTATATCCCATTTTCAATCCGACGAAATACCACACCATCCCACAATTTCTTCATAACTGCTCATACATGCTCAAACCTACCAGCACCATGTAGCTGTCTAGCACTTAAAAGAACTTACTGTGTAAAATATCTGGGAGTGCTTATAGATGATGGACTAAGATGGGACATACAAATCGATGCCCTCACCACCAGAACGTGGAGACTTATACATATCTTTAAGGCTCTCAGGGAGTCTACAAATCCTAGCACACTAAAAATGGTTTATTATGCTCTAGTCCAATCGGTCATTGGGTACTGCATTACCGTTTGGGGCGGTGCCACAAAAAGTAACTTCCTTCGAATAGAGAGAGCGCAAAGAGCCATACTCAAAGTTATGACAAGAAAGCCCTACAGATATCCAACAACGGAACTGTACTCTAACTGCAAGGTTTTAACGGTTCGACAGCTCTTTGTGCTTCAATCGGCTCGAAGAAGGCATTCTACCCTGCCAAAACCAGACTCAAGCAAGCGAACAAATCTTCTCCCACGTACTCGGCACAAAACAACATTCGCAACACACCAATATTACACATTAAGTACACACATCTACGGCAAGATTCATAAAAAACTAAATCTGCTTGATCTAAATTCACACATAGCTAAATCTAAAGTAATAGAGTGGCTACTACAGAAGGACTATTCCTTTACGGAGTCTTTACTCACCTACTTTACCTAATATATACATAATACCACACACTCTCTCTCTCTCACACACACCCTCACGCACACACACGCATACACACAATCAATCACACACATACACACAGTCACTCACACACACGACACGCAAACGTACACACATCAATACAGACACCTACCCAAAGCATTCATTCAACTCCTAATTCATAAATAAATAAACATACCCCATACATTGCTACACGAACTTTAAATTAGGAAAATAAGTATTATTATGCTATTCATTAAGCCAGATCGACACAGTTCACTTTTTGTTGTATTGTATAAATTATGTTATAAATGAATCTCATGGCCGAACACTGTCTCTTAAGATACAGGTTATCCTAGTTTAAGAGGCAGGGTTAATCTATTAAGTACAGTTTTTGCAACATACAATTCTGTGTCATAATAATATTCTAATATTCTATTGCCTAAAATTATTGGACTCTTTCGGAAAGAGTATCTTCTCCGATGAATGCGTCAGATTATGAATATTTGTTTACAGTTAAATAGCTATATACTCTCGCTGAAAAAATGGATGGATCCTGTGGGGAAAGGCCACGGTACCGATTCTGAAGGCAAGTTGCTCTTTGGCTCAGTGGCGGCAAGCGTGACTAAGCGTAGGATTCAGGGTCCGATCCTTGGCAGTGTCACAATGTTTTTCCCATTGGACTTTCTCCAAAGTCAGAGCCTAGATCTGCGCGTTTAGAGTCTTAATATAATTGACGAAATTTTGTTTTTAACCAACGATGGAAAAAGAGGTGTGTTATAAGTTTGACTTGTGTGTGTACCTGTGTATTTGTTAATCTGTCTGTGGCATCATAGCTCCTAAACAGATGAACCGGCTTTGATTTAGTTTTTTTGTCTGAAATGTGATTCTATCGAGTGTATTTGTAGCTATATTAAAAATCGGTTCAGCCGTTCAAAAGTTATGGGCGTTTTACTGTTTGCATCGGGGAAATTTCGCAAGTAATTTTGTCATTATATTAATTAAGTATTCAATAGATTGTCGTTCGAAGCGTGTCTTCTACCAGAAAAATTATGTGACATGACATAAAATATAACAGGGAAATAAATAAAAAAATACTTGAAAACCTCCGATTTTGGACACTGACGTGATAAATGTTTTTGATCCAAAATCCTACTTCCTACTAAGTGAAAGTCTGTATGCTCGAATGTTTGTTAATCATTCATAGCTTTAACGGCTTAACAGATTTTAATGAAACTTGGTCCACAGATAGACTATATGGTCAGTAGGTTTCAGATGTTGGGTAGAGCAAAGCTAGGATGCCGGATGCCGGTTCCTGTGGATCAATTTTAAACTTGGCGCTGACGAAGCTACTGGCAAAATCTACGAGTGCTTTACTGGCAACTGTATTTTCCTAAAATACACACAATGCTTTGATAAAGATGTCCAGTTGTCCACCCACCGCTGTAAAACAAAGCAACGTCTATTTATAATGGTCTGGCGCCAATACACTTAGAACTAGGCAGAATAATGGAGAACATGACAGCTGATCTGTTGAAGGATAAATTGGATATGTCAGATTAGAAACGCAAATGGATAGACGGGAAAATCAAGTAAATAGCTATTTTATGTACAGTTTTAATTAGTAAATCCAAGCATCCAAGAGCATTGTTTGTATGTAACACACGCTGTATGTAAATGTAATGTTGTATGTGTAGAATGCTGTAGAATGCTCGATGACCTCCGTAGAGCTTCCGAGGGGATCTACAAATGAACAAGGACAAAACCAAGGTGTTTTTGAATGCCCATGTTGCACCCACTCCTATCACAGTCAGAGACTCTACATTCAAAGTTGTGGACGATTATAATCTCTACCTGGGACAAACGGTCCAGTTAGGTAGGTCCAACTTCAAGAAAGAGATCAACCGTCGAATCCGACTCGGCTGGGCAGCGTTCGGAAAGTTGCGGGTTATCTTCTCGTCCAACTTACCACAGTGTCTCAAGACGAAAGTCTATGACCAGTGTGTGTTGCCAGTGATTACGGGACAGAGACTGATCGCTCACAGTTGGCAGTGGGCAGGGCACATTGCTCGCAGAACCGATGGCCATTGGGGCCGAAAAGCTCTAGAGTGGCGACGTACCGGAAGACGCAGCGTAAGGCTTACTGCTGGACATAGGCCTACCCCAAGCGTCGCCACATTGACCGATCCCGTGCGTCTCGCATCCAGCGCATTCCCGCAACCTTAACCAGATCATGGGTCCACCTAGTGGGAGACCTTCCAACGCATCGTCTAGTTCGCGGTCGCCATTCCAAAACTTTTAGGCCCCATCAGCCATCCGTTCTGCGAGCAATGTGCCTGGCCACTGCTACTTAAGGTCGCAATTCTGCGGGCTATGTTGGTAACTTTGGTTCTCTTTTTTTATATTTAATAGGCTTGCGTTTGATCACTATCTCACCTGAAGGTAAGCGATGATGTGGTCGACGACGGTGAGACACGCTTGCCTAGAAATAACCTATCCTGCAGATATCCTCATTTCTGATGCGAAAACACTGATCATAGCCCTTTCCCTCTTTCCCTTACGCACACACAAAATAACCTTACTCTAAGAGCTTATGTTCACCCTGTCTAGCAACCCCTATTTAGCGATCAGTTTCTACACTTTTCAAGGCAGTTTTACCTGATAGGCAGAAACTACAGATACCACCTGCTATGATCCCTACACACTTCTTTTGCTTCGGTTATGTTCAAACATCTGCAGCGCTCGATTCTCTAGAAATCTCACCGTGATGGCTTAAGTGACTCCAGGAAAGACGGTGGCACAATGATCACGTGCTGCCGTGCACAGCGAGGCTCAAGGGAGTCAGGGGTGGTCTTTTCAGAGGTTACAGGGCCTCTTCAACGTGCTGATGGAGATCACCGGGATGGTTTTAGTGACGTAAAAATCCCTCACTCCCTGGTCTAGGTCCCAAAAGTCCAAGCGCCTTTTGAAGGTTTCCCCCCGTAAACAAAAAATTAATAAAAATGTGCAGTAAGGTCGAAGGGAGCTGTGAATACCGCTGCTTGGATTGACATCTCACTTCGAGTTCTACAAATATCTCACCGTTAAAGCCCCAAATCCCTAGCATCAACTAGAATGATAGCTTACTTCATTATCACTTCAATTATATTTTCACGGTGAGTTTCGTACACAATAGACCAGCTGGTCATACAAGCAAAAATGCCAATACACTACAGTCTTTAAAACACACAGGTCAAAGCCCACGTCAAAAGTAAACGTTACAATGCCCCCTGAGATATTGTGTCTCATCCGGACACCTACTACAAAAGTGTCGGCTGCCAACACACTGACAGACTTAGTGCGTTGTAGAAAACTGAGAGATACTTCCTGTTTTTTTTTTTAATGGACTGTTTTTGTCTAGGCATTTATTATAAGTGATGCTAGATTTAGTGGCCTATTTGGCTGAAGAATGACAATGCATCATCATCTTCCTGCCCTTCTCTCATGTTACTTGTGGTCGGTGCAACACGTTTTCTTCTGTAATGGTAGTGGTGGTAGGGACTCCCGTTTCTTCTGAGGCCTTCCAACGCAACGCGGTCGGTGGTCGGTTCGCGGTCGCCAAACCAGAACTTTTTTGCTCCATCGGCCATCCGTTCAGCGTGCAATATGCCCTGCGCATTGCCACTTAAGTTGGCAATTCTTCGGGCTATGTCGGCAACACTGGTTCTGGATCTCTACATTTCTGATTCGATTACGCAAGGACACTACGAGCAAGGGCCTTCTCCATTGCCCTTTAGGTGACTGTAAGCTCTTAAAGAATAAATTGGAAGATACGAATCAAGACAGTATTTTCATTTCCTCAACAAGACCCCAACAAAAAACCAAAATACAGTCCACTTCAGTCTTGAGCGACCACGTCTCAGAGCCATTGGTGATAACTGGCAAAACACACTGGTCAGTTCTGGACTTTCGTCTTGAGACACTGTGGTAAGTTGGACGAGAAGATACCGCGCAACTTCACATCAACGCTCCCCAGCCAAGTCGGGTTCGACGGTTGACCTCTTTCTCGAAGTTGTATTTCTCTGCTACATGCTACCTCTTTTTACCAACATTCTGATCATACAGTAGGACAGGTCTCATCACGGACTTGTAAATTTTGCCCTTTAACTAGAGGGGCATCCGTGGGTTGCAAGTTGAAGTGGGTTGAAGTATGACAATGCAGTGATTATAAATAGGATCGTTTATGAACAAACGAGATCGTCAACAAAGGAATTGGAGTGTGTAATAGCCACCAAAGCGGAGAGGAAAGGAGACGAGACGAGATGTGCTGCGAAGCTGGCAGGTTATATCCACGAAAGCGTAAAGGAGATGCGTAGCGGAGTGGAGATGTGAGCTGTGAGAGCTCGAAATCAGTCAAGTACTGTCTACAAAAGGAAGACGCCATGCGGTGAAAGGAGCACACGTCCCCGCTCGGCCGCGCCGCTTGCTCGCTCGCGGCACAAAATTCTATAGAACAATGAGACATCTCCTCTCCTCTCCGCTTGATCCATTTCCACCGAAGCTTAGCGGAGAGGAGATGTGGCTGGATGTGATCGGGCCTACGGATCTTAGCAGTTGGCGTGCTGTAGTTTCTGCCTACTCCCATGGGAAAACGGTGTAAGTTTATATATGTGTGTACAGGAATTTTTCCTCGGTTTCGCTGCTGTGGTTAACTAAACATAGCCTATGACGGCAATTTTGTATATTTCAGACAGATCAATAAAAGAATTTTACGTAAGATATAAATTAACAAGCAAAAATTTTGCATATAAAGTCATTTTGAGAATAAAGTAGGATTCCTTGACATAGTGACATTTTTATCAGCTATTAGCTGCAGAACCCGGCTCGGCCCGCGTGGTATTAGTACTTCGCCCAATCACATCACATCACACTCATATTATAATGGCGTAAGTTTGTGAGTGTGTTTATGTTTGTTACTTCTTCACGCTCAAACGGCCGGACGGATCTGGATGAAATTTGGCACAGAGATTATAGTCAGGAATAGCACATAGGAGACTTTTTATCCTGGGTGTATGTTCCCTCGGGATATTTTTTTACCTACACGCGGGAGAAACCGCTGTTAGAAGCTAGTATCTTTATAAATTACTAGCTGACCCCCGGGGCTTGGCTCTCGTCAACTGGCTACCTATCTGCCCTGCCTGCCCTGCCTACCCTACTATTTTTTATCTATCACCAATAGTTTTCTCAGCGCACGCCAAAGATTGAATTTTATAGGCAACATTTTGCTACCTTGGGTTACATTATTGCAATTTTCATAAGGATCTCTATTTTTAAACATTTTATACACTCAGGAATAATTTAGCTTTCTACTGGTGAAAGAATTTACAAAATCGGTTCAGTAGATCCAGAGATTACCCCTTACAACGTCACAAACTCACAAACTTTACCTCTTTATAATATTAGTATAGATAGCGTATGTTTTATTCTGATGGATAAGCTATATTTCTGTAAAGTTTCGTCAAAATCCAGTAGTTTTTGCGTGAAAAAGTAACAAACATGGATATCCATGCATCCTCACGATAGGTAGCAGGATAGCAATTCTCAAACTCGGATGCCTCGATATAAGTAATGCAAAAACAACATCGAAAGTCAGATAACCCTTACTAGTTGCCTAGCAACAAAAGTGTAAACAAATCTTGCCGATTTCACTTACGCAATGGTTGCTGAACTGCTCTCCTATAAAGAATAAAAATTTCCAAGAAAAATGCATTTGACGCCAACAGTTAAAAACGCACAATTATGAAATAAATTCACGTATATTTTGATTCAAACGTATATCGTCTTCGTTGAATTGTGTCCGTGCCAACTCCAATATTTAGATAGTGGACTCGGCTCCGAAATAGATGCAAGTGTTGGATTTAACTGGGGTTATATACCTATGTGTCCGGGGGAGTGACTTGGATGCAGCGCATTCTGGGGCGGGACCTTGGCCTAGCAGCATCCAGCCTTTAATCAAAATCAAATAGTTGAAAACAAAAAAAAGAAGATGAATCTACTTGCAAATTCTCAAGCGTCTATGGAGAAGAATGTGTATGAAACTCCACGGACACTCTTTTCCATCAATAACTTTCAATTACAAGTATTTGGTTACATCATTTTTAACCGACTTTCCAAAAAGGAGGAGGTTCTACGTTCGACATTACGTTTGTTATTTTTTGTGTTTTTCACCGGGTTGGTCCCATTTTATTTTGGTGAAGATCTCATGAAGAACTTTGGAGATATACAACAGAACTCTTCAATAAATAAAGGCAAATCTCTCGGGATTGCTGCATTCGCATGTCTGTTTATTGTTTATATCATTTCATAACATAACATCACGCCAGTATGCTCTTAAGGAGTACGCAGATCTCTCATTTCACCGGTTATGTTAAAGTTTCATGAAATCTATTTTGGCGTTATAGTTACTACTAATACCTTACTAACTTGCCTATTAGGTAATTACTACTAAAAAGTGAAAAATAAAAAAAAACATTTTTGCAAAAAAATACTACCGACTTTCAAATACAAAACTACAAAGTGTAAAATAACTTTATTTTTTGAAGTCTGTGTCTTTCGTAGATACCAATTTTTTTTTGTTGGAAAATTACACATTAGAGAACGATGTAAAAAGGCGTGCACGTAAAAGCGTCTAGAGTAAAATAAACAACCTCAAAATATAATAATTAATCAATAACAGGCCGAGGGAATAATGTTCCCAGTGCTGGGATACAGGACTTCTCTCTGTGAGAGGGAGCGAGTTTAATCCACCACGCGTTCCCAGTGGTTTGCTAGACCTTGAGCGCTAGACAAAATGCCGCGTTCTATCGGTAGTGATAACTATGTTCAGAATTCCAACACTGATTCCCCGATGCTCAGACAACATCGATGAAAAAGTCGAAAAACTTTTACGGGTTGCCTAGCAACGAAAGTGCCAAAAAAAAAAGTATTCTAGCGGACGCCTCGCGGTTTCACCCGCGTAGTTCCCGTTCCCATGGGAACACAGGGATAAAAACTACCCTATGTCACCCGGGGATAGTGTAGCTTTCCAACGGTGAAAGAATTTTTGAAATCGGTCCAGCCGTTTCGGAGTCTATAAGGAACATACATACATACTTTATTTTTTATATAGTTGCTTACTGAGAACTACTAGACCTACAAGACATTAGTAAGTTGTAAAGCATAATACGAAATCTATTAATAAATCAATAATCAAATTACTCATAGTTGAAATTGAATCCAGACATAGTTTGACGCGTTGCCACGTTCTATCCATCAATACAGAAAGGTCATCGTACTGACAAATATAGGCCAAGCTATATATAGACAGCTAGGTTACCATTGAATTGGATTACTGAGATTCAGTTACGGATGCATTTTCGTGATTGGGAGACAAGGTTATATTATTATTTGCCTAGCTTTTCCCATGATTCAAGACCCCGTAGACTCTTAAATTCATAGATTTGTTGTCCATTTTCATGTCTATTTTTAACCGACTTCCCAAAAAGGAGGAGGTTCTATGTTCGACTTCAAGTTTGTTTTTTTTTTTTTTTTGTGTATGTTCACCGATTACTCCGTCAATTGTGGACCGATTTTGTATTTCTTATAACACCCCTCTTTTTCCGGTGGGGGTTAAAAACTTTTTGCAAAAAAATACTACCGACTTCCGAATAACGCAAAAAAATGGTACCTACGAAAGACACCGACTTCAAAAAATTAAGTTATTTTTCACTTTGTAGTTTTGTATTTGGAAGTCGGTAGTATTTTTTTGCAAAAAGTTTTTAACCCCCACCGGAAAAAGAGGGGTGTTATAAGATTTACGTGTGTTGCTGTGTATCTGCGTATCTGTGTGTCTGTCTGTGGCATCATAGCGCATAAACGGATGAGCCGATTTTAATTAAATTTTTTGGTTTGAAAGGTGATTTTGTCGAGTGTTCTTAGCTATGTTTGAATAAAATCGATTCAGCCGTTCAAAAGTTTTGGCCGTTTTACTGTTTAGATCGGGGTGTTTTCGCAAGATATCGTGTCATAATTACGTGTTCAATAGATTGCCGAGCGAAGCGTATTATTATATACTAGATAAATTATGTAGCATGAAATAAAAATGTGCCGGGGGTTTTCTACATTTTGAAATTTTACTTACCATTTATTTAAGTTATGTTTAAGTACGAGGTACTCGTACTTGGTACCTACTTTGTTGATAGTTCTACCCTGTTATCTACACTTTATAGAAAGAGTCTATAAAATTAGTTAGCCATGGAGTTTCCTGCCTGTTCTTCTCCATAAGAACCTGTGTTCTTCTCCACGACCAATATGAACCGACCACTAGCTTCTGGCGTTTTTTAAGTGGCCCATGTAGGTCAAATATTAAAAAAAACAATTTCGGTTTCAATATTGTGGTCGGTTGCCTGTCTAACCGTATGCAGCCTGTAAAATCAGCTGTATTTTACATGAAACTCTTTATGGGCACCATCGCTGTTGGTTGGAAATAACAGTTGGTCTACTCTGTAACAGCGACAATTCTCACCGTAAAACCTTTGTTGAAGTGTACTTGAAATAACTAAGCTGGCATTTCACTCTTTCATTCAACGGTTTTAGTAATACATGGGGTCCCAGAGTCCCAGCGCTAACAAAGAAAATTTGGTTCAAATATATGTCACTAGATGGCGCGATATGTATCTGTTTTTGAATTTTGTGTAAAGTTTACATTTTCTAGTATTGATCATAAAAATTGTATGTTCTTTTTTAATAAACTCTCCTAAGCACAAAATTATAAAATATTGAGCTCTTAATTCACATTTCAAAGATTATTTGAACGGATCATTTACAATTGATGCCAATAGATGGCGCTGTTTTAAATTTCTGAGGCATACCATCCGTTTTTTTTAATTTGTATTCTAACACATTTTGGTACAATGAAACTTCCAAAAAAATACAAACCGTCACTTTATTTAAAGAAAAAATAGCCACGAACTGAGAAAACCCTTTCATTTGCCAGTGCCTGCTAACACATCTATAACCGTGGAACGGAGCCGAACGCGATCGGAGTACTTATAAAATTAATCATTTTAATCAGACGAAAAACACTAGTTCGTCGGCACGGTTTCTTTGTATGGGATGAGGCATCTGTATGCTAGTATTATATTATCTGTGGTAATACTATAATTATGCGTACAGCTGAGGAGTGGAATTCCCTACCGGATTCTGTGTTGGCTGATAGCTACACCCTGGTGTGTTTAGTCAAGAGAATACGTTATTTCTGTTTCAACACCGTCGACCACATCATCGCTTACCATCAGGTAAGATAGTGGTCTAATTTTGATTGAGATTTTAATTGAGAGCTCAGCCCCTTAGCCAAGATACAAATATTTCGTATCGAACAATATCGAATCTCTTTCTACAATCGTTAACGCCTTCTATTTGTATGGTCTGACCACGTGACTTAACGTTCAGATGTGTCATTCCCACACATTGATTCGTTTTCTACTAGAGTTATCGATTGTAGATTGTCAACTTTGCTACAGGTGCAATGAGGTCTTTACAGAACCTACTTACTATAGAATTATTCAAAAACCGCACACTCACGACCATTGAAATGATTCCAGACAGAGAGTTTATTTTTGTTATTGTGTCAAAAGAAAGACAATGACCTTACATACATACAGGTGACTCCACTAGGAAGCGACTCAATTTGAAACTAGGACAAACAAACGAAAAGCTTTGTTCAAAGATATGTGTCATTGTTCTTAGAAAACAAGGTGATAGACAGGTAGAAAGCTCGTGATTTGGTTGGCTGCCTTAGTTTTCAACCGTGTAATTGTCCACTAAGATCAATGTCCTCAGCACACAGCCCACTCCCTCTCGCAGAGTGGAGGCCAGGTGTTCTCGGACGAATGGAAGATGATCATGTCAGCATGTCTAGAGTTCTGTGAGAGGAGTGTGCCAATTATTTGTGTATCTTTAACTGTAGTCCATTCGCGTTAAGAAAATAGTGAGTCATCGTAGTCAGCTAGCTCCTCGACCAATCGCGCGGACGCGACACAATTGGTCAGTCGATCCTTGTGTGAACTAACTAACCAATCACGCGCTCGGAACGGTCCCAAACGATCCCCGCGCACCGCTTCACTACCAAAGATACTTAAAAAACGACTTCTGCGCTTCTAACGACTAAGAAAGAAAGAAAGAAATATTTTTTATTTGCGCCAGGCACGACGCATACCATAAAATTAACAAAAAAATCTTAAATACAATTACAAAGTATGCGTCACAACTTAACGACTCTTGCCAACTTACGTGCCAACCGCCAATGTTTACAGCAGTTTACTTTATTTACTTAGCGGTTCCCCGACGCGAGTACGAGGCTTATTTTTTGCTTTTTATGTGGCGGTTTTCTAATTTAATTTTTATATCATGTTCTCTAAATTGACAATCTATCGAAACACGTAATTATGACATTATATCTCGCGAAAAATCCCAGATTGAATGAGTAAAATGCGAATTACATTTGAACGGTTGAACCGATTCTACAAAGACTCTCGACAAAGTCACATTCCAAACAAAAAAAATTAAATCGAAATCGGTCCATCTGTTTAGGAGCTACGATGCTACACAAGAACACACGTCAAACTTTTTCAACACTTATCTTTTACCGTTGAGGGTTAAAAACAATCTTTATTTACACCCAAAAATACATACAAGTTTCGGAAATATCTTCCTCACTAATCCCACGGACCGTTTGGCAAAGTATTGTGCCCCATAAACGCCGAAGTTGTCCTAGGGCCTTGCCAAACAATACGTCGTCCTTTTTACGTGGTCGTCATTGCTTGTGGTTGACAACCGTTGACAAATTAATAGCATTGTTTTATTCGGTTACTTTTACAGAAGGTTAAACAGCAGTATACAGTACAACTATGTTCTCAATGTCCCTCAGCAATCTTCGCATTTCCGAATACAAACGAATGTTAATATCCATGTCCATCAATTATTAGATTAATCGTGTATAATAATTTGAATTCAGAACTAAGTACTTTATTGTTATTTTGTTTTGATTTCGGTGTGAAATTTATAGAGCTGTAAAAATAGCAGCTTTCCTCCCATTTTTTAAATAAATTACATTAAGTTACAACTCTATATACTTCCAAGTTGATTGAGAGCGTTCGTTCTGCACCAAGTGCAAAGGGTCCCTGATAGAAATCCGACGACTGACGAAACACGAAGTTTGGCGTGGGACAGTGAGAAAATGGTTGTGCTGTACCTACCTATATTCATATCATTTCATACAGAGAAATAGTAGATGTATTTTAAGGAAAATATTCCTAGAACTTTTGGAGCTCCCCGCGTAAGTAGCTCCAGATATTATAACTCTTTTTCCTTCACCCATATGCCACTGGTAGTCTTCAATTAATTGGGGAGTGGGGTAAAACGGACAGTAACTGTATTGTGGAGAGAGACAGTCGCTCTATGTAAAGTACCATTATTTTTGTTTTCTGTGGAAACGATCTAAAAGCGCCTGGGCTTTTGGTGAATAGACCAGGTAGTGGGCTTTTTACCTTTCCAAAACCACCCCGGTGCTGATGCACACGGAAGGAGGCCTGTGACCTCTTAAAAGGTCACCCCGGAACCCACTCTGTGCAACGCCTGTTAGGGCATTACCCTACCATGTAGTGTACAGTCAAGGGTCAAAAATCACTCTCTCAAAATTCAAATGGCTAGTTTTTGTAGAAGAAGTTAAATTATCCAAAACTGATTTAATTTTTTTGTATATATTATGTTAGTAAGTTGACTTCTGCCTAAATAAATATAGCCGCTGCTGTTTTGATAGAGTGTGACTGCACTTTTGAACCTTAACTGAACCTCCTGGTACCATGATTAGGATCGCTACCACTGCCCTGATTGAGAAACGGTCATGGAATGCGAGAAGCAGAGGGCCAAATGATGTAGCGACGATTACGGCATAGATGTCTAGAAGTAGACGTCTTTCGCCAGGAGCGTCCTCACTGAGAGCATTCACGTGTAATGAGCATTCGACGTCGAATATTCGAGTGGTGTGGATGTTGAGCCGAGCGTTACAAAGCTTTCACACAAGCGCGAACTTCGGCCGGTGTGGACGTCGCAACGATTTTCGCCGAAACGGCTCGCATTCGAATGTTCACGCAAATATAACGCTTGAAAGCGAGCACTCAGGTAATGAAATGAAATACAATGAATATTACTGGCCACTTGTAAGTAAGGAAAAGTTCCTTGATCTTACGAGTAAGTGTTTGTGTCCTTCTTGGTCAATCGTATTATCGAATTAATGACATTTAACGAGATCATATTAGCTCGCAAGGGGATGGTTCGACTCGAACGTTCATAGTTTTGCTCGAAGGTGAATGCTGGGCTCGCTGGGAAGCATTTGTTGCTCACCTACGATTGCTCGTTTAGAAAAGCTCGCGAAAGAATGCTCCCAGTGAGGACGCTCCTTAAAATGACGATGGTCATGATGAAAATTGGACATAACAACTAATAATATTAATCTATAAAGACATTGAGTATTCAATTAAGATATAATTAACGTTACACGAGCCACGAGCAATGAGCCACATAAACACATTAACGACACATCTCTGACGTAAACGAATCAAATCTGAATCGAGAATAAACAGCATACTTGCTAAGTATATTATGCACTTTGCATTGAGTTTGGGAAGTGCCAAATTACAGGGTGGTGATAGACAGATCTTATCAAAGGCTCGCAGAACGGATGGTCGGTGGTGCCGAAAGGTTCTGGAGCAACACCACAAATTGTGGAATGCAGACAGGTCAAGGAGGCACTTCGCTCTTTAGATAGCCTTTTTACGCAGAACGCTGATTAAACCAGTGGAAATTTGTATTTTTCCTACTCCTCCATTATTCTTTTCTGATTAATTTCGTTGCGGGATCCATTGAGCTTCATTCCTTTGGCGCTTTTCTGTTGATCGCCACTGTTGATTCTGGCTTTCAGGAGTTGCAGTGGTTTGGGAATAGTGCGGTGGGATTAATAGATAAAAGCCCACCGGTGCGGTTGAAACATGCTACAATAGTTAGGAATAGTCCTTAAAGGCTTATTTTGCTATTTCTATGCCCGTTTGCCTTGAAGTATAGCTAAGAAGTGGAATTCCCTGCCGGAGTCTTTGTTTCCTGATAGCTACAACCTTGGGGTCTGAAAGTCAAGAGTGAATAGGTCTCTTCTAAGCAAGCGTGCTTCACCGTCGACCACATCATCGCTTACCATCAGGTGAGATAGTGGTCAAAGCGAGCTTATCACAAATAAAACAATACAAATGTAAGCTATCCTATTTTGGACTATAAGACTCCCAGGTCAAAGCTTTCAAAGAGTACAGGGCACTGGAAATAATTGTACTTTTATTTATAAGTCATTGCAATTCGCACGAGATACTATGAGTATTTAGCTACTTAAATATATATTTAGTTTTATGTCTCAGACGCAAGTGTGAACGTGCGGTATATTTTCTTAATTTAACTGGGACGAAAATATCTTCAAGAATAATACAATCCTTTGTAATAACGGCGAGGAATTATGCCACGGCAGGGGAAAAACCTTCTCTTACGGAGAAGCCACCAAGCTTGCTTACTGCTTATTGGTGAATTCAGACAACTAGTTGACTGTGGTCTTCACAAGAAGTTCTAGACCGCACGGAACGATCTTCAAGATTGAGCAACGCTTGCCGAGGTAAATCCTTGTCATGGATGAATGACCATCCATACCGTGACTCATCCGTCCCTTGGAAAAAGGCGAAAGACGAGGCGAGACCAAATATCGCTATCTTAAAAAGTGTGCACAGCATCGCACTGAAAACGTGCTAGAGTAATTAAATACAAGTTGGCTGGAAGATTTAACACGTATTATTGATATGATTAATTGTGTATGTTTGTAAATAAACAAATTGCATCATTTATAAGCTAAGACTATTTCTTTCAAATATTAGAAGCTGTGAATTCATAATCTTTTCAAAAAAATACGATTGTTTTGGTAGGTAATTATGGCTTGACAGTTGAATTATAATGATTGTTGTAAATCAATACAACTCCTTATAGTAGAGGAGACGTGGAAGATACAATGTGTGAAGATACAAGTGGAGAATAAACAAATGCTGTCCAGTGCTGCCAACTCGTCTAAGCAAAAACGCGCTGTTAGCTCTTTAAAAACGCGCTAGAAAGTGCTAAATAGCCGCTGTAAAAAAAAAACGCTTTATTCGGCGCCAAATAAAAGCAAAACGCCCAATAATTTGAGACAGGGAGGTATAAACGTATTTTTTTATTGAATAAAAATATGTTATTAATACATTATAGTACTTGTTTAGTGATAATAAAATAAAATAATAACGTGTTAATATAATTATTTCATAATATAAAGGAAATAAATTAATTCACCATCGTCTGATTCTACTACAATTTCTCCTGCCGCCGAATTATATGGTTGGTCAGGTTGATCTTGATCAGTTTTGGATGGTTCTGTGCATGAAATTTGCCTCATCACGTCGTTTACATGTTGATAGTTTGCGAAATTACATTTTTTTTAAAAGAAAGTGCAAAGTTTCAAAAAGCGCTAGTTTTAGCGCTAGGCGCTAGAACGCGCTATTGAACCAAACAAGTGCTAGATCTGGCGCTGAAAGCGCTAAGTTGGCAGCACTGATGCTGTCTCTGTCACTCACATTTACACGATCATGCGCACTCTGATACATTCAACGGTCAGGTAGCGTCCAGCTGCCATGTTTTGTCCTGTTCTTTCACACGGACCTCGGACTTCGGACGCTCTACTTTATCTCTCGCACCTATCAAATAGCTCCAATTCTAAAACTTTATAGCTTGACAATAATATTTCATGTCCGATTTTTTGCAGGCAAGCCTATACGATTGGTTTTGTAATCAAAATATATTACTTATGATATCAATTTCGATTGGTTAACAGATCGGTGTACTTACCTTAGATATTGACTTACCTGTTCACATCAGCTTGCCAGGTAGCCATGAAAAGAAATAAGTAGGCAAGCCTACCTAGGCATATTCTGTGTGTTAAAAACAATTCGTTGAGGTGAAATTCATTCGGTTATCAAAAGAGTGAAGGTGATGAAAGAAAATTGATTAAAATTAAATAAATTAAAAATACTTAGCTATGAAAACTTTTCTATAGGCAAGTTATAATAAGCATGTTTGTTAATAAAAGACATTTGATAAAAAATATGTCTCATCCAGTTATCTGATGGGTGAAGGTCGGTCCACGACTTTTAGGCTATTAATCAACCTTAGGAAGCATTATTGGTTAGTGTCTGTAACGAAAATGCTAGGAGCCAACTAAACGTGATTTGCTGTTATTGGTTGCATGAATTTTTAACAGCCAAACTGCCAATATTCACAATAATTTTGCGTTCGAGAAAATGGGGGTTAAAGTCGCAAAGAAATATATATGTAGGTATAACTCCTAACTCAATAGAATTGTCTAATAACTCATAGAAACTCATAAGGCCTTACAAAACACCTGTATCTTTTTATTTTTGGTATTTATAATGATTAAAAAACATCAAAAAGTTTTAAGAAAGGGCAGGAAAAAGTCGCTGAGAACGTTATAATTAATAGAAGTTCAGCTGTTCATAGTTTTGGCAAAAACATACGACTGAGGAAGATTTGTGGCTGAGATAAGATAGTACGAGAGAATTATATGTTTGATGTTTATATATATGATGAATATACAACGTCTACACTATACCTACACGAATGTTAAAAACTGGTGAAGTTTGTTACACAGATAATACTAGCATACTAGTAACTAGCGGTTTTCGCCTGATTAAGATTTTTATGTAGGTACTTCGATCACGTTCGGTTTCGTTCCACGAATATAGATGGTGTTAGCAGCGACTTGCAAGTAAAAGGGTTTCTCGATTCATGGCTTTTTTTTCTTTAATTACAGTCATGATTTGTTTTATAATATTTTTTTGCAAGTTTTTACAGTTTCATTGTACCAAAATGTGTTACAATACAAATTTAAAAAATCGAGTGGCATGCCTCCGAAATTTAAAACCGCGCCATCTATTGGAATCAATTTTAATTGATCCGTTCAAATAATCTTTGAAATGTGAATTAAGAGCCGAATATTCCATAATATAAAATAATAATTTCGACGATATAGTGCGTTGAAATAACGTGTGACGTCATGCATGGTGCTGACTGATGTGCTACACTTTATACTGACAAAGTGATGTCACAAGCCCTCACTCCTGCGCACTCAACTTTGATGCGCTTTATCTTTGTCAATTTTTATTTATTTGATAAAGAAAAAAATACGTGTCCAATATTATTTGATAATCTCACTGACGGACTAAATATAGGAATTATGATTTTTATCCAGGATCCATCCCTATTGCAAATGGCAGCTCTACCCGAATGGAATAAATACTACCCCCAATATCTTTATAATTATAGCCTATGTGTTATTCTGATGTATAAGCTATATTATCAAATCTGCTCAGCAGTTTTTGCGTGAAAGAGAATTAATTCTCACAAAATCTCGTGTGGCCCAATGGCTAAGACCTCGCCTCTCGTGCTTGAAGTCGTGGGTTCAAAGCCGAGCAAGTACCTGATATTTGACTTTTTCAAACCCAATATGTACTTTCTAAGTTTATCTTGGACTTCACAGGCAACAGTGGAGGAAAACAACGTGAGGAAAGCTAGCCATAGTTAATATAAGTCTGAAATAGCCAAGTCAGAGGCATGTGGAGTTCCCAGAGTCGGCTTAATTAACTCTGACACCAGAGGTGGCCACATCCTCACACGAAAAGAAGAAGATTCTCTCAAACTTTTGCGTTTAATAGTATCTTATAAGTAGATTAGGGCGTAATAAGAATATCATGCGACATACAACACTTCCAAACATACACCGCTAAAGACAGTTCTAAAAAAGGAATGCAAAACAATAAAGAAATTAATCAAATCAAGAATTATAAATCACTGTCATAATTATTTCGCTTCTGACAACATACAACAGCTCAATAATTCACAAAAACACATTCTTTAGCCATCAGCAATGAGAAGTGACGTGGAATCCACGTCTGAGAGTTTCTGCGTATTCACTTGTTTGATGCAGTCAAACTTCTGTCTACATCAGTGGCCCCCAACCTATGATCTGCGGACCTACTTGTGGTCTTAAAATGCCAATTTTTTTAACTCAAAAATAACAATGATGCAATGCCTATTTCACGTTTCTGTCAGACATGTTGTAATTTCTATAACAATAATCATTCCTGTTGATTAAAAAATAAAAGAGATATGGTATATAAATTTGAATTTATGGTTAAAGATCATTTTTATATTAACACAGTTTTAAAAAAGCCCTGCAGCCCAATTGCGCAACTGAATTCGACAAGGCCAAGGGTTTGACCGCTATCAATAGACCAATCACTTGCGAGATCAATGACGCGATGTGGATTTTCGCCTGTGTGATTGGTCGATCAAATTGATAGCGGTTAAACCCTTTGCGAAGCCGTATTCACTTACGCAATAAGGCAGGTCATTTGTTCCCCGCTAACATCAAAAAAATAAGTGGTACCAGTTTAAAAAAAGGTTGGGAACCACTGGTCTACAGGTACATTCTCAACTCAGCTGCTGATACTCTATGAAAAATAACGATTTGTTTGTTGTTTTCAGATGGCTGACACGTCAACGTGTTTGTAAATAATACAATAGACTTGTCTAGGAGTTCATGGGGAAGTAAAATCAACCACACGGGTCGATCTTTATGCTTTGCCTAAGTTGGACTACTCAGAAACAATTTTCAAAATTGAGAACGTGTCAAAGGACTATGTTGGGCGTGCCGCTAAAATCCCGAAAAAGAGCAGAATATATTAGATCTATAACAAAGGTGGAAGACATACTGAAGAAAATAAAACAGTTGAAATGGCGATCGACAGGACACATGACAAGGAACAGCAGGATGAAATGGACTAAAATTATAACGGAATGGCAACCACGTGATGGCAACAGGAAGAGAGACAGACAAGCTAAAAGATGGACAGACGATATGAAGATTACTGGAGGGACAATCTGGTCAAGAAAGGCTAATAATAGAGAAGAGTGGGAACAGCTGCAAGAGGCCTATGTGTCACAGGACACGCTGATCACTAAACCTGGCAATCCGATATGTTAAATATTTAAGATAAAACAGCTTGATATTAATGTATGTTTAGTACCAGCAATAAATTAATTATTCTAAAAAAAAGCGAAAATACCCTGACTCAAACATAAAACGCTCATAACTTTTGATCGGCTGAACTGATTTTCATCAAACATAGCTAAGAACACAGTCGATAAAGTCATCTTTCAAACAAAAACAAACTAAATCCTATCCTTCATCCGTATAGGAGCTATGATGCCACAGATACACAAACACACAAAGGTACACAAGTCAAACTTATAACCAAACCCCTCTGTTTCCGTTGGGGGATAATCTGCAGTAAAGAGCTTGACCGCTATCCAATCGGCCAATCACACAGACGGAAATCCAAATAGCGTCATTCATCTCGGGCATTTGTTAACCGACTTCAAAAAAAGGAGGAGGTTCTCAATTCGTCGGAATCTTTTTTTTTTTTTTTTTTTTTATGTATGTTCCCCGATTACTCCAAGACCCCTGGACCGATTTCAAAAATTCTTCCTTTGTTTGAAAGGGTATACTTCCTAGTTGGTCCCATAATCATTAGGTCAGGATCTGATGATGGAATCCTAGAGAAATCGAGGGAACTCCTCAAATATTATAGGCAAACATATAGCGATTTTGGTATTTTCATCAACAATGCAATCATTTGCACTCGGAAAGTACCATTTGGTGGAGTCGAACTGATGAAGAAGGCCACAGATGGCCACTGGAACTCCTAAATGCTAAATATGTCACGGGCATAAGATATCTCGAATAGTAAACCGACTATAATGAAGCAAATACTTATAAATAAATGGTACTGATGAAAATGGCACCATCGAACTGATCTGATGATGAAGCCGGAAGGTAGGCACTGGAACTCTAATATAAAACAATGTATCCTAGTCGTGTTTGGGCTTATTGGAATCGCAATGAGATGTACTTTGGCTGTAAATGATAATCATGTTAATTGGAGGTACCTACCAAAACTAAAAAGAGAAAAATAAAAAACTTTTTAACAAAAAATCAAACCGACTTCCAGAACAAAAAACTACAAAGCAAAAAATAACTTTCTTTTCCGAAGTCGGTGTCGAAAAACTGAAAAAAAATGGGTACAAAAGACACCGACTTCGGAAAAGAAAGTTATTTTTTGCTTTGTAGTTTTTTGTTCTGGAAGTCGGTTTGATTTTTTTAAATTATAAGTTTCTTTTTATAATTGTATTTTAAGGTGTACAATAAAGCATATAATAAATAAATAATAACTCCCCTCTTATTCCGTCGGGGGTAAAAAAAAATTTTTACCTGGACCTTCCTAACTGGGCAAAACAATACGGAAGCGAGATTAAATGTACCAAAATTCCTGTAGTTATTGTCCCTATTTCTGCCGCTCAAAATGTAAATACGTGGTGAATGATATTAAGAAGAAAAAAAACATGTGTTATTTGCCAACAGTCATTTAACAAGCAAGCAGAAATAGCTCAACAAACTGGCTAAACGTTTCAAATGTATAAAACATTTGATATTTCTGTGAAAGTAGGTCTGTGAGTTAATTATTGAGATGCATTTCTAAGCGTCTTCTTCAAAAATCATAGAGCTGTGTTAACCCGGTGGTATCGACCGCGACTTACAAGTTGGAGGTCGTGGGTTCTAACCTTGGCAGGCGCTTTACTTTGTGTAAATTATTTCATTACCACTGCTCACAAAACGGTGAAGGAAAACATCGTGAGGAAACCGACATGTCTTAGAACTAGAACCAACAATTCGAAGTCGTGTGACATCCACTAACCCGCACGGGGCCTGCGGTGTTGATTATGGACCAATCCCTCTCACAGAGAGGAGGCCTGTGTCCCAGCAGTGGGAACATTAAAAAGGATTATGAGGTACCACAACTAAAAAGTGCGAAATACTTTTTTCATAAACAAAACAAACAACTTTAAAAATAAAACGTTTCAAAGTGCAAAGTAAGTTTAATTTCAGAGTCGACGACGAGACGAAAAACATTTTTCATTAAAAATATTCTTTTTTTAAAAGTTCTTTTGTTTTTTCTCAGCAAAACCCTTTCATTTCATACCCATATCATGGCAGTGTACAAAAAATAACTAGTCCACCATCTTGGGCCGTCTGCCATATTGGATTTAGAATAACGTCACTTCTGTAACCATGCATTGTCATCCAAACTAAACGTGTATGCAACATTTAATCTTAATCGGTGGAGGATAACTGCTTTAAAATTCAGTTGCAAGATTTGTCCAGAACACACTTACATACATACATACATTCATTGCAAGTTAAATAAAAACTTGTAATAAAAACAAAAGTAAATACATCGACATCTGAAATTAAAGAACTTCCTAGCGTTTTGATTCGGATGTCGGTTGTTTTTTTTTTCAGTAATGTTTTTTCTTGTATAACTTTGAAAGAAGATGATGGCAAAAATGACCAGAGCAGCACTGGAAGAAGGAAGCGTGGGGTCGCTAATGGTGGAACAAGCAGAGGGAAGCCTTTGTCCAGGAGTGGGACAGGACAGACTAGTCTTCTTCTGCTTCATTCCACGTTCCTGGTTGCACGTTTTAGAGCACAGAGGACAGGACAAGAGATGGAGCATGGTTTGTGACAGGCTACTAAAAAAGTTGGCCCAGTTCTTTGCTCCAGTTTGAAGAGTATGAGTGCTAATGACATTACAGGCAGATGACTTTTATACATTCTAGTTAGAGCATTAGCAACATCGGGAAAGACGTGGGAACCATAGAAGATGACGTGTTCATAATACCAACAATGCGGGTTGATCACCCTAGCACCTAAGATTGCAATGATTCATTATTTCCGCCCTAAATCGTTGAGATTTTTAGGTAAATAGAGAAAATATTTGTGAGGAAACCTGTGACGTACCAGCTGTTATGCTCAGAGACATCATTATTAGTTTCCAAATAATTTGGTTATCTGAACACGTGCCAAAATACTTTCTTTGTTTCAACAAAATTTATGTGAATTGGTAACCATGGTAATAAACCGAGCTTAAATTTGAAATATTTTATTTTAAAAATCATGGGACAATAAAACAGTTATTTACATTTTTTTGCAAATTACAGTGTACAGGTGTAATTGGTTTATGAGGACAGTGTAGACCTGTCAACAAAGCGCCAAGTAGGTTCTTGACAAAAACTTGTAAATGTTTAAAAGTCGAAATAATCCAGTGGCATTACTAGAAAATACCTAATTGAAAGACTATAATTAGTGATAGTTGATAATTCATGGCAATATGGTTGTTAGTGAAATATCTAATCATAAATATTTAAATTTTGACATAAATATTCATATATATCTAGTCAGAAATCTATCTATCTATATATATAGAAGCGAAAAGTCACTCTCTCACCTATAACGAAATATCGAAAACCGCTTGACGTATAAAGATGAAATTTGGCAGGGAGATTCCTCAGTTCTTACAAATTGTAGAAATTCCATACAAACTTTCAATCCCACCCCACGTGGCAATTCCACGGGTTCTAATTTCCAAGGGTTTGTTTGTATGAAATTTTTACAGTTTGTAAATTGGACACATGAAATTTTAGATTTACGCTCTTGGTTGATAAAAAGAATTCATGACATGTATGGTTTTTGGCAATTCTACACATCAGGAGATGAAAAGTTGGAAATTTGTTGGGCTCATATGGGTCATATTCAAAATAATTGTAAGTTACGGATAGGAAACAAATATGAATATTATTTTATTGTAACAGAAAAATAACAGAAAGGAATGATTAGGGCAAGTTTAAATAGCATACATTTGTAAAATAAATAATTAACATTGATCTAATTGAAACACCTGGGATAGTAGAATACCATCACCACTATCACTACCTATACATACTTCAAATAAAAAGAAAAAAAAAGTTTTGGCTAACCTGCGGTGCAGTAAGTTGAATAATATTGTATTATCATTAATTCATATATGACACTATGTGAATAACGCCTAATCATTCATATCTGTTACGTAACAGAAAAAAGTGATGGATAAAATAACGTATATGAATTAATTGCACGTGTCTAACCTACAAATCTATTTATTTCCACATTAATTTAAATGTTATACGAATATTTTATATTTATAACAATTAGCACAATACAGTTATTTCCTAGTATGGGTAATAAAACAGTAAACTAACTTATCGCTATTTTAAACGTCTCACATTAAATATTTACTTTTAAAAGTCTAATTTTCTTCGACAACGAAACGAGCTGAGAAACTATATTGAACAAAATGGCCGATCATTTATTTTTACGTCGTGTAGTGACAGGTAGTGGACTAATTCTGTAATTAGGTGGTGTAATTATCGGCGATGAAGCACTGGTCAAATCAAAGCTCCAGAGCCTTGAACATCGTCGCCGAGTTGCCAGCTTGTCGGTATTTTATCAGTTACATTTCGGGGAGTGTGCGATGGAATTGCATGATTTAATTCCGCCCAGCCCGTTCCATCATCGGACAACCAGACGCACGGTGATGCGTCATCGGTACATGGTGGACAGCCCACCCATACGCACAAAACGTTTTGGGGACACTTTTATTATGCGTACAGCTAAGGAGTGGAATTCCCTGCCGGAGTCTGTGTTTCCCGATAGCTACAATCTAGGGGTCTTTAAGTCAAGAGTGAATAGGTTTTTTCTAGGCAAGCGTGCTTCACCGTCGACCACATCATCGCTTTCCATCAGGTGAGATAGTGGTCAAGCGCGAGCCTATTGATAATAAAAAAAAAAAAAAAAAAAAAAAAAAAATTTGCCTGCGTATCAAATTTCTTTATTACCATGGAAATAATGTTAAAATAGCATAACAGAGAAGAATAACAGATATGTGTAAAATCAGGAGACTCATTAATAAATTAAATTTGAAGAACAATAAATAGTATTTTATATTTTGTTTAGTGAAGTGTTGAAAGTTTAAACAGTATTCTCTGAATATAGTTTTTTTTTTAACCTTTGTGTAATAGTTAATAATTAAATTATTTTTTTTAGTTAACAGTCAAAGACGTGGACATTGAGTACTTGTATGAAACGGAATCTACGCAATGTTTGGTTTAATTTTTTTTTAATGAATTGTTTAGCTATATCAAATTTTTCGTTGTTTTTTATTAAATTCAAATAAACATTTAATCTGTTTGTTTATGAAATTCTAGTCAGTTGTATCTTTGGGTTGGACACTATGACAGTATAATTATTACAATTATTTTGAATATGACCCATATATTTGTTACTTAGCATAAATACCTTATCATTATTAGTTTTTCAAAACTAATCCTAAAAGACGATTTGGGTGTGGTACAGATTTTTGAAGAATTTTACAGTACAGGGTTTCTTTTTATGATGTCAGGTAAAGGTAGAATTTCCAAAAATCCCTTTTTTGGAAATTCAATCTTTAAGGGGGTGAAACTAAAAACTCATCTGTAGGATATTGTATTGTAGGATATTGTATAGTTTTTCCTAATCTCCTACAGATCAGATCCAATACCCTACAGATCACGCGAAAGTCGCGGGCGAAGTGCTAGTAGTCTATATTTTACAACGAAAATATTCAGGCATTTTTCTGTGTAGGCTCTACGGGCTACGAGATTGCTACGGCGTGCTACGAAGTGCTACGGCGAACCACAAAGAACAAAGTATTATTTTCTTTATGCGTAGCCGTCGCTAAGGAGTTTAACGCCCTGCCAGAGTCAGTGTTTTCTGTCAGTTTATTTAATGCTTATATTTTTTAAGTACAAAGACGCCTGCCTTAAGAGTTTTATAGAATTAAAAAAATGTTTATTTGCACCTTCAAGTAAAAATACAAAATTTTATGGCTTACAATAAAAAATAAGCCAAAGGTAAGTACAGTTGTAAGTTGAAGTTGCAGCCAATACCTAAACTAAGATAACTTAATATCTCTATGCACCCACCCTCGTTAATAAATTGTAACCGCTGATCAATAACATATAAAATACGTATTTTAATTACAGGAATAGTTTCACAATCTAGATTAGTTTCATTACAAAGCAAAATAATTAGCGGCTTAGGCTTATTAGGAGAACTTAGGGTGAAGCAGAGAATATGAACATGTCAGTAACGATTTAATGGACAAAAGTGACGGTGATGACGTCAACAAATAATTAACTTATTTGACTATTTGGGAGCCTAGAAATTGATAAAGAAACGCAATTTACTGTCCTCACTAAAAAAATCTATATGATACTGAGATTTGTTGTAAGAGAACCCAATTATGGGTTAAGCTCGCCTTTGTACATAAGCTGTGCATTGTATTTCTTTGTTTTGTGTTCAATATGAATAAGAAGAATTGCCAAACTTAAGTGGCAGTGGGCAGGGAACATTGCTCGCAGAACGGATGGCCGATGGGGCAGAAAAGTTCTTGAGTGGCGACCGGGAATCGGAAGACTATACGTTGGAAGGCCTCCCACCAGGTGTACCGATGACCTAGTGAAGGTTGCGAGAAAGCGCTGGAAGCGAAACGCACGGGATCGGTCAAAGTGGCGAAGCCTGGGGGAGGCCTATGTTCAGCAGTGGACGTTTTTCAGCTGAAATCATGATGAATAAGAAGACATATTTCACCGACAACTAATAAATTGAGATAAGGAAAGAAGTATTGTTCACAAATTGTCCGCAAATAGTTATGACAAATTACAGTAACTATAGGCGACTATCGTACAATTGTTTACGTTTGAAACCAAGCATAGCAACTCGTCCAGAAATGAACCACACATAATAACAAAATAGCTAGTCAGTGTTACGCAAACCTAGAGGTAAATATACTCATAAAAACATAACATAACATCACGCCAGTAATCCCGAAAGGTTAAGCAGAGATATAAGAAAAAATAAAAGACATTTGGCACTCGGGGACTGCCGCGGTAAAGCTATTGCATAGCATTTAATTTTTAAGAATTTAAGTCATTTTCTTTCACCTATTGTTCTTAAAATCTACTTTCTTTTCCCAAATAGTAAATGCAGATCACGGTCCACCCACAATAATAAACCCTTAACGCCACCCTCTAACAACTCCCTTATTATCATCTTTTTAACCCAAATAATAAATTTAAATAGTGACCCCTATTTATACCACAATAAGGTCGCTTTTTCAAAGTGACCCCTATTCCCACATACATAAAGTATTCATTGAACGCGGTGGAATTTAAAATAGGATACAAATAAAGAACCTCAACTTCAATAAAACATAAAAATATTTCTTACATCCGTCATAATAAAAATTCTTATTTTAACTTGTCATTGCCAAGCGAATTTGAGCCTTTAAATTAAAAACGTTAAAAACTCGAAAACGTAGCGAGCCAAAACCCCATTTATTTCCGATTAATAAAACTCTAAAAAACAAAACAAAAATATAAAGTGACCCTTATTCACATTGAAATAAGGTTGCTTTTCTTTGACAAGCAAAAGTGACCCTTATTCTCATTAGCATAAGGTCCACATTGATCACCATTGTCACGTTTCGTTACGGAATTTCTGGATTCGGTCTCCACGCTCAAGGCC
This sequence comes from Orthosia cruda, assembly GCA_964057195.1. Classification (NCBI taxonomy): domain Eukaryota; kingdom Metazoa; phylum Arthropoda; class Insecta; order Lepidoptera; family Noctuidae; genus Orthosia; species Orthosia cruda. Next base: position 2,075,018 of record OZ059852.1, on the reverse strand, counting down.
CGCGATAGAAGCTATGCAATAGCTTAAAAAATAAAGAAAATACATTTATTTAGCACAGACTAAAAGACACACAATTTAGGTACTACATACATAATAATTTACATCAGTTAAAATACAAATAAAAAGAGTGACGTCTAACGGCTGCGCCAAAAAGGTCTGTTCAGCAAAAATGCCTGTTAGGCAACTAGTGTGTTGGAAATATTGTTTACTTTTATGCCGTTAGATGGCGTTGTTAGGTTAGCCGCGATTTCTGAATCATGGTGTTAAGATTCTCCGTGATTTGACTGGGCTCACGATGATTATAATTAGAAAATGGCATTATACATATACTTAACTATCGTAGAAAAGTTCACGGTTCCGAGATAGGCCACAGCAGCAAAGCCGCAGCAAAAGCTATTGTCTAAGTAAAAGCTATGGTCCATTCGAGTTAAGAAAATCGTGAGTCATCGTTGTCAGCCGGCCTCTCGACCAATCGGATCGCAACGAATTGTAAAGCTTGCGATCCGATTGATCGATAGGCCGGCAAACAACGATGACTCACTATTTTCTAAACGCGAATGGACTATACTGTTATTGCACTACCTAAAATGCAGCTTTAAGAGGAAGGCGATCCCAGTCATCCGACTGAATATCGTAAGTAAAAAGTCGTATTTCGAGGTTTGGCTCTCGCTTATTTCCTCCTCCAATATTGGAGCAATAAAAAAAAAAAACATTAACTGAAAATGGAAGATATATACTATGCCCCTATGCTTTCTTTTTTGATGATACATAATCTTTAGAAGCGCTAGATGACTAGAACCTTCAAAAAATGCTCAACATTGCGCTGTCAACAGAGGCCTAGTGTACAAATTTGACAACTATAAATGGAAATAGAAAAACATAGAAGAACAATATACAACTTTTTTATTCCATTTATGGAACATCTTTTTAATTTGTCCAATATTGGAGGGAGAAAAAAGGTGAAAGCCAAACCTCGAATATGACTTTTTACTAAGAAAAGTCAGTCGGACCTCTCTGCCCACATTTCCTTGGGAATATAAAACGGATAGTTGTCTAACATGAGAATCTACTTATTTTTGTAGAAATCACAGTATTTTTTTATGAATTAACGTTTAATGATTTGCTAATTTGTCACTTTATTTTCTTGTTCATTTTCGTCTCAGAAACTAGTGCCTTATTTTGTCAAAATCATTTCATGTACGAAGTCCGAAAATACGCTACCGCATGTGAAGGTACCTTATTTGTTTCCAAAACAAGACCTGTAAAACGAAATGCGCATCAAATGCAATACTGCTTTATTTAGGTCTTTGAAAACGTACGTATCAAAGTTTCATATACATGCACTCATGGATAACAAAGTTTCCTGCCAAAACCCGCCTCAACACATCTGACGGGACAACAGTTGATACATAACGATCCTACAAGAAGACAAAGTGCAGCTGTATATAACAATAACATTTATATAACTTTGTTGAAGATATTATACTGTTACCCAGTACTTTCCGTTATTGTTGAATTAGGTAATTTACCTATGTTTGCAATATTTGTAAGTATGTGAGAACCATGTTCCTAGTTTATCAAATTAATAAATTTACCTGTTAGTGCTTGTAATACTTTATATCTATACGTAGTATAGTTGTGTTAATTTGGGTGTATCGTCCTCACGTGTATTAATTAATGTATGTGTGTAAATGTTGTAAAACACTTTTTTTTTAAAGAGTTTGTATGGAGTTTCTTGTCTGTTCTTCTCCATAACAAACCAGTTTGCCGAATGTAGACATAGAAGAAGAATCAATTATTCTTACTTATAAATTAAAAAAATTGACGTTCAAAACTGCCGCTTATTTGAAATAAAGAAGTTTGTTTGTTTGTGGCGGTCAGATAGGCAATCGTTCCATATGCATTCGATTAGACTACAAAGCAACCTCAATATAGTTGGGAAAACCCTAGGCAGAATCGTTTAAGAATAACATTAACAAGAATATGGGGAAATTTTCTGATTTCCACAAACAGCCAGACAGCACAAACATACCTTGGGCTATAAAGTCCAAAATGTTTTGGGGATTGACCAGGTGAAAATGCGATTTTTTTAACAATCACTATAGCTAATTAAATGTCCCTTTTTGTAGAGCTTAAGATCTATTTGTTTATGTTACAGTTAGATAGTTTCAACCTTAATAAAGTTTCACGTTTTATACATACAAAACGTTTTGGAAATACTTTCATTGTGAGTACAAGTAAGTAGTGGAATTCCCTGCCGGAGTCTGTATTCCCTGATAGCTACAACCTAGGAGTCTTTCGACCACATCATCACTTACTTCAATAGTCCGAATATGTTTGTAAAATCATAAAAGTTTCAACGTGAGTAGAACCGTGTGCAAGATATTGTGACGGCTGTCCGTTATGAATAACCAAAGTTTTAGTACTGCACATTAAAAGAATAATCTTAGCTTTTGAAAGACCCAGGTTGCTTCTAGAAAAGCGTACTCTATCGTCGACCATATCATCGCTTACCAACAGGTGAGATAGTGCTCAAATGCAAGCCTAACAATAATGATAAAAAACCATATGAAAACATCTCTTAAACTAGGTGAGACCGGTGTTTCCTAGCTGAGTATTCCAAGAAGAAACACCGAAACGAATTCAAAGGTCAAAGGCTCTTTTAAAATCCGTACAATTAATGTAAATCAGATATATGAGAAACAATAGAACCATGTATGTTATTAATGTCCAAGGTGGTCTTTTGAGGAAACCACTACACAGATTTGAGTGGACTTATCCAGACAGTGCAAGCATTTGTAAGTATCAGTACCGTGTAACTCAATTCAGAATTTAAACTAAGACATCAATTGAAAAAGATTAAACAAAAAATACGTAAAGAAAGTTGTTTGAAACGGCTGATTTACACATCTAAAAAATTACAACCGAAAATAAAGTACAAACAGTAAAAACTACAAAAAGTAAATTATAAGAAAACTACTTACTTACCAATACAAAATCATAATCCACTCACAAAAACACAGAACTCGAAATAGAAACGTATATTTTTAACTTGAAATATCGCGAATTACCAGCGAGGATAAATATAGTCGGCCACGAGCCACGAGCGATCCGCGCTCCGACTCAAATACATCTGAAAACTGCTCTCCCGACAAACTGAAACGAATTGGGGAAATATAAAATTACTCATGTAGGGATGGGGTAAGATATATCGATAGATTATCATCTTAAGCTGCGTCTGCGTGTCTTGTTGCTAATTTCATGGTCTGTGGACTAGCTTTTCCCCCAACCATGTGAGGAAATGCTTCCAGAGATCCAGACTATTCGGATGCACTGCCTATCTGATTTCTGCAACCTAGGTGCAGGAAAACCGTCATCATCTATGTTTGCAATATTTGTAAGTATGTGAGAACCATGTTCCTATTTATCAAATTAATGAATTTACCTGTTAATGACGTATACCAAGTATAGAAGTGCTATTCTGGGTGCATCGTTCTCACATATATTAATTTATTAATATACGTACTAAGGTAAAATTGTAACTTTTTTTAAAAAGAGTATGTATTGTGTTTCTTGTGCGTTCTTCTCCATAACAAGCTACATTTCCGAATGCACGGTAGAGTAAATTTTTATTACATGTAAATTTTACGACGTTCAAAAGTGCTTAATGGCCTAGTTGAAATAAATATTTTTGACTTTGACTTTGATCATCATTTATAATTTCAGTCGAAAAACGTCCACAGCTGGACATAAGCCTCGGAACCAAACGTCACCATATCGAAAGGTCCTGTGATTCTAGCATTCAGATGACTCCCGGCCTCACAAGGTAATCGGTCTACTTTCTATCGGTCTATTATTGTTAAACTCAATAGTTAAGGATTTTTCAAGAGTAACAAACTTGAAAAGTTAGTAATTCTTCTTATTCGTTGTCTTCAAATCTGAAGATTATGCCCGTCTTGCAAAGCCTTGACGGAGTCAACGATGAGCTTCGAAGCCACCCGTCTTCGGCTCTTCTCAGGGCAGTGGTCACCGTGTGTCCTGTAATGGCCCTGATATGGTCAGACCAGCGAGTAGGTGAACGTCCGCGTGGTATTTTTCCATCCTCCTTTCCCACTACAACCAGTTTTCCAGGTTGTCTGGCTGTCTCCGGGCGATGTGACCAACGTAACTTAGGACTCATTGGTAGCAGATCGTGGAGCACCTGATATTGATTTGCTATTGGTCGAGAATGGACTTATTCGTGCGCTTGGCTGTCCGTGGTATGCGCTAAATTCTTCTCCAGCACCACATTTCAAAAGCTTTTATCTTTTTCTGATTCACCGTGGGAATTGTCCATTAATTCAAACACCATTGTCTAAGATACTCGCTCCCGGAAGAAAATGTCATGAGGAATATTTTTAAGGATAAATTTGCATGGCTGTAAGGCAAAATCATAAAAAATATGGATGGACTGAGGAGAGGAGAGGAGAGGAGATGACCTCTGATATAGATGTAAGGAAGGCGACATGTAACGATGACCTCAAATAAATTGGGATGAGGCTTAGAGAATTAATGATGCCAAAACGGAAAAAGAAAAAAAAATACAAGAAAATACTACCGACTTCCAAATAAATATAATATATAATTCATTTATTTTCAGACCTTGGTTCATAATATTACATTCAAAGCATTACATAAAAATTGATCCATTCGAAATCAAAATAAAATCATTCCTTAGCATTAGACTATAAAAGATACTGAAATCATTAAAATTAAATCCATTCAAGCTAAAATGTAATTTAATTTTAAAAAAGCACTACGTAGTAAAAAATAACTTTCTTTTGAACTAATAACGAAAAAAATTGGTTTCTACCAAAGACACCGACTTCTAAAAAGAAAGATATTTTTCACTTTGTTGTGCTTTATTTGGAAGTCTGTAGTATTGTTTTTGGTTTATTTTTTATTTCATGGAATCATGAAACATGAACATAACCGGTGAAATGAGAGTATACCAAGGAGAACTGTACACATCTACGTAGCCCTTTAGAGCTTACTGGCGTAATGTTATGTTATAAAATGATATGAACAATATACAGACATGCGATTGCGGCAATCCCTAGAGATTTGCCGTCATTTATTCAAGAGTTCTATTGAATATCTCCAAAGTTCTTTATCAAATCTTCACTAAATTAAAATGGGGCCAATTTGGGAACATACTCTTTCAAACAAGATAGAATTTTCAAAATCGGTCCACAATTGTCAGAGAAATCGGTGAAAATACAAAATAAAACACACCTAAAGTCGAACATAGAACTTCCTCCTTTTTGGAAAGTAGGTAATTATGACATCGACTCTAACTGAAAACTATCGACACAAAATTTATCGACATGTCCCCTCACTAAACGTCTAGCACCTGGCGTTGCCCAGCACATTCCCAGAACCGATTGTTTATTTTAGACACATCATGTATATTTTGTTTTAGAAACAACATGTATACAGCTTTGTTTTCTACTCTCTTTTGTATATTTTAATTGCTTTTAGTAAGTCATGGAACGAAGTAACCTTAGGATAGCAAGAAACCCATTTCTAGTTGTTGAGTGCAGATGGTCATCGCTCTATGCAGGGGCGGATCTAGGATTCATTTCTGGGAGGGAAGGGGCACGGGGTCTTTCTTGACTTGATTCAATGATAATGCCGGATTAAGCAAGCGGGGACTGTGTTTTTCTATATTTTTTATTATTTCATTATCAATACCTATATATTGATACCTATTAGAACTTTGTTAAATGATTGTATCGATGTTACACTAGCCAGCTAAGACACTAAGTATGTCATTGCTACATATATAGTTATTTCTCCCAAACTACTTTGCATGAGCTACAAACTGGTGCCGGAATGGAAATGATTTTCTTTGGGACTTCAGATGCAAGAGCGAGTGAGATGAGCTCAAAAATGTTAGCACTTCGGAGCGGTTGCCTTGACACTATACGAATGACGAACGATAATAATAAAAAAATAACGATGAACGAAATACGAATTGCTTAACCAAAAGAACAACAAGAACTACTAAGATGTAAGAGAGAGCATACCGAACTCGAAATTTTTTGGATCCCAGCCTCGGAAACGTTAATTTTCTTTTGACAATTCAAAAAGAAATTGTATTAAGAGAAACTGGGTGAGAGAATAAAAAAAAAATAAGACAAATCAAACTAAATAGTCCACTAAACTTGTGAAGCTAGCTAGCTTTGTCCAAGCTAGGAGTTCACAAAGCGCGGGGCCTTTTGCATTTACTATACCTGCTACGTAGTTAATCTGGTCCTGATCAAAGACATGTAATAACTATATAAATATTAGGTATATGTAATAAATTATTAATTAAAAAATATCAGCCCCATACTTATTAAGTACACAAATAGTAACAAATGTTATCAAAGCAATTTACCGCATAGATCTCTCAGAGTATCGGCCGAGTGCCCCTCCCCTCTAAATCCGCCTATGGCTCTATGTAAAATACTGGATTTCAATTACACTTTACATTGACCTTAAATTGACTGCCTAATTTGTCTAGTGGTTGCAAGCACTACTGCTAAGCTAGGTCCTAGGTCCGATTCCCGGTGAAAGTTTCTTTGAGTTTTTTCTTAGGAATCAGCGCTCTCTGCCCATATACTCCATCCTTTTAAGAATATGTCTTACACAATGGTCATCGATTCTACGGCTAATATAGCCGGCCTATTGTCACTTCAGCTTGCTTATTCTGTACCTAGGCTATGCCGAATAATTCTAACCTGGGCTTTCTGAAGATCATCACTAATAAGATCCGTGTAAGCCCTTAAGGGGTTCCCCTTCCCGCGTTTCCACTCACCTCAGCTTTGTAAATTACCTTTTTAACCGACTGCCCAAAAAGGAGGAGGTTCACATGATTATTTATATTTTTTATGTATGTTCGGACACAACTCCGTCATATATAAACGTATTTGAAAAATTCTTTAAATATAGATTCTTAACTTCGGAGATATACGACAGAACTCTTCAATAAATGACGCCAAATCTTTTGGGATTGCTACAATCGCATGTGTGTTTATTGTTTATACCATTTCATAACATAACATCACGCCAGTACGCTCTAAACGGGTATGCAGATGTGTACAGTTCACCCTGGTACACTATCATTCCACCGGTTATGTTCTAGTTCCATGTTATTCGGGTAATCTATTCTGGCACCACCGTGCGCATTATAGATACCATAATATACAACTTTTCCATTATGCACCACTAAAAAGTGAAAAGAAAAACGTTTTCTATGTTCCTGTTTTCGTTCTTTTTGACACCGACTTCCGATATTGAAGTTATTTTTCATTTTGTAGTGTTTCTATTTGGAAGTTGGCTGTATGTTTTTTGTTAGTCGCCTTTCATTCATCCTTCCATTTATGCCTACTCATTCTCATTTTTGTCACTGGATCCTCTTTTTAACCGACTTCAAAAAAAGCAGGAGGTTCTCAATTCGTGAAATCTCTTTTTTATGCATGTTCCTCGATTATTCAAAGACACCTGTACCGATTTGAAAAATTCTTCTTCTGTTTGAAAGCCTACACTAAACAGGTGTTCCCATGGTGATCAAGTCAGGATCCAATCGTGGGATCCTAGAGAAAGCGAGGGATCTCCTCAATTATTCTAGGCCTACATATAGCAATTTTGGTATTTTCATCAAAAAATTAACATTTTCTTTTTTCTATTTTTATTTTTTATTTATTTTTATTAGATTTTATTCAGACAGTATCATTTGGTGAAGTGGAAGTGACGAAGAAGACCACAGATGGCCACTGGAACTCCTTAATGTTAAGTATGTCACGGGTATAAGATATCTCGGATTGATACTGATCAAATTGGTACCATCCAACTGATCTGAAGATGAAACCGGGATGTAGGCACTGGAACTCCGAAATAAAACAATGTATTCTAGTTGGTGCCCAAAAACGTAAAACAATAGCAACCAAAGACACAGACTTTGGAAAAGAAAGTTATTTTTCGTTTTGTAGTGTTTTGCTTTGGAAGTCGGTTAGATTTTGCTGTTAAAAAGTTTTATATAATTTTAAATAGATGAAAATGAAAACCGTCCATCTTGCATGACAAACATTTCCTTAAAACCGGAAATACAGCGGAAGAACATTGAATTAGACATCAACATTGAATAACCTTCTGTAGAGAAAATAACTCTATTTTCATACGGTTTATCATAACATAAATTTGAACTTCTGTATGTTTGTATATCTTTTATTTTCTTATATTTATTACTAGCTGCAAGCTAGCTGGTTATATATACTATAGCCAATGTCCATCTGAAATTAATCCAGTCAATTAGCTACCTATCCTAACCTATCCTACTTACCTTCCTACTTACCTCTCCACCGACAGGACGACAGGTAGGTAGGTAGCTACCTACCTGTCTTACCTACCCTACCTACCTGTCTTACCTACCCTACCTACCTGCTTACCATACCCTACCTACCTGCTTACCCTACCCTACCTACCTACCCTATTCTACATACCTACCCTACCTACACTACCCTACGCAACCTACATTTTTTATTTCATAGAGAATGTAGCCCATTTCCTACCCGAGGATGTTATCTATCTCCTCCATATTTCATTGAATTCCGTTTAGTGGTTTAGGAGTGAAAAGGTAACAGACAGACATACAGTGTTACTTTCGAATTTATAATACTAGTATGGATACGCAGTGGATCCGGCTACTACCATCCATATTGCTATTTATAATCTTCTTAATATATATAAATCTCGTGTCACAATGTTTGTCCTCAATGGACTCCTAAACCACTTAACCGATTATAATAAAATTCGCACACCATGTGCAGTTCGATCCAACTTGAGAGATAGGATAGTTTAAATCTCAAATTTCTTAAGATAAAAAAAAAAATGGTACCTTACCTACATAGGTGGGGTAGGTATGTAGGTAGGGTAGAGTACGTAGGGTAGGGTAGGTAGGGTAGGGTAGGTAGGGTAGGGTAGGTAGGGTAGGGTAGGTAGGGTAGGTAGGGTAGGGTAGGTAGGGTAGGTAGGGTAGGGTAGGTAGGGTAGGTAGGGTAGGGTAGGTAGGGTAGGGTAGGTAGGGTAGGGTAGGTAGGGTAGGGTAGGTAGGGTAGGGTAGGTAGGGTAGGGTAGGTAGGGTAGGGTAGGTAGGGTAGGGTAGGTAGGGTAGGGTAGGTAGGGTAGGGTAGGTAGGGTAGGGTAGGTAGGGTAGGGTAGGTAGGGCAGGGTAGGTAGGGTAGGGTAGGTAGGGTAGGGTAGTTAGGGTAGGGTAGGTAGGGTAGGGTAGGTAGGGTAGGGTAGGTAGGGTAGGGTAGGTAGGGTAGGGTAGGTAGGGTAGGGTAGGTAGGGTAGGGTAGGTAGGGTAGGGTAGGTAGGGTAGGGTAGGTAGGGTAGGGTAGGTAGGGTAGGTAGGGTAGGGTAGGTAGGGTAGGGTAGGGTAGGTAGGGTAGGTAGGGTAGGTAGGGTAGGTAGGGTAGGTAGGGTAGGTAGGGTAGGTAGGGTAGGTAGGGTAGGTAGGGTAGGTAGGGTAGGTAGGGTAGGTAGGGTAGGTAGGGTAGGTAGGGTAGGTAGGGTAGGTAGGGTAGGTAGGGTAGGTAGGGTAGGTAGGGTAGGTAGGGTAGGTAGGGTAGGTAGGGTAGGTAGGGTAGGTAGGGTAGGTAGGGTAGGTAGGGTAGGTAGGGTAGGTAGGGTAGGTAGGGTAGGTAGGGTAGGTAGGGTAGGTAGGGTAGGTAGGGTAGGTAGGGTAGGTAGGGTAGGTAGGGTAGGTAGGGTAGGTAGGGTAGGTAGGGTAGGTAGGGTAGGTAGGGTAGGTAGGGTAGGTAGGGTAGGGTAGGTAGGATATTTAGTAGATGTTTGGTGTTTTTATGGCAAAACAAAGTTTGCCGGGTCAGCTAGTATTAAGTATAGATAATACAGATGTGACAAGTCTTAACCCCGCAGGCTTATTACACACCTTGCAAGAGCAAAACGGTAGCGATTTTTGCGCAATAATTGCTCTTTGATACAGAAGTTGTAGAGATTATAGCGGTTTTTTTTTGAAATAAGTGCATTTGACGAACAGCGAGCGATAAGCAAACGATTGTGTAGGACCTATCATAGGCAATGCTGACTTTTATGAAATAAAGCGTATGATCGGAGGATTGCTGATTGCTGTTTCTTACGTAATAAACCTGCCAATCTCGCCTGATTTTAAGGAATAGATAAGATCTACTATGGAACTTGTGAGTCCTGAAGATGCCTGTTCACTCTTTCTATGAAGGTTGACGGGTTTTAGGTAGTAGGGTACACAGATGATGTTTAGATGTTTTTTAAACAATCAAGCTTCAACGGCCATTGCCTGGACCTGGATAAGGACATAAGATCTTTTTATCCTGGTAGTATTTTCCCATGAATTCATCATTTCAGCTGAGAGACGTCCACTGCTGGACATAGGCCTCCCCCATGGGTCGCCACAATGGACCGATTCCGTGTGTCTCGCATCCAGCGCATTCCCGCAACCCTAACAGGTCATCGATCCACCTAGTGGGAGGCCTGTTTTTCCGCAACGAACGCAACGTTTTCCGGTTCGCGGTCGCCATTCCAGAACTTTTCAGCCCCGTCGACCATCCGTTCTGCAAGCAATGTGCAACTTAAGTTTCTCATTCCTTCGGGCTATGTCGGTAACTTTGGTTCTCCTGCGGATATCCTCATTTCTGATTCGATCACGCAAGGAAACTCCAAGCGTAGCCCTCTCCATTGCCCTTTGTGTGACTGTAAGCCTTCTGAGAAGGCCCATTGTGAGCGACCACGAGATAGTTTATACATTTCTGCTTTCAAGCGGGCGAAGCCGCAAACAAAAGCTAATTTACTCTATTCTCATGCATAGTTAATATATTCGTCATCAACTCCCAATGATAAGGAAAATTGTGAAGGAAACTAGTGTTTATAATAGCTAAAACTATCTTGGTATGCCATGCACTGCATAATAAGCAGAATTTCTGCAAACCATGTCCGTTTCTATTTATTTATTTAATATTTCATGCACACAAAGGTACAGAAGCGGACTTCATGCTTCAGGCATTTTCTACCAGTGAATCAGTCAATCAATGATTCTCGTCTGAACTAAGATAAATAAATCAATCTGCCTAGGCTTTTCCACTTCGGGTCTGCTTTCAGTCTAACCAGAAGCAGATGAATCGATATTAAGAAACTGAAAAAAAAAAACACGCTTGCCTTGCCAAAAAGTGAAATAATACTTTTTTAACTATTTGTAAAATTATTCATTAACAATATTTCTTTGAAGCAAGCTTTTTTCGTATTCTTCTCAGCAAATCCTTTCATTTGATACCTATATCATGGCAGAGCACAAAAAAATAACTAGTCCACCAACTTGGGCCGCCCGCCATATTGGATTTAGAGTGACGTCACTTAGCTAACCATGCATTGTCACTCAAATTAAACGTGTTTGCAAAATTTCATCTTAATCGGTGGAGGATAACTGCTATAAAATTCAGTTGCAAGATTTGACCCGCACACACATAGATACAATGCATATGCTTGTAAAAAACCATGGTTCATAAGGCTCAGGACAAAGTCGAGTGAAGCAGCGAGAAAAATCTTGTTACTTTCCTACAGAATAACAACTCAGAATATTCTCCAGATGCAAAATTAAATGTCCTGATTGAAAGTCAATTGTCTCAACATCAATATGTATTGGTCAATAAATATAAATTGAATCGATCAGGAGAGGTAATTGAACGATATTCAATGACTTTATTATTTGTTTTGAAGATACATCTGTCTTCAAAGGAATGTAGGAGATTCTAAGGTCGATGAAGAACCAAATGAGAAATTATGCCTAATAACTTTTATTTGTGGTATTAATTTCCCCAGCCTTTTTAGCCCCCGACGGAAAAAGAGGGGTGTTACAAATTTGACGTGTGTACCTGTGTGTTTGTGTATATGTCTGTGGCATCATAGCTACTAAACGGATGAACCAATTTTGCTTTAAATTGTTTCATCACATTATCGGACATGTTCTTAGCTATTTTTTTATGAAAATCGGTTCAAGCATTCAAAAGATATTTTAGAGATTAAGAAATTTTACTTGTTCCTGCTAGATTACATGCACACGTGTATACATGCCTCCTTTCATACCTACGTGCATAGAAAAAAAAACTTTTTCACAAAAAAAGTACAACCGACTTCAAAATAAAAACACTACAAAGTGAAAATAACTTCTATTTTGGAAGTCGGTGTTCCTGTTTATGTTTCTTCGTTTTTAGGCACCGCCTTCCGAAATTGAAGTTATTTTTCACTTTGTAGTGTTTTTATTTGAAAGTAGGTAAAGTAAAAATAAAAAATCTTTAAAAATGGACAAGTTCTAGATACCTACCAATAATGCCCTTAGTAATGCCAGAATAGATTACCCAAATAACATGTAACTTGAACATAACCGGTACAATGAGAGTATACCTGGGTGAACTGTACACATCCGCGTACCCATACATTAGAGCATACCTGCGTGATATGTTATGAAACGGTGTAAATAATAAACAGACATGCGAAAAAAAAAATTTTTTTTTTATATCCGTTTATAGACGGAGTTATGCCCGAAAATACAAAAAATAAAAAATAAAAAATAAAAAATTGACTTCCGAATTGAGAACCTCCTCGTTTTTGGGGAGTCGGTTAAAAAGACGTGCCGGTTACATACATAAACTCACGCCTTTTTTCGATGAGGGTAGGCAGAAACTACAGAACGCCACCTGCTACGATCCTTACATACTTCTTTTGCTTCACTCACATTCATACATCTAGTCATACACACACGCCAGTACTGCGCAACTGGCCTTTCTGAAGATCATCACCAATAAGGTCTATGTGTGTATTTCTAGGGCGTCCCCTCCCGGCGTTTCCATTCACGTCTGCCTTGTAAATATCTTTCGTTAGTCGCCTTTCATTCATTCTCTCAACATGGCCAAACCATCTTAACATACTCTTTTAAATTTTAGTCACTACATCTTCTTTTAAACCACAACGTTGTCTTATTAGATCATTCCTTAATCTATCATTTAAAGTTACACCACACATACTTCGCAAGGAACGCATTTCTACTGCATTCATGTCTTTGTTGCCATACCCAACTTTCACTATACATAAGTGTAGGCTACAGCCTCCGGAGACATCGACTATCATTTGTTTATATCACAGTCGTTACTGGTAGTCAGAAGCCCATAATTCTCAAAAGTTACAGTTTAACTCGGTGATTGTGTTGTGGAGGTCAGGCAGTCATCATCATTTAAGCCAAAAGACGTCCTCTGCTGGACATAGACCTTCCCTAAGCGTCGCCATGCTGGATCGGTCTCGTGCGTCTCAACATCCATCGAATTCCCGCAGCCCAGGTCATCGGTCCACCTAGAGGGTGGCGTTCCAATGTTACGTCTTCCGGTTCGCGTTCACCACTCCAGAACTTTTCAGCCCCATCAAACGTCCGTTCTTACCTGCCCGATAACCTTTGTCACAGATAATATAATACTTAGCATACAGATGCGCCCTAATCCCATAGAAAGAAACCGTGCCGACGTAACTAGCGGTTTTCGTCTAATTAAATTGATTATTTTTCTAAGAAAATCGATCGCGTCGGTTCCGTTCACGTTTTTCACGTTTTTACGGATGCATTATACCAAAATGTGTTTCAAAACAAATTAAAAAATCGAGAGGATACCTCAGAGATTTAAAACCGCGCCATCTATTGGATCAATTTTCAGTGATCCATTCAAACAATCTTTGAAATGTGAATTAAGAGCCCAATATTCCTTAATTTTGTGCTTTGGAGAGTTAATAAAACAAGAACATATTTTTCAACACACTTGCTCTTAAAGTGGCTCTAATATCACCGCAATTAGGCACATAATGATACCTGTTATCAAACTGTGACTTTTTCATTGCTATTATTCACAAGTGAGTTATAGAGTTTTTTTTTTATTTATTGGTTGAGTTGCGTTGTTCTTAAAAAAGTTTCGATACAAAAAGTTCGTGCTCAATAGTACAAATGCAACACATTTCATGCAACTTCGTACTTAAATAGATAATTTTAACTTGTACGTGTTTAATAAATACAACTTTCATTCAAATATAACTTTTGTTTTTGTCTGTAATAAAGAAAACTTGAAATTCCCCATTTTGTACGTGCCTAAAACGCTATCCGCGAAAAGCCAATTAAAAGAAAACTCATTATTTTTAGTCTATGGCCGATAGCCATTGTTAGATGCGCGCGCAGAGGAAAACTTATTAATTTTGCCCGCCATTGCGAAAAAAAAAATCAACTTGTTTTCACTGTTGGAAATGATTTTTTTGTATTATTTTCTTCACAAGTGTGTTGAAAAACGTCGTATGATACACGTGTGTATTGATGATTACCGTCCTCGGCTCTCTTAAGACCCTCACCTAACGGCTCGGGTCTCAATGGCGCCTCTGCGGTAATCACCAACATTACACACTTGTACCATAATGAACTATTTTAAGATTGTCGCTAGATAATCTTAATATTTCACAAAACTCAATATCAAATCGAAGCTATCACGCCATCTAGTGCAATTTATTTGAACCAAATTTTCTTTTTTCGCGTAGGATGCCCGTGCCCTGGTTAAAGGTAGTTGCTTCAAGTAAAACACTGTTATTCAGATCTGCTTAGAGCATCTGGTTAGACTGGAAGCCGGCCACAACATAAGTAGTTAGAAAAAGACTAGACGCATTAATATGGCGTATAATACTTAATATTAACTGGACGTAACAATTTTTTGGCAGTGATCTCTACGTTTCTGTGAAACATGACTTGTTTTTATAATTTATTGGAATTCCTGTCATTTGGACACAATATTTATATTATGCTAGAGAATTTTGATCCTATCAACTCCGACTCGCAAAATAATAATAATTTATTTTCAACACACTTGCTCATAAATTGGCTCTAATTTCACCGCAGTTAGGCACATAATGACACCTGTTATCAAACTGTGACTTTTTCATTACTATTATTCACAAGTGAGTTATAGAGTTCTTTTTTTTATTTATTGGTTGAGTTGCCTTGTTCTTAAAAAAAGTTTCGATACAAAAAAGATCGTGCTCAATAGTACAAAATGTACAAATGCAACACATTTCATGCAACTTCGTATTTAAATAGATAATTTCAACTTGTACGTGTTTAATAAATAAAACGTTCACTCTAATATAAATTTTGTTTTTGTCTGTAATAAAGAAAACTTGAAACTGCCCATTTTTTACGTAGCTAAAACGCTATCCGCAAAAAGCCAGAAAAAAGAAAACTCATTATTTTTAGTCTGTGGCCGATCGCCATTGTTAGATGCGCGCGCATAGGAAAACTGATTAAGTTTGCCCGCCATTGCGAAAATTTTCACAACTCGTTTTCACTGTTGGAAATGATTTTTTAGTATTATTTTCTTCACAAGTGTGTTGAAAAACGTCGTATGATACACGTGTGTATTGATGATTACCGTCCTCGGCTCTCTTAAGACCCTCACCTAACGGCTCGGGTCTCAATGGCGCCTCAGCGGTAATCACCAACATTTCACACTTGTACCTACCATAATGTACTATTATTATTTACCTACTATTTTTATTTACTAGCTGTACCCGTGGCTTCGCTCCCGTCAACTGCCTGCCTACCCTACTTACCTTCCTGCCTACCCTACCTACCAATATTTTTTCTAGGTTCGGAGAATCTTAACACCGCCATTCGGAAAATCACTTCAAATGCACAACGCCATCTATCGAAAACCGAGTTCAACTGTCCGAGTATCTGAATTGCGTGTGTTGTGATAATATTTTACTTCTTGAACACTTTAAATTCATCTAACTTTTGATAGAGTGAAGCGATTGCGATGAAACAAAAACTAAGTAATACTTTAAGTTGCACACAATTTTTATGTATAAAAGTTATCTACATTGGTTTCTTACATTTTACGAGATGTGTGCTCAAATAAACAGACAAACAGACAAAAAATCCAAAAATGCTGGCAATGGGTTCTGTTGGTTATCCTTTAACACCCTGGCTATTTCTTTTGGATTTTTTTTTGATGCACAAAAACGACTTTTCTACAGATTTATTATATTTATTATTTATTTATTTTATTTCAATCAACTTTGGATCACACAATTAAACTAAATTGAAAATTATCAATCAAATTAAATTAATCACAATAAAATTTAAAATTATCTTACATATTATTATACAAAATCAAAACAATATCTAAACATTAGCCAGTACGTGAACCATGCAGCAATGGTTCACATACTGACAGTCGAAACGTTCCGCAAAAGCTTTCAGGATACAGTTGCGGCTGGCCCGCACCCTACACACCAGAGATGTGCACCGCTTGCGCATGATTGTGTGGAAACAATCCACACGCGCCTCCGCAAACATCCTCGACGCGCCACTCAAGCGAGGCAGCCCCAAGAGCATCCTGAACGCGTTGTTGTATTGGACGCGTAGAGCGCTGTTCTGTTTCTGCGTGTAATCGACCCACAGACTGCCAGTATAAAAGGACGTACAAAATGCCCTTAATAGGGCTATTTTGCGCCCCTCGAACACCGAGCAAATCTGCGAGCTATCATATTTACACGAACAGACATCGCTCTACGCTCCCTTTCAATGTCCGCATCGTCTTCCAGGCCAGGGGGCCTACTCCCGAAGCTCGAAGTCCGTAGTTTCGACCTTAGTTACGGGCGTTTCCTACTCCCTAACACCTACGGACGGATGATTCGTTCGGGGCCCGAACGAAGAATGAATGACAACACAATTTGTCAGTTTTACCTACTCCCGATGCGTTTTTATCCGTTCGAAAAATTGAATTTGACACTTGTTTTAACGGATCGTTCGTAAAGATATTACGACATCAAAATAGTTGTCGTGCGGTCGACGAAACTTGCGATCTACTGGAAGAGCGGAGGCAACGTCGATGACATTTGCGCTAAAACTTCCAGTTGGCAAGTATTCCCGACGTTGAGTTCATAGGGAACTAACTATAAGCTCACTCGGGAATTATTTGAGGACTTGTGGGAGGAGCTAATACCTCTTTTGCCTCAACACTTACGACAAAGTGGTGTTGATCCGAGAATGAAGGTAAGGATATATTGAATATACTGGTAACTTATTGAGCTGTATTACCAATCCCACCCATTTACATTTGTTGTTTTTGTTTAATTGATCCTAGCTGCTCTTAATTTTTATGCCCGGGGGAGTCACCAAGGTGCAGTGGACCTTTAACAAGAGACAGTGTCATGCTGTCTGCGCCATGTCATAAATGCACTGAACAGACCTTCATTAATAAAAAAGTACATAAGGTTTCCACATAATTTGGCTGGGAGGAACCTTATAAATAGACAGTACCTAAGTTTAAAAGCTTGTACCATTTTTCTAAAACAAATATCTATAGGTATTTAATAAAATATACCTAGCCTGCCATTTGAACAATGACTACCTATGCTTTGAAGAGTGTTTATACCTATACCTACTTATAGAGTATACTTAAATAAATTGTATCATTTAAAATTTTGTAGATTTTATGAAAAATATGGCCTGCCAAGCGTAGTGTTACAGGGGATTTTTTTGGGTACTTACTTCGGGGATTCATGATGACCCGAGTAGACAATGCTGTAGAAGACCCCAATAGACAATAACAATGCTCGGTCCAATAAACAGCGTATGTTTAGCATTAAAAAAAAAGGTTAAGATGCATCATAGCAGCAAGAGACATAGAAAAAAATTTAGAGCTGCATTATGCACCAGTCAGTTGGTATTTGTCGCCATTTATACTAGTTATAGCTATGTTTTTCTAATAACACATTGAACGGGTGAATAGTACTTTTTCCATCTATTTATGACCATATTTTAATAATTTTTCAGGTACAATTGTCATTGCCTGCTGTGTTTTACACAATATGTTTAATGAGGCGGACTTATAAGCGCCTTCCCTCAGCAAGAAGATCTTCAAATTGAGCGCAGTAGACAGGGAGAAGTGTCTACAAATATAATATCTGCCCATCAAGCTCTTCAGCAAGGGCAAAGAGCGAGACAGATTAGTGCAATTGCTGGAAAGAAATAGATACTTATGCAGTCTCACAAGAAAACTTTACTAATAAAGCCAATATAAATGCATTGGTATGTGTATGAATGTGAGTGAAGCAAAAGCAGTATGTAAGGATCGTAGCAGGTGGCATTCTGTAGTTTCTGCCTAACCCCATGGGAAAAAGGTGTGAGTTTATGTATGTATTATTGACTTTTCACAATAAAAGGATTTTTTTTATTATACATTTATTTTTATTTTTCACCATTCAAATCTGAATAAATTTAACAATTAACAACACACTATGACTTATACAATAACTACAAAAATAGAATATACTTTATAGTACACCATAAAATTATACAGATTTACAAGAAAACTTATTTATATGGGTACAAAGGCGGTCTTATCGCTGACAGATATCTACTAGACAACCTTTGGATGGACTGAAAAAACTTAGAATTAAAAAGACTACCCAAGTCTGCGGTGTACTGCTATTAGATTAAAACATATATATATACAAGATTATATAACTATAATAAATACTATACAAAAACCACACCGTGAAATTTAAATGGTTGTTTTCCCGCAGCGAAATGGTTTTTTCTATGTAATACAATCGTTTCGTAGTTATGTAAAATATTAGAAACAAAAACTGGCATATTTAACATTGTGAAAAACTTAACTCGAAAGCGATCACGAACCAATAGTAATACCTCCCGATATCTACGGCCGAACGACAGCGGGGCGTTGACCCGGGTGCTAAGTAGGTCAGGATCACTGTCAAAAGGATTAGGTTCGAAGGCGGCTCCGTTTGATAATGTTGCGCGCGGGCTAGTTTATGCCGTATTACTACACGCGAGAGCTTATTTTACTTTAAACATTTAATAAATCGGTATTTGCTTTGTCGGCTTAGCGGTGGTATTGTTCCTTGCAAACTATTTTATGACGTATCACTACGTGCGAGAGTTTATTTTGGTTTGAACATTATCTTGTGCATCTTGTACGCAAAATACGCGCTTAGACGTGGAGTTGCGGACACCAGCCCGTCTTAACCTAACCTAACCTAACCTATCTTGTGCATCGCTTTTCTTTGCCGGTGGTGACGCGAGTAGTACCTAGTACCTACAAGTTACTATTGTAACTCACTTTTTCGAGTTGATGAATATTTTTTAAATTATTTTAAAACAAAAACATCGTTATTTTTTTACTTTAACTCTATGCTTCGAAAGTACTCCTTAAGGCAAGTCGTTCTGCCGCGGGAAAACAACCAATTAAATTTCACGGTGTATAAACAATACATACATCAAAAAAACCACTACAAGAGGCAAAAAATAGGTTTCATTTCGTAAACAAAGTAGGTAGTTTTGAATTTGGTAGTTAACACCTGATTATTTACCGAAATTAAGTGTTGATAGGCAAACAACCTTTAAGGGCATGTGACTACCCTACTTTAAGTACGAAAAGCGCCAAAATGTTGAAAGAAAACAAAAAATATTTATTTGTGACCCGCACAGGAGACACGAGAAATAAGCTAAAATTAAACAATAATAAAAATACAACCCCAAGCGAGACCCAAAAATATCACAGCATGTGCAGTGTTACCCAAAAAGGAAATAACGCAGCGCTGAAATTCTAATGGTTTTCCTTTTACTTATCAGTCTTAAATTATTGTTAGGACCTTGATTTCTCTTACTTGTCTACTTGAGTCTCAAATACCTAATAATCGGAATAAAATTAACACTTAACACACTATAACAATCAAAACATAGATTTGCCTTTATTTATCAGTCTTAAATTATTGCTAGGAACTTAGTTTTTCAAGAATATTCCAGCTTTACTTCATCGAGCATCTTATTTCTTCTAGTTTTTATTATAAGCCTTTGCACTTCCACTTTCGGCAGGTGTGTCTTACTGATGGACCCTGTACAACAAAAACTGAATATTATTGATGGATACAATACAAAATATATGATTGTGTCTGTAATTTATTAATATTTTGTAAAAAAAAATAGTCTCCTACCAAAAATTATAAATTTTGTTAAGTATTACCGTTGGAAAAGCTGGTTGGACTCTTGACTAGGTTTGTTGCTCTTCAAAACCCTCTTCTTTGATATTATTGAATTGATAGTATCTTTAACTCCATTTGGGAGCAGGTTGGTGCTACCAATGGACCATGCTGACCATCTGACAGCTCCAACAGCGTTCTTGGCCAAAAGTTTTTAACAAACCGCACCTAAAATTTGGATATTTCGTTAATTTTAATTGCATGAAATGTATAATATATAAAAACACTATACTCGTAAGTACTCCTACAGATAATAACCCAGTCAGTAAATAATCAAAAATGCCTTTGCCAAAGCCGGGTTAGGTCAGCTCTGCTAGCTAACCCCTACTGACTGGGTTATAAGTATTTGCAAGAATACTGACTATGATTGTGTGCACTTTACTGAGGACAAGCCCTTAAAATCATATTAATATTGACGAGTAATGTATTAAACTCACCGTTTGCCACTGCTCCACGGAATTAGTGCAACTTTACATTGAATTAAGTTGCTCAGGTTTTCCCACAGCCGTTTTGAGCGAACTTATGAAGACGACGAGGGCCTCAATTTATGCGTAAGTTGCTGCTTAAGCGGTTGGGCCATTTTAATGAATTATTAATGAAAAGGAAAACTAAATTCCTCCAAGGTATTTATTATTTATTTCTTGACAATTGACAATTCATTTGAAAGTTGCTGTCATAAAGAAAAAAAAGCAAAGGTATCAATAGGATAATGCCGCTTTCCAGACAATAATGACAAAAGTAATTCATTTCTATATTTAAAGACATAAGAAAAGTAAATTGTTAAAGATATGGTCATTTCGTAACGAAAAAAATATTTTATTTTTTTGTTTAGTAAGCTTGAAACCACAAACTAGGAAAACCGGTAATCGACCGATAAAATAGTGCAACTCTAACGTCATCCATCGTTCGTTCACGAAAATTGTCTATGATCCCGTTCGAAGCTCAATAATCCGAAATCGTTAGGGAGTAGGGTTCACTCCGAAGTTTCGAAATACTTTCGAACGGCTCGTAACTTCGTCGACGAAGATCGGGAGTAGGCCCCCAGAGCTTAATTATTGATGATTTATTTAATACTTCATGCACACAAACGTACAGGACTTAAACATAACTGACGAAACGTGGGTGTATTATAGCACCACCTCTGCCTAAACCTTTGGCGAATATAGGCGTAATGTTATAATATTGCAGTGTGATTTTTCAGGCTAGCTAACCATGAATATAGTGGGCTATAAATTACATGGGCTATCTTAATCACACTTAATAATATAAAGGTGAAAGTTTGTGAGTGTGTATGTTTGTTACTTCTTTCACGCCAGAACGGCTGAATGGATCTGGATGAAATTTGGCACAGAGATAGATTTATTTATTTATTTTATTTATTTAGACTTCATGCACAAAAAGGTACAAAGGCGGACTTAATGCCTTAGGCATTCTCTACCAGTCAACCAAGGGTGGTGAAGAGAAATCAAGGCAGGTGCATTGTTTAAACAATTTAATAAGAAAAAGTTGTTATTAACATACTAAAATAGGAAAAATACACGTATACACATATATATTGAATATAATATATACTTATATGAAATATATATTTATGAAGTAACAGAAAAGAAGAAAGTGAGATGACTTTTCTCAGTTGTGCTGAAAATAAAGCCGCAATTTGCGCTTGAACTCAAACCGACTTGTAGCCGTCCTGATCTCGAGAGGAAGCGCGTTCCAGCGAAGAATGGACTCAATATTGAAGGAAGAGTGAACAAAATCAGTAGTATGAGAAGGACAAAGCAAGAGGAGATTATTGGAAGAACGCAGATTCCGAGCATGTGAGAACATAGATACATAAGATAGGAAGGAGGGGTGGGAGAATTGAGTAGGGTGAAAAGCGTGGTCAAAGCGCGTAAACTTCTTCTCTGGCGAATCGGCAATCATTTTAGCTCAGACCTGTCGTACGACACATGGTCATACTTTCTGAGGTTATATATGAATCTAATACAGTTGTTCAAGACCCTATTATAGTTTATCCAGTAAGACCGCGTTCAAGTCAGAGCAGCACACGTCACCGTAATCAATACAGATTATAGTCTGGAATAGCACATAGGATACTTTTTATACCAGGAATATGTTTCCTCGTCATTATTTTATTCACTTTCACGAGGGTGAAGCCGCTGGTATAGTTATTAATAATAAAAGTGAAAGTTTGTGAGGATGAGTGGATGGATAGATGTTTGTTACTCTTTCACGCCAGAACAGCTGAACGGATCTGGATGAAATGTCCATCAATTATTAGATTTATAATACTTTATTTCAAAACAGGTATTTGTACATTATAAATGGGTACTTAATCTATAATATGAACATGTAGTAGTTTGTAACAAATCTGTGGGTGTGGTTCTGTTCTCCTAGGTAAGTTGCAATGCAACCTGTGTTTAGGAGAAACAGTGCCTGCCCCATAATTGAATATCGATCAATGAATAACATGTTACAAAGTAAAGTTAAGGAGGTTAAACAATTTCAAGATTTTTTACAATTGTGATTAATTATGACTAAAATAAGACTTAATCTAAATTTGTGTGTGTGAGTTTAACAGTATGTGTGTGTTATGTATTTGTGTCTGTATATTAGTGTAGTGCTTGTTAATGTAGGTGTTATGTAATGCATGTATTGTGTAAAGTTGCGCCGTAGATAAATTTGTGAGTTGATTAGCAACAATAGTAATAATTAAGCTACTATATAGGGCTTAACTTTTTTAAAGAATTTGAGAGAAATTCTTCTGTCTCAGCATAGGATTTCCCTAGGAGGCATGAACGAATAACTGATTTAAATTTAGAAGAAGGCAGTCCATAAACCGGTAAAGATAAGTTAATTTTGTTGTAGAGGGAAGGACCTAGGTAATAAAAGAATCTCTTTGTGTAGGTGAAGTTAATCGGAGGAATAGTGCAAATGTTGTCTTTGCGTCGCTTTGTGATGGGGATAAAAGGTGTTTGTTGATGTTGCTTGAGCAAAGTTCTCATTATAAATAATTGCCTTACATTAAGCTCATTATAATCTTGATATAATTGAGTTGTTGAGAAAAGTATAGGCCGAAAAGTTGCTATTTTCAAGATTGCTCTGTGAGCCACTTCCAATGGCTTCAGGGTAGTTTTAGCAATTCCACCCCAACAAGAAATGCAATAGGTGATAATAGAATTACACAAAGCATAATAAACTGTTCGTATGACTTTACTATTCGCGATGTAGCGTAGGTTTTAAAAAATGTAAATAAGTTTTCTAATTCTGCCCGTGATGTGATTAATATGTTCTTTATATGAGAGATATTTGTCCATTGTTATGCCTAAATATTTAATGGAGTCTGAAGTGAAATGTGGCACAGAGATAGATTATAGTCTGGAATAGTCTAGTAAGTTATAAGTGGAGAAGACAACGATTAATAGAGACATAATTATAAAAGAACAAAATATGTAGAGCTCATCAACATCATCATCATCCACAGCCCGACTTCGCCCACTGCTCCACTCAATACAATCACCACGTTCCTGTGCCAACCTCATCCAGGTTCTACCCGCAATGGGAACAATGTCATCTGCCCATCTCGCCGCTGGACGACCAATACTTCTTCTTCCAGTCCTTGGACGCCATTCAGTCACCACCTTACTCCACTCATCATCACCGCGCCTTGCCAGGTGTCCTGTCCAGCTCCATTTCAGTTTTCAGTGTAGAGCTCACTGCAAATGTATTGGGGCAAGAGGTCTGGAGTGGCGACTGCGAACAGGAACACGCTGTGTTGGAAGGCCTCTCTCTAGGTAGAGCGACGACCTGATTAAGGTTGTGGGAATCCACTGAATGCGAGACGCACGAGACTGGTCAATGTGGCGACGCTTGCTCCCTCAAGTCACGTCTTGCGGCTGAGATGATGAGAAACACAGATATAAATCTAACTAGACGACGCGACTGTAGGTACTTCGCGTGTCAAAAAACGGAGTAAAGTTACGATCAATGATCGTACTCTGAGCTTTTCATTTAGCATTATCGGCACCGGAAATCCACCGAAATCTAGAAAAATGCATTTTTATGCCATATTGAGCTGTAAAGAATGTATAGAAAAAGTTCGCCGAGGCATTGGAAATGTTTTCATTCATTGGTAAGTAAATTTGTTTATAAATGGTGTGTGGATAAGTGGCACGCTTGGTTTTCATATAGATGGAGGGACTTGCGTTATTTAGTTATATTTATGTCTGTGATGAGGGAGATGATGGTGAAGAGCAAGAGATTGATGATTATTTTCTCAGGTTCCTTTACTGCAGTGCAAAAGACCTTTCAAATACAGAGAAGATACCGAAGAAACAAGCAACAAATTGAACGACTTAATAGTTTAATTTTCAATTATCTTCAAGAGCACATAGGGACGCACAGTTGGCGCAGTGGTTGAGCGATTGATTGCTGCTCTGCGTGTCGCAGGTTCGATTCCCGCACTGAACTAATATTTGTATGACCTACAGATAGTAGTTCCAGCTCTGGTTGTGTATGTGAGTTTAAATGTTTGTAAACGCACCCACGATACTGGAAGAAATTCCTAGTGTGCGCCAAAATATTAAAAAAAAATGAAAAAGTAAGAAAAAATATATTATAAGAACTATTCTCGACTACTTCCTCATATCTCTAATACCATTCTGAAATCAAAATAATATTTGATATTATATAAACAACGCAGTTTCAGAGATAAGCACTACCAAACAAACTTACCTACTGATTGTGTCAATCGCGATATTTTTATAGGTGTATGCAAAGATAAATAAATCTAGATACTCATTCTAATATAAGTAGTGGTGAAATTGTTTGTTTGTTTGAAGGAGCCAATCTCAAGAAGGACTGACCCGCAGCCTAATTGGGTAAGTGATTTCGGCAAGGGAAAGGGTTCGTCCCCATGAAAGAGTATGATAAATTCTCTTTAAATAATTAGGTAATGGACGCTTTCATTGGTTCAGATACTCTTTTCGAAAGAGTCTAATAATTTTAGGCAGTAGCTAATTATTTGAAGAGAATTTGTCATACTCTTTTATGGGTTCAAACCGTTTTCGTTGCCGAATTCACTTACGCAATTTGGCTATAGCCTATAACCACCATATCTCCGAAGTTAGCACATAGAGAAAATCTGAAATTATGCTAAGTGATTCAAGTTTATTAGTTTATGTAAAGATTACTGAAAAAATAGGACGATGTACCTAAATAGCACTCTTATTCAGAAATCATCAACAAAAACTATATCAGTTCCACTATCGGTCAAGAGATGGCGCTGACCTCAAACTGCAATATTCTTCACCGCAGGTAATCATATCCTAAATATTTATATATGTTGTCGGAACCCTCGGTGCGCGAGTCCGACTCGCTCTTGACCCGTTTTTAATTTTTGTTTTTATTACTGATCTCTATCTTTTATCGAAAATTCAATGACTGATTAAAAGCTACCCTATCGCTGAGTGCCATTGACTACTATTTATCCCACGCCATACGAATGTGCCACGAGAGCGAAACCGCGGTAAAAAGCAACTTCGCGATATTTTTTGGTATAATCTACGAGCAACCAATAGTGATAAAGAAATAAATTATAAATAGATATCGGTGTTACGTCTGTTGTACGTGATGATATGGTGTGGGTGCCCATTGTCCTTTCGATACGGTTTCTTATTTAACTAGTGTTGCCAGGTTCTAAAATCTTAAGCAGAAAGTGCAGCAGGCTTAATGTAATCTTACAAATATTATAAATGTGGAAATTTGGTTGGAAGTGTGTGTGGATGTATGTTTGTTACTGAATCACGCCAGAACGGATCTGGATCAAATTTGCCACATAGATAGATTATAGTCTGGAATAGCACATGGGCTAATTTTCATCCCAGTATAATGTTCCAATGGGCACAGATAATATAATACTAGCATACAGATGGGTCATCCCTTAAAAAGAAGCAGTGCCGAAGTGACGGGCTGTTTTCGTCTGATTATTTTTATAAGTACTTCGATCGCGTTCGGTTCCGTTCCACGGCTATAGATGGTGTTAGCAGCGACTTGCAAGTAATAGGGTGTTCACGGTTCATGACTATTTTTTCTTTAAATAAGGTGACGATTTATTGTATAGTATTTTTTCACGTCTTTTGCAGTTTCATTGTACCAAAATGTGTTACAATACAAATTAAAAATATCGAATGACATGTCTTAGAAATTTAAAACCGCGCCATCTATTGGAATCAACTTTAAATGATCCGTTCAAATAATGTGTGAATTGTGAATTAAGAGTCCAATGTTCCATAATTGTGTGCTTAGGAGAGTTGACAAAACAAGAAAATATTGTTTTTATGATCAATATCGCGCCATCTAGTGACATTTATTAGAACCAAATTTTCTTTGTTACCGCTGGGACCTTAGGATAAGAAAACAATATTCACGCGGGCGAAGCCGCTTACAAAAGCTAGTAAATAATAAATGACGTATATTCAGTAATTTCGTCATACATAATTAAATAACACTTTTATATTAATAATGTGTCAGATCTGCAATTCTGCACCAACCGATCTAATTGCGTATAAAATGTTTCAACACACTTGCTCATAAAGTGGCTCTAATTTCAGCGCAATTAGGCTCATAATAACACCTGTAATTAAACTGTGACTTTTTCATTGCTATTATTTACAAGTGAGTTATAGAGTTTTTTTTTATATTTATTGGTTGAGTTGAGAACAAAGCATGTTCTTAAAAAAGTTTCGATACAAAAAAGATCGTGCTCAATAGTACAAATACCTACCTACATGGACCTATTGCTTGCCCATTTCATGCAACTTCGTATTTAAATAGATAATTTCAACTTCTACGTGTTTAATAAATAAAACTTTCACTCAAATATAACTTTTGTTTTTCTCTGTAATAAAGAAAACTTGAAATTCCCCATTTAGTACGAGGCTAAGCTGGAAAAGCCAAAAAAAAGATACCTCATTCTTTTAGTTTATGGCCGATCGCCATTTTTAGATGCGCGCGCATAGGAAAACTGATTAATTTTGCCCGCCATTGCGAATAATTTTTCACAACTAGTTTTCACTGTTGAAAATTATTTTTAAAGTATTATTTTCTTCACAAGTGTTTTGAAAAACGTCGTATGATATACGAGTGTATTGATGATTACCGTCCTCGGCTCTCTTAAGACCCTCACCTAACGGCTCGGGTCTCAATGGCGCCTCAGCGGTAATCACCAACATTACACACTTGTGCCATAATGTACTTTTTAGTAAGATTTTGTTTTGACCATACGGATAAGAAGTACAGCATGCGCACTAGCTTACTATACAAACACAACTGTATTCGATGTCGAGACAAGACACGCACTACTACACTCTACCACAGATAATATTCTACCAAGAATATGTAATGCTCGTCCCCAGGCCACGGTCTTCTTGGCCTAAGGGAAAATACGCAACTGGAAGTAGCCGACTAGTTTCGGACTTGCCCGGCACTTCTTGTAATAAGCTAAGCTTTTGACAAGGTCACTGTTCGAAACAATAGCATGATAAGGCAATATGTCACATTTAACGCTGATATTAAAATAAATTCAAACTACAAAAGCACGTGTTCTGTTCAAGTATGTAAAACCAATTAACATAAATTATGAATCATCTGTTTTCAATGGAAACAAACTTGTACACACACATACATACGGCCTCCATATTTACATCAAAAATCACCATCTTTACATCTGCTATCGTCTACCACCTTATCCCTATGCACTAAGATTGATTTTCGGTTGTTTTTGAGTGTTCTTAACTTTGTTTTAGATCCACTCTTGAGTTTGACGTTTAAATATTCTCAGTCACGTGGGAGATCTGTTGTTGTGAACATATTACTCGTTTTATTAATGTAAGTAAATATTTATAATACGTAAAATAATAGTAATACGCGAGATTTTCAGTAGTAACAAGGTATTTTTTTTGCAATTTTGTATGTGAAAATATTTATTTCATGGAATCAGGAAGTTTAAAATAGTTGTTTATTTATTTTAAAAAGGAGAATTCAGTTTTTTTTCATCCAGTATCAATTTTTTTTCTGTTGATATGTATTAAATTCACAATTAACTAAAGCTTTACTGGGCTGTAAGATAAGTACGTTAAAAATGTAAGGATTACTTTGTAAATATTATTATAATAATTAGGTGCCAACCAAATTCATGAGTTTGCTTAGTAACTATCAAAATAAGAAAAAACTACCGGCAGTGTGTAGACACAAAGTAATTTTAGCTATTTTAACTTGCTTTATATTATTACTTGCTTTTGTACGTGTCTGGCAACTAGTAATTGATTTTCAAACACTTTCTAGCATCCTTAGCTTACTTATGTAACTTTCATAATCATCATCATATCAACCGAAAGACGTCTACTGCTGGACATAAGCCACTCCCAAGCGTTACCACATTGACCGGTCCCGTGCGTACTGCATCCAGCGGATCTCCGCAACCTTCACCAGTTCATCGGTCCTCCTTGTGGGAGGCCTTCCAACGCAACGTCTTCCGGTTCGTAGTCACCACTCCAGAACTTTTCGGCCCCGTCAGCCATCCGTTCTGCAAGCAATGTGTCCTGCCTACTGCCACTTAAGTTTGGCATTTCTTCGGGCTATTTTGGTAACCCTGGTTCTCTTGCGGATCTCTACATTTCTGATTCGATCACGCAAGGATACTCAGAGCATAGTCCTCTGCATTGCCCTTGGGGTGACTGTAAGCTTTCTGATGAGGCCCATTGTGAGCGACCACTTCTCAGAGCCATAGTCATCACTGACAACACACACTGGTCATAGATTTTCGTCTTGAGATACCGTGGTAAGTTGGACGAGAAGATACCGCGCAACTTCCCGAACACTGCCCAGCCAAGTTGGATTCGACGGTTGACCTCTTTCTCGAAGTTGGCCCTACCCAACTGGATCGTTTGTCCCAGGTAGACATAGTCGTCTACAACTTCGAGTGTAGAGTCTCCGACCTTGATAGGAGTAGGTGTTACATGGGCATTCAACATCACCTTGGTATTGTCCATGTTCATTTTAAGACCTACTCTTTCGGAAGCTCTATTGAGGTTATAAAACATTGTACTGAGGTCCTGTGTAACTTTGGTAACATTAAAATAATATGGTACTATGGAGGTGTTCTCATGATGGAGCCGGAAGGTGGCCATAGTAACACCTCAACCAGAGAAGATAGCAGCTCCATCGTATTTGGGCTTATTAGATATGTAGTGACAAGTGATATTTAATTTTTTTTTACATTTAATTATTAATTTTTCAACACACTTGCTCATAAAGTGGCTCTAATTTCACCGCAATTAGGCACATAATGACACCTGTTATCAAACTGAAACTTTTTCGTTGCTATTATTCACAAGTGAGTTATAGAGTTTTTTTTAATTTATTGGTTGAGTTGCTTTGTTCTTAAAAAAGTTTCGATACAGAAAAGATCGTGCTCAATAGTACAAAGGCAACACTATTCATGCAACTTCGTATTTAAATAGAAAAAAACTTGTACGTGTTTAATAAATAAAACTATTACTCAAATATAACTTTTGGTTTTCTCTGTAATAAAGAAAACTTGACATGCCCCATTTTGTACGTGGCTAAAACGCTATCCGCGAAAAGCCAAAAAAATATGAAACCTCATTATTTTTAGTCTATGGCCAATCGCCATTGTTATATGCGCGCGCATAGGAAAACTTATTAATTTTGTTCGCCATTGCGAAAAAAAATTCACAACTCGTTTTCACTGTTAGAAATGATTTTTTTGTATTATTTTCTTCACAAGTGTGTTGAAAAACGTCGTATGATACACGTGTGTATTGATGATTACCGTCCTCGGCTCTCTTAAGACCCTCACCTAATGGCTCGGGTCTCAATGGCGCCTCAGCGGTATCACCAAAATTACACACTTGTACCATAATGTACTATTAATCAAGAAATGGCCACTTATTTATCAAATAGGAGGCGGGCCATTGCTAGACTCAAATCCAAACTCCGGGCATTTACTAAAAATTGAATCGTATCATCATGCCTATATTCCCCGAAGGGTTCGGCAGAGATATGCGTACAGTAACTGAGAATTTCCATTCAACTATATATTATGAGCGGTTACGCGTATTATATTATCTGTGTTCTCTGCTAAGTAATACCAAGCATGCAACGTGTATTTACCGTCCAATGGGCATTTACATAAAACATGACAAGACATTATTTTATAATAAGCATAGATTGCATTGAATGGGATGAATATAGCTTTAGAAGTAATATAACATTACGTATTTAGATTATAAAGCCGATCGTGACCGCATAGATGCTATTGAGATGTGGCGCTGGGGGAAGATGTTACAAATCCCTTGTACAGCCTATCACACCAATGACTCTAGTCACCGCGAGCTGAACATAAAGATCAGACTGTCCACGATCAGCCTTCGTAGAATTTTGGAGTTCTTTGGTCACATTTCCAGAAAGGATGGACACAACCTCGAAGAGCTGTTGGTGACTGGCAAAATTGAAGGAAAACGTCCTAGAGGCCGCAGTCCAATCAGATGATCAACCCAAGTCCGCATATCGTTTAACAACTAACTGCACGATGTTCTCCACGACGCAAAAGACAGGCATAGATGGCGCAAACTGGTGAAGAAAAAGTTGTTTCCACGGCGGGATATTCACGACCCTAAGTAATGAAGAATACGATCTTCAAGCTTTTGTCCGTGGATTACCCATTCATTACATGCCTATCGAGACTGCTCTGTGCCTCAGAAAGCGCGGTAAACTCCGGCTCATCTTTGACATACGTTACCCATAGACAGAAAACTGAAAACTGGACATTCATCTTGACAAGCTTGATAGGCAGTCGCTCCATGTAAAACACTGGTACTCAGCTGAATCCGGTAAGACTGCAAGCCAACTCCAATATAGTTGGGAAAAGGCTAGGAAGGCAGGCAGGCAGTCTTGACAAGCTGTATCGTGATACCCAGTTACTGGGTTGTGGAGGTCCGATAGGAGTCGCTCCATGTAAAATACTGATATTCAGCTGTATCAAGCTAGACTGAAAGCCCCTCCCCCCCGGAGGGGAGGAGGAGTGTTGGTATAGCGTTGCCCGCTTTCACTATCCAGAAAAAATGGTAGTTGGCGGGGCCACTGACATTGACCCGTCACAAGGGAACCAAGGTTGCCATACACGGGGTCGTCTGGCGCTCATGTGCTTGTTTGGTCCCTGGGGTAGTCACGGCGTACAGTGTCTTCTGGTGCGCAGATGATGGGGAGTATTCCCCATAGGAGGGTCCGGTGACGGACAGCCGCGGCGGATTCGCGTAGCGGCACAGGAGGACACCGTGGAGTTGTAGTAGGTTGGAGTCCCAAATGACTACGCTATCGCCCCGTGGTAGTGTAGTATGCATGAGCATATCTGAAAAAAAGAAGCTAGACTGAAATACCGACCTTAACATAGTTGAGAAATGGCAGGCAGATTATTTTTGATTACCCGAAAGAAGGGTAAGACAGAAGTGCAGGTATCTACCGCATTTTGCCAGCTAGGTGTAAAACCGATTTAGTAGGGGGCGAGCATTTGTTTATTAGTTTATTCTCGCACTGGAACGCCTTTGCAGCAATTACACCAATGGAGCACAATCTTATAATAAACTCACTATAAGTCCAGGTTACCTCACAATCTTTTCCTTCACCGTTGTCAGCGATTATTTATTTATTTATTTATTTAAACTTCATGTACAATGGTGATACATAGGCGGACTTAATGCAGCAAGGCATTCTCTACCAGTCAACCTTTGGGTTAAAAAGGACACAACAGGTGGTAGGAGTACAAAATAAAAATGAACAATAATTAAAGTCGATGCGCGAGTTCATGCGATGTCCAACATAAACTTAGAGAGTACATATATAAATTGACAAAACAAAACAAACAATACTTTAACACACTTACACACAACTCCTCTTGCACATTTCACACGAGTTTTCAAATATTAAGTATTTTTGTTGTTCTAAATTTCTGTTTCAATTTTATTTTTGTATAGTTAATAAATTGTAAATCCGTAATAGTAGTACAATAGGTGTGTTATCAGGGCCGTCTTAAACTATGCCGGGGCCCTCGGGCACACAAGAATTTGGGGCCCTTTTGAAAAGTAAAGAAAGCAAACTATACTAACATTTTTCTACTATGATCTTCTATATAATATAATATGTCATTAATGATATTAGTATGCTGCTGGTTTTTTGGTTACGATTACGATAGTGGTTTCTTTCGGGCTTTCTGTTGGACAAAATCTTCTATTATATCCTCATAGCAGAGTCAAGTTTTTGTAGGATGTCACTTTCTATGCACATAATAAACAAATTACTTAGTCGGTCTTGTAACATTTTTGTTCGCAATTCATTTTTAGGGTTCAGTACCCAAAGAGTAAAAACGGGACCCTTTAATAAGACTCCACTGTCCGTCTGCCTGTCTGTCACCAGGCTGTATCTCATGAACCGTGATAGCTAGACAGTTGAAATTTTCACAGATGACGTATTTCTATTGCCGCTATAATAACAAATACTAAAAACAATAAAATTTATATTTAAGAGGGGCTCTCATACAACAAACGTGATTTTTTGCGATAATGGTACGGAACCTTTCGTGCGCGAGTCC
This sequence comes from Orthosia cruda, assembly GCA_964057195.1. Lineage (NCBI taxonomy): Eukaryota > Metazoa > Arthropoda > Insecta > Lepidoptera > Noctuidae > Orthosia > Orthosia cruda. The sequence goes on along the minus strand of OZ059852.1, from coordinate 2,042,191 downwards.
GACTCGTACTTGGCCGGTTTTTTATTCTCTTAGGCTGCGAAAATGAACGCTTCTTGAAACAACTTCATCAAATTAGAAGAAACTTATCCTTAGATGACCTTATTAGGTTGAGATAAAAAATACGCTGATTGCTTTGTTATGTTTTTTAAATATTGGCTTAAATGTAAACATTCTGTTTTGAGTTCACATGCATTAATATCATCATGATAAAATTCTGCAAATTCTTTGCATTTTTTGGTCAAGCCTAAACTTGGCTTGAATATGACTTTTTGTCATAAATCGATTATAACTAAGCTAACTAAGTCAAAATTAAATCAAATGTTATGGAAATTTTATAATTCTAAAAGAAAAAGTCAAAGTTTGTCTTGATTTTGCCTTAATTTGCTTAAATAAAATCGTTGTTATAATTTTGACTTGAATTTTAAGACAAAAGTAAGTTTTATTTTCGTGCCCGACGAAAATGTTTTGAGAATTTAATGTGAGATAAATTATCGGTCCTTCGGGGCCCCCTGAGGATGGGGGCCCTGGGCACGGGCCCCGTGTGCCCATAGGGTAAAGACGGCACTGTGTGTTATGGTATTTTTAAGAGCTGTTGTTTTTGTGATTAATAAATAAATAAATGAAAAATTAATAAATAAATACATAAATAAATAAAACATATTGCCATCAATCAACTAAGGCATAAACCTGGGCCAGCTGCTACTCAGAAACTCCTTATATAAAAACTCAATAACACTTAGCTCGACTTGGGCTTCGTATCCAGGACCTCAGCCTCAGCAGTAGCACTTCTTCTTTTTCTTCTTTTCATGTCGATGGAAAAGTTTTTAGATATTTTGGGATCAGCCAGCTACGCCTATAGCAGCGTCACCGCACTATTCCCAAACCAATGCATCTCCTGAAAGCCAGAATCAACCTGGGCACTTGGGGCACTCCTCCATGTGTGTTATATTCTGCACAGGGGCACCGCACTCACATTGTGTGTCAGACGAGTCTATAAAACCCCATTTCCCCTGGGTACACAATGGATTGAGTGCTTTCCATACAGGCTACTGCAGTTCACAGCCAAGTACACTTGTAACCATTAGACCAACAAGGTCAATCAGTCATGAGAAATGTTTCTTTTTTCAGATGCCGTTTGAAAGACCAGCCAGCGTGCCTATTGGACAGGTGTGGAGCCGCTTCAAAGGACGGGAGAGAAATGGGAAGCCAGCTCTCATGTAAGGTATTCCATAATTTGAGAAATAAACCTTTAAAGCTCGCCAAATAGGAAGATCGAGGTCAAGAGCGGTCTCATCAAGAATGATTTTTTTGTTAAAAAGTTTTTATTTATCTCTTTTTAGTTTTGGTAGGTACCTCCAATTAACATGAAAATCATTTATAGCCAAAGTACATCTCCTGACGATTCTAATAAGCCCAAACACGACTAGGATACATTGTTTAAATTCAGAGTTCCGGTGCCTGCCATCTGGCTTCATCGTCAGACCAATTGGATGGTACCGTTTATTTATAAGTATTTGCTTCATCATAGTCGGTTCACTTTTCGAAATATATTATATCTGTGAAATCTTTAGCATTAAGGAGTTCCAGTGGCCATCTGTGAACTTCTTCATCAGTTCCACTCCACCAAATGATACTTTTGATTGCAAATTATTGCATTGTTGATGAAAATACGAAAATCGCTATATGTATGCCTATAATATATGAGGAGCTCCCTCGATTTTTCTAGGATTCCATCATCAGATCCTGTCTTGATGACCATGGGACCACCTGGACAGTATACCCTTTGAAACAAAAGTAGATTTTTTTAAATCGGTCCAGGCGTCTTTGAGTAATTGGAAAATCCTCGTCTTATGAAGTCGGCTACAAATAAAAATAGAGTAAAGGTTTTAACCAGGAAGGCTTTAAACCCACTATTAAAGAAACAGCACCAAAATCTGACCATGCTGTTTGGTATGTCGTTCTGGGTGTCAGTAGCCGTCAAACTTAAAACATTCCACTTCATACACCGAAGATTAAAAATATATATTATAGAATGATTACATGAAGCCATGTGGCCCCTCGAATGCGAAATTTCTCTGCCGATACAGGATCGGCCAATGTGGTGACGCTAGGGGAAGGTCTATGTTCAGCAGTGGTAATGAAAATGGTCACCAAATGGCGGACCGCAGTCCGAATTCGGACCGCCGACCAGACCTCAATAATAGTTCTCGCCAAACTTCTTGACCACCCTGAAATTAGCTACGATGGCTGCGTAGAAGTAAATCTCATTCAAAAATAGCATTGATCCGTGCCTTGCGCATCGAAAAGCCAACTTCAGAACGGCCCAGAAGTTTCGCGAGAACTATAAATAGTTCAATATAATTTACTTGCGTTCCTTGAATCGGTCATGCACGGAGTACTGCTTAATTACCTCTGGTATGGATCTGCCAAATACCAGCTTGGTGCACTTGAGTCGATTGGCAGACGGGCCAAAAGGCTTATGCACTGGTCGCGTCAAAGCTCCAGAGCCACGAACATCGACGCCGAGTTGCCAGCCTGTCGCTTTTTTATCGGTTACATTTCGGGGAGTGTGCGACGGAACTGCACAATTTGATTCCGCCTAGCCCTTTCCATCATCGGACTACAAGACGTGCGGCTGTGCGACATCGGTACATGGTGAAAATCCCCTTCTTTCTTTCTTTCTAATACTTTCATTGTGCGCACAGCTAGAGTGGAACTGGAGTGGAACTACCTTCCGGAGTCTTTCTTCCCTGATAGCTACAATCTATCCTATTCACTCTTTAAGTCAAGAGTGAATAGGTTTCTTCTAGATAAGCGTGCTTCTCCGTAGACTACATCATCGCTTAACATCAGGCGAGATAGTGGTCAAAAGCAAGCCATTATTATTTATTTTATCCCGCACTTTGTCGTCTTCATTGATATTTTATCTATAAATTTACATATTTATGTTTAATATTTAAATTTTAACAAATTAAATACACGAGACGTTGTAAAGGCCGGGGGTAGAGGGAGGAGGGGGATTATTAAACCTTACGGACCGCGACGGTCAATTAAAATTGGTGTAGAGTGTAGTCCAAACCATCAAAATTGACCATGAAAACATTAAAAAAAAAACAGTTTTATTTTGTTTTCCAGGTACCAAATAAGAGATATGGATGAAAGCACAAGAAAAATATGCCTCGACATGATGGAAGAAACGTTCTTAAGAGACGAACCGCTTTGTGAAATTTTAGGTAAGCACCAATCTCACTAAACGGTAAATGAAAAAATCATGAGGAAGCATATGCTACAATAAAATAATTGAAGTCATTTACCAACCTGCACTGGGCCCGCGTGGTGGAGAGCAGGCTGTATCTAGAAGCCCCGGGATAATGCACGATTAATGTAGTAGGTAGAGGTCAAAGGACAAAAGCCACGAGAAAAAAATATGTAATTAAAAAGATAATCTATTAAAAGTTCCAATGATTTAATTGGAAAGAAAACATCTTAAACCTGGACCTCAGCTGAACACGCACTAAGAAAGTGCGGTATTAGCAAAAACTACTTTTTTTTTCGTTCAATTCTTGAATGCATTACCTCCTTCACTGATGTATCTTCCCTTTGGTCTTCGCTGAAGTCGGTTAGTAATAAAAATCATTAACTTACCAAAATGAGAGCTTTGGTATGATCTTACTTAGGCCGATCAATAAGCTAGAAACCCCATATTTCAACCCATCCTACATACTACATAGTTTCCTGCTTCTTTCTTTTTCGTGTGAGTATGCGGCCACCTCTGGTGTCAGAGTTTATTAAGCCGCCTCTGGGAACCACAGGCCTCTGACTTGGCTATTTCAGACTTATATTAACTATATAAGTCCAGGTTTCCTCACGATGTATTCCTTCACCGTTGCCTGTTATTTCCAAGATAAACTAGGAAAGTACAAATAAATTTGACAAAGTCACATTGGTACTTGCCCAGATTTGCCTCATCAGAATGCTTAAAGTCACCCAAGAGCAATGGAGAGAGTTATGCTCAGTGTTTCCTTGCGTGTTCGAATCAGAAATGAAGACATCCGCATCAGAATCAAGGTTACCGACAGCCCGAAGAATGGCCAAACTTAAGTGGCAGTGAGCAGGACACATTGCTTGCAGAACGGATGGCCGCTGGGGCCGAAAAGTTCTAGAGTTGCAACCGCGTACCAGAAGACGCAGCGTTGAAGGCCTCTCTCTAGGTGGAGGGACGACCTGGTCAAGGCTGCGGGCGTGCGGTGGATGCAAAAAGCACAGGACCGATCAGTGTGGCGACGCTTGGGGGATGCCTATGTTCAGCAGTGGACGTCTTTCGGCTAAATAGACTGATATAACAACCCAACTTCTACCATTCCAGGTATAACCAAAGACCCAGTCTCCATAGCAACCATCAGAGCGAACTGGGAAGCTTGCGTCTCCATGAACACCAGTCTAGCCTGCTTCACGGAGGTGGATGGACAGCCCAAGGATCTAGTTGGGTTCAACATAGTGCTTGTTAAGAGTAAGGATGATGAGGAAGAGGACTTTGAGAAGGTGGGTTTTGAACCAGGGAGGGCCAGAGCCTCCAAATCTGGTTTTGAACGGTTTTCTGGTGTATGAAGTCCAGAACTACACTAAACGCACTAAACTTTTTGGGAATACTTTTATTATGCGTACAGCTAAGGAGTGGAATTCCCTGCCGGAGTCTGTGTTTCCCGATAGCTACAATCTAGGGGTCTTTAAGTCAAGAGTGAATAGGTTACTTCTAGGCAAGCGTGCTCCACCATCGACCACATCATCGCTTACTATCAGGTGAGATAGTGGTCAAGCGCGAGCCTATATTAGATAATAAAAAATAATAAAAAAAAGAACTAAGGTTAGATTACAAGCTGAACCCTACCACTGGCGCCCCAGGCGGGTAGGGGGCTCTGCTCTGTAGGCTTAAATATTATTAGTAAAAAAAAAGTTAATTAAAAAAACCCATCTGCTTGTTGTGCAGATGGAGGATACATATTCGCAAGCAGGCTGCCCAAAACCAGATGTATCCTCCGACTGCACAGCATGATTTTCTTCTTGTTTACACCGTTTTAGTTCGCTTCTTAAGCAGTCGGTTTTTAGAATTAACTTTTTTATTTATAACTTTTTCGTTAACATTTTTTTTTAATTAGTTAGATACTTTTAAACATACATTGTATACTTTTGAAATCGCCTCTGAATGTTCAAACTCGCTTCGCTCGTTTCTTTTCTGGATAAGTCGACATACAAATTCCTGTTTCTGTACGAATTGGCAAACTTGAAACTAGTCGGCATTTTTCATGTCCACTTATTAATCTGGCCAGCAAGGCAATTCCAAACCAATGATTGCCAGTTTAATTATAATTTTATCTAATCACACTTAGATTCCTTATTCCGTGTTTGATCACAATCACGACATGATATCAGTGCTTAATAACTTGACACTTATCAAAGCAAAGATCTTTTTACATAAGTCAACATCTCGCTTGTTATCCCTCCCTATTGATAAATAATAAAATATTTTATTTCTGTAAGTTGGTTTTGTACAAACACTTTTACATGTCGATCATATTTTTTTAAACTAGATGAGGTCGGCGTTTCCTATCTGACTACTCTGAGAAGAAAGGCCGAAACAAACTCAGAGGTCACAGTCTCTTTTAAAGTCCAGACAAAATATTGGTTAGATCATGTGAAGACCATGTAGACTGATGTCTGAAATGGTCTTTTGAGGAAAGAACCAGCCAGATTGAGTGGACCTGTCCAGTCAGTGCACGCATTTGTCAATAACCGAGCAACTCAACTCACTCACTCAGAATTTAAGGAGCTCAACAATTCGACGAACAATACCAAAGAAAGGACATTCGGGTAGGCCGCATAAACTACTCAAACTGCCAGACCATGATTAAAAAGTAACTAAGATAAATTAAAAGATAATTTAAAGCTATCTCTATGTCTAATTTGGAGTTTTAGACTCTGTTTGGTCGAGGCCCAGGGCGGGTTCAAAGGGATTTTATTTAATCCGTCAGTGAGATTATGAAATAATATTGGAACCGTATTTTTGCTTTATCAAATAATTAAAAAACTTTATTATTTCCTTAAAACCTGTGCACCTGAATTGTCTCCGATCTTGACACGCCTATATCGCCTTTCGATAGAGCCTGGAAAAGTGCCGAAGGCTTGGAAGCAAGCCAACTTTCAACCCGTGCCCAAGAAGGGCAGTCGAGCTGACCCGGTCGACTACAGACCCATATCTATAACGTCCATCCTCTGTAAGAGTATGGAACGTGTGCTCAACGGTAAGCTCCTGGCATACCTAGAAGCGAACGACATCCTCGCTCAAATCGCACGCATCCTCGGTCGCATCAAAGCTCCAGAGCCTTGAACATCGACGCCGAGTCGCCAGTCTGTCGGTTTTTTATCGGTTACATTTCGGGGAGTGTGCGATGGAACTGCACAATTTGATTCCGCCTAGCCCTTTCCATCATCGGACTCCAAGGCGTACGGCCATGCGCCATCGGTACATGGTAGACATCCCTCCCATACGCACAAAGCGTTTTGCTAATACTTTCATTGTGCGCATAGCTAAGGAGTGGAATTCCCTTCCGGAGTCTTTGTTCCCTGATAGCTACAACCTTGGGGTCTCTAAGTCAAGAGTGAATAGGTTTCTTCAAGGCAAGCGTGCTTCACCGTAGACCACATCATCGCTTAATATCAGGCGAGATGGTGGTCAAACGCTAGCCTATAGTGTATAAAAAAAAAAAAAAAATTACTTAGATAAAGCGCATCGATGTTCAGGAATGGGGGCTTGTGACGTTACTTTGTCAGTATAAAGTGTAGAACAACGTGACGTCAAACGATATTTTCCCCCGTGTCTATCTGATCTCCACAACACGGTTAGGTACTAGATAACACGATCCCCCTTTTCTACACACCAAAAATCACGTACCTAATGTTTGTTTTTTTTTAAATTATTATCAGTAGTACTTATGTATTATCATTTCGATCATTTGCACTTGTTGTATCATATCAGTAGGTGTCGGAGCGTATCTACCCATAGGTAACAAGGCCATTTGATGCTCGATAAGATTGGATGATTAAAATACTTGCATTAGAGGTACATTGTATAGGTATCTAGGTATAAGTATGTTGATGCAAGTGTGCAAACTTTGTCATTGCAGCCGAGGTAGAATTGACGACCGATCCGAAAGCGGTTATTATGGAGCCAAGAGACTGCAATGACAAATGCCCTCATGTTTCAAACGACGTTTGTCAACACACTTACTTACACTAAAATAAAACCTCAAATAAAAAAACTTTTTTGCAAAAAAATACTACCGACTTCCAAACTTTCACTTTTTAGTTGTACCTACCTAATAGGCAAGTTAGTAAGGTAACTATAACGCCAAAATTGATTTCATGAAACTTGAACTTAACCGGTGAAATGAGAGATCTGCGTACCCCTTAAGAGCGTACTGGCGTGATGTTATGTTATGAAATGGTAGAAACAATAAACAGATATGCAATTGCAGCAATCCCGAGAGATTTGCCGTTGTTTATTGAAGAGTTCTGTTGTATATCTCCAAAGCTCTTCATCAGATCTCCACTAAAAACCAATGGGACCAATTTCGAAACTTACATTTACAAACAAAAAAAGAATTTTCAAAATCGGTCCACAATTGACGGAGATATCGGATAACATACAAAAAAAAAAAAAAAATACAAACATGAAGTCGAACATAGAATCTCCTCCTTTTTGGGAAGTCGGTTAAAAATAAGCCTCGTAATCGCGTGGGGGAACCGCCAACGTTTAGAGTAGTTCATTTTATTTACTTAACGGTTCCCCGACGCCAGTACGAGGCTTATTTATTTGATTTTTAGAGGTTTTTAAATTTAATATTTATTTCATGCTTCTACATATAATATACATAGTAGTAGACACGCTTCAATCGACAATCTATCAAAACACATAATTATGTCATCGTCTTGCGAAAAAACCCAAATTCAGAGACTAAAATGCGGGTCTTTAAGTCAAGAGTGAATAGGTTTCTTCTAGGCAAGATTGCTTCACCGACGACCACAATCATCATTGCTTAATATCAGGCGAGATGGTGGTCAAACGCGAGCATAATGATTACAAAAAAAAAAAAAAAGCTTTTGGACGACTGAACCGATTTTAATCAAACATAGCTAAGAATACTCTCGTCAAAATCACCTTTCAAACAAAAAAAACTAAATCGAAATCGGTTCATCCGTTTAGGAGCTATGATGCGACAGACATACACACAGATACACAGCAACACACGTCAAACTTATAACACCCTTCTTTTTCCGTCGGTGTTTAAAAAAAACTTAAACATGGTTGTTACAAATCGCGCAGTTTGCCCGGCTCGTAGCCTGGCATGTTATACAAGTTACAACAAACTGAATAGCTGGGCTGGTCACCGCACTTTTCTGCACAAGTGAGAAATATACTTCATTACGTACCTAAAAGCATTACGATAGGAGCCAGTTTTCAAGTACGTATGTTGAAAAAATAAAATGCCTATCTTATCGTTCCTACAAATTCCTTCCAGGTACAAGGTGAATCCTGGAAGAAACTGCTGCGCACCCTCATCACTGCCGAGGAGATGTGTGACGTCTTCAAGCGTTACAATGTTGACAGATACCTGACGTCCAGTGGTCTGACAGTCCTGCCCGAGTATAGAGGGCAAAATATTGGGGCTAAGCTGTTTGAAGCCAGGTACCTAATTTATACTTTAGGTCTTCGCCCCCTCGTCTATCTCACGGAAGCTGTGCATTTTCCAAAAAAAGAAGCTTATTATCAGTAAAAACAATGAATCAGTTTCTTCTAGGGAAGTTATACAGGGTGGGTGGTTGAAGTGCCATTTATCAAGTTTTCTTTGCCCATTTTTACTGAAAGAAAACATTAGATTTTTCCCAAAGTTATTATTTTAAATTAGTCCGAACTTTTTTTTGAAGTTGCTTGCTTGATCTGCAGGCGTATTACTTATCTTGCAAGAGCAAAACGATAGCAAATTTACTGCAATTCTTGCTCTTCGTTATAAAAGTTTTACCCTCAGTTTCCCACCTTAAAATTATCGGAGAATTAATGTGACAAATTGTTAAACACGCGTTATCTTCTGTGATTGGCTGTTGAAAATTCATTCAACCAATCACAGCAGATAACGAGTGCTTGACAATTTGTCACATTAATTCTCCGATAATTTTAAGGTGGGAAACTGAGGGTTAGAGACTTTAGCGGCTTTTTTAGAAATACCTACACTGTAGATAATTTCGACTTTTATGACGTAAAGTGTTTGATCGCGCGATGATTGCTGATTGCCGTTGCTTACTTAGTAAACCCGCCCGGTGTCGAAATGGCACAAAACGTAAAACATGTCATCTTTGCCCACTTTTTTCGAATAAATACAATTTTAATACGATTTTTTTTTACTCTTAAGTTTTTATCCTTCGTTAAAGTTATACAAAAAATCAAAACAAATATAAAGCCAAAATCGTTTAAAAATCGTATACAAACAAACAACCTCTAACCCTAAATGCATATACCTGCTCTATTCCGTCGTTGGTTAAAAATAAATAAAAATACAAGGTTTCTTAATGTGCCAACCTTAAGCCTTTTTTGATGGCGGGCAATGTTGTCAATCGTAGGTCGGAACATTACATAATAAAAGTTTTTAAACTGTCATGGTCTCTAACATTAACATTAGAATCGAGATATTTACCATGTTTACGGTTTGTAGCGAGTAAAACATGGTAAATATCCCGATTCTAAGGTTAATGATAGTATTACTTGATAACTTTGCCCATCAACATAACTTTGATTTTAAAAGACCCTGAGCAATGACACTAACATTAATACACTCCACATATAATTTTCTATGACATGTCATAAAGTAAACTCACCTGTGTTTTCACCATCTCGCAGAATTTACTTTCAAATTTGCACTAAAATTTGCCCGCAAAAACACACCTAACTCGATGAGTTCCAACAAGTTCCTAAGCAAAGTTAGCAACAAACACGATGGTCAGTATTGTCATACATATAACCTATTTTTTACCACAGTTAATCAATTTTGCCAGTTTATTAAGACATGTTTGCACATCAAAGATATGCTTCTAAATTATTTTTGGGCAAAGTTACCCTTGGGGTCAATTTTGGCATGTTTCAAGGTGCGCAAAAAATAACACCTTTATTTAGAATAGAGTATTATTATTATTGTTACAGGTATATTGTTAATCAAAAATAAAGAAATCATATTCGTAGCATATCATAAAGCGCGCTCCGAAAGTCAAACACAGAAGCTGCCTAGTCAGCAATCTTTAGACCATGTGGTAGTTACAAAAGCTTTTACAATAACCCTTCCTTTTTGCTTCGCCGTAGTCGGGTAAAAAAAGTCTCTAATCTGATTCATTGTTATTACTTTCCAGAGAACCACTCTCCAAAGCCCTAGGTATCGGAGCGACAGCAACCGTCTTCACCGCCACAGCATCCCAGGTGTTAGCAGCCAAGTGCGGCTATGACGTCCTGGCTGAACTGGACTATGCAGACATGAAGAAGCAAGAAGTTGACCTGACGGGCTGCCCGACACCTTCCGCCAAGCTTATGGGATTTAAGTTCAAATAGAACTGGTTTTTTTGTATGTGGGTAGTTTTATTTTGTGGAACCAATTTTTAAGGCACTCCTTTGTCATAACTTATCATAACGCCAACTTTGGGGGCGGACTCACCCATGTCCGTAGGCAAGTACCTCATACCATACCCTACAAGTGGTGCAAATCAGGTGACAGTAACTGGTGATAGGCTACGGCCGATGGCTTGCCACCACCCACCGGGCAAAAACGTACTGCCAAGCGGACTAGCCTTGTTCCGGTGCGATGCTCGGTGTAGCCACCTCAGGACATGGGTTGAGAAGGCGGTTCCGTTGGAGGCAGACCAGCCTTTCACGTGCTGTTATGGGCGTATCGGAAGACAATCGCGGAGGGTAGCGGGATCCGAGGCACGGTGCACCGCTGACCGACAAGTAGTTGCCAGCCCCACACGAAAGGCTGCCTCGCCAACTGAAGAAAAATACCAGAATGCACCATCGTGCTAGTTGGCGACCAGAAGGGAGGGCCCGATGGACATTTCCGGGTGGGCTTGGGCGTCCCCGCAGTCTCCAGACCAGTCCCCCAATGATGGCATCCTTTCAGCGCGTGTCTATAGGTTAGCAGCGTGGAACTGCATCTCATTTCTTTCTTCTCACCTTACTTCACTCGCTAAACATGAAAAAGAAAAAGGTTCAAAGTTGAACAGCGGCTACATCCCCTCCCACTCAAAGTGCACCTCACTAAAATCAGAGGTCTGGACTCCAACCTCTTAGCAGGCCATCATCACCTGGAGACCCATAAGCCGGCTCGGCTCGCTTTTTCCTTTCGGAGACGCAGTACAGATGAACGTCAGATGTATAAGTATCGTACCTAACATACCCAGGATATATCCTGGCGCACAATTTTAAGCAACGCGCGGATGTAGGTATGCATGTACGCCCGAGACGACATCTGTTATCGGCGTCTCCGAAACCTTGAGGTTCTCTGTGCTGTGGCCTATGGTCTACACGGGCCTGGATAAATATCTACGCCTGTGTCTTCAGCTCGCACAGCGGATATAAGGAGATAACCAGGCTCACAGAGTACCTCAGTGAGGCGGCTGATACGGCACAGCAACGGTACCCTTCCGCCCAATTAGTGTGACTGGGGGACTTCAATGCCCATCACCAGGAGTGGCTCTTCCAGTACCATTGCACTGATCATGCTGGGCGAGAGACGAGAAAGCTTGCGCTTGCTTTAAATCTCACCCGCGAGAGATGCGAAAGAAGGGAATTAAATTATTTAACGGGTGGACCTAGCAAATTGAAATTTATACCAGATGCTGAGGTCTATAGTTCCTAGTCAACCCTTATTTTTCATTATTACTTATCTAGACCTTATTTTTTGCCAAATTTCGTGTTTCTAGGTCAACCGGAAATACCCTATAGGGGGTTGAAAACTGCCACTTGTCCAGCCTAGCTGTTCATGACAATCCATTTCGATCCAAAAAAGTCTGCCTGTCAAGTGTCAATTAACAGACGCAATAGAAATTACCATTGTCTTTGTGCGTAGTTCATTATTACCTAGTTAAATGTTGCCTTTTGCCGATTTGCCGTTCAGGATATATTTATGAAATAACTATGAACTATACAAATATGAAAGAACTATAAAAGATGATTTCCGACTCGTGTCGATTTATTCACTCACTCGCTTTGCTCGCCACTCATCGGGAATCACCTACCTTCCCCACTTGTAAAATAAATAACTATTGTCATAACATAACATCACGCCAGTATTCGCCGAAGGGTTGGCAGAGCTGCACCTACATTACACCAGCTATATTTCAGTCCCATGTAAGAGGGAGCGAGGCTATTGCCATCTACCAGGCACGAGTCCAGACTCCGGGATACTATTAAAAAACTGATGATGGAAAAAGCTAATAAGAATTTGCCCGACCCGGCCCTTTCATCGACCCCAGAACCAGTAGTAGAGCAGTTGGTTAAAAATAGTAAAAAATTACAATATCTCGTAATTAATTCATGCTATCGACAACCTATCAAAAGAAGTAATTATAACACGATATCTTGCGAAAAAATCTCGATACAAAGAGTTTTAAACGCCTGAACCGATTTTAATCAAACTCTCATAAAACAATTCCAAAAATAGATAAGAACACTCTCGACAAAGTCTACTTACAAACAAACAAAAAACTAAATCAAAATGGTTTAATACGTTTACGAGCTATGATGCCACAGACAGGCATACAGTTACACAGCAAAACACGTCAAACTTATAACACCCCTCTTTTTCCGTCGGGGGTTTAAAAAAAACACATACCTAATTTATAATAATTTATTACATGTTGTCTTTTATACAAACGTTACAAAATAATATAAATGCTTTTTAAATCACTGGTTAATATGTACTTCTTATTACAATTTACTTAGAGCCAGTTTCTGAATTGAGTACTTCGAGTTAATAACGTATCAAAACTTAATTCAATGCCAAAGCTTGACAGTTTTTAAGGTAAAAGTAGACTTTGACATTTAATCAACTTCTAATTCTTAATTCAGAAAGGTGTATTTTTGTGAAGTGGCGAATATATAGAGAATTTATGTGCAGTCAAGGAATGATCATGTTAAACATCTTAAGGTAACAGCCATGTATGATCATACCTACATAACATCATACGAAATAGCCCGAAGAATTGCCAAACTTAAGTGGCAGCGGGCAGGGCACGTTGCTCGCAGAACGGATGGCCGTTTGGGCCGAAAAATTTTGGAGTGGCGACCGCGTACCGGAAGACTGCGTTGGAAGGCCTCCCACTAGGTGCAGCGATGCCCTGATAAATTGGTCCCGACTGTCTTTTGAAGAATTTTGACAGTTGTTACGGATGGACAGAAGCCAGGAATCTGAAACTAGTGTTTGCACGTATTACCCAGTTACTGGATTGTGGAAGTCCGATAGGTTAGATGTAATAAGACAACGTTGTTGTTTAAAAGAAAATGTAGTGACAAACACTGAAAATATTATGCTAAGATGGTTTCGCCATGTTGAGAGGATGAATGAAAGGAGAGTAACAAAATGTATTTAGAAGACAGACTTGAGTGGAAGCGCCGGGAGGGGACGACCTAGAAAGACATACATATACCTGATTGGTGATGTTCTTCAGAAAGGCCAGGTGCGCAGTACTCATAACCGGCGTGTGTTTATGACTAGATGTATGTACGTGAGATAAGTAAAAGGAGTATGCAAGAATCGTAGTAGGTGGCGTTCTGTAGATTCTGCCTATCTACATGAGCAAAAGGCGTGAGTTTATGTATGTATGTATGTTTGAAAATTGCTTAACATGTCGCTCCTTGACTGCACATGTGTAATTCACTTTTATAACACTTTAATCATATTTTACTAGATAAAACATACTCTTGACAAAAATATGGTAAATGCGGAGAGCAAATCCATTTTGTGCGCATTAAAATTCTCCACATATAGAGACCTTTCTGAAAGCGCGATGCAAATTTCGTCGACAGGCGATATCGCCCACGTATTTTCTAAGAAAATTTCAAGTGCAAATCGGTCGAATTTCTTCTCATTGCATCCATATGAATGTACTTGCAATTTCGCTTAGTAAAAATCCCTTATCAGTGTGATATAATTATCAAACCACGTCGGGCCGGTCTCTAGCACTATACGCAGGGATGTTAAGGAGCTTTGTAACCGTAACCAAAACTATCGGATAACCGAAATAAAATAAATCCGTAACACCGTTACCGAATCCGATATATATGCTTCGGATAATTTCGGATAGGGGCGGAGTCTGAATGAGACGTGTCTCATGTATGATAAGTTTTTAAGTTCTATTCGCTCGACTAGTAGTATTGGTACTCATTACCTATATTTTGTGTTTTACTTTTATAATTTCTTCCAAATCCAATATCAGTAACCGAAAGTATCCGAAACTAACGGATAGTCTATCTAATCTAATACCTTTAAACGAGCAATTCTTGAATATATGTATGTAAATATATAATCTGAATCTCAGAAACGCCTCCAACGATTTTCATGAAATTTTGTAAGTACTTATTAGTTTAGTAGTTTGGGGTTTCGGGGGCGATAAATCAATCTAGCTAGGTTTAATTTTAGAAAACATAGTTTTCTATTTTCACCCGGAGCTCGGTCGCCCAGGTACGCCCGGTATAATATTATTTCAATATCCGTATCCAGATTTGAAAATCCATATCCGTAACATCCCTGCTCTATGGTCGCTAAACCACGCTACATTGTCACCATCTAGTTTTATTTTAAACACACATAAACACTAATCTAAATAATTATTTATTTAAAAAAGCTTTGGTTTAGTGTACGTTACAAGTTACAATTATATAATAAAACTTTTTTTTTTCTTTATTTACGCAAGGCTTCGGAGATCTCGTGCATGGGTAAGTAATAACAGTCGTACGGATCGATCTTAAAGGTTAAGCAACACTTGCCAAGGTCGGTTCTTGGATGAGAGACCAAAGCCTGCCAAGCAGTCTTACTTAAGTATCGTGTTCTCTAGGTATTTCAATAACAATTTACCATTATTTCCTGATAGCTACAATCTAGGGGTCTTTAAGTCAAGAGTGAATAGATTACTTCTAGGCAAGCGTGCTTCACCGTCGACCACATCCTCGCTTACCATGAGATGAGATTGTGCTAACACGGCGACCAAAGATAAAAAGCCTTCCGTAAAAAAAAACAAGTCATGAAATAAATATTACAAAAAACTATTATTATGACAAAAGTACACCCTGTGTAATAATAAATGTATTATTATATGCAATTATATTATGGCAAGACAGTCTTGTCCAGCTTTTAAATAATAAATTCTTATAATATAATCCCCGACATGTAACTTGTGTAAGCCCGGTAACCGTTTTACAGATGTAACCACAGACAAAAATAGAATTCGAAAATACTCTATGACACAATTATATTTCAAATTATAAATTGTTGTTTAATTATCAAATTCTGGGCATTTAAATCCCTTTGTTAATTAATTTTGTATGGTTAAATAATATTGAAATATAATGATGTATAGCCCAATCTTAATACAACGCCATCTCTGAGAAACTTAGGAGCACTAGAGTTGCTTCCAGATATTCTAGTAGATGTCGCTTGAGGCGTTATTTTCCAACGTCACATTTGGCAAGATTTTGGCGTAGTGGGTATAGGGGAACTGACCAACCACCATATAGAGCGAACGGAACGTGGACGCGATGTGATTGGTCAGTCGATCCTTGTGTCAACTGACCAACCAATCGCGCGCTCGGAACGTGCCAAAGACCCCCACGCCCCGCTTCACTACCAAAGAGACCTAAAAAACGACCTCTGCGCATCTAACGTCTCTTGCCAACTTACGTGCCGGGGATTTTCATGTCTTTTACTATTAAAATTACCTTAATTTAATTTCATTGGATATAACTAGCGAAACTTTGCGACCGTGATTGGCTGATCGAAACACATTTTTTTTAAATGTTTTATTGGCCACAGATAGTGTAGTTACTTGAACCACGAGTTTAATTTTTGTTTCACGTTTAAATATTGATCCCCAGTAGGTCCGTGAAGTTTCAGTAACTATTTTTGTTTGATCTTTTAAAGTTTGTGGTCGTACAAGAGAAGAAGACGCATATACGTTTGTAAAGCGGGCCACACACCTTCAGTTTTAACTGTACAATCGGACTGTTCAGTTAAATTACATGTGTGTAGAGAAAACTGAATACTGTACAATTGGACTGACAATCTAAACTTACATTTCCATTAGACAAAACTGAAAAGTTAGAACTGTACTGTAGAACTGAAGCTATGAAGGTATGTAGCAAAAAGCAAAAACTTCGCAGTTGGTCAGTTTTGCCGAAGCATAAGGCTGCCTGTCCATTTGAGCGGAGCGAAGATGCAGAGCGGAATTGCGGACTGTATTTATCCATATACGTGGAGTTAGAGCGGAGTGGACAGAGAGAGAAATGCGGAGTGGAGTAGCGGACTGTGTTTTTCTAGCGCGGTCGTTTCTCCTCTCCACCACTCCTCTCTCGCCGCTCCTCTACCCCACTCCGCCTCACTGCTTTGTTTCTTTCATCTCAGCGGTCCCGCTCCGCGTAAATATTTATATGAATTTTGAAACTAGTTTTTATGCAATTCGATTGGTTGGCTCCGCACCTATTTACTCCGCTCCGCGCAAAGTGGACAGGCAGCCTCATCTGATTAAGTCATGATTTCTCGAACGTGTGTCCCAACCAAATATAGTTTCGCATCTGACTATAAAACTGATCGTGTATAGACACAAGGGATGTCAGTTTTAACTGAACAGTCCGACTGTACAGACGAAACTGTTCAGTTAAAACTGAAGGTGTGTGTCCCGCTTACGCTAAACACAAACCTTAGGCTATTTTAAAACAAAAATATAGATAAATACATACATTAAAACTACTAATAACTTAAATAAATATAGGAATAATTTAAAGGCAAAATTGGAATACATCTTGGAATTACTATATCGCTTATACACGTCAAGGAAACTACATTATTTCACTTTCACGTAACTATTCGACTTTTCTAACACTATTAAATACGTACACAAAACTACGTTTTTTATACAAAATACTTGATATCAAAACGCTATACTTAATTGTAGGTAAGCAGAGAATAAATATATGAGGGTAAAATTGTCTTTTGACGCAATGATTAGGATTTTGATGACAAGATACTGATTTTGATGTTCAACCATTAATTTTTGCGTCAAAATAGCATATTCGTAAGTAAAAAGCCTATTCCACGGCTTCGGTTGGCTGTTGTAAATTAATTTTGAATTAATTAGCATGCGTTTGACAGTATTTATCACATTCATTGTGCTATAATTCTCGTTCGAGAAAATGGGCCTATTTTTGACAAAAATGTTTGATTTCGAAACTGTAGACATGGAATTTCTTTAGGATAGTTGACAAAAAAATATAAATAGTTCGTCAGTAAGATAACCTAAAAAAATTGGACACGTATTTTTCTTTTGCCTCCTTAACAAAAACTTACGACGATACCGTGCGTTTAAAATATCGTGTGACGTCAAGGTGTGCTACACTTTATACTGACAAAGTGACGTCACAAGCCCCCACTTCTGAACTTTGGTGCGCTTTAACTTTGTAAATTTTGATTGATTTGATAAAGCAAAAAATACGTGTCTAATATTATTTGATAATCTCACCGACGGACTAAATAGAATTATCATTTTTCTACAAATAAATGACTATTGTCAAGCACGCGTTATTTGCTGTTGAAAATACATTCAACCGATCACAGCAGATTACTAGTGCTTGAAAATTTGAAACATTATTTTGCTATAATTTTGCTTCCAGAAACTCGTGCTTAGAGTTCATTCATTTACACAATACATACAAATGTTGAATGGCAATTAAATAAAATTCTCTTTGCAAGCGAGGTTAATCAATAATACTTAAAACAATTTCAAAATGATTTAGATTTCGAAAGAAGTACTTACACTACATTGTCAACTAGTTTTTATGCAATTCGATTGGTTGGCTCCGCACCTATTTACTCCGCTCCGCGCAAAGTGGACAGGCAGCCTCATCTGATTAAGTCATGATTTCTCGAACGTGTGTCCCAACCAAATATAGTTTCGCATCTGACTATAAAACTGATCGTGTATAGACACAAGGGATGTCAGTTTTAACTGAACAGTCCGACTGTACAGACGAAACTGTTCAGTTAAAACTGAAGGTGTGTGTCCCGCTTACGCTAAACACAAACCTTAGGCTATTTTAAAACAAAAATATAGATAAATACATACATTAAAACTACTAATAACTTAAATAAATATAGGAATAATTTAAAGGCAAAATTGGAATACATCTTGGAATTACTATATCGCTTATACACGTCAAGGAAACTACATTATTTCACTTTCACGTAACTCTTCGACTTTTCTAACACTATTAAATACGTACACAAAACTACGTTTTTTATACAAAATACTTGATATCAAAACGCTATACTTAATTGTAGGTAAGCAGAGAATAAATATATGAGGGTAAAATTGTCTTTTGACGCAATGATTAGGATTTTGATGACAAGATACTGATTTTGATGTTCAACCATTAATTTTTGCGTCAAAATAGCATATTCGTAAGTAAAAAGCCTATTCCACGGCTTCGGTTGGCTGTTGTAAATTAATTTTGAATTAATTAGCATGCGTTTGACAGTATTTATCACATTCATTGTGCTATAATTCTCGTTCGAGAAAATGGGCCTATTTTTGACAAAAATGTTTGATTTCGAAACTGTAGACATGGAATTTCTTTAGGATAGTTGACAAAAAAATATAAATAGTTCGTCAGTAAGATAACCTAAAAAAATTGGACACGTATTTTTCTTTTGCCTCCTTAACAAAAACTTACGACGATACCGTGCGTTTAAAATATCGTGTGACGTCAAGGTGTGCTACACTTTATACTGACAAAGTGACGTCACAAGCCCCCACTTCTGAACTTTGGTGCGCTTTAACTTTGTAAATTTTGATTGATTTGATAAAGCAAAAAATACGTGTCTAATATTATTTGATAATCTCACCGACGGACTAAATAGAATTATCATTTTTCTACAAATAAATGACTATTGTCAAGCACGCGTTATTTGCTGTTGAAAATACATTCAACCGATCACAGCAGATTACTAGTGCTTGAAAATTTGAAACATTATTTTGCTATAATTTTGCTTCCAGAAACTCGTGCTTAGAGTTCATTCATTTACACAATACATACAAATGTTGAATGGCAATTAAATAAAATTCTCTTTGCAAGCGAGGTTAATCAATAATACTTAAAACATATTCAAAATGATTTAGATTTCGAAAGAAGTACTTACACTACATTGTCTTTTTTTTAAATATTGCTCAAAAACTTCTAAATCTTAAGCATTACATACAATGGCAGTATTGAAACAATACTTAAGGCCGGTTTCAATGTCTCTGTATAAGTCTTGATCGACTTCCACCCAAACGTACCAATCGTTTTGGGAATACTTTTATTATGCGTACAGCTAAGGAGAGGAATTCTCTGCCGGAGTCTGTGTTTCCTGATAGCTACAACCTGGAAGTCTTTAAGTCAAGAGTGAATAGGTTACTTCTAGACAAGCGTGCTTCACCGTCGACCCATCATCGCTTACCATCAGGTGAGATTGTGGTCAAACGCTAGTATATTATTAAAAACTTGGGACCGAATTGTAAGGGATTGATATCGTGACATTTCTACAGCACTATATCCCAGACCTGTAGCCAAGTTGACAATCTACAATCGATAATGCAAGTAGAAAACGAATCAATATGTGGGAATGACACATCTCAACGTTAAGGTTGCCCTAGTCGACGGCACGAACAATTTTATGCGCGGGCTTAATATGCATGCTATCTCATCCGACAACACGTGCGAAAGAGAGATGCTGTGATGAGCAGTAAGAAATGGATGATAATTTAGGACGAAAACGAGCGCGCGAATTTTTATAAACAGACTTTTGGGAGTATAGATATCATGAAAAAAAGACTTAATGTATATTTTCAAAACAAAATTATTAGCATTGTTGAACTACTAATCTGTCCATGTATGGTGACTTTTTTGCAATTTTCTTTCTTCATATGGTATTTATTTCCACCCAAAGATGCGTTTAAATTAATGTTGAAATATGGAACTTTCGACGCTCATAACTTTCAAATATTCACTTTTTTACTTTATTGTTTCCTTAGGGCTAGATAATGATGAGACAAATTGATTCCTTTTTTAATTTTGAACGTACATCGTCAATCAGTGGAGTAATCGCCAGACTACGTTTGTATGGAATAATGATCGACTAGGGGAACCTTAAGTCACGTGGTCAGACCATACAAATAGAAGGCGTTAACGATTGTAGAAAGTGATTCGATACGAAACGTTTTTAACTTGGCTAAGGGACTGACATTTTTGTCATTATTCTAATAGCTATCGTAACGCTGATATCGTTGATAGCAAGTCATTTGTCTACAACTAAATGTGAAACCGGCCTTAAATATTATTTTATCAGATATTTTTACACAAATGTCATCATTTTTTTTGGAAAGATCGGTGGAGGTATACAGTCAGTCTACTTCTTCAACTTGTCTTTCAGCCAATCAGCTGTGAGTTCGTCTATTTCTCTTACTTCTAGTAAACGAGGCGCTCCTACTAATGCTGCTAGTGCCCTTTGGGTACCGGCGTACATCACCTGGAAATATAAAAATATATAAATGTTCCCACTTCTGGGACACAAGCCTTTCTGTGAGAGGGAATTTGCCGTAATCTACCACGCCGACCCAATACGGATTTGTGTATGTCACATGTCTTCGAATTTTTGGTTCTAAGACATGCCGGTTCCCTCACGATGTTTTCCTTCACCATTTTGAGAGCAGTGGTGACGAAATAATTTGCACAAAGTAAAGCTCCTGCCTGGGTTTGAACTCACGACCTACAACTTGTAAGTCACGGCCGCTACCACTGGGCCATCATTGCTCAAAATTTTATAAGGAGATAGAAAAACAACTTTTGCAACAGACCTGTAACTCCATATGGGCGTCGCGTGGTGTGTAGAAAATGAAGCACATTGGGAAGGAGACGCGACCGTCGTCGTGATCAAGTTTGTAACTGAAAATGTACAAGTTAACATGTTAAAGACAGTTAAAAACATTATTACTGTCTAATCTATAGGACCCTTTCCACTTTCAAGAAGAAAATCATGCTTTGCATTTTTTCTTGTTTACGTCTTTTTAGTTCGCTTTAAAAGGAGTCGGTGACATAGGCTACTTTTTATTCCTGTATTCCCACGGGAACGGGAACTACGCGGGTGAAACCGCGAGGCGTCCGCTAGTCTATAACAATATTATAAAGAGGAAAGATTTTTTTGTTTGTTTGTACCGAATAGGCTCCGAAACTACTGGACCGATTCCGAAAATTCTTTCAACTATGGAAAGCTACATTATTCCCGAGTAACATAGGCTATAATTTTGACGGGAGCGAAGCCTCGAGGGTCAGCTAGTTTTTGTATAAAGTGGAAAGGGTTCGTGTTTTGATTTTTTGAATGTTTTTTTTTATTTAACACTTTTTAGTTAACATTTTATTCGAATACGGTACATTTAAACATATAAGTGTTATATATTTTTGAAATTGCCTCTTGAAACCCTTTAATTTGATACCCCACACGATGGGATTGGATGGAAAAAAAACCCTACAAAATGGCGCCCAAAATCAGCCATATTTATCTTTTACCCAATTTTTATGTAGTCAGTGACACTCGCAGGGTTAATACGAATCGATTGACGTAAGAATCATCAAAATCGGCCAACCCGTTTGGTCTCTAGAACGCCACATAGGAACAAACATACATACATAGACTGATAAACACATTACCCTCCTTCGGCAGTCGGGCACAAAATCTAAAGCCGAATAAATTGGGATGCACAAAATGAGTACTAAATAATTAGATAGTGTGAAAATCCCTAGGGTCGAGGGTCCCGCTTGGCGTACATATATACATCAACGGCGGCTCGCCGCAAACTAAACTGCCAGTGCGTGTAAGACGGCGGCCAGTCGCGAAGCGGGCCGCGGTTCATATTTGTGGCGGTTAAGTGATGTGTAGTGAAGTGACGATACCAAGCGGTTGTATATTAAATGGAAAAGCGGCTAGCCGCCCCCGCGGTTAACCTCTATTGCGTAAGGCTTGCTAAAATAAGCCGAACTTTTTAAGACATCCTTGCATACAAAATATTCAAAGGATCTGACAGCTGTATGCTCACCTATACACAATAAACCGAGGCTGGTGAGACGGCAGGATGTCCTGCAGCTCCTCCAGCTCCACATTCTCCAACTCCTCATCGACCTCCAGGGTCTGCTTCTCTCTGTTCACCTGTAAATTACATTTAGAAGATAATTATCTCTGTCTTCATGGGGAGTCGTGTAACCCAGTCACTGGTTTATCAGATAGGCAGTCGAATGAAAATGGGTGGGAAACAGCTAGGCAGATTGATTAATTTTCATCTGCCTAGTAAAGACGGACTAGCAGGAGAAACCACATTTAAAATCAGCGACTAATCTGCCAATACCACAGCAAGGGGTCCCAGCGCTAATAAAGAAAAATTGGTTCAAATAAATTTCACTAGATGGCACCATATGCACCGATTTTTTATTGAATTGCGTGTAAAATTAACATTTTCTGGCATTGAACATAAAAAAAAATATCTTCTTGTTTCATCAACTCTCTAATTCACATTTCAAAGATTATTTGATCGGATTATTTAAAATTGATGCCAATAGATGGCGCGGTTTTAAATTTCTGAAGCATTCCACTCGATTGTTTAAATTTGTATTGTAACACATTTAGGTGCAATAAAATTGTAAAAAACGTGCAAACAGATACTATAAAACAAATCGTCACTGTATTTAAAGAAAAAAAAATCACGAACCGAGGAAATCATTTACTTGCAAGTCCCTGCTATAATCTATCTATCGCCGTGGAACGGAACCGAACGCGATAGATGTACAAAAAATAATCAGATAATCAGAAGAAAAACGCTAATTACGTCGGCACAGTTTCTTTATATGGGATGAGGCTAGTTATTATATTATATGTGTGTATGCTAATATTATATTATCTGTGACCATAGTCTGTCAGTCCATCTCAACTGAAGTACTGACGACACGGTTGGCGCAGTGGTTAAGCGATCGGCTGCTGCACTGCGTGTCGCGGGTTCAATTCCCGCACGGGACAAATATTTGTATGGCCTAGTTTGTTTATAAATGCACCCACGGTACACGATAAATTCCTAGTGTGGGGCAACATTAAAAAAAACCGACCAAGTGCGAGTTGGACTCGCGCACGAATGGTTCCGTACCATTAGTATTTGTTGGTTTTGGTTTCTCTACAGCATTGTTTTTGTATGTATGTATCTAAATATATATTTGTATATATATTTTATATATGTTTTTTTTTCTTAATTTATCCCTTAATTTAGTTGCACCTGCCTTATTTTATCTCTGCACCACCCTAAGGTCGACTGGTAGAAAATGCCTAAGGCATTAAGTCCGCCTTTGTACTTGTGCATAAAGTTTTAATAAATAAATTATCGCAAATAACGGCAAAAGTATCACGTTTGTTGTATGAGAGCCCCACTTAAATATTTATTTTATTCTGTTTTTAGTATTTGTTGTTATAGCGGCAACAGAAATACATAACTGTCTAGCTATCACGGTTCATGAGATACAGCCTGGTGACAGACAGACAGACCGCGGAGTCTTAGTAATAGGGTCCCGTTTTTATCCTTTGGGTACGGAACCCTAAAAACCGGCCAAGGCGTGTTGGACTTTGCATATTTAGGGTTCCGTAGCAAACCGCAAAATGAAGTTGGTTGTAATAGGAAAAAATTAGGGAAATTTCAAAGCAAATATCTGAATTCTCAATATATTGGTATTTGTAAGTAAAATATACATAATAATAAATATTATCACCAAATTTAAGTTCATAGGTCAATGGGAAGTTAAGTTGTCGCCGAGTTGTCACTGTTTTTTATCGGGTTTCGCGTATTGTGCGATGGAATTGCATGATCTAATTCCGCCCAGCCCGTTTCATCATCGGACTACAAGACGTACGGCAACGTGCCATCGGTAACTGGTGGACATCCCACCCATATGCACTAAACGTTTTGGGGACACTTTTTTGTTATGTATACGACTAAGGAGTGGCATTCCCTGCCCGAGTTTGTGTTGCCCGATAGCTACAATCTAGGGCGTTTAAGTCAAGAGTGAATAGGTTTTTTTGAAGTGGATGGCTATTATAAGAGGAGGTGAAGACCATAGAACTACAGATGGACTTTGGAAAAGGTTGTAGCTATTAGCAAACAATGATAAATTAGGATTAAGAGGGCTAGAGAATGAAATACATTGTATGAATAATGTGGTGTCCGAGGTTTAGGTACTCATATTGCAAATTCACTATGAATCATTCGAACTAATAAAATCATAAGCAAATCCTGTGTCAGTACTTTAATATCGTTTACATGACGTAAGAATAATAGGAGATATGGTTGAATGACTCAGACCCAATGAAGCTCATCCAACTAACGTAATTATGGAAACATACCATCGAATACCTAGCTAATAGGTAGACGAATAGTTATGAAAACTTTTTAAATAGATAGAATATGGAAAAAGATAAAGGAAAATAAAAAAAAAATACATTGAAAATACCTTTAGTATAAGCGCAGAATTCGAGGTGTGCTTCTGAAATCTGAACTTCTTTAACACTTCCTTCACGTCGTCTGTTATGTCGCAAACGTTCACGTTGTGTGCCGACATGTTTATTTATTGGGTTTAATATAAAAATAAACAGTAAATACAGGAAATACCCGTGGATTGTTTACGTCGACGACAATCTGACAAGTGACGTCAACGCCCTTGACAACATATTACGATAGAGGTGGGAAGCGTTCATGGATGATTTGGCATTCGATCGATTTAGATTTAGAAATAACTAAAGGTTGTTATAATTTATAACAATGAATATCATTTTAAGAATAATAACCACTGTTTTTTAACTTGATAAAGGTCTTTTTTGCGATCTTTGACCTATCGTTTGACGTTTCGTCAAGTGCAAGCCCAAACTTAATTTTATTGGGATGTCCAGGAGGCAGGCAGGACCCTAAGACACAGCTACAACAAAGTTAGGGGACCATCTGCCACACAAACTGATAGCTAAAGCTTTGGCCCATAGTACCTGTCAAAGTAACTCTGATTATGTTGTTTGGTAATCATCGGTGAAATAGTGCAGTTATTAACGTATTGATAAAGTTATACGGCAGGAATGTCATTTGCTTGGCCTTCAGAAGCTTGAGAGCTTTGATTGCCGAAAATAAAATAAAGCTTCCAACCCAAAACGTAAAGAATGTTCTCACATTTTTTGTACATGAGTCAAGTAAGAAATAACTCGTTACAACAAAAAAAAATAGCCTAATCTAGAATGTATCACCGATGAAAATATTTTATTATAAAAAAGTCTGCCCTTCAATAAGATCTGTTTTCTTTACAGTTGCTCCTCATTTCTTTAGTTCATCTTTCAATTCCTTAAGCTTTCAGGGATAATACATATTATCAATAACGATGTTAGACCGGTGTAAACAAAAAAAAAAATAATAACACAAAAACGTGATAAAAACAAAGCAAAAATGATTTGACAGCAGACATCTGCGCTCAGCTTTACGTTCACATCCCCATTAACAAATAAATTATATTCTTATTTTAATGTAAATGCTGAATACTACTTATTTAGTGCAGCAGTTCAGAAGGTAGATAATTTAGTGACTGTGATTATTTTATTGCAATACAATATATGAAGTAAAAAAAATTACCTCTTTTACACATTAAAAATATTTATTGTAGTGTAAGTTCTAGTCGAGCAAACATCTGCTAACGAACCACTCTACTGTTTCGTTCAAAAATCTGAAACAATATCCTGAATAAATAAATACATAATTATTTCAGATTTTCCTACTGCCATACATTTTTCACTGATTACACAAAAAACATTTTTGATAAGCTGCTAAACTTATCTTCTGACTTGGTTTGAAGGAATGAAATAAATTATTTGTTATGTAATGATTTCGAAAATTTACTAGACAAAGAGAACGAACGAAGCAAAGTTATTCAGACCGCAAACGTCAAAATGACATATCATCTGTCATTGAAATGAAAAGTACATTTTCTTGCTGTTCACTGTAAATGCATTTTTTTGTTAAAAATATCAACAAACAAACCGTAAAAATTGTTCAGATATGTTTTATGTAAACTCGCTTCCTCCGTTTAGTGTTTAATATAATTTTTATAATTAATTCTGGTGTGAAAACGTGAAATACCGTGGTATGTTTGTCCGTGATAAAAAATAGTTTACAATTTTATCGGTTTTCTGCAATAGTGTATGTTTAAGCGGCCTAAATAAAGGTCATTAACATTGTGGAGGATTCTGCGGTGCTTGTAAGTATTGTTAACCACTTGTATGTAACGATAATGCTGACATAAACATCGCTTAAAGTAGCATAACACACATTTCTGGGAAACGTCAGTCGCCTTCAACTTTCTCATTGTTTAGTTGGTTTTATTGTAATTTATTAATGCAAACGTCAGTTAAGATGGTCTATCGTTAGGTTTATCTGTAGATATTGTGCATAATTCGTTGAGATTACACAATTTTAAAGGATTAACTGGTTTTAGATAAGAAATCAGAAACAAATCTCTTTATGTCCTTAAGCTATCGCCTTTGTGAAGAGTTATTGACCTAAATATGTTAATGAGAATGTATTGGACCTTTACATTTAAACATATCGCACCCCCGGTGCGACACTGTCACTTTTGCAAAAAATGCAAAAATGAGTTAAATATCTAAAAATGATCCTAAAGCACCCCTTTACTTGGTGCGATAACGTTACTTTTGTAGTACGCATAGTTTCCGAATGAGGGCGTGAGTGTCATTGCCGTTTTGGCGCGAATCACGCGTCGCTGGGAGCAACATCGTTTTATTGGTAAGTTGTGCGCGGTCCCCCCGCCAGTGCAAATGCGTCTTGGAGCTACACTGTTACTAAGGTAATTGTGACATAATATTTTTTTGATTCTGGAGCAATAGTGACACTTATGTAGAAATGTTAAGAAGTACAAAGTTTCTTATGTTTATTTTGAAGTTTTGACTTATTTTATTTCTTTCGTTAATAACAGTGGGTATTTATGATTTAAAATAAAACTTAGTAAACAATTTGTTCTTGTTTTCTTTTTAACTCATTGTGACATAACTACAGTTATAATTTTTCGTTAGAGCCACAACGTCACTTCTGAGGGGGTTGGAAGGCTTAAATAATGATATAGTATATTTTTTACAATATAAAGTGATTAATATTTATCCAAAAGTAAAGTTAAAAGTTGACGTTGTAGTATAAGCTGTTCATCTCATCTATATATTCTTATGTCATTGTTTTGTGAGGGTTCAAAGTTTTAAATGCTTCTCCTGAAAAACTACATTTTTGCATAAGTGACAGTGTCGCACCGGGGGTGCGATATTATAATGAGATTGTTTTGTAAATATCTGACATTTACATAATATATTGACATGCAGGGAGTAAGTAGAGATCTTTTATAATATTGTTTTCAAATATATAAAAAATTAAAAGCTGCTACATTTTCCCCGCGCCTTCGCTCATGTTGACTTTCCCTTATGAACTAGGTATTAATTTTTATCTTCTCATCCAACTTACCACAGTGTCTCAAGACGAAAGTCTATGACCAGTGTGTTGCCATTGATGACATATGGCTCTGAGATGTGGTTGCTTACAATGGGCCTCATCAGAAAGCTTACAGTCACTCAAAGGGCAATGCTCGGAGATTCCTTGCGTGATCGAATCAGAAATATAGAGATCTGCAAGAGAATCAGGGCTACCGACATAGCCCAAAGAATTGTCAAACATAAGTTGCAGTGGGCAGGGCACATTGCTCGCAGACCGGATGACCGATGGGGCAGAAAGGTTCTGGAGTGGCGACCGCGAACCGGAAGATGTTGCGTTGGAGGGCCTCCCACCAGGTGGACCAATGACCTGGTGAAGGTTGCGGGGATCCGCTGGTTGCGAGACGCACGGGACCGGTCAAAGTGGCGACGCTTGGGGGAGGCCTTTGTCCAGCAGTGGACGTCTTTCGGCTGATATGATGATGATTAATTTTTAAGCCAATAATTAGCCTATGCTACTCAGTGAAGTAATTTTCTAATTGGATCAGTAAAGGAAAGGTTACCTTCTGCAGACAGATAAGCAAACAGTTTGACCTTAGTTAAGATTAGGTAAAAGGTATACAGGAAGGTAAGGGAAGAGATGGGCGGATTAGATAAAATTAACAGGTTCACAGTCCACAGCCCTTAAAACAATAGTTAAAAAAATACAATTAACATGTTAGACTGTGAACCTGTTAACATCCGGTCCCAATTGGTGAAGAGTGACTAAAAATAGAAAACAATGGATGTTGTTAGAGGAGGCCTATGCCATGTGGCACTCTGTATAACTGAGAGACATTCTGTTAAACCATTATGATATTTTAGACAATAAACTTAAATAATCAGTATAAAAAGGTCATTGATTTAAAATTAAAAAATTAATAATCAAAACAAATCGCAAGCAAAGCGTGCCTTGGGAGGCACTTGCCCGCAATTGCCCTGGCGGCAAAGCAAGAACAACTACGCATTGGCGCGCTTTTACTAAGCGCTTGCGCGGTGGGGACAGTAGAATAGAGCAATCGAGTACTGACAGCCTCAGAGCTAAGACGTCGTAGAATCATTGTCGATCCGTAATATTAGTAAGCAAGATTGTAACTCTGAATATTTGAATAAACCCAGTGTATCGAATAATTTCTGTGATTTCCTTTACACGATTGTACCCAACGACCTGCCCACACACAATGTCTTAACCTAAGGGAATACATCCTGACTTCCCGATGGTTTGCATTGCATCTATTGGCCAGCCTTGTTGCGACAATAAATAATTTAATAATTAATTTGGTTTAAAATTTAATTCTAATAAGAATAAACTTTGTTTATATTCATTGTTACTTAGGTGGCCTTACAATTATATTGTATTATATTAGCCTACACTGTCCCACTGCTGGACAAGGACCTCCCCCAAATCCTTCCAAGTATTCTTTTCCTGAACCACCTCCAGCTATACAACTATAACATATTTTTATTGAATTTGAGCTGAGGTGCTCATGGCTTAATAATAACAGCCGCACTGGTCGATCATCAAGGTTAAGCAATGCTTGACCATTTCAACATACCGAGTTTCTTCCGTGCCTCGAAAAGCACACCAAGCCGTTGGTCCCGGCTGTCATTTGAAGTTCCCTGAGCCTGAGATCTGACACCAGTCTTGCAAGAGGTATTGTGTTACCAAGTTACTGGGTTGTGGAGGTCAGATAGGCAGTCGCTCCATGTAACCCTCTCCACTGGTACTCAGCTGAATCCGGTTAGACTGAAAGCTGACCCCAATATACATAGTAGCGAAAAGGCTAAGCAGAGATTGCATTTGAGCTGTAACATTGTGTGTCCTAGGGCTGCAGCAAATAGGACCAGTTCAGCAAATTTTCGGGCAATCAGTGCACAACGCTGGGCCTGGACTGGAATTGTGTGACATTTCACTACCTTCCATTCGCTATTTAGGAAAACACGCTAAAATGTAAACATACAATTTTATACACAAAGATGTGGGAAACAATAGATATAAATTGTTTTGTGAATACTTGTCTGTTTACAGTTCAAACTTCATTGATTTCTAAGAAATTTATTGGACACAATGAATAGTTAATATATTTACAAAGAAAGCTAATTAAATGTATGAATGATTCATACTGTCTAGAAGATACATCTATCTATCTATCGATATATATATAAAAGAGAAAGAGTGTATGTATGTTCCTTATAGACTAAAACGACTGGACCGATTTCAAAAATTATTTCACCGTTGGGAAGCTAAACTATCCTCGGGCCACATAGACTACTTTTTATCCCTGTATTCCCACAAGAACAGGAAATACGCGGGTGAAACCGCAAGGCGTCCGCTAGTAATATGTAAACGCACGCATTTTTTCCTGTGGGGGTAGGCAGAAACGACAGAACGACACCTACTTATGATCCCTAAATCCTTTTGCTTCATTTATGTTCTTCATCAATATATCTTAAAAGGGTAACAAAGTTCCTTCATGACACACATTCTAGACACTTGAGATCATCGGAGAATTTGTAACTTTTGATGCCTGCTCATTCCACTAAGTTTTACGACAAATCGTTTACAGTCCAGGCTGTGCGAATTGTGGAATGAGTAGCCGTTGTCAGTAAGACAAGCCCAGTCACTAGTTTCTGACCGAAACCGAAACCGAATGTCGGCAACAGTCTGTTTCGGCCGAAACCGAAACCGAAACTTCCTTCCAAGGATCATGTTTTGAGGTAAAAATCAAGTATACGGTAGTAAAATCAATCCGTCTTTATTTTTTTTATCTTTAAAAAAACTAACTGCAAACATAAGTCAGTCATGACTAGGGTTTGCACTATTCGTTTAATTTTACTATTCGAATAAAATGAATACTTCTAGAGCTAAATATTCGAATATTCGGAAATTCGAAGTTTTTTTAACATTGATTGATAATAATATAATATCTATTCATTCAACACAAACGAAAACAGCTAGATTGCAGTATAATTATTTTCAAGTAAAATCAAGCATTTGAATTTGTTTTATTGTTTATTCATTAATAAAAAAATCACAATGTTTATAGTTTTTCAGAATAAGCTTAGTTAAGTAACCGTTGGGTTGTTCCGACCATTGTCTGGTGAAGTCTATATCAGTCGACTCCCCACCCGATCGCAGCCGAACAGGCGTTCCGCGGGTTTGGCGGTACAAGTCAGCAGGTTGGGATGGGATGCATTCTTTCTTCGCATCTTATCCTTGGCAGCCTATTTGCTTCACTTCGTCTGATGATGCTTCGTCGTGCGCGGACGCCGTGAGGGATGTGTTGCGTCAGGGAATGGATACTACATTCCGTTCTCAGACGTAGCAATGTCTAGCGTTGACCGGCCTTGGGTTTGGCGCCGAAACGGGCCGACTTGCTTGGAAATGAGGCGTAACTGGCATGGGTCGACGCTCGGACGCGCAAAGCAACATCCCTTATGTGAGTCAGCGGAAGAGAGCCTTCAATAGGGCTGCCAAGTCCTGCAGGAAGGTGATGCGAAGGGCTCGGTTTGACCACATAAGCCGTATTGGGATCAAACTTGCCTCATACCCAGCTGGTAGTAAAGCGTTTTGGTCCCTGGCTAAGTTGGTTGAATCGAACTTCTACATCGTTACCCTACCGGGCTACCGCTGAGGAGAAACCAAACTTGTTTGCCTCTCTCTTTGCGAAATCTTCACGTCTGGATTCTGGAGCGCGGCCCCTTCCTTCTCCTGATGGACGCGAAACGAGAATGTCGGATGTCGCATCCATCAAAAGGACGTTCGTAGGGTGCTGCGCAACCTCGACTTGAACAAAGCTAGTGGCACCGACGGGATTCCAGCAATTGTTCTTAGAACCTGTGCGTCTGAACTGTCTCCAATCCTTACTATCCTGTTTCGCCTTTTTTGTATGAGACTGGAAAAGTGCCGAATGCTTGAATGAAGGCTAACGTTCTGCCTGTGCCAAGAGAAGGGCAGTCGGGCTGACCCGACTAACTACAGACCCATTTCGGTAACGTCCATCCTCTGCAAGAGTATGGAACGGGTACTCAACTCTAAGCTCCTGGCATACCTAGAAGCTAATAATATCCTCAGTGACCGCTAATATGGCTGCCGCCACAATCGATCAACTGGGGATCTTCTAGCTTATGCCAATCACATCTGGAGTGAGGCCATCGAGAGCAGGAGGGAAGCGCTTGTCGTCTCCCTGGACATCTGGATGGCTTTTGACAGGGTCTGGCATGAAAGCCTTATTGGTAAGCTTCCTTCATTCGGTCTGCCCGGTGGTCTGTATGATTGGATTGCAGACTACCTGAGGGTCCGGTCCATCCGAGTGGTTATTGATGGCCACTCGTCTGACCAACTGAATATTAATGCCAGTGTTCCTCAGGGGTCGGTACTCTCAGCAACATTGTTCATGCTTCACATAAACGATCGGCTAAAACCGGCACCTTTGGGTATGCGGACGATAGCACTGTTGCTGAGAGATACGTGTCCGACGCGCGCGTTACTGGGCCTCAAATCCGGTCTCTCCGAGAGGCCATGGTTGGGCGCTTGAATCTGTCCTTGAAGGCAGTCTCCGAATGAGGCGATACCAATCTGGTCAGGTTCAATGCTGCTAAGACCCAGGCGTGTCTTTTTCCGCTAAAAGGAGCCAGTTCCACCCAGCTTCTTTTTTTTCCGAGCTGTGACCGTGCCGATAACGGACTGACTTGAGCTTCTTGGCGTTACGCTGACATCGACCCTCAATTTTGGTCCATTCATTGAGGCAAAAGCTCAGCTGGCTGCCAAAAAGTTGGGGATCCTAGCGATGGTGAGACGTTACTTCACCCCAGAACAGTTGCTCAATTTGTATCAAGCGCAAGTTATATCATGCATGGAGTACTGCACTCATCTCTGGGACGGATCTGCCAAATTATACCAGCTAGATGCACTTGAGTCGACTCAGCCTGCTCCAGAGCCTTGAACATCGGCGCCGAGTTGCACCAAACGTTTTGGGAATACTTTTATTATGCGCACAGCAAAGGAGTGGAAGCTACAAGCCTACATCCTGGGAGTATTTAAGCCAAGAGTGAATAAGTTTCTTCTAGGCAAGTTTGCTTCATCTTCGACCACATCATCGCTTACCAACAGTTGAGATAGTGGTCAAGCGCAAGCCTATCAAAAGAAAAAAAAAATGAATTACCTTTATTTATTACTTTATTAAGTATTCGAATATTCGGAGAAATTAAAGGAATTATTCGAATTTGAAATAGGACTGAGTATTCGAATAATTGAATATTCGAATTGCAAACCCTAGTCACGACACGATTAGGCATGTGGACGCGGCATAATGTCTTCGTCGCTTACTCGCTTGGATGGAATTTAACGCGCCGAACGGTGTCTTTCGTAGGTACCAATGTTTTTGCCTTATGGGCACCGACTTCAAAAAAATAAAGTTATTTTTCTTTTTGTAGTTTTGTATTTGGAAGTCGGTAGTATTTTTTTGCAAAAAAGTTTTTTTATTTTTCACTTTTTATTTGTACCTACCTAATAGGCAAGTTAGTAAGATAACTATAACGCCAGAATAGATTTCATGAAACTTGAACATAACCGGTGAAATGAGAGATCTGCGTACCCTTTAACAGCGTACTGGCGTGATGGTATGTTATGAAATGGTATAAACAAAAACAGACATGCAATTGCAGCAATCCCGAGAGATTTGCATTATTTATTGAAGAGTTCTGTTGTATATCTCCGAAGTTCTTCATCAGATCTTCACCAAATTAAAATGGGACCAATTTCGGAACATACTTTTTCAAACAAAAACATATTTTTTTAAATCGGTCCACAATTGACGGAGATATCGGTGAACAAACACAAAAAAAAAAAATACAATCATAATGTCGAACATAGAACCTCCTCCTTTTTGGGAAGTCGGTTAAAAAGTAATTAACAACACGATATTTTTTCGCTACTTTTTGATACTTGTCCAAAACGACTTGAATTGGCTGTTTAAAAAAAATTTTACACTGAATATTTCATGGCTAGAATTTCTTCATAACTGAAATAAAATTATACATTATTACATATTTTGCAAACATAACGTATCTGACGGAGGTCTCGAGCAGAATAAAGCTCGGATGGGCCGCTTTTGGCAAACTGGACGATATTTTGAAATCAGTCAAGATACCACAATCTCTGAAGACCCGCCTCTATAACCAGTGTGTTTTGCCCACCATGACTTACGGTGCTGAGACGTGGTCGCTTACACAGGAAGCTGTGTACAGGCTTCGAGCCCGCTTCGAGCGTTCCATGCTTGGCATACGGCTGATAGACCGGGTTCCAAACGTTGAGATCCGAAGACGTACGAAGGTTTCCGACTTGGGAAAACGAATTTCGGAACTGAAATGGAGCTGGGCAGGACACCTGGCAAGGCGCGGTGATGATAGGTGGAGTAAGGTGGTGACTGAATGGCGTCCAAGGACTGCACGAAGAAGTATTGGTCGTCCAGCGGCGAGATGGGCAGATGAAATTGTTGCCATTGCGGGTAGAACCTGGATGAGGTTGGCACAGGAACGTGGTGATTGGTACAAGAAGAGAGAGGCCTATGCTCAGCAGTGGGCTAAGTCGGGCTGTGGATGATGATGAACTGTCAAAAAGGCGGTTCAATATTGATATTCTGGCTCCGAGCGGGCATATATACGCCTTAAGCGCTTGCCTAGGTTCGAACCCACGACCTACACGTAAGTCGGGGCCGTTACCACTGGGCCACCACTGCTCTTCTTGTAAATGTGTATAACTTTTATAGTGTACAATTAAGTATATTCTATTCTTTTCTATTCTATTCTTGCAAAGATCAAATAATACATTTCCTGTTCCAATCAATCTAGTTTCTTATTGATACAAGGAAAATCCTTTGTCTTCATGAGTGTGCTTGTTGCAAATACTTTGAATAAAATTAATATCTGTTTGGGAAAAGGTGTTTTTTTCTTGCTCTGGAACAGTTTTTAAGTTTACTTGCAAACATTCTGTACAATACCAGTCCCTGCCACTGGCGTCGTCTGCTTGATCATCATCATCATCATCATATTGCCGAAAGACCACTGCCACACTCCACATGGTGGGAGGCCTTCAAACGCAACGTCTTCCGGTTCGCGGTCGCCACTCCAGAACTTTCTGCCCCATCGACCATCCGTTCTGCGAGCATTGTGCCTTGCCCACTGCCACTTAAGTTTGGCAATTCTTCGGGCTATGTCGGTAACCCTGGTTTTCTTGCGGATCTCTACATTCGATCACGCAAGGATACTCCGAGCATAGTCCTCTCCATTGCCCTTTGGGTGACTATAAGGTTTTTGATGAGGCCCATTGTGAGCGACTACGTCTCAGAGCCATAGGTCATCGATGGCAATACACAATGGTCATAGACTTTCGTCTTGAGATACTGTGCTAAGTTGGACGAGAAGGTACCGCGCAACTTCCCGAACGCTGCCCAGCCGAGTCGGAGCGACGGTTGACCTCTTTCTCGAAGTTGGTCCTACCCAACTGGATCGTTTGTCCTAGGTAGACATAGTCGTCCACAACTTCGAGTGTAGTCTCCAACTTTGATAGGAGTGGGTGTAACATGGGCATTCAACATCACCTTGATTTTGTCCATGTTCATCCTAAGACCCACTCTTTCGGAAGCTCTACTGAGGTCATCAGCATTATACTGAGGTCCTCCATGGTTTCAGCCATGACCACTATATCGTCGGCAAACCGAAGGTGAGAGATGTACTCGCCATTGACGTTGATGCCTAGCCCTCTCCAGTCCAGAACCTTGAAGACATCCTCCAGTGCAGCGGTGAACAGTTTCGGAGATATGACGTCTCCTTGTCCCACACCTCGCTGCAGAAGGATAGGTTTCGATGTCTAATCCTGAAGTCGAACTGACTTGGTGGCGTTTTTTTACAAAAACTTCAACACCTCGATGTACCGGTAGTCGATTTGGCACCCTTGGAGAGACTGCAGTACAACTCTGGTCTCGATCGATTCGAAGGCTTTCTCGTAGTCCACAAACGCTAAGCAGAGAGGCAGGTTGCACTTTTCGGTCTTCTGTATAACCTGCCGCAGCGCTTGATAGGTACTTGGAATTTGTCTCAAGGGAACATACTCCCGTTATAAAAAGTGCCTATTTTTTTTTATTGATAACTGGTTCGCTTTGGAGCACTATCTCACCTGATGGTAAGCGATGATGTGTTTGACGAAATGGCGATGGAGCATTATAGATTATTTAGAAACTAGCTTTTGCCCGCGACTTCGTTCGCAAGGGATCGTGAAAAAAAAAAAAAAAAAAAAAACTATCCTATGTCCATTCTCAAGTTCCAAACTATGTCTGTACCAAATTTCACACAAATCGGTTCAGTAGTTTAGGCGTGAAGCAAAGACAGACAGACAGACAGACAGACAGAGTTACTTTCGCATTTATAATATTAGTTTGGATAATCTATTCATTCTGATCGTAAGACCTTTCTCAAGGATCTATATGTACCAAAAAAACCGTTAAAAAATACCCCAAAATTGGTTTGTCGTGTAAAACCAATTAACCTATTAATTCTTTGTTTCAGTTTCTAGTAAATAATGTACTGGACGCAAAGTGAAGTTTAGTGATATTAACACTGGGAGAGGAAAAAATATCACCATGTCTTCTCCACGTAAGTTCTTCTATTGTGATGTTAACAATTTATTTATTTTTTACCCGACTGCCGAAGGAGGATAATGTGTTTACCAGTCTATGTATGTATGTATGTTTGTTCCTATGTTGCGTTCTAGAGACCAAACGCGTAAGCTGATTTTGATGAGTCTTTGTCACCGGCTACAATAAAATTGAAAAAATTACAAACGACATCCAAACAAAAACACTACAAAGTCAAAAATACCTTCAATTTCGGAAGTCAGTGTTCCTGTTTTCGTCTCTTCGTTTTTTGACACCCACTGCCGAAATTGAAGTTATTTTTCACTTTGTAGTGTTTTTGTTTGGAAGTCGGTTGTAATTTTTGTAAAAAAAAGTTTTTTTATTTTTAACTTTTTAGTTGTGGTACATAATGGACCAGTTCTAAAGGCTAGCTACCTATAATGCCCAAAGTGAAGCCAGAATAGATTAACCCAATAACATGAAACTTAAACAAAATTGTGGAATAAGAGTATACCAGGGTGAACTGTTCACACCTGCGCACCCAGAGCATACCAGTGGGATGTTATGTTATGAAATGGTGTAAACAATAAACAGACATGCGATTACAGCTATCCCGAGTGATTTGCCGTCATTTATTGAAGAGTTCTGATGTATATCTCCGAAGTTCTTCATCAGATCTTAATGTAAATTAAACGGGACCACATGACAAGCACCAGCATTCAAAAAAAAAAATCATCAGAATCGGTTCACCCAGTAACAAGTTCTGAAGTAACAAACATAAAAAAAGGTCCAATAGTTTCGGAGCCTATTCGGTACAAACAAACAAACAAAAAAATCTTACCTCTTTATAATGTTGGTATAGACTTATATGTTTAAAAGAAATTTGAAAAAAAAAATGATAACTAAAAAGATTTAAATTAAAAAAAAATACTTAAAAAAAAACCCGATTGCATAAGAAGCGAACTAAAACATAAACAAGAAAAAAATCACGCTGTGCAGTCGGAGGATACATATTCGCGAGCTGGCTGACCAAAACCACATATTATTATATCCTCCGACTGCTTCTTAAGCAATCGGATTTTTACAAGATTTTATATTGCAATACTTGCAATATAAGTGTGTTGGGGTCAAATCATGCATACACGTATATAGTATATATAGATAAAATTTTGCATACACGTTTAGTTTGGATGACAATGTATGGTTAACTAAGTGACGTCATTCTAAATCCAATATGGCGGACGGCCCAAGATGGCGGACTAGTTATTTTTTGTGCACTGCCATGATATGGGTATCAATTGAAAGGGTTTGCTGAGAATAATAGGAAAAAAAAAATGATGTCAGATAAGCAATCGTTCCATATAACATACTGGTATTCAGTTGCTTCCAGTAGGTAAGACTGGAAACTTTGCTCAATATAGTTGGGAAAGAAGGGCAGATAAATGAAATACATCCAGCAACACAAACACAAGCAGCTACACTTGTTTACGTCGATAACAGTATGAGACCTTCGATCGTTAGGGGGCGGATATTGTCCGTATGCAAATGTGTTTGAGTCATTTATATTATACCATTTATGTTATATAGTAAATCGACAGAAGTATGGTAGATAGCAACTGGTTAGTACCCTATTGAACATAAAGTAGCTATCTACCTACGTCTCTTTTTAGGGTCCATAGGCAAGTGGCAAAAAACGGAACACTTATGGATTCGTCATGTCTGTCTATCCGTCCGTATGTCACAGCCACTTTTTCAGAAACTGTAAGGACTATGCTGTGGAAACTTGGTAAGTAGATGTATTCTGTGAACCGCATTAACATTTTCATACAAAAATGAAAAAAAAAACAATAAATTTTGGGGGTGCCCCATACTTAGAACTGAAACTCATTTTTTTTTCATCAAACCCGTACTTGTAGGGTATCTATGGATAGGTCTTCAAAAATGATATTGTGGTTTCTAATATCATTTTTTTCTAAATTTAATAGTTTGCGCGAGAGACACTTCCAAAGTGGTAAATTGTGTCCTCCTACCTGTAACTTCTAAGATAAGAGAATGATAAAACTAAAAAAAAATATGATGTAAATTACCATGTAAACTTCCACCGAAAATTGGTTTGAACGAGATCTAGTAAGTAGTTTTTTTTTAATACGTCATAAATCGTAAACCACAATTTACAAAGTACGGAACCCTTCGTGCGCGAGTCCGACTCGCACTTGGCCGGATTTAAATTTTTGTTTTCGGGCGAAAACATTCAAAAGGCGCCTAGATTTTTGGGGAGAAGACCAGGCAGCCTAATTGCGTGCGTGAATTCGGTAAGGCGAAGGATTTGACCCCATCAATCGACAAATCACGTGCGAGATAAAAGACGCGTTGTGGATTTCCGTGTAGGGGTTGATTCTCGAATTTAACTTCTCCCGGTGCTTGCACTAGTGCTGGCGTGCTGGGGTGCGTGTGGTGAGCGGCTTTATTGCTCCGGTACCATTCTGGATAAATGGTAGTGAGTAATCACGATGCGACTCACATTTTCTCTTGAGTACCAGGGGCGAGTGCTCTCGGAGGCGTGACCTACCGAAGATGGTCCCAGACACCTCGTAAGGGGTTGCCTGGTATAGTGTGCCGCCTTTTTATACCGAAAGGTGGGTAAAGGTGGCCACTATAGAAAATCTCAGTAGTTTGATTGGGTTATGCAGGGACACGAACCTGAAATGGGCCGTAATACAACACGCGGGCCCAGTGCCGGTTCGATGTCACATATTTCTTCGATTTTTTTGTTCTAAGACATGCCGGTTTCCTAACGATGTTTTCCTTCACCGTTTTGAGAGCAGTGGTGATGAAATAATTTACACAAAGTTAAGCGTCTGCCTGGGTTCGACATCGAAACCACGACTTACGACTCGTAAGTCGGGACCGTCACCACTGTGCCACCACTGCTCCTCTCTTATTTCGATGGATACCTTCAAAAGTCGCCTAGGCTTTTGTGGAGAAGACCAGGGAGCGTGGAATTGATAACTCAATAAAACCACCCCGGTGATCACCGTCAGCACATCACTAGTCGATCCGTCTTCCATACAAACGTAGTCTAGAGATTACGCCACTGTTACACGATGTACGTTCAAAATAAAAAATTACATCAATTTGTCTCATCATTATCTATAAGCCCTGTATGGAAACAAAAAAATAAAATATTTGAAAGTTAGGAGCGTCGAAAGTTCCATATTTCAACACTAATTTTAACGCATCTTTGGGCGGAAATAAATACGATAAGAAGAAGGAAAATTGCAAAACGGCTTCCATACAGGGATAGATTAGTAATTCAACAATGTAAATAATTTTGTATTGAAAATATACATTTAGTCGTTTTTTCATTATATCTAGACTCCCAAAGGTATGTTTATAAAATTTCGCGCACTCGTTTTCGTCCTAAATCATCATCCATTTCGATACAAATTTTCAAAAGTGCTAATTCGTACGCGAACTAGCTTCTTACTGCTCATCACAGCATCTATCTCTATCGCACGTGTTGTCGGATGAGACAGCATTCGGCCAGGCCTCTCTTTTTTACCCGACTGCCGAAGGAGGGTAATGTGTTTATCAGTCTATGTATGTATGTTTGTTCCTATGTGGCGTTCTAGAGACCAAACGCGTTGGCCGATTTTGATGATTCTTACGTCAATTCTTCTTAAATCTGCGAGTGTCACTGACTACATTAAAATTTGAAAATAGATAAATGGCGGACTTTGGGCGCCATATTGTGGTATTTTTTTTTGTTCCAAACCTCAGACCAACAAAAAAAGATAGACGTAGCGTCGCGAACATCAAAAGTGAAGCCACATTTTTATCTATGTGTGTTTGGAAGGGTTGCCATTTGTTGATTTTTTCCCTATAAAATGGGTAATAATATTATTGTGTGGGTAGGATAATATTTTTCGATTAAGATATTGTTGAGTATGGTATTGAACCTCAAAAGTAAACGATTAAGGTACATTATTAATTATAACTCACGAAAAGATATTTTTTTTTTGTTTTATCGCATAATCTATTTAAAAATAAACAATTAGAAAGTGGCTTTACATGCTTAAGATTTGGAGATCACCTTTTATGCAATCCTTGCTTGTGTTAGGAGACTTCACTCTTCCGCTTAGCAATATCCATTAATTTGCATTTTAATGCAAAAAAAATACAAATATAAATAGTCAAGTTTTAAATAATAAAAAAAGCAAACTTTATGTGAACGAGCGTTATACAGAGAAAAAAAATGCGCGTTTTTGTGTGATGTGTGGGAGTATAGAGGAGTGCGCTAATGTGTGAGGGTATATAGTTTGTATGAGTTTAAATTAGTATATTTAGTTCTACTCTGGGGTATATGTTTAGGTGTAAGTTATCTTAGCCTGTGACAGTGTCTTGGGATCGGAAGAAGTAAAATACAGCTACTTCCTATAACCATGCTCATAGAAATTCTATTAAAGGTTATAAGT
Source organism: Orthosia cruda (assembly GCA_964057195.1). Taxonomy (NCBI): domain Eukaryota; kingdom Metazoa; phylum Arthropoda; class Insecta; order Lepidoptera; family Noctuidae; genus Orthosia; species Orthosia cruda. The sequence goes on along the minus strand of OZ059852.1, from coordinate 2,001,154 downwards.
TGCTGAAGCGTAAATCATAACATCGTCAAGTGTATGAGTCATTATGTAAATTGTTTTGAAATAATATAGATAATTATATTTTCAATCAACTTTATTAAATTCAAAAATACCACCTTAACAAAATCACTGACTCCAAAAAGTAAAACAAAGATAAATGGTACTATTAGATAAAGATAAATGTACTATTTCTTATAGCTACTATCCATTTTCTTTTTGTTTCATTATTATTTGGAAATCTAAAATATTAAAATGACATAAAAAAAATAAAACAGGAATTTAACTCGAAGTAAGAAATCATATTAAATTTGTTTAATCGAATGGGGTAATTTGTAATCATATTATGGCAACCCACGCACTTTATGTCACTGATTTCGTTCGTTGAGGTTTTTTGTTCCAAGGAACCTAAAATTCATAGTTTAATTAATAAATAAACGATGTTATTTCAAGTACTTACATGTGAAATGTGATTCCGTGAGACTTTTCATGTGCTTTGCTATTGTTTTTACAAGTTTTCACTACACAGGAAGGCATAATTCTATTTTTTTTAATATATGTTAACTAGACGACGACTCGTAACGTACTAAGAGCGATGAGCATAGTTTTATTGCAGGTGTGTGCGTGAGTGTCAGGGACCGAAAACCGTTATAAATTACGGTACCGGTATCGAAGAATTTTGGTAACCTCTACGATTTAGGTAACCGCTATATGGGTAACCCAAGAAGAAAAAACAGGTTACCTTTATTTAGGTTACCGTTTTAATAGCGGTTACCTAAAAAAATACCTTTATTAGAAAGAAACAGAATATCGCAATGCCGACAATTTGTAGGCATTAGAGAATACAATGCCAGGGAGATCGTCGTGCGTACGTGTGTGTGCGTCTGCACGCAAGTACTGTTTACGTTTATTTAGTTCGCCTTTTTGCGGCGTATTTGAGTTAAAGTAAAAAAAAGGAAATTAACAAAGGTAAGTAAGATAATATAACTTTATTAGATTGTAAATTGGTTAAATACCATTTGGTTATCTTTTTCTCTCATCATAGAAATCAATCAACTCGGTAGTTTGTTTATTTAACTTGCGGAGAAACGTATACGCCCGTTTTTCTAATAGAGGGCAGCACTTCCTCGAAAACAAAGCGCTTATCTTTTTTGCTTGAAATTTGTTTTAGCGCGGTTGCACAGTACCTAAAGTTTTTATATTAAAAAACTGTCATGAAGTGTTCGACCATTTCATGAAATGGTTATATCATGATGTGGTCAGCAGTCAGCATAGACACCTTAATTGCGTAATACACGATCAATCACAATCTGTTTCATTTCTACAGTTCAACAACTTCCATTGCGTTATTTAAGTTGTTGGGAAGACATTTTTTTTTCGATCTTATGAAGCAATATAATGATTCAGAATTGTTTTGATTGATCGTGTGTTACACAATTAGGGTGCTTGCCAGATTATTGAATACTCAGCGTTGGACGGTATGGACAGTTGTAAACTTACGACAAATTTATAATGTGGCCAAATATTAGTGATCATATCGTAGAATAAAATAGTTAAGATTATCCGCCGGTAGAGGAGTTGATGTCGCTTTGTTTTTGTTGTGCATCATGGCGGCGGTATAAAACAAATCAAACAAAGTAGGGTGACCACGCAAAAACGTCGACGGACTTTTATTGGATTGCCAAATATGATAATTGTTATGGAAAACGACCAATTTGGAAGTAGCACACTTCTTACCTAACTTATTTGGTCGGGGTGCCACAAGTGGAGTGAATTTTTTTAAACTTATTTTAATTGTTATGTTGCATTTTACGGAGCATATGGCACTCCAACCAAATTAGTAAGGTTACGGTTTTTTGTGAATACAGTGCGTCCATTATAACTTGTCGCGTGAAGCGATCGGTAGCAATGTTATTACTATTCATATTATTAGTTTCTAAATTGAAACTAAGGCGTCAAATAGACGAGCAGCACTTTGTAATCGACGGAGAGAACTTCAACTGTTGACAGAGGCAAATGCAACTGTCGACAGAAGCAACTGCAGCTGACGACAGAAGCAACTGCTACTGTTGACAGAAGCAACTGCTACTGTTGACAGAAGCAACTGCTACTGTTGACAAAAGCACCTGCTGTACTCTGTCTAAGCTTGGCAAGCCATGGTGCCAACATGACGGCAAGGGACAAGTTATCGAGTAGTAACGAAAAAACGCCAACTAAAAAGGTATAAATATAAAATTAAGTGTGACTCCGGTTATACGAATCTGATGTTATTTTGTTATTCATTCTGCTGATCTAGTAAAGAATATGGAACCTTCAAATAAACCACTGATACAGGAATCTACTACGTTAGATCCAGATGCATCTAATCCAATTAGATTCAAATGCCTCTGCCCCAGATTTATCTTCTGATAATTCATCAAAACAAATGAAAGACAACGGAAACCGGCCAAACTCAGTACAAATTAGTCATAATATGTTTATTATTACAGGACTTGTGGCCACATATTCAAACATTACTTCATGTTGAGATGCCGTTGAAGCGCTATTTACACGAAGTTTATTGCTACAGGCAATAAACTTGCATCGTATAAATAGGGCTTAAGTCTCGTGGGGATATAGTCACTTTGACTTAAAGTTATAGAGACAGCAAAAGACTTAACTTAAAATTGAGTAGCATTTTAATATTTGGGCATTAGGTGCTAAAGCTTGACAAAACTAAGTAAAAAAGTACTATATCATTTCTGATGGATTTCATCATGTCAACCAGGAAGCAAATGTTCAATAATGTCTCTGTGATCAATTCGGTGAAACAGCTTAAGAACAACAATGCACTGGATGACGACGGAATTACGGCCGAACTCCTGAAAGCGAGTAGAAAACCAGTACTAAAAAAAAGCGTAAAACAACAACAGTATAAACGTTTTGACTTTGACTTTACTAAAGGCCCTTCAGAAGCTGTTTGACTCCGTCATACTTGAGGGGAAAATGCCACAGGTATGGTGCAGGAGTGTGGTGGTACTCTTCTTAAAGAAGGGTGACAATACCCTACTGAAGAACTATAGGCCCATCTCACTTCTTAGTCATGTCTACAAGCTTTTTTAAAGAGTCATCACGAATCGTCTCGTGCGCAAGTTTGACGATTTCCAGCCTCCCGAACAAGCCGGATTCCGTAAAGGCTTCAGCACCTTAGACCACATACATACGCTGCGGCAGGTAATACAGAAGACCGAAGAGTACTACCTGCCTCTCTGTTTAGCGTTTGTGGACTACGAGAAAGCCTTCGATTCGATCGAGACTTGGGCTGTACTGTAGTCTCTCCAACGGTGCCAAATTGACTACCGGTACATTGAAGTGTTGAAGTGTTTGTACAAAAACGCCTCTATGTCAGTTCAACTTCAGGATCAGACCTCAAAACCCAGGACGGGTTGTGAGACAGCAGTTGTCTGCAGCGAGGTGTGAGACAGGGAGACGAAATGTCTCCGAAACTATTCACCGCTGCACTGGAGAATGTGATCAGGTTTCTGGACTGGAGAGGGCTAGGCACCAACGACAATGGCGAGTACATCACTCATCTTCGGTTAGCCGACGATTTAGTGGTCATGGCTGAGACCATGAAGGACCTCAATACAATGCTCGATGACCTCAGTAGAGCTTCTGAAAGAGTGGGTCTTAGGATGAACATGGACAAAACCAAGGTAAAGTTGAATGCCCATGTTACTCCCACTCCTATCAAGATCGGAAAATTATTTATGATCACGAATATTTAGCCACATCATGAAGTAGTCGTGCATCATGAGCGTTCGATCTTCTATTTCATGAAATGGTCGAACACCTTCATAAAATTATCAATTCTAAGATCTGGCCATGACCGATGCACAAATGTTAGCCACGCTCTGTGTTCTATTTGACTACCTTCACTTGCGCGAAATAATAAATTAAAAAAAAGACATTACAATAACAAACGTTAGCCACAGCCTCACAATGAATAAAAAACAACAAAACACAGCGCTGCGAACGATACAGTGAAGAATGCCAAATCTACGCGCGGGATTCGTTCAATTAAACTCAGTTTATGCAAATTCACCATTCTGATTGGTAGCTTCTCAGCGGTACCAACTAATCAGTACGCTAAACGCGAAATTTATATATATTTATTTATTTTTGTAGGGAAAACAAACAGTAATATAATAAAATATACAAAGTGTCTTAAACATATAACTTAACAAATATACCACCCACTACATTTTCCACAGATTACGACTTACAAAAGTAAGACAAACTGATTAGCAAACGTTATTGTAGTCAGGGCATGTAGAAACATTAGAAGCTACTGTTGATCCTTAAACATTTTGATTATGTTAGTTCTAAGAGTATATCTGCTTACAAATAATATGACAGTTGTACAAAATTGCTTATTGTATGTATCGACTTAACGGCGTACTAGTGAGCGCACACCAGCATTAAATTTGCAAGAGTCAGTAGCGAATAGTTGCCTGGTGCGCAAACTGTTGTATAAACTGAGTTTAGTTGAACTAATTGCGATTAGTTACATTGGTGATATCGGCCTTTAAAGGCATATGTTTCTCTTTGGTAGGTAAAATATCCATAAACATATTTTTTTTGCTTTCGTCCCATTTATAAGTATATTAATAATATGTTTTATCTATAATTTACCAACCCAACAAAACTATCCAACACGACCCACACACGCCTCGCTAGCAAACTGAGAGACACGTCGCTGTGCCAGCCAGAACCGTGATTGGTCAGCGTTCGCCGGCGCGCGCGTTTAGTCTCGTCTCTTACACACACACACACACAGGCGATGCGCGCTAGGTATGTCGAAAGTGAAAAAATATATCGATGTATCGATATTTATAAAAATATCAATATCGACCTCGATATATCGAGGAAAAAATATCGATATATCGGTCCAATTTTCAGAGCTTTTAGGTTCTTTTTTTTGTTTTTTTGTTGGAATTAGAACTTTTTATACAAAATGTACATTATTTTAATGTATGAGAATCTTAATATAAACGAAGGTATTTTAATCGTTATTCCTGTTTAATAGGCAAAATTTGAAAATAACAAAAACTAAATAGCAATCTTCTAAAAATATTAGAAGATGACACGCGCCACACACACACAACGCAAAAGAACTCACATTTGAAAGTGAGTAATGAGTGACTGCCTCCGCGGCCGCCACATACACACATACGGAACACTAACAAAACATTATCACATCACACATCATCAGCCTATTAATGTTCCCACTGCTGGGACACAGGCCTCCTCTCTGTGAGAGGGGATGGGCCATAATCCACAGTCCGCTGGCCCAGTGCGGGTTGGTGGATGTCACATGTCTTCGATTTTTTGGTTCTAGGACATGACGGTTTCCTCACGATGTTTTCCTTACGGTTTTTGAGAGCAGTGGTGATGAAATAATTTACAAAAAGTAAAGCGCCTGCCTGGGTTCGAACCCACGACCTACAACTTGTAAGTCGCGGCCGATATCATTGGGCCACCACTGCTCTCACAATACATTATATTCATAGACAATATAGTAATTTTCCGTTCGTTTCTATCTGTTACGGTTTTGAATTCTGTTAAATATTCTGCTAATAAATTAAATTTGAAAAAAAAATATCGTTTGATACGTTTTGCGATATTGAATATTTTGTATCGATATATCGATGTATCGGATGAAAATATATCGGCTAAAAATATCGATATATATCGAATCAAAAATATCGATATATCGATGTATCGATATTTTTTCGACAAGCCTAATGCGCGCTCTTTGACAGTTTGACAAATGCCGACGGACGGCACGTGTAAGATAGAGGTAATTTTTATTTCGTTAACCGGTATTAATAAAGGTTGTTTTTAATATTTAAAAATTAAGGTAACCTTTTAAAATACCTGTAACTAACCGAAACATACCGGTATTAATCATACCGGTTTCGGTCCCTGGTGAGTGTGTATATTTACTTGGAGGAGCATAGTTTTGTGGCTTCACTTATGATGTTCGCGACGTTACGTCTATCTTTTTTTGTTGGTCTGAGTTCCAAACCCATCGTGTGGGGTATCAAAATAAAGGGTTTTAGAGGTGATTTCAAAAATATAAAACACTTATATGCTTAAATGTACCTAATTCTAAAAAAAAAATACTAAATAGACTGCTTGAAAACTGAACTAAAAAGACGTAAACAAGAAGAACATCATGCTGTGCAGTCGGAGGATTTATTTGCTTTTGGTCAGCCAGCTCGCGGATATGTATCCACCAACCAGCAGGCTTATTACGTACTAGCGGACGCCTCTTGGTTTCACCCGCGTAGTTCCCGTTCCCGTTGGAATACAGGGATAAAAAGTAGCCCATGTTACCCGGAGATAGTGTAGCTTCCCAACGGTGATTTTTTTTTTGAAATCGGTCCATTAGTTTTTAGGGTTCCGTACCCAAAGGGTAAAAATAGGACCCTATTACTGAGACTCCGCGGTCCGTCTGTCTGTCTGTTTGTCTGTCTGTCTGTCTGTCACCAGGCTGTATCTCATGAACCGTGATAGCTAGACAGTTGAAATTTTCACAGATGATGTATGTCTGTTGCCGCTATAACAACAAATACTAAAAACAGGATAAAATTAATATTTAAGGGTGGCTCCCATACAAAAACGTGATTTTTTTGGCTTTTTTTGCGATAATGGTACGGAACCCTTCGTGCGCGAGTCCGTCTCGCTCTTGGCCGGTTTTTAAGTTTATTCGTTACATACAAAAAATACAAATCTTTCCTCTTTATAATATTAGTATAGAAGTATAGAAGAAACAGCAATCATCGCGCTATCAAATGTATTTTTAACCCCCGATGGAAAAAGAGGGGTGTTATAAGTTGGTCGTGTGTATTTGTGTACCTGTCTATGGTCGATTGATGGGATCAAATCCTTCGCCTTGCCGAATTACGCAATCAGGCTGCAGGTATTAAGCCACTGGGCCACAAATGTGTTTGAGTCATTTTATTTAAAAAAAACTTTTTACAAAAAATACAACCGACTTCCAAATAAAAACACTACAAAGTGAAAAATAACTTCAATTTCGGAAGTCGGTGTCAAAAAACACCGACTTACTTTATTTATTTTTCACTTTTTAGTTGTGGTAGGTATATAATGGACCAGTTATATAGGCTAGGTACCAATAGTGCCCAAAGTGAAGCCAGAATAGATTAACCCAATAACATGAAACTCAAACAAAACCGGTGGAATAAGAGTATACCAGGGTGAACTGTTTACACCTGAATTACGTGGGCTACAACCGGAGGATCCAAAAAAAAGCAAAAGTTATTTAATAAAATTTAATTATACTAAAAGTTACAAGTTAATTATTTCTAAGAGGTTTACAATGTTCGAAGTGTGAATCAATTATGAATTTGGGTCCGCGTTTCCGTTATTGCGAAGCCGCTGTTGTCGTCATCGCGCGGCACGTTTCTGCTGACGCTGCACTGCGTGGTCGAGCCGTGTGCAGTGTTGATTTGGGTCAATGCTGTCTCGGCGATCCTTATAGATTAGCACCGCGTAACACCTCCCCCCGAAGAGCAGCCACCACCGATGATTTTCGTAGTAAATTGAGGTGGGGGTTGGTTGCAGCTTATCCTCTCTTTAGGTTCGGGAAGAGCGTAAATTCTTTCTGGACACCTTGGGTGACATTGTGGTTCCTCGTCTGGAGTCTTCTTAGATTTTGACCAGTACCGTCGGTAGATAAAGTAACCCATGAGTGCACATGCACCGGTTAGTGCTATGTACATTGGAATCGTGGTGTGGTAGATTCCGTAGTCATTCTTAGCTGGAATATGTGGCTGTTGTTGCATTATCTTCATATTGGCTGCATGTAGGTGGTCCAAGTTTATTGAGTTCAATTTTAGTGTCGGGACTGGAAGCTGATTATCTATGTCTTCTAGAGGTAGGTCCATAATCTTCAATACGTGACCCTTCAGACGATTTTTCTTATTGGCGATAGTGATCTGTGGTGTCTCTATGTAACAGTCCTGCGGTATGGTGAGTAAGTAACTTCCTTGAACTTCTTTGTACAGGTCTTGTCCACAGGAGAGATGAACCTTCGTGGGAACCGGGAAGCTGATGGTGTAGTATCTATCATCAAGTTCCTCGTACGCTGGCTGGTCCAAGGTGATAGCGACAGGTTTGCATGTTGAACTTTTCCTTTGCGTGGTGATGAGTTCGTGTATGCAATCTTGAGAGGAATGACTCTGTAGACTTCGTTTCTCCTCACATATGAACCACTTGCTGGTCTTTGGGCATTCAGCCTCTATGTTCTTAGAATCTTTCTGGAAGATGGCTAGGAAAGGAGAGGATGGAATGAGGACTTCATGATATTTGTTAGGTATTATTGATAACTTATATAGATCGTATGTATGCGGTTGAAATATTGGAAACTTATATACTATAACTATATTATTGCTTACATAATATGAACCTAACTTAATTATATTATAATATTCTCTTATATCTATATCTACTACTTTCTCACTACTATATAAACTTGTTAATTTATTTATTATAGCGCGTATTTCGTCTATGCTGAGAATGGAATGGTGCATTGTAGAGGTTTTTATAAATGCTAGAACATTCTGCAGCCGGTTTAGTTCCTGTGAAACTGCATCTACGTTATCGCTAAGGATAATAAGTATTTGAGCTAAATGTGCGTATTTTATCAAATCATGATCTCTATCTGCGTTGCTTTCGTTAATTCTATTTAGTAGGGCTGCCATTTTTTTCTGGTTATCTACAATATCGTCAATGATTTTAGAATATTGAGTGGACATCTCTTTTGTTAGACTAACATGCTGATTGAATTCAGTGACTAATTTGTGTTCATCGTTTTCGAGAGATTTTATAGCTTGATTATAATGTAATGCGTCGGTATAATCTAAATTTCCTGTAATGCTTTTCACAACACTACCGAGACCATCTATGAGCCCTCTTTTTACACGAGTTATCTCGAAAGATTTTAGTTGTTCGGATACACTATTGAGTTTGGATCTCAGGTAATCTATATGAGGCTGGAATAATGATTTGGTTTGGTTATTAAGATTAGGGCTGCTGGTTAGTAATTGGCTATCAATAGAATTTATTTTATCTTGTAGAGTGTCTAAATTAACGTATTGTATGAAGGAATGGTGGTGTGATAAGACACTAGCTGGGCCTAATTTAAAGGGTACAATCCCAGGTCCATCGTCCAGGCTCTCAAGTCTTATTTCTTGAGATAGAGCTGTTCGCAGGAACAGGTGTAGAATCAGGAGCTTCCTGTAACAATCGGGCGGTTTTAGGAACCCTTTTTAGCCTAGACTTCGCAACAGGACCGCGTTTCTTCCTTGTGTAGATGTGGATAGGGAGGTCCGCCATAACAACGTCATGAGTGTATCGAGGAGCTAATTTTTGCCTGGAAGCAAATGGATTCTTTACAAAAATCTGTTGTTCAGGTGAGTAATCGACTTCTGGTTCGCGTTGACGGTTACGACTATCAGTAGACTCCTTGCGGGTTTCGATACATAGCTCATGTATTGCATTATATGCAGTAGTCATTTTCTCTTTATGACTAGTCATATACTGCTGTAGCAAATGAGCGGATAAATCTATGTCAAAGGAATCGCGGGGATCAAAATGTCCGGTAATAACTTCGATAGGTTTACATTTTGTGAAACTATGGATACTGCTATTGTAAGCTAGGAGGGCGTAGGGCATGAGGTTAGTCACGGATTCACCTTTTTGACTTAATTTAAGGACACGAAGGTGTTCCAATATGGTAGCGTGGAATCTCTCAACTATACCATTTTCATTCGGAGTATGTGGTGCAACCCTATGGTGTTGAATTTTGTGTAACCTTGTGAATTCTGCTATTAGTTGGTTAGTAAACTCTGTCCCGTTATCAGTAACGATGGTAGATGGTATTCCATGGTGAGTGCAAAAGCTAAGCAAGGCTTGTACTACACTTATGGCTGTTCCATCTCTTAAGTAATACGCCTGAGCATACTTTGAAAATGAATCTACTAAAGTTAGAAACTTTTCGCTTTGAATAGTTAATAAATCGAGGTGTACTATTTCAAATGGTTTACTTGCTGGTGGAACTACTTTAAATTGTTGTTTGGTCGGATTGCGGTCGTACTTTGCCTGACCACAAGTAGTACATTCGTTAATAAATTTCGTTATATGTTCGCGCATTTTCGGCCAGTAGTACTTATGAGATAGAGCTAAGTAAGTTTCGTTAATACCCCTGTGGTTAGTTTTCCCATCATGATGCTTGTTAATAATTTCCTGTTGCCTCAAGTACTCTCTAACGTTATCCAATTCCTTTTTGGTTAACGTTAAGGTCATTGATGAATTTTTAAAGTTCTTTTGAATAATGGGAATTATTGAGTACATGCCTAAAGTTGGATTTATTAGTAGCCCTGTTTTAATTTTAGGATGAACGTACTCTTTTATTGCATTAACTACGTCCTCCTCTAAATTTGATTCTGACACTTGAATGTTGATTCGTGTGTGGGTGTCAAAGGGTTTTGTTACAATTGTTCGACCCTTTATATCTCCTACTATATTAAAAATAATCTGTTTCGTAAACTTGTTTAATGGATCGTCAGAAATGGGAACCTCTAGGATGGGGTTCTCATTATCTGTGTGGACTGTAGCGGTACCCGAGTCATCCGCGGGTTCCGTAGCCGTAATGGTTCTAGAGTCATCAAGGGCAGGGTTATTTTCTGAAGGGTTAGCTACAATAGACATTAGTTCTTCATTATTAATTTCAAGCCGTGATAAAGCATCCGCGTTAGTATTGCATTTACCTTGTTTATATTCTATTGAAAAATCAAATTCACTCAGTTTTAGCCGCCATCTTGTGAGTCTCGAATTGGGTTCCTTCAAGTTCATGATCCATTGAAGGGGTTTATGGTCAGTAATTATTTTAAATCTTCTACCGAATAAATACGGCCTAAAATATTTGGTGGCCCAAACAATTGCTAACAATTCCTTTTCAATGGTACTGTAGTTTAACTCGCTAGAATTTAAAGTACGTGAAGCGTACGCTATGGGTTTATCTGAACCTATTACTCCCTGGGATAGGACGGCGCCGATCGCAACGTTAGATGCGTCGGTTGTTAGAATGAACTCTTTATTGAAATCTGGATATTGCAGAATAGGGTCGTTAGTAAGGAGTTTTTTACAGTGCTCAAAGCAATTAATGTATTTTTGATCCAAAGTTATTTTGCTACCCTTTTTCAGACATTGAGTTAGTGGTTTAGTTAATTTGGCAAAATCCGGGATAAATTTCCTATAATAACCGATCAGGCCGAGAAAACGTTTGATTTCTGTTGCTGTTTTAGGAAGAGGGTAGTTTTCTATGGCTTTAATTTTGTCTGGATTTGGCTTGACACCTTCGTTGCAAATGATGTGGCCTAGAAAGCTAGTTTCTAACTTTAAAAATTCGGACTTATCCATTTGAATTTTAAAGTTAGATTCTCGCAATCTTTTAAATACTTTTTCCAGGTTATTAATATGCTCCTGCAGGGATGTACTGAACACTACAATGTCATCCAGATATACCAGGCAGATGTGGTTTAGGTCTCTAAGGATATTATCCATAACTCTTTGAAATGTCGATGGAGAATTTTTAAGCCCCATCGGCATTCTAAGGAATTCATAATGGCCGTTTTCCACATTGAACGCCGTTTTATGTATATCTTCAGGGTTCATTTCGACCTGATAGAACCCGCTGGCTAAATCCAGGGTACTAAAATATTGACATTTACCTAATTTGTCGAGTACGTCTGTAATGTTGGGTATGGGATACTTGTCATCAATCGTTTTCTCGTTGACTTTTCGGAAATCCACGACAAGTCGCCATTTAACCTTGCCAGAAGCATCCGCCTTTTTGGGTACGATCCAAATAGGGGAACTCCAGGCCGAATCTGATGGTCGTATTATATTTTGATCAAGCATTTTGCTTATTTGATCTCTGACTTCTTGTCTGTGGACATAGGGATATCTATAAGTTTTTGTGTGTACTGGAATTTCATCAGTTGTTCGGATGCGATGTTTCACTTTATTTGTGAATGTCAACGATTCGCCTTCGAGATAAAAGACGTCGGCATAGTTCGCGCAGAGGTTTTTTAAGTTAGCAAGTTCCTCTGGGTTTAAATGTTCCGTTCTGAGACGAGAAAGTACGGCATTAACACGATCTGATGGAATTGCAGTACCTTCAACTTCAATGTTAAATAGCTCAGCCTCTACGGGGCGGTCCATTGAAAAGATGATGTCGTTACACGTAGGGTTAGTAATCTCCACCCAGCCACGGTTATTTTTAACATTAGTTATACAGTTTGAAATTAAGCAACTACAGATGACTTGATCCTCGATCATTACTTCACCATCCAACGTATTAATAGGTACTCTAACTAACTTGGATGAATTAGCTGATATTATGTCCTCATACAAATTAACATTGCGTGAGTCATACATCTGTATAGGTAGTTGTGCATTCTGTGTTATTAGTAATTTACGGTTAAGATCGATTTTACTTCCCCAATTTTCAAGCAAATCAAAGCCTAGGAGTCCGTCAAAGTAATTATGAAATTTGTAAACGAATAATGTAACATCTGAATGTTCGTTTAATTCTGAAAAGCATGGCAAAGTAATGGAATAGTCATTCTTAGACGTCCCGTGAACATTCGTTACTTCGAATGGCTCATAGTTTAGTGGTATATGGTTAAAATATTTGCTTACGGCTTCTGGACTTATAAACGATTGATTGGCTCCTGTATCAATTAGTAACTTAAGTGGTGGATCCTGAATCTGAATAAATCCGAGTTGCCTCTGTATATGAAAGTTGAGCTCTATTTTGGTTTTTCTAATTTGGATACCTTCTGAAAATTTTCAGCAGGTTGGGTATCTTGGTCTACCTCTTCTACCGAAGGAGTGTCGTGGTAGGGATACGAATCCTCATAATATCCAGATTCGGGGTACTGTTCGTTAGTATAATAATCTTGTTCGTAATCGGCATAGTAACAATTACTATAATCATAGTCGTAGTCTAAGTTGTTAAAATTAACCTCGCGTGTCCTGAAATAGTTGTTCGGAGGTGGATTACCATACTGTCTCCAATCGCGACCTGAGGGTGGCAAGGTTTTGGGCACAAAAGGACTAACGCCGCTCATTGGCTTAGGTGCGTTATTATAACTTGATTGTGGTTGCGGTTGAGGTCTAGGAGGCATTCTAAAGACGTTACTTTGCGGGTGATAAAATGGCAAGGGGGCGCGCATCACTTGTTGTGTACGGGTTAAGCCACGGGGTTGCTGTTGCACAGGCATGCTGGGCCTCCATCCTTGAGCATAAGGCTGCATTGACTGCTGTCGCTGCGGGCCAGGCGTATTGAACGCAAATTGTTTTGATGGTCCAGGCATGACAGGAACGTTAACAGGGTTTACTTTGGGGGTGAAATTGTTCAAAGGTAAATGATGATTCGGTTGTGGTTGAGCCCAGTCCTTTCTACTGGGTCCTCCCTCATTGCGGTGTTGCAGGTAAAGCGTGTTTAGTTCGTCTTGCACGTATTCCAATGCCTTTTCCATGGACTCGGGACGCATGCAACGTATTCTAGAGCCTAGGGGGTCTTTAAGACCCCTCAGATAAGCTTGGAGGGTTAACTTTTTATATAGCATTCGTTTAGCCTCAATAGTGGTGTTAACTGTCTCGTGAAGCGAGATATAAGTCATTATGGTGCTAAATAAGTTTTGGCACCTTTCATAGAATTCTTGAGGGCTACTGGAACCCTGGGTTTGCAAGGATAAGTCGCTGTATAAAGCGGTCTCATCTCGATGGTCAGCAAAGTTATTGATCAGGGCGGATCGAATACCCTGCCAGGTATCCAGGATACCATTGGAATTAATATGCCTAGCAGCGGGTCCCGTAACCTTATTTAAAATTCCGTTAATGAGGGCTAAATTCGTTAGTTCATAACCTTTTGCGGTTTTAAAATAAGTAACTACCAACTGGTCACATATACTAATGAAACGGGTTAGTACGTGCGGGTTCCCGTCGAACTCCGGCACTAATCTCAGGGATTTATAAATCGTGTCTACGTCGTCGCTCGACATCGCGCCTAAATTCCTGTTCTCGTCTATAGCCTCGAGCCTACTCCTGCTTCGGTCACTATTATCTAACCTATCAGATCGATATTCCGTTGGATGGAAAATCTTGAACGCTAAAAACTTACACACATACAGAAATTATAAGTAAAAAATAATATCATGAACATAGATTGGACAGGATATAAGAATATAGTAAGGATTAAACGTAGGGCTTGTGATATTCAAGGATACTTAAGGGTAAGATAGGCAAGGACTTGAAAGATTCAAGGACTTACAGCATTGCTTCTTCTTGACGAATCGAGAGTCGGATTCTCCTCTGGACTGCAGCTCCCGTAGGTTCGGATACCCGTAGACTAATCGTTCGATACGACACTGACTCTACTTTACTGGTATCCTACCGACTGCGCCAATTACGTGGGCTACAACCGGAGGATCCAAAAAAAAGCAAAAGTTATTTAATAAAATTTAATTATACTAAAAGTTACAAGTTAATTATTTCTAAGAGGTTTACAATGTTCGAAGTGTGAATCAATTATGAATTTGGGTCCGCGTTTCCGTTATTGCGAAGCCGCTGTTGTCGTCATCGCGCGGCACGTTTCTGCTGACGCTGCACTGCGTGGTCGAGCCGTGTGCAGTGTTGATTTGGGTCAATGCTGTCTCGGCGATCCTTATAGATTAGCACCGCGTAACACCTGCGTACCCCTTTAGAGCGTACTGGTGTGATGTTGTTATGAAATGGTGTAAACAATAAACAGACAGGCGATTGCCGCTATCCCGACTGATTTGCGGTCATTTATTGAAGAGTTATGATGTATATCTCCGAAGTTCTTCATCAGATCGTCATCTTGATGAAAATTAAATGGGACCACATGACAAGCACCAGCTTTCAAATAAAAAAAGAATCATCAAAATCGGTTCATCCAGTAACAAGTTCTGAGGTAAAAATTAAAAAAAATACAGCCGAATTGAAAACCTCCTCCTTTTTGGGAAGTCGGTTAAAAATATTATCAACTACATCTAGAATTCTAGATAGACAGATATGGAAATATACCTAGCAACTAGCATTCAGCTAATACACTGTTGAAGACCACTCAACTTGTGGCTGATTAGATAAATAACAAAATTATATATCGTCTGCCTCTTGACGCTTTAAAATCTCTACCTATTTATTCACTATACTTGATACCCCTAGAGGCTTAGATAAGTGGAATTCTATAAAGGAATGGGTCAAAAAAAGAAGCCTGAAATTCTTTATTTCAACTAAGCCATTAAGCGGCAATTTTGAACGTCAAATATATTTAAAATAAATAATAATTGATTCTACCATCCATTCCGAAAAGTAGCTTGTTATGGAGAAGAACGGACAAGAAACTCAACACCTACTCTTTTAAAAAAAAGTCTTTTATGATGGACGATGCACCCAGCACTACTATACTACATATAGGTATTAAGAATTACAACCACTAACAGGTAAGTTCCTTCATTTGATAAATAGGAACATGAGGTCGTGGAGTTCTTGAGCACACTCACCAAAATACAGTCTGTAGAAGACCGACAAGCAGGCAACCTTGCGGCGATGAGCCAAGCTGTGAAGCTAAGTATCCACCAGTTCAATGTCGCCGATGAGTCTCTTGGCTCTGCGTTCCACCGAGTCAAGCGCGGCATGCTGATACTTAGCTGAGCCATCCCAAAGGTGGCTGCAATACTCCATGCAGGATCGGACTTGCGCTTTGTACAGGGTTGAAAGCTGTCCAGGCGTAAAGTGTCGCTTCACCTTATTTAGGATGCTCAGTTTTTTGGCCGCAATTTGGGCTTTGTACTCAATGGAGGCGCCGAAGTTAAGACTGGATGTCAACTCCATGCCTAGGAGCTCAAGCCGATCAGTCACTGGAACAGACGCGCCCCGAAAAGTAGGCGCCTGATCGAAAAGACTCCTTTTAGCGGTAAAAAGACACGCCTGTGTTTTGGTGGCGTTAAAGGATACCAGATTGTCATCACCCCACTGGGAGACAAGACTTAAGGTCAAATCTGTCCGTTCTACCATAGTCTCTCTCAAGGAACGAACTTCATCCACGTTGGTTCTTGCGCTGGACAGGTATCTCTCTGAAACAGTACTGTCATCTGCGTACCCAACAATACCAAGCTGAAGTAGGTCATTGATGTGCAGCAGGAAAAGAGTTGCAGAGAGAACAGACCCCTGAGGAACTCCGGAATCAATAGCCATAAGATCAGAGGAGCAGCCGTCTATGACTACTCGGATCGACCGTTCGCAAAGTTTTTGTTCGCGCTTTTAACTAAAGTTTTATCGTCGCGATAGGGATTGTTTTTTTTTCGAAAATGTATGGGATTCTCAAGCGCTATCGAAATGCCACATAATCAATCCCGTACATTTTGACATTTCGATCATCGACCGCCATCGCTGACATCAAATGACACTTGTCTGGAGCATCTGGTTGTAGCCATCAGGATAAACTGAGTCTTGCAGTGGATTCCACTCCTTACCCTGTACGCACAATAAAAGTATTCCTAAAATGTTTAGTGCGTATGGGCACAGATAATAGGCAACTGACAGTCATTCGGTATCGGTCTCAGCCCCGCTGTGAACGTCTGACCATTGTCTGGTGAAATCCGTGTCGACATGCTCTCCTCCAGATGAGAGTCCTAGAGGCACGAGGCAAGTATGGCGATACGAGTCAGCAGACTGGGACGAGATGCGGCACTTTTTTGCGTCTTATCCTTGGCGGCATGTGTGCTTCTCCTCGGGTGACCCCTCGAGCTGTGCGGACGCGGTTGCGGATGTGATTCGGCAGGGAATGGAGTATTTCATTCCAATCTCCAACATTACGCTCGGTCACAAATCCCGACCTTGGTATAATTCAGAATGTGCCCACGCTGAGGCCCGAAAAGAGTCTGCCTACCAAGCCTGGGTTGGGGCTCGCGACCGCAAAGTTAGAGCGCGTAGGGTTCGCGCGAGGAAAAAAGCTTTTAATTCTGCCACCAAGTTCTGCAAGCGGGTTTTGCGTCGGGCACGTTTTGACCATATTGGACGCATTGGGGCCAAGCTGGCATCGCACCCTCCGGGTAGTAAACAGTTTTGGTCCCTGTCTAAAGCGGTTGAATCGAATTTCTGTCGTCCCACTTTACCTCCAATGCTGAAACCTGATGGGTCGCTGGCTCACTCTGCAAGTGAGAAAGCAAATTTATTTGCATCTCTGTTTGCTGGCAATTCACGTCTGGACGCTGGATCCAAGCAACCACCTACTGTATCTCATTGTGACTCTTCGATGCCGGAGATCGCTGTGCACGTCAAAGAGGTCCGAAGAGTATTGTGCAGTCTAGACGTGAACAAGGCCAGCGGGCCTGACGGCATTCCAGCAAGAGTACTGAGGCTGTGTGCGCCCGAACTTTCTCCTGTATTGACACGCTTGTTCCGCCTCTCTTGTATAAATAACGGTGCCAAAGTCCTGGAAGCTTGCAAATGTGCAGCCAGTGCCCAAAAAAGGCAACCGTGCAGACCCTGTCAATTACCGTCCAATCGGCATTACCTCCATTCTGTGCAAAGTTATGGAAAGGGTACTGAACAGTAAGTTGCTGACCTACCTTGAAGACAATAATCTCCTCAGTGACCGTCAATACGGCTTTCGCCGGGGACGGTCCACTGGCGATCTTCTTGTGTATGTCACGCACTGCTTGGGCGAAGCCATCGAGAGACACGGCGAAGCACTTGCTGTCTCGCTGGATATCTCGAAGGCCTTTGACAGGGTCCCGGCACGCAAGTCCTGGCATCCCCGCTGGTTTTTGTAGCTGGATATCAGACTTCCTTTGCGAACGGTCGATCCGAGTAGTCATAGACGGCTGCTCCTCTGACCTTATGGCTATTGATTCCGGAGTTCCTCAGGGGTCTGTTCTCTCTGCAACTCTTTTCCTGCTGCACATCAATGACCTATTTCAGCTTGGTCTTGTTGGGTACGCAGATGACAGTACTGTTTCAGATAGATACCTGTCCAGCGCAAGAACCAGCGTGGATGAAGTTCGTTCCTTGAGAGAGACTATGGTAGAGCGGACAGATTTGACCTTAAGCCTTGTCTCCCAGTGGGGTGATGACAATCTGGTCTCCTTTAACGCCACCAAAACACAGGCGTGTCTTTTTACCGCTAAAAGGAGTCTTTTCGATCAGGCGCCTAATTTTCGGGGTGCGTCTGTTCCAGTGCCTGATCGCCTTGAGCTCCTAGGCATGGAGTTGACATCCAGTCTCAACTTCGGCGCCTCCATTGAGTACAAAGCCCAAATTGCGGCTAAAAAACTGGGCATCCTAAAAAAGGTGAAGCGATACTTTACGCCTGGACAGCTTTTAACCCTGTACAAAGCGCAAGTCCGATCCTGCATGGAGTATTGCAGCCACCTTTGGGATGGCTCAGCAAAGTATCAGCTTGCCGCGCTTGACTCGGTGGAACGCAGAGCCAAGAGGCTCATCGGCGACATTGAACTGGTGGATACCAAGCTTCACAGCTTGGCTCATCGCCGCAAGGTTGCCTGCTTGTCGGTCTTCTACAGACTGTATTTCGGTGAGTGTGCTCAAGAACTCCACGACCTCATCCCACCAGCCCCGTTCTACCATCGGACATCTAGATGCACTGCAGGTTACCATCCTTATCTTGTTGCCATTCCACCAATTCGCACCAAGTGCTTCCAAACTTCCTTCATAATGCGCACAGCGAATGAATGGAACTCACTACCTGCGTCTGTGTTTCCGAATGCATTCAACCCGAATCTCTTCAAAGTTAGAGTAAACAGGCTTCTTTTGGGTAAGCTCACTCCATCGTCGACTCTGTCTCTGTCACCTATGACTTAGACTAGAGTCAAGAGCAAACCCACCAAAAAAAAAAAAAACGCAATTTTTTAATGAAATCGGTTAAGCCGTTTAAAAGTTCTGGGCGTTTTACTGTTTGAATCGGGGTGTTTTCGCAAGATATCGTGACATAATTACGTGTTAAATAGATTGCCGATCGAAGCGTAGCTGCTATGTACTAGATACATTATGTACTAAATACAAATATGCCGACGGGGTTTTTTAACCGACTTCAAAAAAAGGGGGAGGTTCTCAATTCGTCGGAATCTTTTTTTTTTTATGTATGTTCCCCGATTACTCAAAGACGCCTGGACCGATTTCAAAAAATCTTCTTTTGTTTTGAAGGGTATACTTCCTAGTTGGTCCCATAGTCATCTGGTCAGGATCTGATGATGGGATCCTAGAGAAATCGAGGGAACTCCTCAAATATTATAGGCATTTATATAGTGATTTTGGTATTTTCACCAACAATGCAATCACTTGCACTCAGAAAGTATAATTTGGTGAAGTGGAACTGATGAAGAAGACCACAGATGGCCACTGAAACTCCTTAATGCTAAGTATGTCACGGGTATAAAATCTCTCGAATAGTTAACCGACAATGATTAAGCGAATACTTATAAATGAATGGTACTGATGAAAATGGTACCATTGAACTGTTCTGATGATGAAGCCGGAAGGTAGGCACTGGAACTCTGAAATAAAACAATGTATCCTAGTCGTGCTTGGGCTTATTGGAATTGTCATGAGATGTACTTTGGCCACAAATGATTATCATGTTAATTGGAGATACCTACCAAAACTAAAAAGAGAAAAATAAAAACTTTTTAACAAAAAATCAAACCGACTTCCAGAACAAAAAACTACAAACCAAAAAATAACTTTCTTTTCCGAAGTCGGTGTCGAAAAACTGAAAAAAAATGGGTACAAAAGACACCGACTTCGGAAAAGAAAGTTATTTTTTGGTTTGTAGTTTTTTGTTCTGGAAGTCGGTTTGATTTTTTAAATTTTGAAATTTTACGTGTTATTTCCTATTTTTTTAATTTTTTTATATTATTCCTTAATAAGAATATTAATTTGTTACAGATGAAACTACTGAAATGCTCGAGAAAAAGCCACCGTAAGTACAATATACGAGTATTATAACTTTGTAGTTTTAAGTTAATCTACCAACAATTAATGTCAAGTGATTGATGAAGCATGACGCAAGTATTATAATTGCTCATAGTTCTGTGAATCACTTACGTCAGAGTAACTCGGTTTAGACTTATTTTATCAACATTACGACGGGGGTTTTTAAAAGACCATAAAAAGCACATATTTTTGCACCTTTCATACTGGCATAGTTAAAAGTTTATTAAGACGACGACAGTCGCCAACGATCTTGAAGGAACAAAACGCGCCCTCGTTTAACACCGCGCGACCCAAAATTCAGTAGTTTTTTGTACTTTTCTTATTATTCTATGACTTTAAGAAAAAGCCTCTGATCAAAATGTAGATAATTCAATTATCTTTCATTAAAATACACCCGGCGGTTTCGTGCGATTGTTGTTTTTTTGTCCGTATTAGACTTAACTTTACAAATGAATTACACTATGTTATACGAATAAAACTCGAATTATTAAGATTTTTTTCTAACTAATGTAATTTTTTTTTTTCAAAAGATTATGTCTAGCCGTGATTCTCATTTTAAAATCACCAACCAGGGGAATCAGCGCCTTAATAATCCCGCGATAATACCCCGTAATATCGGGATCTCTGGCTCTCGCATGGCGATGACCATTAAAATTAGGCGGCAGAACTGTTTTTAACCCCCGACGGAAAGTGTCTGTCTGTGGCATCATAGCTACTAAACGGATGAATCGATTTTGATTTAGTTTTTTTTATTTGAAAAATGATTTCGTCGAGTGTTCTTAGCTATGTTTGATGATAAAAAAATCATAAAAATAATTAAAAAAATCGAAAAAACCGACTACTTAAGAAGTGAACTAAAAAGACAGTCGGAGGATACATATTCGCGAGCTGGCTGACCAAAACCAGATGTGTCATCATCATTATCCTTTTTAATGTTCCCACTGCTGGGACACAGGCTCTCAGTGAGAGGGATAGGCCACCACGCGGGCCCAGTGTGTGTTGGTGGATGTCACATGTCTTAGAAGTTTTCGTTCTAGGACATGCCGGTTTCCTCACGATGTTTTCCTTAACCGTCAAACATGTGTCTTTCGTTTATTAAAAACAAAAAAAAATGTTAATATAACTGGTGACAGGTATAGATGTAGATGTATCTCTGCCCAACCCTTTGGAGAATATTAGCGTGTTGTTATGATATAAACCCAAGCCTTTTTCAAGCAGGTTGATACTACAAAACACAACATACTACGACCCTGACATACTCCTTTGGCTTCGTTCACGTTCATTATAATCTAGTCTTACACGCAAACCTGTTATGTGTACTACCACGGGCACCCAACGCGAAAAAGGAAAATTTGGTTCAAATAAATTGCACTAGATGGCGTGATATGCTTCGATTTGTTATTGAATTTTGTGAAATATTAAGGTTTTCTTGAGACGTTCAAAATGTGTGTTTAATTCTACTCCTAAGCACAAAATTAAGGAATATTGGGCTTCTAATTCACATTTTAAAGATTATTCGAATGGATCATTTAAAATTGATTCCAATAGATGACGCGGTTATAAATTTCTGAGGTATCGCCTCGATTTTTTTATTTGTTTTTAACCACATTTTGGTACAATGAAACTGTAAAAACGAGCAGAAAAAAAATGCAAGTCGTCGCTGTATCAAAAAAAGTATTCACGAACCGAGTAAACCCCTGCTTTTCACGAGCTGAAAGACGCGATCTGGATTTCCGTCTATGTGATTGGTCAATTGATGGCGGTCAAGCCCTTTGTCTTGCCGAATTCACTTGTGCAATTAGGCAGCAGGTTTCCTCACTATGTTTTCCTTCACCGTTTTCAGCCATGTCCAAGATCAATTTAGAAAGTACTTACATGTAATTGAGAAAGTCACATTGATGCTTATTCGGATTTGAATCCACGACTGAAATACATACACATGTGTACCGTTATTTATAGATTCATAAATCTTCTTTATATATAAAACAAAGTCAGGTTAGTAACATAACCATTTATAACTCGAGAACGGCTACACCGATTTTCATGATCTTTGATTTGTTGGATTTATCTCCGCCCCGAATAACAGAATAATAAAATATCAGAAATATTAACGAAAAACAAAATTATGAAGAAAGTTAATTTTTTCATACGTTTTGCGAACACGGCGCCATCTCTGATACGTGACAGAAACAAAACACGGACCAAACGTTGTATACTAGTTCCGGTATTGCCGTTAGATGGCGTTGTGATAATTCTGAAATTCAAAACAAAGTCGGGTACAGTTACACTTTTTTCCCATTCATTTGTTTGTGGTTGTACGAAGTTCGCCGGGACAGCTTGTTATATCATAATTATGAAAATACTTCGCTACTGATTTATTGCACTCAATCGATATTGTTATCTGATGATAGCTAGTCAATGAGCCGAAACTATCTTTCTTGTTACGAGAGATAATGTTTGAAGCCGATTGTCTAGGTATGCGTATGCGCATAGCAACTATTATAGCATGATTATTACACCTGTATCCTTCGAAGGGATTGGAAGATGTGTATGAGAAGCTCGTGGCTAAGGCTTAGCACGCATTGCGGTTTTTCATCATCATCATTTCAGCCGAAAGACGTCCACTGCTGGACATAGGCCTTCCCCAGGCGTCGCCACATTGACCGATCCAGCGCATTCCCGGAACCTTAACCAGGTCATCGGTCCACCTAGTGGGAGGCCTAACGTATCGTCTTTCGGTTCGCGGTCGCCATGCCAGAACTTTTTATCCCCCAAAAACACCAAAAGGAAAAATTACTTTAATTTTTTTTTTCTTTTGTAGTGTTTTTATTGTAAAAGTGCTCGAAATGAATACTATAACTATACTATAATTGAAATAGCAGCATGTATTTGATACAATACTAAAAGTTTGCTATGAAAATAGAGATAGGAGCTCTGGTTTTCGTAAATAAAAACTACAGGCGCTTTGTACTGGATTAAATTAAATTCCGAAGTATTGGTGGACCGGTATCAAATAAGGAGTACCCATACTATCAAATAAAATTTTAAAACTTACGGCACTGTTTTATTTCATGCTATATAATTTATCTAGCATATAGTAGACACGCTTCGATCGAAAACCTAATGAACACGTAATTATGACACGATATCTTGCGAAAACACCCCGATTCAAACAGTAAAACGCCCATAACTTTTGAACGGCTTAACCGATTTTCATCAAACAACTCGATAAAGTCATCAAAATCGGTTCATCCGTTTAGGAGCTATGATGCCACAGCCAGATACACAAATACACACGTCAAACTTATAACACCCCTTTTTTTCGTGGGGAGTTAACAAATAGAAAATTTGTTAAAATTGAGAGTTTAGATCCCTTCATCACTGCCTGCTTTTTGCTATTGTTGTGATCATTCTACCTGGATGCAGCAGCTGAATAGCAGTATTTAACATGGAACATCATACTGCTGAACTTATCCCAATTTATTAAAGAGCGGTACAAAACACAGACATAAATCGAATTAGATAACGCAAGTCCCTCCATCTGTATGAAACCAAGCGTACCACTTTTTACCTTTTTCTATACAGTTTTTACAGCTCAATAGGGCAAAAAAAGGTATTTTGTAGATTTCGGTGTATTACCGGAGTAGATTATGCTAAATGAAAGCTCAAATTACGATCATTGATTGTAATTTTACTCCGTTTTTTGGCACGCGAAGTATGTACAATCGGCCAAAGCTATATCTGACCACCGTAAGGACTATTTCTGCTTGCAGGGCTCACCCGCTAAATTAACGCCGACTTATACTCATCAACCAATAGCATCGCAGCATCGGTTGACTGTTTCTCTAGTACCTGTCAGCCCCTTGTTTTTATAATTAAAAAAACGGCAAAAAAAACAAATAAGTAATTTCCTATGGTCGACGCAAAAAGGGCGGACGCAGCTATGCTCATCTTGTGCACGGGATTTTGTTTTCAAAGTGATCAGATATAGCTTTGGCCCATAGTACATACAATCACGTCAACTAGTTAGATTTATATCTGTGGCACAAAATGTCTTCTACCAGGTTCTCCACTCCTAATTACGAAATCTCATAGTGATTTAACTAATCACGGCTTACAAAGTATATAATAGATAAAATGAGTAAATGAATGTGACCTTTGCGCTTTTGTAAACATATCAATTTGTTTAAAAGATAAGCCGTCTAGCAGGTAAAGTGTGATGATAATTATGTTTATTTCTATATTAATCCTTGTTAGTTAACCTCTTGTGTCTGCATGCTCTACATTTAAAAGAACCTTAACAAAAAGATTGTGAGTTTGTTCAGAAGTGTAAGGTATTCTCAGGAGCCACCATACCTATTTGAAAAAATCTTTCACCATTTGAAAGGTATTTTATTCCAGATGGTAAATCTATACTCTATACCAATATTATAAAGAAGATTTGTATTTTTGTATGTAACGAATAAACTTAAAAACTACTGGTCCGATTTAAAAAATTCTTTCACCGTTGGGAAGCTACAATATCCCCGGGTGACATAGGCTACTTTTACCCCTGTATTCCCACGGGAACGGGAACTACGCGGGTGAAACCGCGAGGCGTCTGCTAGTACTTTATAATTCTGCATATCTCTTTAACCATTTAACAAACCTCGTTTACTCACAAATCAGCTTGCAGAATCTTTATCTCTGTCATTGAACACTTAAGACAAACGGATAGAACGATTGTCTTTTAATACATTTGATTTTAAACGTTAACTCAACGTGATAGAGTTGGTATTGGTTCAATTGTCTGTTGTGACGCGATACTATGATCTAAGTAGCGTAATCAGTTTAGTGATGGGCTGTTGTCTATGGAGAATGTCGATGTTTGTCTATTTTAAAGTTAGTACCTGGGCGACCGAGCTCTGCTCGGGTGAAAATAGAGAAAACGACGGTTTCTAAAAATGAAATCTAGCTAGATCGATATATCGCCCCCGAAACCCCCTGCATAATAAATTTCATGAAAATCGTTGGAACCGTTTTCGAGATTCAGGTTATATACATATATATATACAAGAATTGCTCGTTTAAAGGTATTAGATGTGACACATTGACGCGCGCCATAAGATTTTTGAATATTATATCGAGGGAGTTAGATATAATTCACTGTAGCCTGATGAAGTTCACAAGAGTAGCACTGAAGTGCATTGAAAATGTTGAAAAATTATTTTAATTGATTTTTTATTTAGATTATAATGGTATTTGAATTATATTTTATTGTTGTTTAATAATATGACAAATGGATTTTAATTGAATTTTGATTTGGATTATAATGGTATTTAATTGTGTTTTTATTGCGTTTAATTGTATTAATAATTGTATGATTGATTGTATTTTAATTGATAATTGTAATGTCCTAATATCTTTGTAATAGTAACATCGCATTGGCGATATAGCTGTTAAGGTGTTACTTACATATTTTTTGAATAAATAAATAAACATATATCTAAGCAGAGGCACACCTATAGGCTATACTCAGACTATTTCATATCATCAATTGCATGTTACGAGTCTTCGTAGATTTCATACAAAAAAAAAAGAATTTTGTTAAAAAAATAGCCTTTTCCTTAAGTTTGTCGTATTCCATTACTTCCCAGAATTTGGTTCTTATTAGCGACACTATCGAATGGTGTAATAATACAGCATGTGCTTTTTTTTTTAAATATCAACGTGTTCGGGATATTGACTGTTGAGGAATATTGATTTTTCAAAGATTCAATGATGTGGTTTTAGTTTTCATCAAAATCGGTCTCGTGACTCCTTTGAGTGTTTTCCGCTATTCATCATAGTTTTGGATTTGGCCATCCACCACACTTAAAAATCCGTTGTGCAAACAATCGCGGATCAAAACAACAGGGCATTATTTGCAGTAGGTCCTAAACTAGGTTTTTTTTCTTCTCCCTAAGTATTGCCCTGTTTCGTTTGTTCCACGATTTTTTAGCCACCCTGCATAAATATTGCCCTGTTTCGCTTGTTCCACGATTTTTTAGCCACCCTGCATAAGGATATGCTGGATGGGCCCATTCCCTCTCTCACAGAGAGTAGGCCTGTGTCCCAGCAATGTGAACATTAAGATGCTGATGATGTGGACGATGATGATGATGCTGGATATGATAGTATTTTAATAAATTTTAGGATTGGATTTTAATAATCCCCATGCTTTGCAATCACATGTCTATCCTTGATAATGCGCACGGCAAAAGAGTGGAACTCACTGCCTGCATCTGTGTTTCCGAACGCATACAACCCGAATCTCTTCAAAGTTAGAGTGAACAGGCTTCTTCTGGGTAAGCTCACTCCATCGTCGACTCTTGTCTCTGTCACCTATGACTTAGACTAGAGTCAAGAGCAAAGCATCATTAAAAGAAAAATGTCTGAAACTGCAAAAGTTAACTTACTATTTGCCTGTCATCTTTTATATGAAAAATTATGTCAACTCATCCCATTATAGAAAAAAGATAGATTTTCCAGTTCCCTTGCTTTTTAGATTATCATAAAAATATTTGAAAAGTTTGTAGAACCGAGATATTTCGTGGTTCAAGAAAGATAAGGTCAAAACCCCTTTCAAATAAGAAAAACCGGTACATATTGCCATTTCAATTTAATAAAATGCCACAAGTAATGTAAAAGCTGAAACCTTAAAGCTGCAAATATACCGTTATGTAACATACTTTTTACTTAAATTGATAATGGTGACAATAAATTTAGTCTTTTTATGCATGAATTTTTTCATCTAAAAGAATGTTCCAACGCATCGTCTTCCCGTTCGCGGTCGCCATTCCAGAACTTTTCGGCCCCATCGGCCATCCGTTCTGCGAGCAATGTGCCCTGCCCACTGCCATTTAAGTTTTGCAATTCTTCGGGCTATGTCGGTAACTTTGGTTCTCCTGCGGATATCCTCACTTCTGATGCGATCACGCAAGGAAACTCCGAGCATAGCCCTCTCCATTCCGATGCGTTGGAACGCCTCCCACTAGATGGACCGATCACCTGGTTAAGGTTGCGGGAAGGCGCTGGATGGGAGACGCACGGGGTCGGTCAATGTGGTGTAGCCTGGAAGAGGCCTATGTCCTGCAGTGGATGTCCTTCAGCTGAAATGATGATAAAAATGATGAATAAGAATGTTAGTCTTTTTTTTTGTTTCTGAGGGATACTTTCAAAAAGCGTCGTTACGCTTTGGAAGTTGAAAAAGGGGTGAACTCCAGCTTTTAGCGAAAAAACCAGGACGTGTGGGATTTTTACCCCATTAAAACCGCTCCGGTGATCATCATCAGCACATCCAATCTCTTAAAAGACCACCCCGAAACCCCCTCTGCGCAAGACCTGTTAGGGCACATTCCTGGGGACAAAATATTAGCCTGCAACTGTGTCTTTGTCAGAAAAAGGCCTCTTCTTATACAGAGAAGGATCGCCCATTATTTGAATAAGTACATTCAGTGAAAGTTTACATCATGTATGTATATATGTGTTCCCTGAACCTTAACTATGTCGTTGTTTCACCGTATCGAAATATCGATTTTTTTTCGAATTTTGTAGTCTCTTAATTTTTCTTTAAAAACAAATACTCACTCCCGTTCGTTGCATGTAAATTAAACCAGGCTCCCACTAGATTGGCGTACCAAAGGACCACGCGAAATATCCCATAAAACTTAGTGCGTTCTGTGCAGAAAAACATCGACAAATTAAACTAGCCCGCCCTCCCATCACTAGAGCTCTTCCATTCAAGGTATCTCGTCGCCTCTACGGCAGTCGACACGCGCGCCCGCGGGCCACCAGTCGTTATGCACCGCGAAAGTTGCCGAACTCGTCCGAAGCGATTCGGAACACTTTCCAAATTCAAAATGCTCTGATTTTCGCGTTAAAGTGTCTGTGATTTTTATCAACTGTCAGAATCAAACGGTGTGAGCTGTGTTCTTTTTTCGAATCGTATACGAATTTTGTTCTTGTACTGTTTTTTTTAGTTTCTTTTCTTGTAAGTTTTTTGCGCGACTTCAGTGTCAAGTCGAAGTTAAAGTTGCTAGAAGTGGTTTCTGTTAAGTTTTTAAGTAATCAAAGGTTCTGCGTAATTCTGCATCTGTTTGTATTAAGTGAAAGTTATCGAAAACGGTAGATTAGAAGCGGTAACTGGTTACAACTTAACGAATCGGTCCAGTTTCACTAAATTTATTATGTGTTACGAATTAGTGGTAAATTGGGTGGGAAATAATGCTTGTTACAGACATGATATGTTTTTATTACAATACTAGCGGACGCCTCGCGGTTTCACCCGCTTAGTTCCCGTTCCCGTGGGAATACAGGGATAAAAAGTAGCCTATGTCATCCGGGGATAAAGTAGCTTCCCAACGGTGAAAGAATTTTTGACATCGGTCCAGTAGTTTTTAAGTTAATTCGTTACATACAAATCTTTCCTCTTTAAAATATTATAGTATAGACAATGAAGACGTATTAAGCAGTCTATAATGTCGTCACTGCTGGGACACAGGCTTCCCCTCCAGTCAGGGAATTTACTTGTACATATCCTGGGTCAAGGTGCAGCGGTGTCCAATGGCCGCGACTTACAAGTTGTAGGACGTGGTTTCCAACTCAGGCAGGCGTTTTACTTTGTGTAAATAATTTAATCTCCACTGCTCTCAAAACGGGGAAGGAAAACATCGTGAGGAAACCGGCATGACTTAGAACCAACAATTTGAAGAAAATTGACATCCACTAACCCGCACTGAGCACAGAGAACGTTGGCCTGCACGCACAGCGGACCAAATGGGTCTAAGTTCGGAAAAAGAGTCCTTCTTTTCTATCTATCCCGGGTCACAGAATCAGGATTTTAGTCGGTTGAAGACCGTCGAACCCTCCGTTCTCCAAACGGAAGGTATTCATGAGGATTTCTTCACAAAAAATATATCTCCTATCGAGTCCTATCTGTGAACGGGAGGTGAAACAGCGTTACATACAGCCTGCAACACTGTGTCAACCTCGTGGGCTCTTTGAGGATTGGTAGATTTCAAATGTCATCGAATTGTTGGTTCTAGTTCTAGGATATGCCAGTTTCCTCACTAAGTTTTGAGAGCAGTGATGACGAAATAAATATCACAAAGTAAATATCACAAAGTAATTCACCTGGCTTGATTTGAACTAGGGTTGCCAGATCGTCGGGATTCCTCTGGATTCTCCCGACATTTTAAAGTTAAAGGATCTCGAGATTCCCGACATAACTCAAAATTGCCAGACAAACAAGTTCTCGGCAAGTTCTTTCTTTCAGATCCTGTGTGTTATTAATTCCTGTAAGGTGTGAAACCATACTGTCAGTAATGTTGCTAAATAATTATATACCACAGAAAGAATTAAAGGAGGGGGAGGAGCTCGTGGCTAAATAATAACAGCCGCACTGGTCGATCATCAAGGTTAAGCAACGCTTGCCGAGGTCGGTCCGTGGATGGGTTACCATTTCAACATACCGAGTTTCCTCAGTGCCTCGGCAAGCACGTTAAGCCGTTGGTCCCGGTTGTCATTTGAAGATCTTTGACAGTCGTTCGTTACGTGTAGTCAGAAGCTTGAGATCTGACACCAGTCTAGCCAAGAGGTATCGTGTTACCCAGTTACTGGTTGTGGAGGTCAGGTAGGCAGTCGCTCCATGTAAGACACTGGTACTTAGCTGAATCCGGTTAGACTGGAAGCCGACCCCAATGAAGTGCTCTTTCATATTACCTAATAAAAACCGAGTTAGTAATAAAACTGAACTTTGAAGTAAATCGTTTGAATTTTAAATCTTTTCCAAATACTACACCTACTAAATTGATGAACTCTGTAAACTCCTCCAATGCTAGATATTGTGGCAACCTAAAAGTTAAGTGTACTTAAATTAGTTATGTTGCATGAATATTACAATTTTTCGCCCGACAACAACCTCAAAAGCCCGACATTTTCAAAATTTATCCAGATTGTTTTCGTCTTCCGATCTTGCAACTCTAGTTTGAACCCACGAATAACCTGCCGCAATTCGGGGCAATTGCCACCAATGCTCTAACCTGAACATATAATTACTCGTTTAAAACCTTGCAACCTTGAGAAAAGGGCTTGCGTTTATGTATGTGTGTATGTAACCTTGCAACCAAAAATATCACTTATTCAAAGGCATCATTGACGTATGGTAAAACCCATACTTATTTCTGCTGCCAAACAGCGTGGCTGTGTTCCGGTTTGAAGGGTATGGGTGCCGGTGTAGTTACAGGTAGTCGAGACATTTCAACTTTTTCTCTGGCGTGGCAAAGCATCTGCGATCCTGATAACATTATAAAATCTATTCCCGTACCCAAGAAAACATTGTCAAAAACCCTCCTTTAGGAGACGGGTACAAAAAACTTGTCAAAATTTAGAGTTATCACACGTGTTTTAACGTTCCTTAAAACCTTGGAACCTGGCATTCTGTAGTCGCCTTGTTATCCGTCGAATAACATAAGCAAATCCATTCATCATCATCTTCCTGCCCTTGTCCCATGTTACTTGTGGTCGGCGCAACACGTTTTCTTCTTCCACACCGTCCTGTCCCCCGTCACGCTATCACTGACTCCCTGTTCTTTCATATCACTCCTCACACAGTCCATCCATCTTTTCTTTGGCCGTCCCCTCCCTCTCCATCCATCCACATTTATATTCATAACTCTTTTAGTAACATGCGCTTCATCCCTCCTCATCACATGACCATACCAGGACAAACGGTTTCGTTTCAACTTTTCTGTCACTGGCGCCACTTTCAAACTTCCTCTAATATAGTCATTTCTCACTTTATCCATTCTCGTCACTCGGCACATCCATCTCAACATTCTCATCTCTGCTACATGCAATCTCTTTTCATCCATCTTTTTCACAGCCCAACATTCTGATCCATACAGTACGACAGGTCTAATCACGGACTTGTAATTCGCAAATCAAGCAAATCCATTCAAATAGCATAAAACTTAACAATCTGTTTTCGTCATCGACAGAGACCAAGCTAGTTACTCGTATCAATGTTCATTCCTTCTCTGAATGAGAAGCTTTTGAAGTGCGATAGTTCTATATTGATGTTTACCAAATATGATCCTTAAACGGATCAAATTGCTCAGAATTTCCGCTTTTAAAAATGCCTCAATTATCCTAGCTTATTTAAATGGTTATTTTCTTCTCTTACTTTCCTCCTGCCACAAAATTTCCTCATTTTTCTATTACAACCAACTTAATTTTCCGGTTTGATACGGTACCTGTAAATGTGCGAAGTCCGACCGCACTTGGCCAGTTCTTTCTTTCTTTTCTATTCTTATTGATTTATAACTCTTGTCACCTGCGTCTGATTCAATGATTTGTTTCAATTCGCTATTGAAATCAAAATGAGTAAGGCTGATTGTGTCTTTAACAATTGAACTCGTGTGTGTATCAATTGAATCGTCATTGTCATCACCAGATGACATGTCAAAAATGGGGCTGACAGTCACTTCGCCCGCTCTAGGTGAACCGGGCGGGCGTGTCAGACTTTTACTGACTAAACCTCACCTGTGTTCCTTCAGTTGCTTGTGCCAGGGCCGCGGTAATTCTCTTTCAAATTTATCCGCGACCCAGACAGGCATCGGCCTTAACGGATCCCGTCAGTTTTGCTGACATCTCTTTAACGTACACTACGCGCCGTCGAATCGGGCCTGGTCTTTATCGGACGGCGAGACCCATTACTCGCCGTCCGCAAGCCCGTCTGATTACCTGAAATGACTATTGTTAGAGAAGTACGGGAGAAGATGACGTTTTACGCCGACCACAAACAAATTAGGATGAGAAGAAGGAAAAAATTATGTTGAGGAAAATATGAGGTAGATTCAGGGGTCAGGCATCACAGTAACTAGTTAAAACAATCGCTCCTGATATTGCCTTCTCTATCTACCCGATATGACGATTGATGGACAAGTGTGAGCGACGATGACATCTTACGCCGACCACAAACAAATTGGGATGAGGGGAAGAGAATAATGATGTTTATGGTAGGTTCAGGGTCATCATCATCATATCAGTCGAAAGACGTCCACTGCTGGATATAGGCCTCCCCCAAGCGTCGACACATTGACCGGTTCTGTGCATCTCGCATCAAGAGGAACCCCGCACCTTCACCAGGTCATCGGTCCACCTAGTGGGAGGCCTTCCAACGCAAGTCTTCCGGTTCGCGGTCACCACTCCAGAACCTTTCTGTCCCATCGGTCATCCGTTCAGCGAGCAATGTGCCCTGCCCACTGCTTCTTAAGTTTGGCACTTAAGTTCGG
The DNA here is from genome assembly GCA_964057195.1 of Orthosia cruda. Taxonomy (NCBI): domain Eukaryota; kingdom Metazoa; phylum Arthropoda; class Insecta; order Lepidoptera; family Noctuidae; genus Orthosia; species Orthosia cruda. The sequence goes on along the minus strand of OZ059852.1, from coordinate 1,968,728 downwards.
GCTATGTCGGTAACCCTGGTTCTCTTGCGGATCTCTACATTTCTGATTCTGATCTGATTAAGTATACTCCGAGCATAACCCTCGCCATTGCCCGTTGGGTGTCGGTAAGCTATCTGATGAGGCCCATTGTAAGTAAGTGTTGCAAAATGATAAAACAAGAGGTACTAAAGACATCGACTTCCGAAAGGAAAGTTATTTTTGCTATTTTTTATGTTTTGCTTTGAAAGTTTTATTGTTTATTTTACCCAACTGCAAGGAAAGGGTTATGTTTTTCGTGCATATCTTGTATGTTTGTATGTATGTAATATTATTTATTTCCTCATATCTTGCAAATAACTACACGGATTAACAAAATTAAGTTATCGTAAGGTTCTTAAGGATCTTAAGAGTAATTCGTAAAAAAATTACCTACAACTAAAAAGAAGTAATAAAAAAAGTTAATAATATCAAAAAAAAACCCGACTGCACTAAAAGATGTAAACAAGAAGAAAATCATGTCGGAGGATACATCTGGTTTTGGCACAGTAAAAATATGTTTCTTGTTTACGTCTTTTTAGTTCACTTTTCAAGCAGTCGGGTTTTTTCTTCCTGTGTTGTTTTTTATTATTTTAATTTTATCTTTAATAATTGATACTGTTTCAAATACCGGATCGACCCTCCGGGCCTCTACGGGATTGTAACGACCATAATTTATCGGTGTATAAGTATCGCTCCTCATGGAAGCTCCATGTAAGATACTGATATAAAACATTATCCGGTTAGACTGGCTGCACCACGACATATTTGTGAAAGGGTAGGCAGATTGACGCGTAGAATCTATTTTTATACGACTTCAAAAAGGAGGAAATTAACAATTCGACGGTTTTTTTTTAAATATTTATTACCTCTGAAGTTTTTACTAGGTGAACCGATTTTGATGATTCTTATTATATTTGAAAGCTGGTGCTTCTCATGTGGACCCATTTAAATCTGATCGCGATATGATGAAGAACTTCGGTGGTATTAATAGAACTCTTTAATAAATTACCGCAAATCTCTCAGGATTACTGAAACGCATAGTTACGTTCAAGTTTTATGTTATTCGGGTACTTAATCTATTTTGGCATAACTGTGGGAACTATAGATGTACCACAAATAAATAGTGTTTTTTTTTTATTCAAAAAAGTACAGCCGACTTCCAAACACAAACAGATCGATTTCGGAAGTCGGTGTTCCTGTTTTTGTTTCTTCGTTTTTTGACACCGTCTTCCGAAATTGAAGTTATTTTTCACTTTGTAGTGTTTTTTTATTTGGAAGTTGGTTGTATTTTTTTGTAAAAAAGTTTTTAATGCACAAAGGATTGGAAGCCGATCACAACGCAGTTATGGAGGCAGACAGAATGGCTCGTAAAGACTATTTCTGATGCACGTATACAAGATGCGAATAGTACTGTTAACCGTACCATAACAAGTTATCCTTGAATATAAATCGCGTGAGTCAAGGATGTTGGTTGTTACGGACAAAGCGTTCATAATGGACCTAAAGAACTCGATTCGTCCAATGTTGAGGCTGAACGTAATATCTTCCAGCTAGATATATTGTAGAGATCCTATTCATACTAAGGACGTCTATTTTAAGTCTTCTTCATGTCGATGGTACAGACTAAGGAGATGTTTCAGAAATGTATGGAGCCTGGGCAAGCACAATGTACACTTTATGTAAAAATCGCTGTATAATATAGTAACCGTTTTTTGACCGACTTTCCAAAAAGGAGGAGGTTCTGTGTTCGACTTCATGTATGTTTTTTTTTTTGTGTATGTTCACCGATATCTCCGTCAATTGTGGACGGATTTTGAAAATTCTATTTTTGTTTGGTAGAGTATGTTCCGAAATTGGTCCCATTTTAATTTGGTGAAGATCTGATGAAGAACTTCGGTGATATTCAACATAACTCTTCAATAAATAACGGTAAATCTCTCGGGATTGCTGCAAACACATGTCTGTTTATTGTTTATACCATTTTATAACATAACATCACGCCAGTACGCTCTAAAGGGGTAAGCAGATGTGTACAGTTGATACACTCTCATTTCACCGGTTATGTTAAATTTTCATGGTATTCGGGTAATGTATTCTGGCATTATAAGTACCTCATTAAATGCAAGTTGCTTAATAGGTACAACAAAAAAGTGAAAAATAAAAAACTTTTTTACAAAAAAATACTACCGACTTCCAACTAAAAACACTACAAAGTGAAAAATTACTTTCTTTTCGAAGTCGGTGTCCGTAACGAAAAAAATTGGTACCTACCAAAGGCACCGACTTCGAAAAGAAAGTTATTTTTCACTTTGTAGTGTTTTTAGTTGGAAGTCGGTAGTATTTTTTTGTAAAAAAGTTTTTTTATTGTTAATTTTCTTTAATTTAATTTCTTTTCAATGTACACTCAAAATAAATTTGTCAGTAGAGCAACACAACGTACCATTAAACATGGTGGATCAGATCAGCAGACTTAGCAGTATGTAGTTTTGTTTGTTCCAGAATTAAACACGGCAAAGTTCTTAATTGCTAAGTTTCAACTATTGACGTTCGATAAATTCTTAGGAATCGGGAACTACCAAACGGATTTTATTACTTCTTGTGAATGAGGTCTGTGTTAAACGTATCACGGGTTTTTTGAGACCTTATTATAACAGATCTGCATTAATTGTAGTGGTCAAGAAAGTTTTGTCAAAAACTTACAAAACAAGTTCTCTAATACTTTCGAAGGTTAGAAGTTAATTACTGAATGATTTTGCTAATCGTGCCGTTCGATGCAGGGAAGCTTTTTCATTGATATTCGCCGAAAAGTATATCAATTAATTAAAAATACCAAAATCGCTATATATCGCCTATAATATTAGAGGAGTTCTCTATTTCTCTGGGATGCCATCATCAGATCCTGGTTTCTTTATCATGGTACCACCCTAGGGATATCTCCTTTACAACAAACAACATATTCGCGAGCTGGCTGACCAAAACCAGATTTATCCTCCGACTGCACAGCATGATTTTCTAGTCTTTTTAGTTCGCTTTTTAAGCAGTCGGGTATTTTGATTTTTTTAATTAACTTTTTTTATTTACAACTTTTTAGTTATTTTTTTTTATTAGGTACATATAAGGGTTATATATTTTTGAAATCGCCTCTTAAAACCCTTTATTTTGATACCCCACACAATGGATATGAAAGAAAAAAAAACCCCACAAAATGTCGCCCAAAAGCCGCCACTTTTTTTCCAATTTTTATGTAGCCCGTGACACTCGCAGGGTTAAAACGAATTGATTGACGTAAGAATCATCAACATCGGCCAACGCGTTTGGTCTCTGGAACGCCACATAGGAACAAACATATATACATACATACATAGACTGATAAAAACATTACCCTCCTTCGGCAGTCGGGTAAATATATATATACGGTCGAATTGAGAAACCTGCAAATTTATTTGAAATCGGAAAAAAATATATATGAAAAGCCTGAGTTTATTTATCTCAGGCTTTTCATATATATTTTTTCCGATTTATAAATCAAGTCATCCTTGGGTTTGAAATTGTTGTTGGCTTGTACTTTGTAGGTAAACAAATGTGTTTACCAACATTCACTAACCTTGAAATACAGATCCTGACGTAACACTTATGCATCCGGATATCGTAAATAACAAATGGAAAACCCTAGATTGTATTAATGTTTGAAATAATGACGTTAAACCTGTTTCTTTAGAAAAAAAACAATACTTGTCTGTGTAGGACAGCTCATCTTGTACTTGTATGAATGAACGTGTTTCGGGAAATACGTTGTACCTCATCGTCTCGTCATAATTAATTATTTACGAGCCAATATTAATTTTATTAAGAGGAAATGGCGTCGCAGACATCCACTGAATATCGTAAGTAAAAAGCCGTAATTCGAGGTTTGGCTCTCGACTATTTCCTCCTCCAATATTGGACCAATTTAAAAGATAACTGAAAAAGAAAGACATACACTATGCCCCTATGTTTCCTTTATTGATGATACGTTATTTTTAGAAGCACTAGAACCCTCAAATAAAAAACACCGGCCAAGTGCGAGTCGGACTCGCGCACGAAGGGTTCCGTACGATTATCGCAAAAAACCGCAAAATATCACGTTTGTGGTATGGGAGCTCCACTTAAATATTTATTTTATTCTGTTTTTAGTATTTGTTGTTATAGCGGCAACAGAAATACATCATCTGTGAAAATTTCAACTGTCTAGCTATCACGGTTCATTCGATACAGCCTGGTGACAGACATACAGACAGACGGACAGACAGACGGACCGCGGAGTCTTAGTAATAGGGTCCTGTTTTTACCCTTTGGGTACGGAACCCTAAAAATGCTCAAGATTGCGCTGTCAACAGAGGCCTAGTGTACAAATTTGACAACTATAAATGAAACAAGTAAAATTTCAATATTTCAAAAACCCCCCGACACATTTATCTTGCAAAAACATCCCGATTCAAACAGTAAAACGCCCATAACTTTTGAACGGCTTAAACCGGTTTTATTCAAACATAGCTAAGAACACTCTCGACACAATCACCTTTCAAACAAAAAACTAAATCAAAATCGGTTCATCCGTTGAGGCGCTATGATGCCACAGACAGACACACAGATACACAGCAACACACGTCAAACTTATAACACCCCTCTTTTTCCGTCGGGGGTTAAAAAGAAAAACATAGGGGGACAGTATATATCTTTCATTTACAGTTTATGGAATATCTTTTAAATTGGTCCAATATTGGAGGAGGAAATAGGCGAGAGCCAAAACTCGAATTACGACTTTTTATTAAGGAAATTCAGTTGCATCTGTCTGCACGCATTTCCTCTTAATACTCCATCGATGCCTCAGAACACATATTAAGCCGTTGATCGCCGGCAGTTGTTTGAAGATCTTTGACAGTCGTCACGGGTAGTCAGAGCCTAAAATCTGTCACTATCGTCTTACCAATGGGTATCGTGTTACGTAGTCCAGCAACCCAGTAAGGGTTGTGGAGATCAGATAGGCAGTCCCTCCATGTAAAACACAAGAAGACAGCTGAATCCGGTTAGACTGGAAGTTGACCACAACATAGTCGGAAAAAGCTTAGGGAGATAGATTGATACTGTCTCTACTTCTCTTGTTATATCCATAAACCCCTCGCAACCAGACCGACTGGGAGTCTCATCATCACCATCATCATATTGTCAGCCGAAAGATGTCCGCTGCTGGACATAGGCCTCCCCCAAGCGTCGCACATACGGGTATTTGATACAAAAAACTGGCCAAAACCTTTTTTTTGGTAATTTTGGGTCAATTGTGCCTCCTAGTTATTTTTCATATTAATTTTAGTATAACCCAATCATTTCTATACCCTTTTCTCCAAAGGGACTTACGTGTGAAATAAAATCGAAATAAAATAAAACATTATTTTCTATTTCAAGCATTATGGTGATTTATTTGTACAATAACTAATAAAAAAAGCATTTAAAAATACACAATGATTTAAAAATAACGCTTACTTTTTACATAACCTTACAAAATACATAAATGAAAAGCTATGTACAAACTGTAACTGTTTTTTTTTCGAAAAAAACCTATTTTTGTTCAGAGGCTATAATTCATAGGGGCGGAAAAAGCCGAAGGTTTTTCTCTTGATATGAAATCTAGAAGGTTCAAAGAACACGATTATGTATAAACTTTAGCTTAACTATGTTTATCTGATACTTAATTTGACGAAGGAAACCTATTTTACGTGTTTTTTTTTGCATAAAAATACTCATGACTTTATGGTACAATTAAAGAATGAAAAAGTGATCCTAACAGTAGCACAATAGATTCAAAATAAAGTTCATACCTGTGCCTGAAGATTCCATGATGGTTTTTGGGGTTTGCACTAAACACAACAGTATGATTAGTCTTAAACAGCAATTGAAATTTGCGAGCGCCGAGAAAACAAACGTGTCACTAGCACAACAGATGAGTTCCGACTGACGTTGAGGGCGCATGGAGCGCTCTAGCCCCTTCTGGGTACCGGTTTCTTAATGAATAGAGTGTCCCATTGTTAAAACATAACAAAGGATAGCTGCGCGGTTACTTTTGTAAAAATGACTTTTGGCCAGTTTTTTGTATCAAATACCCGTATGTGCGTCGCCACGTTGATCGGTCCCGTGCATTTCGCATCGGAAGGCCTTCCAACGCAACGTTTTCCGTTTCGCGGTCGCCACTCCAGAACTTTTCTGTCCAATCGGCCATCCGTTCTGCGAGCAATGTGCCCTACCCATGCTGTATGGGGACCTGAGTGCGAATCTTCTTCATATCATCTTCTGCATAGTGCATCCATCGTATTCTTCTGTTATACACATTCGGTCAGTAAATGATTGATTATAAGAATACAAATTTTATTAAATACAAGGTCAAAGTCTGTGTTTCCCGATAGCTATAATCTAGGGGTCTTTAAGTCAAGAGTGAATAGGTTACTTCTAGGCAAGCGTGTTTCACCGTCGACCACATCATCGCTTACTATCAGGTGAGATAATGGTCAAGCGCGAGCCTACAGTAGATAAAAAAACCGGCCAAGTGCAAGTCGGACTCGCGCACGAAGGGTTCCGTACCATTATCGCAAAAAAAGGCAAAAAGATCAAGTTTGTTGTATTGAAGCCTCCCTTATATATTTCTTTGTTTCTGTTTTTAGTATTTGTTGTTATAGCGGCAACAGAAATACACTATCTGGGAAAATTTTAACCGTCTAGCTATCACGGTTCATGAGATACAGCCTGGTGACAGACAGACAGACGGACCGCGGAGTCTTAGTAATAGGGTCCCGTTTTTACCCTTTTGGTACGGAAACCTAAAAAAGGTCAAATATATTTATTCAACTAGCCCAATAAGCGGCAATTTTGAACGTCAAACAACTAAAATTAAAATTTACAAAAAATAAAATTTATTATACCGTGCATTCGGAAAAGTATGTTGTTGAGAAGAAAGCGTTTTTAAAAAAATGGTGTTTTACAATATTTACATAAGTACATACATTAATAAATTCATATATGTGAAGACGATGCACCCAGAAAGCACTACATACGTAATTTCGTAGGTTTACGCCAGTCATATTAAATGCATCCGACTGGAAGTGCCAATCGCTAAATGCTGGTAATTTATACATACTACGTCAAGTATAAAGTATTAAAAGCATTAACAGGTAAATGCATTAATTTGATAAATAGGAACATGGTTCTCACATACTTACAAATATTGCAAACATATCTAAAGTACCTAATTCAACAACAACGGAACAGTGTGTGAGTCAAATTCTTAAAAACATACATAAGTCATTTAACGTCTGATATGTTATTATATAAAAAAACCGAATCAATAGCTTGATTATTCGTAAAATTACTGTGTAATCATAAAATTACAATCATTCGTTTATAAAACCGGTAACTTCAAAAGTTAGCAGTTTCTGAGAAATGGATATAGTATTGATGCAATAAAATTATTAATCGTTATTGACGTTTATCGGTTCCTATTGCGTATTTTGCAAAGAGTTAAAAAATAAAAATTACCAGCATTTAGCGATTGGCACTTCCAGTCGGATGCATTTAATATTATGACTGGCATAAACCTACGAAATTACTGTTCAGCGGTTTAGGCGTGAAAACGTACAAAACAGACTGACAGATGGAGAAGAGTTATTTTTGCATTTATAATACTAATTTGGATTTGGATTGGTAAGCCAAAACTGTTATGGAGTAGGAGCTACTATTTCTTTTATAACATTTATCTCAAAATTAAATGTAAAATACATTTTAAGACTCAAAATTCCAAACCCAAACTGCAGAAAACACCAAAATTTCCACCAGCTGTTAAAATAAAGAAAATTTCAATATTTTTCAAGTAAATAAGTCAGTTTACTTCTTCTGCATATTGCCACTGTACAGCTGACACGTCATTAATAAATAATGCTAATCAAAAGTAAATAATTAAAACATGGGGCGTACGAAATGTCATTGTTATTTATATAATTTAACTGAATTATATATGACAATGGCACTATTACATATTTACTTTTGATTGAATTGAAAAATAATTTTATACGGGTGAAGGAGAAATATGTATGGTCCTTCGAGCCGGATACCTAAGAATACTATTAAAAACAATTCAAATGACCTGCAAATAGATGAATAATGCTGTTCACTGAGGACTTTATACATAAAAGGTGACATTTGTGTGATTTCAGGGTTTAACCCTGAAATCGCTTTGTATTCGACGTTTAACTTGTTACAAAAATACACCAGGTTTTGATAATTTATTAGGTAGAGGTAAAGTGCTGCCATAATGTACAGAGAAATGCAGGTAGTGTGTTTTGTTTACTAAAACATATTACAATTTTAATGCAATTCAAAGTGCAAAATGTCAGAATTAAGTGCTAATTTTGCATTCTGTCTGTAATGAGGGTGACTTGAACGTCCTTTCAAGTACGCCGGTTTTCATAAACAATGCTTAGTTACAATTCAATGCTTATAAATGTACGAATATTAGAAAATAGTTGGTAATCCAGCCGTATATATGTAGAAGAACTCATAAAAAACAACATACAAACACACACACCAACACCCACCTATGCACACACACCAACACCCACCTATACACACACACCAACACCCACCTATACACACACACACCAAAACCCACCTATACACACACCCCATCACACACACACACACGCACACACGCACACACGCGCGCACGCACACACACACACACGCGCGCACACATGCACCCACACACCATCCGCACCAGAGCATGCGCATCTTTCATTTATTTTATTTATCCGTTAAAAGTAGTCGGGTCTTTTGACTTTTTGAATTAACTTTTTTTATTTATAACTATTTAGTTAACATTTTTTTGTTCTAAGTAGGTACATTTAAACATATAAGTGTTATATATTTTTGAAATCTTCTCTTAAAATATTTTATTTTAATAGCCCACGCGATGGCTTTGAATGAAACAAAAATATTGGGCCCACACAATATGCCGCCCAAAATCCGCCATTTTCAAATTTTCCAATTTTAATGTAGCAAGTGACACTCGCAAGGTAAAGAAGAATCGATTGACGTACAAATCATCAAAATCGGCCAACGCGTTTGGCCTCTGAAACGCCACATAGAAACAAACATAGACCGATAAACACATTACTCTCCTTCGGATGTCGGGTATAAAGTACCGCATTGTTAGACAACTAAGACAACATCTATTTTTATACACAAATTTTCCTCAAAGGACCAAAAATATCTCTTGGGATTTCCCCACAGCTAAAGTGCACCTTAAAATATACACAATAATTCTTTATTAATGTAACTAATGAAGGTAGCCACATTGCTGTCCACATTTGGACGTAAGCTTCTTATCAAAACATTTTGGAACTGGTTATGAAATCATCTACCTACCTAAATCGGTAAATCATCAAAGCCTTTGATAAACCTTATAAAAAATTACGAAACCCACCGAAAATACCGCCGTAAAATTGGCCAATTCCCTTACCATAACAAATAAATTAAATATAAATACTTGATAAGCTTATCATTTGATGTTTGTATGTAATTTTATCACACAGATATCAGACACAGTATCGAAAGACCAAATAATCTTGAACCGCGGCGGAAAAGAGAACTATTTTTTGTTGTGTTTTGTCCCTGAAGCTGTCTCTGTCATAGCTTTTTAACCCCGGCCCCGACGGAAAAAGAGGGTCGTTATAAATTTGACGTGTGTGTTTGTGTATTAGTGTATGTCTGTGCCATCATAGCTCCTAAACGGATGAACCGGTTTTGAGTCATTTTTTGTTTGAAAGGTGACTTTGTCGAGAGTGTTCTAGCCGTTCTAAAGTTCTGGGCGTTTTACTGTTTGAATCGGGGTGTTTTCGAAAGATATCGTGTCATAATTACGTGTTCAATAGATTGTCGATCGTAGCCTGTCTACTACTAGATAAATTATATAGCATTAAATAAAAATGTGTCAAGGGATATTTTTATTAATTTTACTTGTAAAGATAGGATCTCGTTAGACCACTATCTCGCCTGATGGTAAGCGATGATGTGGTCGACGGTGAAGCACGCTTGTCTAGAAGTAACCTATTCACTCTTGACTTAAAGACCCCCAGGTTGTAGCTATCAGGAAACAGACTCCGGCATGGAATTCCACTCCTTAGCTGTACGCAAAATGAAAGTATTCTCAAAACGTTTAGTGCGTATGAGTGGGATGTCCACTATAACCGATGGCACATCGCCGTACGTCTTGTAGTCCGATGATGGAACAGTGGCGGAGTCAGGGCAGTGGAGGTCAGATAGGCGGTCGCTCCATGTAAAATACTGGTACTCAGCTGAATCTGATTAGGCTGGAAACTGGGCTGTTTTAGGCGCCATTTTAAAGTATCAAGATATATTGTAGCGTAAACACTCGAGTTATCTCTCTATCGTTGAGATTATATTATAAGTACTTTAGTTAGGTAAATAGTGGGAAAATATTGACGGCGTACAATGTACCTACTGGTAGTTTTTTAGGATTCCGTACCCAAATTAGTGATGGGCGATTACTACTAAAAGTAATCGAATTAGTCGACTGTTCAGTTTAGTCGATAAAAGTCGATAACAATCGATGTTAGTCGAAATGATGTCGAAGCGTTGTGTTCCACGCGCGCCTCAATGAGATGTCAGCAGAACTGACAGGGTCCACTAGGGCCGATGCCTGTCTGGGTCGCGGATAAATTTGAAAAAGAAATACCGCGGCCCTGGAACAAGTAACTGAAGGAACACGGGTGGGTTTTAGTCAGTAAAAGTCTCACACGCCCTCCCGCCTCACCCAGAGGGGAGAAGTCATTGGATGAATTCCAACTCAAAAAAAAAAGGGTAAAAACGGGACCCTATTACTAAGACTCCACTGTCTGTCTGTCACCAGGCTGTATCTCAAGAACCGTGATAGCTAGACAGTTGAAATTTTCACAGGTGATGTATTTCTGTTGGCGCTATAACAACAAATACTAAAAACAGAATAAAATAAATATTAAAGAGGCTTTCCGTACAACAAACGTGTGTTTGTTGCCGTTTTTTGCGATGATGCTACAGAACCCTTCGTGCGCTAGTCCGACTCGCAATTGCCCGGTTTTTTTTGTACTCTTTAGTTACCCGCGCGGGACGTAGCACTGTTCGGAGCGCGCGATTGGTTGGTCAGTTGACACAAAGATCGACTGACCAATTGCTTCGCGTTCACCGTCCGCTCGCCCTATATAGTGGTTGGTCAGTTCGCGCTCTATGCTCGAACTTACCCTCACTACGCCAAAACCTTGCCAAGTTACATGCCGGAGACTATAGCCTAATTCAGGGCGGCTAAGGTTTGCGAGAGCCTATGGGGTCCAACTGGGTACCATATAGGCATATACATCTGCTTTACATTATGGGGGATACGAAATGTTATATACGACGGCGAGAGCGTGGGCGTAGCGATAAAATGGACATCTTCTTCGTTCCCTGGTAGAGATTCCATGATGTTGGGTACTCGGGCAAGCCAATAAAACTTAGGTTGAAGCACAAATCACAGTCACGTTTATTCGTTGAATCAAAGGACAAAGGCTCATACGATGAACTGATAATCTCGATTGATCTGAACAAATTGAACGACATCGCGTCCGCTCCAGCAATTGCTCTCTCTATACCGGTTTTGTCCACGCTTATTTCTTATTTTAGCGCCAAATTGAACCGCCATCTAGCGAATTTCATCGTACTAACCAAACAACCAATTAGAATAAAGTAACAGGTTGACAAACATTGTAGAAACGACTTGTAATATTTTGAAAGTTGGCATCTTGAATCGCTTGCGACGATGTAATTAGTATGCATAAGTATTGTTTTTTAGCCTACCCCGACCCGACGCACCGCTGGTGCTGGCCTAAGGCTACCCCTAAATATTTTCAGATAACATTATTTTTCTGAGCCACCTCGAACCAGCCTTTGAGGTAGGAGGCAGATACCCCTGACTAGTTGATTTTAAAATGAGAATCACGTCTAAATTTTATTGAAAAAATATTTGTTACTTTAGACCAATTTATTAATAATTTGATCTTCGTATAACATAGTGTAATTAATTTGAAAAGTTATGTCTAAAACGGACAAAAACACGACAATCATACCAAAACCACTGGGCGTATTTTAATGAAATTGACACCATCTCAAAGACAATTGAATTATCTACATTTTGATCTCAGGCTTTTTTTTAACGTCATAGGATAAGGAAAGTACAAAAAACTACTTAATTTTGGGTCGCGCGGGTGTGAAACGAGTGCGCGTTTTGTTCCCTCAAGGTCGTTGGCGTTAGATGGTAATTATTATGGTTGAAAATCTTCATTTTCTCCTAAATCTAGTTACCTGCATTGGCACGTTTTCAAACTGTTGGTTTGTATTCTACAAACAAAGCTGAGTTAGGATTTGAAAATAAGCCAATTCAATCCTGCAAACAGAAATCGCGAAATTATGTAAGCTTGGTGCCATATGGCAGAGAAACCTGGCAAAGGCAGGGCATAATTTCACCAGGTAGAAGTTCACATCCCGGCTTGAACCTATGCGAATTGAGTTAGGTTCTCTAAGACATCCCATCGCACTATTCCCAAATCACTGCAACTCCTGAAAGCCAGAATCAACAGTGGCGACCACCAGAAAAGCGTCGAGGCAATGAAGCTCAACGAAGTCCCGGAGAATGCATTTAACCGTCTTGGATCCCGCAACGAAATTAATCAGAAAAGAATAACGGAGGAGTAGTAACATATACAAATTTCCACTTCCCTCCATATCAAGCAGGAGACAGAACAAACAAGACCAATAGGCACAAAGGGTCATTTACAACTGGGATAAGTCCAGTTGCCTAGCACCACGGATAAAAAAAAGCATTAATATTAATGGGTCCTAACATTGTGAGCTGCTATATTTGTTTCCAATAATTAGGTATGGCAAAAATGCTTCAACGCACGGAAATTTGTTCTACTTCCCACAAGACATGTTTTCTCTAAGACTTGATTTCAATCTGTGGTGTTTAGCAAGGCTTACCTATGTAAGTATGGAACAAGAAAACATGTTGTGCCGACCCCCAAGTATCAAGAGAACAGGGCAGGAAGATGATAATTGGAGTCAACTGGGCTTACCCCAGTTGTAAACGTACCTTTGTGCATATTACTTTAGGTCTGTTCTGTCTCCTGCTTGATATGGAGGGAAGTAGAAATTATATTAAAATAAAATAAAATGTTGATTCTGGCTCAGGAGTATCAGTGGTTGCTGCTGGCCGTAGTCGAGTCTATGGTCGGCAGCGAGGAGTCCTGGGACGCGGTAGTATCCTTCTGCGAAACGGTCGTCTGGCAGAAGGAGGCTGCGGAAAGGGAGAGGGAGATTTTATCCATTCACACGGCCCGCAGCTGACGCACCGGGCGTCGGTGGAGGGTGGATAGCGTCCTCCTTCCAGCCCCCTTAAATGGGTTCAGGGCTGACGGATTCGGGAGAGGATTTTCCACAAAGGAACAACAAAATAAAGTGAGGCGAGCTTGACTTGACGGGGAAAAACCTATAAGTGAGTAAATATCGTAAGCCTCTGTCGGTAGTTTTTGGTCCCAATTGTCATTCTTAGATCTTTGTTATCGTCGTTACGGTTAGTCTAAAAACCAATATTTCAGTCAGCCGTTCCATGCAGGAAGTAGCCCCCGTACCATGACGTGTCAAAACTGTACTGGTTCGACTGTGTAAAGGGACAGATGTATACAAGTCATATACATCTGTCACTTACGCACACTAGAAATAACCTTGGTCTAAGAGGTAACCGGATGCAGTGAGAGACCAGGGGGATGACTGTATCATCCCCCTGGTCTCTCACTGCATCCGGTTAGACTGGAAACCAATAACAACACAAAGTTAAAAAAAAACATTAAAAAATCTTTTATTTAAACAAGCTTTTTTCGTATTCTTCTCAGAAAACCCTTTTATTTGAGACCCATATCAAGGCAATACAAAAAAAATATAACAAGTCCGCCATCTTGGGCCGTCCGCCATATTGAATTTAGAATGACGCTGCTTTAAAAAATCAGTTGCAAGATTTGACCCGAACAAACTTACATACATATATTGCAAATTAAATACAAGCTTGGAAAAATATAAAGACTGATCACAAAATCGTGAAGGCTGTTTTAAAAATATTGACTTCAATACAGACCGTACAATTTCCGTCGTTTGACATTGATTCCATTCACAAGTACGCATTACGACATGGTCTTAGCGAGTACACCTAAGGGCATGTTGCAATACCCGCTCTGTATCCATGTATCTATGGTACGTAAAGTAGTTTAACAGTACGTAAGTCGTGTAAGACCTTGACCCAAAGAAAATTTTAGCCCAGTTATGACTGACAGAAAGAAATGAATAGTTTGAATAATTGATCTGAACTTTGTATTTGGTGTATCTCCTAGTAACTATGAAAAACGGCCAAGTGCGTGCCGGACTTCGTATGTTTAGGGTTCCGTACAAACTGCTAAAAAAAGTTGGTTGGAAGGAAAAATAAGGGGGTTTTAAAGAAAAAATCTGATTTATATATATATTGGTATATGTTAGTAAAATATAAGTAATAATAAACATCACAACCTAGGGGTATTTAAGTCAACAGTGAATAGGTTTCTTCTAGGCAAGCGTGCTTCACCGTACACCACATCTTCGCTTAACATCAGGCGAGATGGTGGTCAAACGCGCAAAAGAAAATAAAAATAAAAAATCACCAAATTTTAAGTTCATAGGTCAATGGGAAGTTAAAAATTCCTCAGTACATTATTTTGTAAAAAAAAGCTGAATTTGGTGGCTTCTCATTTCTATGCTTTCCAATATTTTTTTAAACAAAAAATACTGTATTTGTATACTAAATGAGCCTTAAACAATGATACCACACGCGATGGGGTAGATTAAATTTTCCCCCTTAATTGAAGACTGTAGTTCCAACCGTTTGGCTGTAAAGCACGTGTGACAGACGACGTGCAGACATACAGACAGACGGAAACGTGAGTGACAGCAATAGGACTCACCCGTCGGGTACGGAACCCTAAAACTGAAAGGGCTAGTGATTGTTTACTTTGTTCCTCATTAGCTGAGATGCTGGGCAAAGCCGTGTCCCTATGTTATTTGATGCTTAATCGTACTCGAAAATATTAGGTTACGCCCCAATTTCTAAAGGCCGACGTGAATGGAAACGCCGGGAGGGGACGCCCTAGAAAGACATACATAGACCTTATTGGTGATGTTCTTCAGAAAGGCCTGGTGCGCATTACTCATAACCGGCGTGCGTGTATGACTAGATGTATGAATGTGAGTGAAGCAAAAGGAGTATGTAAGGATCGTAGCAGGTGGCGCTCTTTAGTTTCTACCTAACCCCATAGGAAAAAGGCGTGAGTTTATGTATGTATGTATGTATTTTACACACACGGTTCACTGATACATTAAGAAATCCAAAATTGACATAAGCGACCACATGATATTGTTTTTGCTCGTAATATTCTGTATAGTCTTCGCCCAATTATGCTGGGGTCGACTTCCATTGTAAATTTGTAACCATCAGCATTTGAATAACATACATACTGACTGATCTCCACAACTGGGTAGCAGTGGCATAAAACAATACCCAAACGAGACTGTTTGTCTGTTCTCTAAAATACTTTAATCACGGGTATCAATACATATAATAAATCTGTAAAAAAGTCGTTTTTGTACATCGAAAATATTACCAAAAATAAATTTTATCTTGCTAGGTCCACCCGTTTCTGAGAAAATCGGTGGTGACACACGGACAGACGGACAGGAGAGTGATCTCTTTTTTTACCTTTTGGGATACGGAACCCTAAAAAAAGCCAGGGTGTTAAAGAATAACCAACAGAGCTCATTAGAGCATTTTTAGAATTTTTGTCTCTCGTAATATATCCGAAACCAATGTAGATAAATTTTATACATAAAAATTATGCGTAACTTGAAGTATTACTTAGTTTTTGTTTCATCGCAATCGGTACACTCTATCAAAAGTTAGATGAATTTAAAGTGTTCAAGAAGTAAAATATCACAACACACGTAATTCAGATACTGGGACAGTTGAACTCTATATTCGATAGATGGCGTTGTGCATTTGAAGTAATTTTCTGAATGACTATGTTAAGATTTTCCGCGAAATAATGACACTAGATAAGAATTTAAACAACCCCCGACACATTTATCTTGCGAAAACACCCCGATTCAAACAGTAAAATGCCCATAACTTTTGAACGGCTAGGCCGATTTTATTCAAACATAACTAAAAACAATCTCGACAAAATCACCTTTCAAACAAAAAAAACTAAATCAAAATCGGTTCATCCGTTTAGGCGCTATGATGCCACAGACAGACACACAGCAACACACGTCAAACTTATAACACCCCTTTTTCCGGCGGGGGTTAAAAAATATTGGTAGGTAGGTGAGGTAGATAGGAAGGTAAGTAAGGTAGGGTAGGTAGGAAGATAAGTAGGGTAGGGTAGGCAGTAGACGGGAGCGAAGCCGCGGGCACAGTTAGTATTCAATATAACTACATAAAGCAACATATACCATACATAATTTACTCAGTAAGACTGTGCTAATATCCGACGAAAAACCTTGCTTTGCAGTGAAAGTTCGATGCGCGACAGAGATAGCAGTATGTTAGAAAGAGGCTGCAGTATTTCACAGAATGTTTTGTCGTTGAAGTGATATCGGTTTGGTATTTGTTTAAGATTTAGCAGGGCTTAATTAAATAGATATAAAGATAAATGTTTATACCCATGCTTTTGAAACCACATAATTTATCTAGTAGTAGACACGCTTCGATCGACAATCCGTCGAAACACAATTACAACACGATAATTATCTTTCGAAAATACCTCGATTCAAAGAATAAAATGCGCATAACTTTTGAATGGTTGGACCGATTTTCATCAAACAAAGCTAAGAACACACTCGACAATGTGATCTTTCAAACAACAAAATCTAAATCAAAATCGGTTTATCCGTTTAGGAGCTATGATGCCAGTTAAATATACTTATACAAATACAAACTACAAATGCAAAACACATGGCACAATGCACGTGCAATTATCATTACGTAGAGATAGGGACAAATTTATTTAAATTGTTATATCTCTTTCATTTTTCAATTAATTTTGATTCTGTTTTCACTATTAGTATTCTATTTTAGTCTTATAATCGATTAACTAGTCAAATAACATTTTTTTTTAATGTCTGTTCCCTATTGAGTTGTGAGTGGAAATACTTATAAAAAAATGCAATCAATCAGTAATGTAGATTGCAATCAGGTTATTATTAACATGTTTTTAATTGCAATAACATGCATAATCAAAGATTATTTGAATTATCTTTATACAAGCTTTTATTTAACTTGCAATGTATGTATGTGTGTTCGGGTCAAATCTTGCAACCGAATTTTCAAAGCAGCTATCCTCCACTAATTAAGAATAATTGATTTTTTTAGTTTTTAACCCCCGACGGAAAAAGAGGGGTGTTATAAGTTTGACGTGTAGCAACACACGTCAAACTTATAACACCCCTCTGTGTCTGTCTGTGGCATCATAGCGCCTCAACGGATGAACCGATTTTGATTTAGTTGATTGTGTCGAGAGTGTTCTTAGCTATGTTTGAATAAAATCGGTTCAGCCGTTACAAAAGGCTTTTTACCGTTTGAATCGGGATGTTTTCGCAAGATAAATGTGTCGGGGGGTTTTTTAACTTTTGAAATTTTACTTGTCGTAAGATAAATGTGTCGGGGAGTTTTTTAAATTTTGAAATTTTATTTGTAAGGAACCGTTATACATTTTTAATTAAAAGCATTAGAAGACCATTAGTTGTAAGTAAAACAAAATTAAAATATGATGTATTTGGAAATAAATCATCAGGAGGATGATCGTACTCTTCCCAAATTAGTTTCGCAATACCGAAAAAGTTGAAAGAAATTATTCTAACTCTTTGAAGGTTCCAAAATGTTTCCTTTGCCGAATTCACTTACGGAATACGGCTGCTGGTGTTTCCCAAAATATGTAGTCGTCGGCTTTCAGTGGGTCACATGATACCACGCCGGTAGGATTTGTCTGTATTACCTGTGGTACTACGCATCAAATTTGTTACTGGAACTACTCAACACAAGTAGTTTTTCAAGTGCTCACGTACCTATCTGTCTTAAGTAGGTAATTTAAAGAGTAAATTGCACCCGACACTGGTCTGGACTGTCCAACATAACTCGACAGTGGCGTAAACAGGAACTAAACTCAAGTGCATTGAATTTGACGTTTGATTGACGTATGTCGTTTGCAAGTGGCGCTATTTTGACAGATCATTTCATTTGGTTGTGTTGTTTGTTGTTATTATTAAAGCCCAGTAGAAATCGCAAAGCATGTTGTAGTTCTGCCTTTTTTGTATGTTGTATGGTCCACTTGGGGTAGTGTGAATTCAATTTGCAACTTTGAAAATCCGCAAAATTTTGGGAGTTTTTGATGATAGCTATACACTATGCTACCCGTGCGAAGCCGGGCAGGTCACTAGTACACTAAATTTAGAACACTGAATGGGTGTGTCTGACATTCCTTATTATTATTAAAATGTGATTTATTGTCAAAGATTATAAGCACTAATCTCTTACCGATTATTTTGTTTTGTTCTCCATTTTTGTTATTGTTTGAATGATAATGTGAAGAAAAGTAAATATCCGAATTATACATTGTTGTTATCACAGACATAAATCTAACTAGATAACGCAAGTCCCTACATCTGTATGAAAACCAAGCGTGTCACTTTTTCACAAACAATTTCCAAAAAAATTTACTTACCAATGAAAGAAAACATTTCCAAATCAAGCAATAGCTTTTTTATCTGCCTGCATGTTCCCTCCTGACTTTTTTCACCATTGTCATACGCCATTTTAGAGCTCTGCGTGGCTCTACGATTGTGTTTTAAAAGAATAAATAACTCAATTTTCGAAAGAGATATATTTTCGCTATTTGTATTTTGGTATGACGTCATACCTGGCGCGAATGTTCTTTTCCTTTCTTCTATATTTAAAATATATTTTAAATAAATACAGGCACAAATGATTAATTTCGCTGTTGCTTAGTTTACACAGCCGCAGATGCCACATTTTATTTTTCTATTATTGGCCTTCGTCTTTTTTTTTTTTCGCCTTTATACAACCATGACGTCCCAGCGCTAACAACGAAAAATTTGTTTCAAATAAATGTCACTAGATGGCGCGATAGGTATGCAACGATTTGTAATTGAATTGTAAAATTAACATTTTCTAGAATTGATCATAAAAATTGTTGTTGTTAAATCAACTCTCCTAAATACAAAATTATTATATATCGGGCTCTTATTTCACTTTTCAAAGATTATTTGACCGGACCATTTACAAAAATAGATTCCAATAGATGGCGCTGTTTCTCTATGCAAATTACGAAAACTGATAGTACACGTCGATGCTAGTCGATGCCACTTATTTAAAATATTTATATAGACCGCCTTTGTATCCATATACGGGTACAAAGGCGGTCTTTTCGCTGACAGCGACATCTACCAGACAACCTGTGGATGGACTGAAAGAACTTAGAATTAAAAAAAAAGATAAACAAAAAATTAAAAAAAACCCGTCTGCCTAAAAAGCGAACTAAAAAGACGTAAACAAGAAGAAAATCATGCTGTGCAGTCGGAGGATACAGATGTATCCTCCGACTGCACATTGCAGACGCGATAGGTATGCAACGATTTGTAATTGAATTGTAAAATTAACATTTTCTAGAATTGATCATAAAAATTGTTGTTGTTAAATCAACTCTCCTAAATACAAAATTATTATATATCGGGCTCTTATTTCACTTTTCAAAGATTATTTGACCGGATCATTTACAAAAATAGATTCCAATAGATGGCGCTGTTTTAAATATCTGAGGCATGCCACTCAATTTTTTTAATTTGTATAAAACATTTTGGTACAAAGAAATTGTAAAAACAATACTATAAAACAAATCGTCACGAACCGAGAAAACCCTTTTATTTGCAAGTCGCTGCTCCATCTATAGCCGTGGAAAAGAACCGAACGCGATATAAGTACTTATAAACATAATCAGCCTAATCAGACGAAAAACGCTAGTAACGTCGGCACGGTTTCTTTGCATAGGATGAAGCATCTGTATGCTAGTATTATATTATCTGTGATACAACGTAAACGCATGATACTCGCGTGTAGTGGCTTAGCTCGTTAGCACGATTTCTGCGCACGGGACATAAGCTATGCACGCGGGACGTAAGCTGTGCGCTCGGGACATAAGCTGCGAGCTTGGGACAGTGTCGTGTAAAACTTCAGTACCTATGTACTTCAGTGGCAATACATAAATTACGAAAACTGATAGTACACGCACAAAATAGAAAGTATACAGAAGGGCCACTCCCGCCTTTTCGAAAATTGACAGCTAAACTTGACAGACTCACTAAGGTTGCTACTATATTGATACCGAATTTAAAAAAAAGAGTAGTTTGTATAAGTTACAAACATAAATACATCGATTCGTCTAAACATACATCATATCATGCTTACATGATTTAGAGGGTAGACAGAGCATCAAATATCCATTAAAGATCACGACTCCACATACGACGAAGATTGGATGGTCAAAAGACGTAACAATGGTGTAATAATGATCCCACCAAAAACATAAAAATGTGAAAAGCACCAAGCTAGACAAAAATATAAAAGTGTTTTTTTTTTTTTATAAAATCAAAAAACCCGACTGCTTAAGAAGCGAACTAAGATGATGTAGGTACTTAAACAAGAAGAAAATTATGCTTTGCAATCGGAGGAAACATATTTATGATCTAGATTATTTAAACCATAATTTATTAATATGACAAGTTCCATACCCTTTCCAATATAGTCTATGGACTTAAAATAATTTATTATTTTCCTAGATATTTAATTTCTAACTAATCATCTTGAAAAATGTAATAACCTAACTTAAAATGAATTAAAGAACGAATTTAAATTATTTTGAATTAATTTAAAGTATATTCGGTCTGTAACAATTAATATTGGTAACCCAGCCAATGCAACCTCTTTACAGTACCTACTTTATGTATGAATGACGTGACAAACGCCTGCACAAAGCACTCGTGACAGCCGCGACTGAGCTCGGTCCAATATTGCCCATTATTCCCTGTAAAATTATAATGTAAATGTGTGCGTTCAAAATGGCGCTTTGTTCGAAGTGGACTCTCTGTCTGCGGAGCGCCGCCGCTTAAGTACTTTGTGGTACACGTCGATGCTAGTCGATGCCACTTATTTAAAATATTTATATAGACCGCCTTTGTACCCATATACGGGTACAAAGGCGGTCTTTTCGCTGACAGCGATATCTACCAGACAACCTGTGGATGGACTGAAAGAACTTAGAATAAAAAAAAAGTTAAACAAAAAATTAAAAAAAAACCCGGCTGCCTAAAAAGCGAACTAAAAAGACGTAAACAAGAAGAAAATCATGCTGTGCAGTCGGAGGATACATCTGGTTTTGGTCAGCCAGCTCGCGAACATGTTCATGAGTTGAGTATGCATTACCTTTGAATTATGGTAAAGAGTAACAGAATTGTTACAGTTACTTTGTTTAGTTGTTGAACTTTTTGATCGGCGGACCTTTTTCTAATGAATAGTGTTGTGTGGGAAACTCTAGTACCAAAACTAAATAGGCCCTGTATTAAGTCCACGATAGATGATTATGACAGAACGGTGATTGTTATACACCGAAAGCTTTAAATAGGTACGCTTAGAACCTACAAGTATGCACACGGTAGGTTAAGGAAGATGCCAGCGGGTCATGTACCAGTCCATGTTGATGTTAAAAGGATTTAAATGAATTTGAGCAAGTTTAAGGTGTCGAGTAATTGAGTCTATCAGCCGTATTATGTTTGACCGTACCAGTGGATTCTGGCGGAGGTCGGGGTCCAGAGAGACCGTTGTGTGAGAGCAATACAATTGCTGGTCGGCTATAGAGCCGTGGCGTTAGAGGTTTTTACTCGAGGGTTTCTATAAGCTTGGCAGTTTTTGCTAAAGCAGAACAAAAAAAAAATAACAAAAAAAATTAACCGACTTTCAAAAAACGACTTACAAAGCGAAACAATTACTTTTTGGTTTTCGGAAGTCGGTGTCTTAAACGAAAAATTATAGGAACCAAAGACACTGACTGCCGAAAAGAAAGTTATTTTTCGCTTTCTAGTGTTTTGTTTTGGAAGTTGGTTTAATTTTTTTGCTAAAACGTTTTTGGTGATTTTTTTTGTGTTGTCCTCTATATTTTCGATATAATACTCATAACGTCTGTGGAGAAATTTTATTTGACCTGTCATTCGCCATGAGCTCTGTCGAAACGGAATGTTTTATAAGATAAAGGGCGTAAAAGTACTTTCATTTTGTGCACACGGGACTTGAGCAGTATATTACGCACTAGTGCAAAACGTATTTAAGTACGATAAAGGACTTACAACGTGCTTACTTTGTAATTATTTGTCGACGATAGTGACGCGTTTGAATTCTGGTACTGAGCCGATAATTTAAAACAATGTATATAAAAAATATAACAATATGGACAAATATTGTAAAAGAAAATTTTTCGAAAACTTGTTAAAACTACGGTTATTCTAGATAGACGTAATTTTATATTCTTTTTTTGAATTCGCCAGATACGACTATTTTTACGAAAATAATTACGACAAACTTGACGTTTGGAAATTCGAAAAAGGAACACAAAACACAGCTGTATATTTTTCAGTTTTTATATAGTGACAGTGTTGTGTGAGTGAGACAGTGGTATTGTTTACGTGTTTAACTATAAGTGCGAGAGAGCCGGCACGATGCGTGGAATAAAGTACCAGCGGTTGGATGACTTGGAGATTGGGTAAGATTTTTTATTTTAATTATGAGGATTTTTTTAAATGTTTATTTAAGAAGATGGACTACTGTTTCCCTTTTCACTGTTAGTGACGACAGAAAATTAAAAAACATTTAACAAAAAAATACTACCGACTTCCAAATACAAAAACTACAAAGTGAAAAATCTTTATTTTTGGAAGTCTTTCGTAGATATCAATTTCTTGCGTTATAGACACCGACTTCCAAAAATAAAGTTATTTTTCACTTTGTAGTTTTTGTATTTGGAAGTCGGTAGTATTTTTTTGTTAAAAAGTTTTATTATGTTAAACTCTTCGAAGTTCTTCATCAGATCTTCACCTAATCAAAATGGGACCAATTTCGGCATATACCCTTTCAAACAAAAAAATAATTATCACAATCGACATAAAGTCGAACATTTCTATGTTCCTTCTCCTTTTTGAAAAGTCGATTAAAAATAAAAACTCACTTTTGAAATTATTTCTGTAAAAGTTATACCTGTTAATGCTATTAAGTACATAAATCAAGACAACACTTAGAACAGAATAACTATGTCTACGAAACAGTGAAAACACTTAATAACTTCTTAACTTATCGTTTCACCTACGAACTGTCTCACTGTAATGCAAAAGCGTCGTCCCACTTTCAACCATTCCATTTCTCTCGATACTGTGCTCCATCCCGCCAATTCTTGAGAATTCAAAGCGTCCCGCCAACTTCTCCTCTGTCTGCCCCGTCTTGTGATGGATGCTGATGACAGAAGGGCCAGCTCCCACTATCCGGCAAAGGCTTCTTCTCAAACAGAGATGGCATGAATTAATATCCAGGTGGGCTCAGGCCTTCTTTATTCTTCTTCTTTCCCTGGTCCCATTATTTGGGCTCGGGTCCCCTCCCTCTCCTGCTCCAAGTTGTTCTGTCTTGGGTTGTCTGTTCTAGCAATTGGGTTTGCTTGAGATCTCTTTCAATTTTTTTGGGCTTACTTTTGAAGTATTCCTCATTGAGCACCCGTTTTTACGGCACCTGAGGTATTCCACATTCGGCACCTATCAATATTTTAAATTTTATGTAATAAATCATTCAACTTATTGAATGATTTATTACATAAAATTTAAAATTTGATGATTTATCTCACCTGGTGGTAACTGATGATGTGGTCGTAGGTGGTGGTGGTGTTTACACCATTTCAGAACTTACCAACACGCCAGTATGCTCTAAACGGGTACGCAAATGTGTACAGTTCACCCTGGTATACTCTCATTCCACCGGTTATGTTCAAGTTACATGTTATTCGGGTAATCTATTCTGGCATCTCTGTGGGCATACTATAGAATTTGTCCATAATGTAGTACCAATAAAACCGGAAAATAAAACTTTTTTACAAAAAATACAACCGACTTCCAAAAAAAACATTCCACTCACGCGAAATATATTGATAGGTGCCGAACGTGGAATACCTCAGGTGCCGTTAAAACGGGTGCCCAATGTGGAATACGTCTTCATTATTTTACACATTTAATTATTACTGAATCCAACGGTTTTTTCCTTAAACTGCTACTCCTAAAATTAGCGTTCTTGTCCTCACACCAGCAAACACGAATTACTTAGAAAACCAAACATTTTCTGGTATTATAATACTGTAGAGCAGATAAACCGTATCGCGTTTTTACGCTTCGATGCAAAAGTATTAAATTTATCTGTTTATTGTAATCGCTATCGGTCACCAGAAAGTCCCCCAACCCTGCCTATCTGGAGGACATGTTTATTCAAATATTCAGATAAACTGTGTAAGCAGGACGAGCTAACCTTCTGTCCCGAAGTCACAAAAATACATCAGACAAACAAAACACTACAAAGAGAAAAATAACTTCAATTTCGGAAGTCGGTGTTCCTGTTTTCGTTTCTTCGTTTTTTGACACCCCTCTCCGAAATTGAATTTATTTAACATTTTTTAGTGTTTTTATTTGGAAGTCGGTTGTATTTTTTTTTCCTTTTTAGTGGTGCATAATGGACAAATTCTATATTAAGGTACCTAATAGATTACCCGAATAACATGTAACTTGAACATAACCGGTAGAATAAGAGTGTACCAGGGTGAACTGTACACGTCTGCTTACCCGTTTAGAGAAAATTGGCGTGATGTTATTTTATGAAATGGTGTAAACAATAAACAGACATGCTATTGCAGCAATCCCGAGAGATTTGCCGTCATTTATTGAAGAGTTCTGTTATATATCTCCGAAGTTCTTCATCAGATCTTCACCAAATGAAAATGGGACCATTTCAGGACAAACTTCTTTCGAACAAATCAATCTGCCTAGCCTTTTCCCAACTATATTGGGGTCGGC
Organism: Orthosia cruda; assembly: GCA_964057195.1. Classification (NCBI taxonomy): domain Eukaryota; kingdom Metazoa; phylum Arthropoda; class Insecta; order Lepidoptera; family Noctuidae; genus Orthosia; species Orthosia cruda. Next base: position 1,943,363 of record OZ059852.1, on the reverse strand, counting down.
TTCCAGTCTAACCGGATTCAGCTGAGTACCAGTGTTTTACATGGAGCGACTGCCTGTCTGACCTCCACAACCCAGTGACTGGGTAACACGGTACCCTTTGGCTAGACTGGTGTCGGATCTCAAGCTTCTGACTACTCGTAACGACTGTCAAAGATCTTCAAATGACAGCCGGGACCAACGGCTTAACGTGCTTGCCGAGGCACGGAGGAAACTTGGTATGTTGAAAATGGTCACCCATCCACGGACCGACCTCGTAAACCTTACCAAACCTTAACCTTGAAAATCGACCCGTGCGGCTTTTATTATTTTAAAGACAAACTTCTTTCGAATAAAAAAAGAATTTTGTAAATCCGTTTATATAGGTATGAGTTTTGTCGGAGTTACGTCCGAACACAAAAAAAAATTCTCCTCCTTTTTGGGAATTCCATTATAAACAAAAAATAACATAACATCACGCCCGAAGAGATGCACCTACAGTACACAATTGGCTTGGCGGGGTAATCGCGTAAGAAACATACAAAAACATACAGTCGAATTGAAAACTTCCGCATTTTTGACGTCGATTGAGATCTGATGCGTTGTTTGTCAATAATTCTAGACCACATTTAACCACGACCCAAATTCCATACATACAAAGCTCTCCACAATTCCCTTTCAATATTAAGATCGCTCTCTAACAAGACGAGACTGAACTTCGCAATGGACTACCACTTCTATTAAGAATTAATGAAAAATGCCACGCATTCCCACAAGTACCGCCAACCGCACTCGATCTAGGAATATGATCCTTACTGCTAATAATAAAGGTGCTGCCAATGTCTCACTTGAGGCCACTTGATTACATTTGGACTGACGACAACTGTCACTTTACATCTGTCAGTGCCAATACAAATATGTTTTCTTTTACAAGCTTTTATTTAACTTGCAATGTATGTATGTATGTAAGTGTGTTCCAGTCAAATATTACAACTGAATTTTAAAGCAGTTATCCTCCACCGATTAAGATGAAATTTTGCATACACTTTTAGATTGGATGACAATGATGGTTAGATAAGTGACGTCATTCTAAATCCAATATGGCGGACGGCCCAAGATGGCGGACTAGTTATTTTCTGTGCACTGCCATGATATGGGTATCAAATGAAAGGGTTTGCTGAAAATAATACGAAAAAAGTTTGTTTAGAAAAAAAGATTTATTGAATATTTTTTATTTCATTTTATTTAAATTTTATATATTTCTATCACGATTAGAATAATATTATTAAATCTAACTATCATATTATATGGTCCCAATTATGCGTAAACATAATTTCATAAACTTTTCTGCAAAAACAGAATGTGTATGACAGGTGTCATGTGTAAAAGTCTGATGTGTTGTAATAAATTGGCTCCGAAAAATCTTTGATGCCATTCTTACCATTACCATAGACATGCGGTTTACTGTACGCGTAGGAGTCCTATCCCCTCTCCTCCCACGCATTGACGTCATATCTACCCACGTCTATGCAACGTATTGATTTATTTGACTTCAGAATTTAGCGGGGATCGGACGCCTTTTGTTTTTTGTTGATTGATGTACGTAAATGAGATCACGCCTATCTGTGTACTCCGATTGGGTATGCGGAGGTGTGTAGTATTCTCATACAATTCCAGTATAATAAGAGAGAGCCTACTTATTGTCAATAACTAGATACATGTTGATGAATACCTATTTGTATCTATAGATTGTCAAAAGAACAGAGGCATTATATTTGTTTTTTTTTTTCTAGTGTCATTCTTTCGCGGCGAATCTTAACACCGCCATTCAGAAAATGACGTCAAATGCACAACGCCATCTATCGAATATCGAGTGCAGCTGTCCGAGTATCTGAATTGCGTGTGTTGTGATATTTTAATTCTTGAACACTTTAAATTCATCTAACTTTTGGTAGATTGAAAACTGAACTTTGTTTTGCCGAATTCACTTGCTGGTTTATAGCATATCCTTTGGACCTAATTTTAGTTTTGATCTTCATAAAATAAAATTGGGTACAAGGTGAAGAAGTCCAAAGGTATATAAATAATTAAATTATTTCGATAGCACGTGTGATTGAATTTATCTGATTGTGTTTACAACGCAATTCCATTAATTACTGATAAAGAAATAAGCGAACTAATTTTGCTTCGCATATTATATCGGGCTCTGGGATACAATTGAATTCCAAATAAAAACACTACAAAGTGAAAAATGACTACAATTTCGGCAGTCGGTGTTCTTGTTTTGGTTCTTCGTTTTTTGACACCGACAATTTTTTTTTACGCAGCTGCCTTTGAGGGTAATTTGTTTATCAGTCTATGTGTGTATGGTTGTTTCCTATGTGGCATTCGAGAGACTAAAGGCGTTGGACGATTTTGATGATTCTTACGTCAATCGATTCGGCTTACACCTTGCAAATGTCACTGGCTACAATAAAATTGAAAATAGAAAAATGGCGGCTTTTGGACGCCATATTTGGGACTCCATTTTATTTTTCTTCCAAACCCATCGTGTGGTGTATCAAAAATACACTTATATGTTTAAATGTATCTAATTCGAAAAAAAATGAAAACTAAAAAGTTATAAATAAGAAAGATTATTCATAAAATCAAAAAATCGACTGCTCAAGAAGCGAAAAAAGACGTAAACAAGAAGAAAATCATGCTATGCAGTCGGAGGATACATCTGGTTTTGGACAGCCAGCTCGCGAATATGTAGCCTTCGACTGCACGCACGCCGGTTATGGAGTACAGTAAATCCTGATACGATCACAAAAAATATTTCAATGTTTTAAAGCTACACTGTCGTTGAGTGTCATAAGCTACTTCATCTCGAAAAATTCATTGTTTGGTACGGGAACAAAACCGGGAGAAAAAGTTAGTTTTTTCATAAAGCGTATGATCATCATCATATCAGCCGAAAGACTTCCACTGCTTGATATAGGCCTCCCCCACATTGACCGGTCCCGTGCGTCTCGCATCCAGCGGATCCCCGCAACCTTCACCAGGTCATCGGTCCACCTGGTGGGAGGCCTTCCAACGCAGCGTTCGCGGTCGCCACTTCATAACTTTTCCTGTCCAATAGGCCATCCGTTCTGCGAGCAATGTGCCCTGACAACTGCTACTGCTAAGTTTGACAATTCATCAGGCTATGTCGGTAAACCTGGTAAGGATAAGCGTAGGATACAGGCTTTTAATGTTATCAATGCACTGACGCCTTATCAAACTGATATCGCTAAGAGAAAAGTGTTTTGTTGTTTTGCATGTTAGGTGTGATAAGAACGGCTTATTCAATTGATGTGACACTTACAACTTTTCACGATTGGTAGACAGTACATAAAATGTACAGATTAAACATATTGGATGGTAACAATCTCCATTTGCACCTGGGTTCTCTCAAATAAACATTCTCATCATCTTCCTGCCCTTATTCCATTTTACTTGTGGTCGGCGCAACACGTTTTCTTCTGTCCCCCGTCACGCTATCACTGACTCCCTTTTCTTTCATATTACTCCAGTCCATCTATCTTTTCTTTGGTCTTCCTCTCCCTGTCCATCCATCCGCATTCATAACTCTTTTAGTAACATGCGCTTCATCCCTCTTCATCAGATGACCATACCAGGACAAACGGTTTCCTTTCAACTTTTCTGTCACTGGCGCCACTTTCAAACTTCCTCTAATATACTCATTTCTCACTTTATCCATTCTCGTCACTCCGCACATCCATCTCAAAATTGAACAGTCATACTAACAAGGATTAATACGCAGTTATTTAATCAAAGACATGTTGTGCTTATGTTTTTACTCGATTTTTGTCATCATCATCTTTCGAGGCCTTCCCAACTATGTTGAGGTCGGCTCTTTTCTTGTTATTTTTTTGCGGGGTGGAAAATCCTCATTGGATGTCCTCCGCCCTTGGGGGCAGGGCTCTGTCAGACTCCTACTGACTAAAAACCACCCTGGTGTTCCATCTCACACCTACGCGGGAACAACGATACTTCCGCAACCCTCGGCTAGTGCTAGCCCACCTCTGCGGGCATTTACCTCGGGTTGGGGGGGAGTGAGGTATTTGACTTCCCCCGTGACGTCTAAGAGGGGCGTGCGTGGAACACTACGCGGCGCCACCTCGGCCGCCAGCTCCTACTCTAACCTGATGCAGCGGAGTACCAGTATTTTCTGGAAAATTCTCTACGGGATCCGGAATAGTTAAATTGTTTCTCTGAGACTCACAGTGATTCATGACCTGGGTGCTTCTCTGTTGGTCGCTTCTATTGATTCTGGCTTTCAGTCCTTGTCAGTAACTAATAACTAGAATGTCGATGGGTTGAACTCTCATCATCATCATATACCAGCCGAAAGACGTCCACTGCTGGACATAGGCCACACCCAAGCGTCGCCACATTGACCGGACCCGTGCGTCCCACATCCAGCGGATCCCCGCAACCTTCGCCAGGTCGTTGGTCCACCTGGTGGGAGGCCCACTGCCACTTAAGTTTGGCAATTCTTCGGGCTATGTCGGTAAACCTGGTTTTATTGCGGATCTATATTTCTGATTCGATCACGCAAGGAAACTCCGAGCATAGTCCACTTCATTGCCCTTTGGGTGACTAAGCTTTCTGATGAGACCCATTGTGAGCGACCACGTCTTAGAGCCATAGGTTATCACTGGCAACACACACTGGCTTTCGTCTTGAGACTGTGGTAAGTTGGACGACAAAACACTGCGCAACTTCCCGAACGCTGACCAGCCGAGTCGGATTCGACGGTTGGAACCAGAAATTCGAAGACATGTGACATCCACCAACCCGCACTGCGCCCGCGTGGTATGAGGTCTGTGTACAAGCAGTGGGAACATTAAAAAGGATGATGATGATGATGCTACCCCTTGGTAAAACTGGTTCTCAAGACTTCCAGTCTTCCGATTACCCGTAACAACTGGCAAAGTTCTACAATTGACTACCGAGACCAAAGACGCTTTTCAAGCAACGAAACCTACATAATTATGATGGTCAGAAGGAAAAAATAACCCATCAGCGAAAGTGTAGCCATTTATTAACAAATAAACAAACAATTCGAATTCTGAACGAGTATTCATAATTCAAAAGCACGCACGTGCAAATCGTAACGGTTATTTTACACTTTCATCATTTCCCTCGCAGACTCTCGATTACGCGCCAAAAATAATGCCGCCATATTGTTTTTAAACAAAGGTTATTACGAAACGGTTTTATAGTTCCCGTATTGCAGTGTGGTAATTGTTTTACGGTGATACGGGGTTTTTAGGTGATTGTGAATGAAAGTGATACTAAAATAGCGTTACGGAAAGTCAATTGATAGTCCAGCTTTACTTTTGCTTATATTAAGCTGGGGTTCAGAAATGTAGAGATCCGCAAGAGAACCAGGGTTACCGGCACATTGATCGCAGAACGGATGGCAGATGGGGCAGAAAAGTTCTGGAGTGGTGACCGCGTACCGGTTGACGGTGCGTTGGAAGGCCTCCCACTAAGTGCACCAATGACCTTGGTAATTAATTGTATAGTTTTAATGTTTTTGAGATAAATAGAGCCTTCTAATTTAAAGTATCACTTTGGAAACCCATTCTAGGTTACATTACAGCTAAATTGATAAATAAGTATTTTATTTTGGTAACAAGTGGTCTAGATAGTTGCCTTGGCACGTTGTTTTTGTCACCTTTTAGTTATTCAATAAAACTGTAACAGTAACATGAATTAGATAGAATCTCACCTTTTTCACGGACCTCCCGAGTCCAATACGTTCCTCAAATCATCAAATAACACCGTACAATCGTTTACGCGCATGTCCAATCAGATTTGCCGGCAAAGCTACCACCAGCCACCTCTACCGATCATCGGCACAAGCCACATGATCCATAACTGCATGATTGCATGTTGATTGCAAAGAGAAAGGAAGGTGCTACAATTACTTGCCGACTACTTGTTCTTGTATACGTAATACAGTATAGTATTTAGCTGTATTGTGTAATTAATATACCACAACACCTTTATTGGCTTGTTGTGTTCTGGATTGGCGACCGCGAACCGGGAGGCGCAACGTTAGAGGGTCTCCCTTGTCACAGATAATATAAAACTAGCATACAGATGCCTACCATACAAAGAAACCGTGCCGACGTAACAGCGTTTTTCGTACGATTATTTTTATAAGTAATTCGATCGCGTTCGGTTCAGTTCCACGTCTATAGATGGTGTTAGCAGCGACTTGCAAGTTGAATGGTTTTCTCGGTTCGTGAATTTTTATTCTTTACATATAATGACAATTTGTTTCATAGTATTTTTTTGCACGTTTTATTAGTTTTATTGTACCAAAATGTGTTACAATACAAATTTAAGAAATCGAGTGGCAAACCTCAGAAATTTAAAACCGCGCCATCTATCGGAATCAATTTTAAATGATCCTCCCAAATAATTTTTCAAATGTGAATTAGAGCACAATATTCCATAATGTTGTGCTTAGGAGAGTTGATTAAACAACAAGAACATACAATTTTTATGATCAATTCTAGAAAAAGTTAATTTAACACAAAATTCAATAACAAATCGATGCATTTCGCGCCATCTAGTGACTTTTATTTGAACCGAATTTTCTTTGTTAGCGCTGGGACCCCGTGCACTGGTTAAGGATGCGGGAATCCGGTGGATGCGAGTAGCACAGGACCGATCAGTGTGTCGCCTGCATTCAGCAGTGTTGGGTGTTTTCTGGCTCAAATTATGACGATATAAAGACCAGTGGTCCTCGAAGGGTTGACCAGAAGTGCACCTGTAGTACACCCAAATTTCACCAGTTGTGTTTAAATCCCATGTGAGAAGGCCAGCCTATTGCCTTCATCATCATTTCAGCCAAAAGACGTCCTCTGCTGGATAAGGTCTACCCGATCGCGTCGCCACTCTGATCGGTCCTGTATGTCGTCCAGCGGACGCCCGCAGCCTTGACCAGGTCGTCGTTCCACCTATAAGGAGGCCTTCCAACGCTGCGTCTTCCGGTCCGCGGTCGCCATTCCAGAACTTTTCGACGGCCATCCGTTCTGCGAGCAATGTGCCCTGCCCACTGCCACTTAAGTTTGGCAATTCTTCGGGCTACGTCGGTAACCTTGGTTCTCTTGCGGATGTTTTTAATTCTGATTCGATCACGCAAGGAAACTCCGAGCATAGCTCTCTCTATTGCCCTTTGGGTGACTGCCTTATGATGAGGCCCATTGTGAGTATTGCCCTATTACTATCAACCGGGCACAAATTCAGGCTCCGGGCTGCTATTGTAAAAAAAAACCCTTTGCCTGACCCTGGAATCGAACTCAGGACCTCACGCTCAGCAGTAGCGCTTGCGAGACAGTAATTATAATGAATTGTTTGTAGACTCATGGCTACCAAACTAATTGAGTGATCGAGGTTAAGTAAGTCATGAACAGATTATTTTACCAATTGCGTATTGTATGGACTTTAAAAGTGACTGGCCTCTGAGTTTGTTTCGGTGTTTCTTGTTTAGTCAGCTAGTAAATCTCATCTAGTTTGCATTGATAAACAAGCAAGGAGTTTCGAACTTTAAGTTTTTACATTACTGCCCAGAATTTGATCCTTTTATGCGACTCTATCGAATGGAACAGAGAAATAGAGCAGTGGTGGCCCAGTGGTTACGGTCCCGACTTACGAGTGGTAGGTCGTGGGTTCAACCCGAGCAGGCGCTTTACTTTGTGTAATTTATTTCATCACCACTGCTCTCAAAACGGTGAAGGAAAACATCGTGAGGAAACCGGCATGTCCTAGAACCAAAAATTCAAAGACATGTGACATCTACCAATCTTCACTGGGCCCGCGTGGTGGATTATAGCCCACTCCCTCTATGAGAGGCGGCCTGTGTCCCAGCAGTTGGAACATTAAACAAAAAAAGGCTGATGATGTGATGATGATATCGAATGGTGTTATAATACCTACAGCATGTGGTTTTTCTTTCAAAATCAACGAGTTCGATTTCTGACCAGGAATAGTGATGTTTCAAAAATCAAATGATACAGTGTTAGTTTTCATTAAAATCGGCCTCGTGACCCATTTAAGTGTTTGTCGCTATTCCTCATAGTTTCGGATTTAGCCTTACACACACGCCCATTTAAAAGACTCATCCTATATAGAATAGCCGTGAGGTGAGTCGGGTCCTCAATCCTCACCCCCTAGGAGAACATACACGGATCTTATTGGTGATTTTCTTCAGAAAGGCCAGGTGTGCAGTACTCATAACTGACGTGGCTGTGTATGATTAGATGCATGGACGCTAATGTAGGCAAAGCAGAATGTAAGGATCGAAGGTGATGAGTGAAGAATGAAGGTGGTGGAAGGTGAGGAGTGAAGCAAAAGCGGTATGTAAGGATCGATGATGGTTGAGCTGAGTGGTGCCGATCCATGCGTCATGTTCGTGAAAGGGCGCCATCGGTTGGGATTGGTCATAACTTAGCTGCCTCGGCCTGTTATTGTATCTTTTTTTATTTTTTTTGTTATTCTAGAAGCTTTTACGTGAACGTCTTTTGACATTGTTCTCACATATATGTATATTTTCAACAAGAATGATGTAACCAAGGACTTGTAATTAAAAAACTTTTTGCAAAAAAATACTACCGACTTCCAAATACAAAACTACAAAGTGAAAAATAACTTAATTTTTTGAAGTCGGTGTCCATAACGCAAAAAAATGGTACCTACGAAAGACACCGACTTCAAAAAATTAAGTTATTTTTCACTTTGTAGTTTTGTATTTGGAAGTCGGTAGTATTTTTTTGCAAAAAGTTTTTTTATTTTTCACTTTTTAGTTGTACGTACCTAATAGGCAAGTTAGTAAGGGAACTGTTTCGCCAGAATAGATTTCATGAAAATTGAACATAACCGGTGAAATTAGAGGTCTGCTTACCCCTTAAGTGCGAACTGGCGTGATGTTATGTTATGAAATGTTATAAACAACAAACAGACATGCGATTGCAGCAATCCCGAGAGATTTGCCGTTATTTATTGAAGAGTTCTTCATCAGATCTTCACCAAATTAAAATGGGACCAATTTCGGAACATACTTTTTCAAACAAAAAAAGAATTTTCAAAATCGGTCCACAATTGACGGAGTAATCGGTGAACATACACAAAAAAAAAAAAAAAAAAAAACTTGAAGTCGAACATAGAACCTCCTCCTTTTTGGGAAGTCGGTTAAAAACTGATGGAAAAGAGTGTCCGTGGAGTTTCTTGCAAATTCTTCTAGTCCAGGATACATGGTACATTTTTGCACTTGATTGATGACTCTTTGATCAAACCATACATTTTATAAGACAAATATTTTTCGAATAATTTTGATAATTATATTGAGTATAACAAAAAAAAACAGTTAGTAATATTTTTTTTAGAATCATCAAATCGACATATTTTATCCTTCCTACCTCTGTTAGCTATCACAATCGAGAGTTTCGTACCGCAAATTGTTGGGCTTCTCATCAAAATGAAGCTAATCACGGAAAATTAGCTTGATAGTAATCAAGTGCAAAAATGTACCATAGATCTTGGATTATACTGACGCTTGCGAATTTGCAACTAGAGTCAACTATTTTTTTTTTGTACCACTAAGGTTTATTTGAAATAAACTATTTCATTTTGATTTATTTGATTTTGAAGCAGAACGCCAGCTGCTTTAAAATCAAATAAATCAATCCCCACGGAAAAAAGCATGAGTGTATGTATTTATGTGGCTCTCAAGGTCCATAGAAAACTTCACACCAGGCTATGACACTCAAAATATTCTCTTGTTATGTCTCTACAGAAAGACAATTGGGCCTATGCGATGTTATATTATTTGACAATCAAACAATTAACGATCAGTGATGATTGTAATATTTTTGAACATGCGACTTGTCAACACTGATTGTTTGAACGAGGTTACGAGATGATGTTGTGAGTTAGTAGGGTCGTGCTAAACAATTATAGACAGTATATATGTATTTTATTATGTACCATCATCGGAATACAAGACATACGGAGTTGCATCATGGTGGACCATCCCACCCATATGTATTAAATGTTTTGGGAATACTTTTATTATGCGTACAGCTTACTTTCGGATAGTGCGTTAGAATTGCAGGAACTGGTTCGTCCTAGCTCGTTTCATCATCGGACTACAAGACGTACGGCGATGCGTCATCGGTACATGGTGGACATCCCACCCATACGCACCAAACGTTAACGCACCATACGCACAGCAAAAGAGTGGAATTCCCTGCCGGATTCTGTGTTTCCTGATAGCTTCAACCTGGGAGTCTTTAAGTTAAGAGTGAATAGGTTAATTCTCGGCAAGCGTGCTTCACCGTCGACCACTTCATGGACAGCTTTTTACTCTTTACAAAGCGCAAGTCCGATCCTGCATGGATTAGTGCAGCCACCTTTGGGATGGCTCAGCTAAGTATCAGCATGCCGCGCTTGACTCGGTGGAACGCAGAGCTAAGAGACTCATTGGAGACGTTAAACTGGTGGATGCCAAGCTTCACAGTTTGGCTCATCGCCGTAAGGTTGCCTGCTTGTCGGTCTTTTACAGACTGTACTTCTCGCTTCTACTCTTCTCTTCAACTCCACGACCTTATCCCACCGGCCCCTTTTGACGATCGGACATCTAAACGCATTGCAAGTTACCATCCTCACCTAGTTGCCATTCCACTAATTCGCACCAAGCTTTTCCAAATATCCTTCATAATGCGCACAGTAAAAGAGTGGAACTCATAACCTGCGTCTGTGTTTCCGAACGCATTCAACCCGAATCTCTTCAAAGTTAGAGCTTCTTCTGGGTAAGCTCACTCTATCGTCGACTTTGTCTTTGTCACCTCTGACCTTTTTTTTTTAACCTGGCTCATGCATACTGCGCTGTCACGGAGATATAGCGTCCGCCATCAGACGGTAGTGTGGGGACGTAGCCAGAAAGCGCTACTTAAATAAAACTCTGGATTCACTGTTCTAGTTATATTTCAGCAGCAAGGTGCCTACCCATAGGCACCTTCTATCAGACTAACACATCAAAGCTCAGAGGAGCCCTTATATACACGGGAAAAGTCTAGCGAAAACATCTTCATTTATTTTATATTCTAAATTCATATTACCTTTCAAGTAATACTTATTGCCAGTGTTAATATAGGCAAGTAGGTTGCCTTCTAGTTAAGCAGAGTCCTCACATGAGCTACGCCCCTACGAATAGACGCGCAGAATCATATGAAGTGCTTCTATTCTATGTCTTGAAAGGTTACATGTATCCTACCTTATCCTAACTCGAATATTTACCTAACAGAGGAATCACATTTACAATTGAGGTACGACCCTTAAAAGGGGAAGGCTTAATCATGACAAACGAGTTATCGGACGCTCCGATATGTGCTTTTAACTTCAGCTAACGTGCACACACACACTAACAAATCTACGCCGTCATGCCTGAACCTCCTTGACCAAAACCTCTGAAAAAGGAACAAGGCGTCCTCCCAACACTAACAAGAATGACGCGTCAACTCACATCGACCCGGATGGGGTTTAATCTCAAAAATTCAAATATGATACAATGTTTCGATCTCGTGCGTTTATCAGGCCAGAGAAGGAAAGGCTGGATCGCATCGAATTTCTAATCCTATTCATAGAGCTTGCACCAGGGTTTATCATTATAAATGCATTTATTATTTTAAACATCAGACATAAACTGGACCAATGATGTCAACTCGACATCCTTTGCAAAGGCTATGCCCCGTTAGCAAAGTCGGTTTCAGTTATGACTATTACTTTTAGAAACCCATACTAATACCCTGGCTTGTGCCTATGCCTTAATCGCATAACCAATAATCATTTCTTCGATGCGTGGCCAACGTTGCCAGCCTCTTCTTCCCCCTGCGGCTCACAACTCATCAGCACATCATCAGCACATGCAACGGAAAGAACTAATTTAATTATATATATCGATACTATTTGAGAATATCGATAAGAAAACTATCGATACATTTTTTCCTACTTTCCCATCACTATTAACTTCAATATGCCAAATTAGATAGTTGTCATTCATATTTTTTTCTTTTATTTGACAACCGGCCTCTTCCTTTATGGAAACCTTACTAACCTTAACCTATTCTTACCTATTTAAACCTATCTCTTGTCCTAATCTAACATTAAAAGGTTTTAATCTATTTACATATACTATGTCCCTAAATCGCCTATTATTATTTTTTATAATTACATAATTTACATCAGATAATGTTCTAACTATTCGGTATGGGCCTTTATACAACCTACATAGTTTTATACTTCTATTTGTGGTCCGGCCTAACTAATCTGTGGCGAATACGGCGCATAGGATATAATCAAATTTAATTATGGTGTGAACACTGTGCCTTATTATGTGGTTGGCACTATATGTCAAACCAATTCTTATAATGAAAATTATGCTTTACTTTTGACAAGGTTTTGACACTGTCCTTTTTTGTATTATCTGTGGGACTACGTGTCAAACCATTTCTTACCATGACATTATGCTTTCAAAGCATTTATTCGCCTTAGGGGCTTATAAGACTTTTCTATAAATTTTTGACTATTTCTGACAAAGTCCTTATTGATTTGTATTTGGACTTCGTCAGTAATTTCAAAAGCTAATCCTATTTAGTAAATAAAGACAAGGCAGAGGAATATTTAATTTCATAAAAACATATACAGATAAATAATTCAAACAATCATTCGCATTTAATTTCATTCGATGCCCAGCGCGCATCGCAAATTCCTTACCGTATTGATTTGCACGACATGAAAAGAAAACACTGGTTAATAAAGCACAAAATATAAGACAACATTAAATAAATCAGTTTGCATAAATACATTATTTACAAAACTTTATACCTAATCTTCTTTCTATAAAATTTCCATAATTTGCATTTTACGAGTTCGAATTGCTTTATGTATTCGCAATGCAAAAATCTTTGTACAAGGTTACATCTAAGGAAAATATGAAGTGAATTTTTCCTTGCAACAATCATAGTCTTACTTGAACCAAACCTTGCTCCCCAAGAAGTCTTATTAAAAATTCTCTTGTATTTAATTCGAATCATAATTTTTTTATTGATCGCCTTCTTTGAATTTGTGTTGGCGCAATAAGAAATCTTACTAAAGACTCTTTTGAATTTCCTGTGGATCTCTTTCGGTTTATTTCGAAAAAAACCTTTCTTAATGGCTGTCAACTTCTTTCTTTTCAAAATGACTTTTATAAAGTTTTGTTTTATGTCAGATTGAAAAATTTCAATATTATTTTCAATTTTATGTTTGAAATCAATGGAATTATTATGCATTTTAATATCCGAGACATATTGGTGTCCCGATGGAACCACAACTAGTTGTTCCGACGAAATCGCATAATTTTTCACTGCAAGACAAATGGAATTAGTGGAGACAATTGGACTGGACCGACACATCACAATACCCTCGTCCAGGCACTCGCTGTTGGATAGGGAGTCCAACTCCTCGTCAGCCGGGCCGTTCGCGCACTCGCCCTGGAACACAGACTCCACCTCCAACTGGACATCGACGGGGCCGTCATCTCCGCTGGGCTGGTCACCATCGTCCTCGAACATGCAGCTCCCTCCGTCGGTGTGATCGCCATCGCCATCAACTGCGTCGCCTTCTACGTCAACGTGGTCAACGCTTTTTTCATTGCACTTTATATTGTTTTGTGTTTGTTCGTCCTTAATCACGATACTAGAAAATAAATGTGCATTAACATCCTCACACAATACATCAGGTTGTTTTTTATCTGCTTTTATTTCAGCGATCATTATGCGCTGTTCGCAATAACGACATCTGCGGTGAAATATAGAGAATTCACTCCTCAAGCGATCGCATAACACTTCAAAGTCCATGTCATATTTAAAAATCATACGATAAAAATAATATGCAGCCCCCTGCAGGAATCCTCCCAAGATCAGGCTGTAGTCGCTCTCTCTCCATTCATTTATTTCGGCCACCGACTTGAATTCGGTTAAAAATTCTTCTAGACAATACCCGTTCGTTCCCGTGTAGTAATCATTCATCATGCTAGCCTTTATGCTCAATTACACTAAATAATAAAACCACTTAGCTTTACTCCGACTCTTCCTTATATTTCCATCCGCTTAAGGGAGGGAATGAGAGGTAACAACCCTGTCTGTAAAAACTTATCTCGCTTTATGTACGCCGATAGGGCTTCGTGCACTGATTATCGCCATGCACACGCGAACTTCCGTCTTTTAACACTTTCAACGTTTTTCACTCACTTACTACGTATACTGTACGCCGTATACACGCGTATTTATTTTTATATATTTATATCTTCTGGGATTCTGTACTGTACCCGGCGCCTCCACCATTTGTGGGGACGTAGCCAGAAAGCGCTACTTAAATAAAACTCTGGATTCACTGTTCTAGTTATATTTCAGCAGCAAGGTGCCTACCCATAGGCACCTTCTATCAGACTAACACATCAAAGCTCAGAGGAGCCCTTATATACACGGGAAAAGTCTAGCGAAAACATCTTCATTTATTTTATATTCTAAATTCATATTACCTTTCAAGTAATACTTATTGCCAGTGTTAATATAGGCAAGTAGGTTGCCTTCTAGTTAAGCAGAGTCCTCACAGTAGCGACCCCATCCAGGCCGCGGAAGGTAGGGAGAGCGGCGCACCGCAATACCGGCACTCCTCTCCCGCCGCGGCCTCCAACCTTCAGCCGCGATATCGTATGGGTTTGGGAGGCCCCATACGACATCGCGGCCCGCCTCAGTTGCGATGTCGCCCAGGCAGCACCGCAACCTACATGTTGGCCGCTACGTCGTCGGCTTATCGGCAAAAGCCCTGACGAGCGGACCCTCCTCGGGTTCTTCTTCGCTTCACCGTGGGTGACCAAGCCACGGTTACTGAGCCCTTGAGGCGGGGCTCAACAATGCGGGAACCCACCGGGGGGGCTGTCACCTCTGACCTAGACTAGAGCAAACCCATCCTAAATAAAAAAAAGTACGCTTTTGCCTGCAACTTAACTATGACAACAGAACGTGCTCCCTAAATAAAAAGTAGCTTATGTCCTTCTCCAAGGTCCAATCTATCTCTATTCCAAAATTCAATAAAATTGGTTAGGCAATTTCAGCGTGAAAACTTAATGAACAGAGTTACTTTCGCAGTTGTTATGTTGTTAGTATGGATTGGATTGGTAGCTGTTTTCTGCCTAAGCCGCTTTTACTGTTTGCTAGGTAGGTACCTATAACACAGGTTCATGTTATATAACTAGCATACTTACACATAGACATACCGACCGGCCATTCTATATTATCAAACGACCCAATGTTTCTACTGACGACTAAATGTTTAATACACACAGACCGTTTATAATAACATTAATAAATTCTAAAACAAACATTATTATAGCTAAAATAAACTAATGCATTATATTATAGGATCTAAGCTGTGGCGAATTTTTAAAACAATGGCGGCCCCGCGCCCTCCGCGGCCATCTTTGTTCTATTTGGCGCGCTCGATCACTATTGGTCGGTTGTGTGACAGGAGCTTTTTAGTGTGTTTTTGGGATCTGGTTTTGTGAGTAATGCTTTTTATATTTGATTAATAATAATAATTTTACTGTATATTACTCAATATTTGTTTTTAATACATATTAATTATTTTGTAGATCAATGTTTGTTCTAGGAATGTTTGGACGCTACCGTTTTCCACTATTACTTGACTGTGTCCATAAAATCAGGAAATTTGTTTTTTGGTGTAATATATAATCTTTTTTTTTGTATTGATGTTGTTGTAGTAGTGGTCAAGCGCGAGCCTATCTATAATAATAATAAGAAAGTACTAATTAAGAGGCATGGTCTTCGATATTAAATATATTGTTAGAAAGAAGAAAAACCTTTTCATACAAAAATAAACCGACGTCAAAAGCAAAACACTAAAAAGTGCAAAATGACTTTCGTTTCGGAAGCCTGTGTCTTTGGTATTTCTTTTTATCGATTTGCTTTTGAAGTCGGTTTATTTTTTTGTGAAAAAGTTTTTATATCTCTATTTTTTGTTTTATCACACTATCACTAAAAAGTGAACAAGTTCTATAGAAAGGAACCTGAAGGATTGGCAAAGTACCCAATTACCCGTAATAACTCAATTTACAAATACGTACTGTTTGTCGCTAAGGAGTTCGGTCGTATGTCCCATATCTTGAAAACTGCTGAACCGATATGGATGCAAAATGCACTGTTACCTAAGTTGAGAGACATATAATCTAATATAAAAATGGTCACGATCCGATAAGTAGTTTAGGGCAAATGCGTGGACAAACATACAAACCTACATACAAGCATACACTTATAAAATTTAGAACACATGTTTAGAAGCTCAATTAGATTAACATCTGTAAATATTGGGCAATGCCAACAATATTACATACATTCGTGTCGAATTGATTACCTCCTTTTATTGAAGTCGGTAAAAATTATTTTATTGATTTAAACTTAACATTAAAATAATTACATTTAAAGATGACCAAGAAGGTAAAGGTTCCAAAATATATCGGTCAAATATCCAACATTCGGTGGTTGACATAAAAAAAACCCAAATTGAGTACAGACTCAATTTGGGTTTTGTTTTATGTTTTAAAATAACATTTTTTTTAATAAAAAATACTTTTGTGCCTTGTTGAATTATGGCAAAAATATTTCAAGCAAGCGTCGCCGTTTTTGTCCGTCAATTGTGGACCGATTTTGAAAATTCTTTTTTTGTTTGAAAAAGTATGTTCCGAAATTGGTCCCATTTTAATTTAGTGAAGATCTGATGAAGAACTTCGGAGATATACAACAGAACTCTTCAATAAATAACGGCAAATCTCTCGGGATTGCTGCAATCGCATTTCTGTTTATTGTTTATACCATTTCATAACATAACATCACGCCAGTACGCTCTTAAGGGTTACGCAGATCTCTCATTTCATCGGATATGTTCAAGTTTCATGAAATCTATTTTGGCGTTAAAGTTGCCTTCCTAACTTGTCTATTAGGTACGTACAACTAAAAAGTGAAAAATAAAAAACCTTTTGCAAAAAAATACTACCGACTTCCAAATACTAAACTACAAAGTGAAAAATAATTTAATTTTTTTAAGTCGGTGTCCATAATGCAAAAAAATGGTACCTACGAAAGACACCGACTTAAAAAAATTAAGTTATTTTTCACTTTGTAGTTTAGTATTTGGAAGTCGGTAGTATTTTTTTGAAAAAAGTTTTTTTAACCTTACCGTATGAGTTTGAACACTGCAGCAATTAGCAGACTCGTAATTCAAATTTTCTATGGAGAATTTAAATTTAGAATCTGGTAACTAATCTAATGGGTAAAAATAATAATAAACTTTACCATAACGTAAAAAATTGGTACATACCAGAGACACCGACTTCCAAAAAGAAAGTTATTTTTCACTTTGTAGTTTTTTTATTTGGAAGTCGGTAGGTAGTATTTTTTTTGTAAAAAGGTAAGGTATTATTCACTTTTTAGTTGTAGGTACAACTAAAAAGTGAATAATAAAAAAAAAAATATAGGCAAGTTGTTTAGTGAGGAGCTCGTGGCTAAATAATAACGGCCGCACGTGTCGATCTTCAAGGTTAAGCAACGCTTGACGAGGTCGGGCCGTGGATGGGTGACCATTTTTAACATACCGAGTTTCCTCCGTGCCTCGGAAAGCACGTTAAGCTGTTGGTCCCGGCTGTCATTTGAAGATCTCTGACAGTCGTTACGAGAAGCTTGAGATCTGACACCAGTCTAGCCAAGGGGTACCGCTGTTACCCAGTTACTGGGTTGTGGAGGTCAGATAGGCAGTTGCTCCATGTAAAACACTGGTACTCAGCTGAATCCGGTTAGACTGGAAGCCGACCCCAATATAGTTGGGAAAAGGCTAGGAAGATGATGATGAGGCAAGTTGTTTAGTATTCCTTTAATTCCAGAATATATTACCCGAATATCATGAAACATGAACATAACCGGTGAATTGAAAGAGCTGCGTACCCCTTCAGAGCGTACTGGCGTGATGTTATGTTATGAAATGGTATAAACAAAAACAGACATGCAATTGCAGCAATCCCGAGAGATTTGCATTATTTATTGAAGAGTTCTGTTGTATATCTCCGAAGTTCTTCATCGGATCTTCATGTAATTAAAATGAGACCAATTTCGGAACATAGTCTTTCAAACAAAAAAAGAATTTTCAAAATCGGTCCTCAATTGACGGAGATATCGGTGAACATACACAATAAAAAAGTTAATAAAAAAAATCAAAAAACCCGACTGCTTAAAAAGCGAACTAAAAAGAAGTAAACAAGAAGAAAATCATGCTGTGCAGTCGGAGGATACATATTCGCGAGCTGGCTGACGAAGTGACGAGTTTGGTCTCTAGAACGCCACATAGGAACAAACATACATACATACATAGACTGATAAACACATTATCCTCCTTCGGCAGTCGGGTAAAAAACCTAATGTCGAACATAGAACCTCCTCCTTTTTGGAAAGGTTTCCTCAAAACTATAACCTAGGGGTCTTTAAGTCAAAAGTGAATAGGTAACTTACCATCAGGTGAAATAGTGGTGTAAAAGTAATGAAAGAGTATACGATAATTAACGTCAGGAAGAACTAGATTAATTTACGTAAATGTAAGCGTAAATGTAAACGTTTTTTATCAATCAAGGACAAAGTAATCAACAAATTGAGTTGAAATTAAATGGAATCGTTACTTGCCTTTATACAAATACCCCGTTAAGTGGCAAAATTGTTGATTGTGAAAGAAATCTCTCATGTAGAGGTTAATCTTAAGGTTGCCCTAGTCGACGGCACGAACTATTTTGTGCGCGGGGTTAAAATGCATGCTATTTCATCCGACAACACGTGCGAAAGAGATAGATGCTGTGATGACCAGTAAGAAGCGAGTTCGCGTACGAATTAGAACTTTTGCAAGTTTGTAGCGAAATGGATGATGATTTAGGACGAAAACGAGCGCGCGAAATTTTGTTAACAGGCCTTTGGGAGTCTAGATATCATGAAAAAACTTCTAAATGTATATTTTCAAAATAACATTATTTGCATTGTTGAACTACTAATCTATCCCTGTATGGTGGCTGTTTTGCAATTTTCCTTCTTCATATGCTATTTATTGCCGCCCAAAGATGTGTTTAAAATTACGTCGAAATATGGAAAATTCGACGCTCATAACTTTTAAATATTTTTTTTTACGTTTTTTTATTTTGGTTTTCGTAAGCCTTTAAACCTTTTTTCCCGACTGCACCAGGATTTTATCGCCAACTATAACAAAACTTAATTCATTCAATATCACAATCTTGTTAGTTGTCCTTCCTACTGAATGTGACCTCTGTTTTATTGCCTACAAGGCGTCCTTATGTGATGGGTCTCGGCCATCATTACTTCACCCATTTTCCTGTGTTTGAGAGGAGAAAAATATTCAACTCTTATCGCGATCAAATTTTTTTTTCAGGCGTTGAGTGTCAATCAACAATGCTGTTTATATTTCTTGTTTTTGCAAAAACAAATGGTTAAAAAAGAAGAAGAAATCAGCTGTTCCCTTTATTTTGCCGAGTTGTGCAAACAAATATACTGTACTGAACAGATAATTTCTGTTTTTAGGGCTCCGTACCTCGAAAGGAAAAATGGAACCCTTATAGGATCACTTTGTTGTCCGTCCGTCTGTCTGTCTGTCAAGACCCTTATTCTCAGGAACGCGTGGAGATATCAAGCTGACATTTATATCAAATACTCAGATCTACTGTCCCTTAAAGCTGTGAAAATATCAAACTTCTAAGACAACGCAATCAAAAGATACAGCCTTTTATGCCGCAAATTTTCGACACCTTCAAGGGAATCAAAACCTACAGGGTACTTCCCGTGAACTCAGGATCTTGAAATTTGGTACAAAGCAACGTCTTATAGCACAGATAAAGGAAACATTGCGAAAACCGTAAATTTTCAGTTACATCATATAATAAAAATATTTTAATAATTTTAAACATACTACCCCTTTCCTCATGAACGCGTAGAGGTATTAAATTGAAATTCATATTAAATACTCAGGTCTATAATACCTTTAGGCTGAGGTTTGTACGGAACGCTCGGTGCGCGAGTCCGACTCGCACTTGGTCGGATTTTTTTTTCTAGTACCAAACCACGGTAATGTGCCGAACTCACCCAGTGTTCTATCCGTTCTTTAACCTTTACTCTTATTTAATCTATGACAGTCTATTTTTAACACATTTGCTATTTTTAACTAAATTATTTTTAATACGAACGCGCTTATCTTAATTAGTCTCTTATCAAAATATTTCATAGTTGGATATAATATGTAAATTAACTGTAAAAGTATTTCTTATATAAAAGCAGAATACACGCAACAAATATACGTCATTATTTTCAATAAATTACAATTAAAAATGTATCCATGTCATGAGTAATATGAAGAGAAACAGTAACTAAAAGTCACACGACACTACAGAAGAATTGAATGAACCTAAAGCGCATTTAACCGCTTGAAAAAAAATTACCTTCCCGCCACGCGTCTAGTACACGCAGCGATGAAAGCGCGGTATTGTGTAAGCGATTTGCACTCCGCGCGCCATATTCCGAACGCGCTCTTTGCATTGTCTGTGTCATAATATTCAAATTCCGAACGCTGCGAGGCGGGAATCGATGTTTTTTTTTATTGCGTTTTTTTTGTCTTTTATTTGGATTACTTTTGGTGTACAACGTATGTGAAATATTGTGTCAATTTTACGTATGTGTATCTAGTATTGTGGTTTTACTATCTTATCGTGTAGTGTATGATATGGTAATTTTTGAACGACTATTGTGCCTACTCGGTAGTTCCCGTGGAATTAGAAGTGTTTGACCACAACTCGGTGTTAAAATCGTGAGAAAAATTGACAAATTCTGTGAAAAAAGTGACTTAATATTTTTTTCGTTAGTAATCATTGAGATTCATTTTTGAAAAAGGTCGTTACCTTTTTCAAAAATGAATATATATAGATTGGGACATTTGCGTCAAGTTTCGCAAACTTTGCAGTAAGTATTAACATAATAAAAAGTTAAATATCGTTATCATAATGTTGTGTTTATTTGAGACAAACAATGATAGAAAAAAACATGGCTGGCGCATATTATGACATGGGTGACGCATGACGCATATGACAAACTACAGAAATACTCAACGAAATTCTTGAAACATATACCAACTTCATCAAAAGGTATCAAACACTTTTTTTTGAGTATTCCAGAATCATAAAAGTGTATTTTTTTAAGATGCTTATTCAATACCATTTTTTTACAAAGAGTATTCGGACAAAAATATTAGCATCCTTCCTAGAGGAAAATACTTCACGACTGTTTAACTTATTAAGGAAAAATACTGAAAAAGATTGTCTGGTTCATACAAAAAACATTTTAACAAAAAATAAATAACATACTTTCAAAACAATACACTACCAAAGGGAAAAATAACTTTCTTTTCGGTAGTCGGTGTCTTTAGCACCATTTTTTTTCGTTTTTGACACCGACTTCTGAAAAGGAAGTTATATTTCCACTTTGAAGTGTTTTGTTTTGGAAATCGTTTTTTTTTTTCTCTTTATAGTTTTGGTATCTTATATTGCCATGCAAATCATTTATAGCCAAAGGGTTTTTCATTACAATTCTAACAAGCCTAAACACGACTGGGATACATTGTTTTATTTCGGAGTTCCGGTCCCATGGCTTACCATCGAACTGATCTGGTGATGAAGCCGAAAGGTAGGCCTTTCGGCTGCATCACCAGATCAGTTCGATGGTACCATTTTCATTAAAACCATTTATTAAACATTTTAATCAAGTCATTTTACTATTCGAGATAAATTATATCCAAAACATACTTTTCATTGAGGAGTTCCAGTGGCCATCTGTGGTCTTCCTCATTAGTTCCACTTCACCAAATAGTACTTTCTAAATGCAAATGCTTAACATGTTGATGAAAATACCAAAATCGCTATAGGTGTGCCTAAAAAAATTGAGGAGTTTCCTCGATTTCCACGGGATCCTCTCATCAGACACTGACTTTGTTCCGACTGTTTTTTCAGACTGTATTCCGTAGTTGTAAGTTTTTCATATTCATGAGTACTTTCGCTGTCTGAAAGTATGCCGATAATTTTAAAAACAAAGTGTATATTATTTATTGGATGGATTTTTGCAATATCCATTCTTCTAGAACTGTTATTAATTCTTATATCAATGTATGGTCAAGTGATGAGGAGGGATGAAACGCATGTTACTAAAAGAGTTATGAATATAAATGTGGATGGATGGAGAGGGAGGGGACGGACGGACCGAAGAAAAGATGGATTGGCTGTGTGAGGAGTGATATGAAAGAAAAGGGAGTCAGTGATATCGTGACAGGGGACAGGACGGTATGGAAGAAGAAAACGTGTTGCACCGACCACAAGTAACATGGGACAAGGGCAGAAAGATGATGATCAATTGAATGATTTATTATTATTGTATCTAATATCCTATTGAAACAGTTACTAGATCGTGGGGGGACAGTTAGGCAGTCGCTTCATGTAAAATTCTTGTACTAAACCGCATTCGGTTAACTGGTTACAGAGCACAACTTAGTGGGGGTCTTTAATTCAAGAGAAATAACCTATTCGAGGTTACTTCTAGGCAAGCGTGCTTTACCGTCGACCACATCATGGCTTACCATCGCGTGAGATAGTGATCAATAGCGAGCCTATAGACAATAAACATGAAAGCTGGGAAAATTCTAAACAGATTGATAATCCAATCGAAATATCTTACATCAGAATTGACAGCAGATTGACTGATTAGAGAGGTGATAGGAATACACGTGCTGTTTTTGCACGATAACGTTTGGTGCATAGTCAGACGGCACTAAATAGTACCGCTTGACATGTTACTTGGTTCTTTAGTGTCATACGAAATAGTATCGTCTCTTTTGAAGTTTTGATACTTCTAGAATTGTCCACGTAATAGCACCGCAATTTATGGTAGTAAGTATATTAAGCGGCGGTTTTCAATGATATTCAGATAATGTGCAATTTTTTTTTGTTATTTTTGTATATAGCCAATTCAGGTACTTTAGGTAGGTACATCATGAAAAGGTGTCGTACTCGTGTACAATAATACATTTGGGGGCATGCAATTTTTGTAATATTCAGTCAGTAACTGCAGTAGTCATTCCATTGACATAAAATTGTTTTGAAGAGAATCATCTGTCATGGTACTTGTGTGTCATGCACGAATAAGTGTATATAATGGTACAATATTGGCATAAAAAATGGTGCCATCTGCATCGGGTAATATAATTTTATTCAAGAAGAATGTTATTGGCAGTGGTATTTTTAGTGGCTCACAAAATAGTGGCGCCTGTCTGTTGGTACTTATAAGGAAGGGTATTTAATTTGTGAGTGTGTATTCTGTAGCGTTTTTTTTGTGATATTCAGGCATCACTTATCATTTATGATGTTATTATGTGCAAAGGTTATTTTAATCGTATAAGATTGCTTTGAATAATGTCATCTGTCATGGTACTAAAGTTTTACCCCCGAAAAAGTGTCGTTGATACTCGTCGGCCAATGATACATTATTCTAGTTAGAAAAGGTGCCGTCTGCAGTGGCACTTTTAATTTAATTTTAGAACTAGAATGTTATTGACAGTGGTACTTTTACTGACTGACGAAATAGTGTCGTCTGTCGTGGAACTTCTAGAATTGTCCACGGAATAATACAACCATTCATGAAAGGTGGATACAGTCGCAGTATTTTTAGTAACTTTCAGTAAGCACTCATATTAATGTATCCAGTTATTATCTGTACGGTTATTTTAATGACATAAAATAATGTTGACCTGTCATTAATGGTACTAACTTTAACACATAAGGTGTCTTAGGTGATCGTCTGCCATGACACGAATAATTGACCGTCTATAGTGGCGCTTTTAATGTTAGTAGTATTTTTATTTGGTGTGGCACTTTAGTGGCGTAGGAAAAAATCTTGTTTACCGTGGTACTTTTAAGAGTCATTCCAGAAATAGTGCCGTCTGCTACGTTGGTCTTAGTTAAATACAAAAAAAAAATTGTTTTCATTGGTACTTAGTTTGTCATTGTTGAACCAGTATTATCTGGCGGACGTATTTGGGTAGGTACTTTTAGTGCTATCCACGTAATAATGTCGTCATCTTATTGGCAGGTACTCATTAGTACCGTGTGACTTAGTGATTCGTGCTCAGTGAATGCTGCTTGGAATATTGTTGCACTTGAGGATTTTCTTGTATTATTTAAAACAACTATTTTTTTTTTCAGTAAAAATATTTTTTAAAACAAGCTCTTTTTCGTATTCTTCTCTGCAAACCTTTTAATTTGATACCCATATCGTGCACAAAAAATAACTAGTCCGCCATATTGGATGTATAATGACGTCATTTAGTTAACTATACATTGTCATCCAAACTAAACGTGTATGCAAAATTTCATGTTAATCGGTGGAGGATAACTGCTTTAAAATTCAGTTGAAAGACTTTACCCGAACACACTTACATACATTGCAAGTTAAATAAAAGCTTATAAAAAATTTAGGCATTTTTAGTCCTTTGTAAATCTATATATATATATAAAAGAGAAAGTGTTTATGTATGTTCCTTATAGACTCCGAAACGGCTGGACCGATTTTATGAAATTTTCAGACAATCTTAAGATTGACCCAGCGTATAATCCTGTAAGGTTTGGTGGCGATCGTTTTTTTTTTTACTTTGAACGTGGGCGAAGCCACGGGCATAAGCTAGTACAATATAATATACAATTCAAAATAAAAAACCTTATTGTAATACCTACATTCTATACAAATAAAAACTTCTTACTTCTTACTTCAAAAGGAAACTTAGGACTTGCCATATCGCATTCCGAGATTACTTCCAGGCAACCTGGTATTGACAGTAATTGCTAGTACATAGTGTTAAAGATACTAGATTATAATACCTAAATACGCAGATACATACATACGCTATGAAATAGAAACATTTTATTTACGCACTAATTATATAAAGAAATATCGCAAAATACGTAATCCGGTCGCAAAAACGTCATATGTAAAATTTCAAATGCAAATAACGCTATATCTTTTCCTTAATATGTTGATAGATATGTATAATAATAATACATTTTATTTAATCGCAAATCTTTCTAGGTTAATGCCATTTACTTTTACTTTGTTAACCGGTGTTGACGCTGTAACATTTGCGAAACATAACCGGTTTATGAAAGTCTAAAAAACTGGCTAAGCGCGAGCACGAAGGGTATTTTATTCCGTTTTTAGTATTTGTTGTTATAGAATTACATAATCTGTGAAAATTTCAACTGTCTAGCTATCACGGGTAATGAGATACAGCCTGGTGACAGACAGACAGACGGACCGCGGAGTCTTAGTAATAGGGTCCCGTTTTTACCCTTTGGGTACGGAACCCTAAAAAAAGATGCCGACGAATTGAAAACCTCCTCCTTTTTCTACCCGACTGGCGAAGGAGGGTAATGTGTTTATCAGTCTATGTATGTATGTTTGTTCCCATGTGGCGTTCTAAAGACCAAACGCGTTGGCCGATTTTGATGATTCTTACGTCAACCAGAGGTTCTAGGACATGCCGGTTTCCTCACGATGTTTTCCTTCACCGTTTTGAGAGCAGTGGTGATGAAATAATTTACACAAAGTAAAGCGCCTGCCCGGGTTCGAAGCCACGACCTACAACTTGTAAGTCGTCGCCGTCAGTGCCACTTCAATTTTAGTTATTTATATCTATACCAATATTATAAAGAGGAAAGATTTTTTTGTTTGTTTGTTTGTTTGTACCGAATAGGCTCCAAAACTACTGGACCGACTTAAAAATTCTTTCACCGTTGGGAAGCTACTTTATCCCCGGGTGACATAGGCTACTTTTTATCCCTGTATTCCCACGGGAACGGGAACTACGCGGGTGAAACCGCGAGACGTCCTCTAGTATTAAAATAAATTAATAAAATAAGTCGGACCACGGGGCTTCGGTAGGGGCAGTTGTCCAATCATTATTTTTAGTTGGAAAACTGTCCCTACCGAAGACCCGTAGTCCAACTAGTTGGACCACGACCCCTAAACGGACGCTTGGGGGTCTGGGGGAGGACTATGTCCAGCAGTGGACGTCTTTCGGCTGATATGATGATGATGAGATGTCCATAGGCGACTTAAACTAGACCATAGCCAGGATTAGTGCATAGGACATCATATCCCGGACCCCGGGCTAAGTTCCCGTGAGATAACTTTGATTTTCATGCGGGCAAAGCCGATGACTAGAACGAACTAATAAAATATTTGATTGGGATGAAGAAGAGATCATTGACCGGCCTTCTTATCATAACTGAACTGTTGACTCACTAACCCAATGTTTTTAATATTGTTGTATAATTAATTAATTGTCAAGATAACATCACAAGATTCACAACTTACTGTATAGTATCTTGTTTCGGTACGGGTAGTCAGAACCCGGAATTCCTGACATCAAGTCCAGCGTTGTATCGTGCTACTTAGTATCCAGGTTGTGATGGTCAACGCTATACCGACACTCCTCCTCCCCCGCGGTCGCCACTGTCTGATGTCGGACGCGGGGGAGGAGGAGTGTCGGTATAGCGTTGGCCACGCTCCTTATCCCCTGCAGCCGAAAAATGGTAGGTGGCGGGACGATTGACCTTGACCGTCACAGGGGACCAAGGGTGCCATACATGGGGACGTCTGGCGCCCATGCGCTGGTTTGGTCCCTAGGGCGGTCACGGCGTACAGTGTGTTCTGGTGCGCCGGTGATGAGGGGTACTCCCGACAGCCGCGGCGGGTTCGCGGTGAGTGCTAACGCGTGCCCGTGTTCCCGCCATAAGCGGCACAGGAGGACACCGTGAAGTTATAGTGGGTTGGAGTCCCACATACTAGTATCCAGCTGAATCCTGTTATGCTGGAAACCGACCCCGGTATAATTGGCGAAAGGGTTAGACGGATAATGATGAATACATCATATGTTTTGAGCTCATTTTCCGTGTGTTGATATTGAGAACACTGATAAGCACTTTTCATATTATTGAATTATCTTATGTAGAAGCTGTCAGATAGACATCTTATCTTAAACCTTATATAGTACAGGTGTGAGGAAGTAAAATTAAACTAGGATAAATAGTAATAAGACAGTCTACAAAGATATGTGCTTGACGAATAAAAAAATAATGCCGCCTAAAGCAAGTAACAATTTACAGACAAAGAATATCTACAAGTAAAATTAAAAATTTCCAAATCCACGGACAATTTTTTTTATTCCATACTTTTTAAACTATTTCATTTATCTAACACCCCGATTCAAACAGTAAACCGCCCATAACTTTTGAACGGCTGAACCGATTTTCATTAAACATAACCAAGAACACTCCTGATAATGTCACCTTTCAAACGAAAGTGAAAGAAAAGTGCGAGTCGGCCTCTCGCACAAAGGGTCCCTTACCGTTATCGCAAAAAGCGGCAAAAAAAACCACGATTTTTGTATGGGAGCCCTACTTAAATATTTATTATATTCTGTTTTTAGTACTTGAAATTCAATTCAATTCAATTCATTTATTTGTTCTCTCTTTACAATAATAGGTTACCTTAAAATTAACAATGTTTTTGGCTAATGCTATATTCCACCATTGTAAGAGACTGGTGCCTGAAGTAGGCTTTTGAAAAAGCCTGTGTTACAGGTCACCAGGGCCCCCCACAGCAAAACAATACAGTCAAAAGTTTAAAGACGATGTGAACATCATTAATAGTACCTACCAAGGAGACTAAACAATAGTCTGTTGAAAATTAAAAATAATATCAAAAGATATAAAAAAAAAAAAAAAACTTGTTATAGCGGCAACAGAAATACATCATCTGTGGAAAATTCAACTGTCTAGGTTCATAAGATATAGCCTGGTGACAGACAGACAGACGGACAGTGGAGTCTTAGTAATATGGTCCCGTTGGGTACGTAGGTACCCTTTGTTCAAAAACTAAATCAAAATTGGTTCATCCGTTTAGGAGCTATGGTGCCATAATATACTATATTTTGCTCTTTTTAATAGTGTTTTGCTTTGGAATTCGTGTTATATTTTGTGAAAAAGTTTTTATTCTGTTGTGCAGTTCATTTTACTCCATAACTGCCTTTGAAGAAAACATCATGAGAAAACAGGCCGATGTCCTAGAATAGAAACCTTGGGATTGTTGATTTTCTATCACAAACATAAGATCAGTTATTACAATATTTATGTCTTTATTATATAGCAGATGTTGAAGAAATCTAATTCCATAATATTATAAAAATGGAGCTGGTTGCTTTGTTTTAAAAACATTTGTTTTACTCTGAATGTCAAGTTCAGTTGTACTTGCATTGGTTCACTTACACATCTTTGTTGCACTTATCTTTCTGCCTAGGCTTTCCCCAATTTCGGGGTTGGTATCCAGTCTAACCGCATGCATCTACCAATATTTCGCATGGAGTCCCTGTTTAACTGACCTGATCTATCTAGTTACTTGGTAGGATAGGATAGATGGATTCCCTTATCCGCACTTAGACTCTCATTTGGTCCCAGGCACCCGGGCCCAGTGCGGGTTGGTGGATGTCACATGTCTTCGAATTTTTGGTTCTAGGACATGCCGGTTTCCTCACGATGTTTTCCTTCACCGTTTTGAGAGCAGTGGTGATGAAATATTTACACAAAGTAAATCGCCTGCCTGGGTTCGAACTCACGACCTACGACACGTAAGTCGGGGCCGTTACCACTAGGCCTCCACAGCTCTCACCATTCTTCTCCATAGAGCTGTAATTGGCAACTAGCTTCAAATATCTGACTAAACGACAGTCCTTGACGATTTAAAAGTGCCTGCACCACTATCTATCTACTACAAGCTGAATAATTTGCTTGTTTGAACGCGCTAATCTCAGGAACTACTGCTTGGTATTGAAAAATATTTTTGTGTTGGATAGTACATTTATCGGGGAAGGTTAGGCTATATAAAATCGCGCTACGACCAATAGGAGCGGAGCATAATTGAAAAAATTGTTGCAATACGGGTTTTTGTTTCCTTTTTGAGACCTTTCGTTGCGTGCGCTGCGTAAACGGTTAAAGTTACGCAACAATCATGTATGTAGGGTAGTTATGGTAGGGTAGGTGGGTAGGTAAGTAGGGTAAGTGGGTAGGTAGGTAGGTAGGTAGGTAGGAAGCCAGTTGACAGGAGCGAAGCCGCGGGGGACAGCTAGTTATAAAATAAAGTCCTCCGCCGCGTCTGTACACGATAAACTCAAAAACGTACGTACGCATTTTCATGCGGTTTTCACCAATAGAAAGAGTGAGAAAAGAGGAAGGTTTTTGTGTATAATTTGTCCGTGACAAAGCCGGGGCCGGTCACTAGTTTGGTTTAATTTAAATAATAACTTTAAGTAGATTTTTGTGGATTTGCTTTTATATCTAACTAACCTGCTGTGTCCCACTGCTCTAGGTAAAAGCCTCCCCTCTTTCTTTGCAAGATGGAGAGACGATCTTGACTCTTACTGGAAGGTTTGTTCCACTATGGCAGAAGACAGACGTGTTGTTTGATCATGCCTTATATGCTCCAGTCAGCAAGATGATAGCGGGGCTGAATGTCCAGGGTTCGTCTCATTTACAATATACTTTTAAGGTTACCCTAGTCGATCATTCTTACATACAAACGTAGTCTGGCGATTATTCCACTGTTTGACGGTGTACGTTCGAAATTAAAAATGATATCAATTTGTCTCATCATTATCTAGCCCTGTATGGAAACAAAAAAGTATATATTTGAAAGTTTTGAGCGACGAAAGTTCCATATTTCAACACTAATTTAACGTTTCTTTGGGCGACATACCATACAGAGATAGACTATTAGTTCAACAATGCAAATAATTTTGTTTTGAACAGATACATTTAGTAGTTTTTCATGATATCCATATTCCCAAAGGTCTGTATATAAAATTTCACGCGCCTAAATCATCATCTCTTTTCGCTACAAATCTGCAAAAGTGTGTATTCGTACGTGAACTAGCTTCTTACTGCTCATCACAGCATCTATCTCTTTCGCACGTGTTGTCGGCTGAGATAGCATGCATTTTAACCCCGCGCACAAAATAGTTCGTGCTGTCGACTAGAGCAACCTTAAGTATCGCTACTCGTGGAGACAATTTTACCGTAACCAGATAAAAACTAAAGACGATCGTAAAAGTAACCTAAGCGTTTAATGACCAGAACTAATATTATTTGTACAGTTGTAAACTATGTTTGTCTAACCGGCAAATAGCTAATTAGATTATGCACATTTTCTAATAGCTATTAAGATAAAGAGAAGAATATTGAGTTTCAGCTAATTGTCTTGCCTTAATTATTCTGCTCTAAGACAACATAACATCACGCTTGTTTATCCTGAAGGTGTAAGTAGAGCTGGATAGCACTTACACATTTTGTTACATAAACTCAAACTCCTTTTAGACAGCTAGTGTTTGTCATTTACGTGTGAGTAAACAAACATTATTCTGGCTAGCAATGTATTTACTATTTCTTTCTTTTTCTAACCTCCAAATATCAGAAATATAGGAAATAAATTTGTAAATTGAAGTGTATTGCGTACTTACATATGGTATGAGATCCCTTCTGTTTTATGCAATTTGGTATCATAATTGGTACACTTTCTAAATACACACGATGGCATTTTTTTAATTTTGTTTTTGTTTCAACAAAGCGCATCGCTCTTCGCCATGCGTGACATAGACTAAAAACTATACGTCCCCATTAGGACGTATTTGAGTCTTCACGCGCTCATAACATATCTGTTTACTAGAATATCATTGGTTGAGAGTATTACCACACACAACAACAACAAGTAGGTAGGTACACATTCACACACTGGTGTTATTGTCAATCGATCTCCAGGGTACCAACAAAATAAATTATGTGGGTACCTAGGAGGCGACCAATTAACCAGCTGTGTGAACTTGTTTAGCTGTACTAATTTTCTTAGTTTGTAATTGTTTTTTTTTTTATAATCTGTAGGCTCACGTTTGACCACCATCTCGCCTGATGTTAAGCGATGATGTGGTCTACGGTGAAGCACGCTTGCCTAGAAGAAACCTATTCACTCTTGACTTAAATACCCCTAGGTTGTAGCTATCAGGGAACAAAGACTCCGAATTTGTAATTTTACTTTTGCACGCATCGTTATTTTTTTTGTAAACATTTAAATCTTACTGTGTAACGTTCTTTTTAACCGATTTACCAAAAAGGAGGAGGTTCTATGTTCGACTTTGTTTGTTTGTTTATTTTTTGTATGTTCACCGATATCTCCGTCAATTGTGGACCGATTTTGAAAATTGTTTTTTTGTTTGAAAGAGTATGTTCCGGAATTGGTCCCATTTTAATTTGTTGGAGATCTGATGAAGAACTTCGTAGATATACAACAGTACTCTTCAATATATAAGGGCGAATCTCTCGGAATTGCTGCAATCGTATGTCTGTTTATTGTATATACCATTTCATAACATAACATCACGACAGTACGCTCTAAAGGGATACGCAGATGTGTACAGTTCACCTTGGTACACTCTCATTTCACCGGTTATGTTCAAGTTTCATGATATTCTGGTAATCTATTGTGGCATTATAGGTACCTTACTTGCCTATTAGGCAACTAAAAAGTGAAAAATAAAAAAACTTTAATGCAAATAAAAAAACTTTCTTAGGTACCAATTTTTTTGCGTTATGGACACCGACTTCAAAAAATAAAGTTATTTTTCACTTGTAGTTTTGTATTTGGAAGTCGGTAGTATCTTTTGCAAAAAGTTTTTTTTTATATTTCACTTTTTAGTTGTACCTACCTAATAGGCAAATTAGTAAGATAACTATAACGCCAAAATTGATTTCATGAAACTTGAACTTAACCGGTGAAATGAGAGATCTGCGTACCCCTTAAGAGCGTACTGGCGTGATGTTATGTTATGAAATGGTCTAAACAATAAACAGACATGCAATTGCAGCAATCCCGAGAGATTTGCCGTTGTTTATTGAAGAGTTCTGTTGTATATCTCCAAAGCTCTTCATCAGATCTACACCAAAAAAAAATGGGACCAATTTCGGAACATACGTTTTCAAACAAAAAAAGAATTTTCAAAATCGGTCCACAATTGACGGAGATATCGGTGAAAATAAACAAAAAAAACAAACATGAAGTCGAACAAAGAACCTCCTCCTTTTTGGGAAGTCGGTTAAAAAATACTAGTCGGTGTCTTTGGTAGGTACCAATTTTTTGCGTTATGGACACCGACTTCCAAAACTGAAGTAATTTTTCACTTTGTAGTTTTTTATTTGGAAGTCGGTAGTATTTTTTTGTACAAATGTTTTTTTGAGAAATAAAGATTCTTTAAACCTAGGTTATTATTCTGTGTGTAAAAAACGACATTATTTATTTGCTATTTTTTTTATTCTACCTCTATACAAATAAAACGTTTTGATAATAGAAATGTAATAGCCTTTACAAATGGTTGCATGTACGAGTATACATCAATTTTAAATTCAAATCCGTTTACCATAGGTTGATTACCTTTATCTATCTCTTGCATATTCAATGATTGTAAAACGGTTTTCCTTAGCTTTGACATAAATACGGGTTATATTTGTGTTGTGTTGGTTATTATTTTATCTTGGTTGATTTTATGTTGCAATAATATTTCATTAGTTTGTTTGTTTTACTATCTTGCTGACTGAATTTACACTATGAGAAAATGTGAAAATTCAGTCAGCATTTTCACATTCTTTTATGTTTGCAACGATTAAAGACAAAACCGTGTTCATAACTTGCTGATTCCATCCTTAGAGGTGAACCTATTGTACAACCGCTGTTCGCTTTAAGTCTCTTTAATAGGGGCGTGCCTATTGCCGTCAACCGTGCACAAATCTAATATTTGGGCTGACACTGCAAAATTCTAAATGGAAAAACACAATCACACGTAGTTTAGCCCGGAAATCGAACGGAATCGAAACAGTCGTCTCGCAGAAGGAGGCTGCGGAAAGGGAGAGGGAGATCTCGTCCACTCACCGCGCGGAGGGCGGACAACGCCCTCTTTCAACCGCCCTAAATGGGTCAAGCCCACACATCAGGACCCGAGGAGGAGGCGCGTGGTGTTCCACGCGCGCCCCTCTTATACATCGCCCGGTGAAATGGTTTTTCAGACGTATCATGTTTGTTTTTTAAATTTGAAGGATACAAATGGCCATAACTATGTTACTTTAATAAATTACCTTTTTAAGTCTTCAGAACTAACCAAACTCTTCTCTTTGTCCGCAGAGAGTCCAGTTCAGAGCTGGTGGCAGTTCGAGTCTCCATCAATGGCATGACATGCCAGTCCTGTGTGAGGAGCATCGAGGGATCCGTCAGGGAACTGCATGGCATTGAGTATGTTAAGGTAAGGAATGAAGCAAGCATCATCATTATCATGTCAGCTGAAAGACGTCCACTGCTGAACACAGGCCTGCCCCAAGCATCGTCATAACGACCGGTTTTCGCGCGGATTCCTGTAGCCTTCACCAGATCTTCGGTTCACCTTGTGGGATACCTTTTACACACCTTACGAGCTTCAAAAAGAGACTTTCACACAGCGTATTAGTGACTGGGATGACGAGAGAGAGACATGGTCAACAGCAAGCCTGTGAATGGTACAGCCGTGTACCGTTTACTTTAAAACAGGCTCCCTGAATGTATTTTTCTCGCTCGTAAACCAATGCGATAGTTTAATAGAATTTGTTATTTTAGGCACTTGTCCCACCGCTGATGAGCAAGCGATTAGATATCGACTGTTTTCTGTGACCCTTATTCTCATTAGCATAAGGTCCACATTGATCACCATTGTCACAGAAACAGCTCAGAGAGACCGATAAAAGGCAAAAAAAGTTACGACCAACAAAAATTTTAAAACCCTCATATCTCAGAAACGGTTGGAGTTAGCGCATTTCTGACAAAAAAATTGCCCCCCTGCCCCGCGCTACTTCATCCAGGAGAACAAGATAGGATTTACCCCCCCCCCCCCTTAACCGTTTACCTCCCCCCGCAAAAAAATTTTTCATTCTAAAAATACCAACACGGAAATCGAAAACACGTGCAACAAACCTGCCCCCCCCCGCCCCCCTGCCCCTCACCACTCAGATTCCACAGAATTCAAAAACCTTATTAAAAACAAAACAAAAATACCCTTATTCACATTGAAATAAGGTCGCTTTTCTTTGACAAGCAAAAGTGACCCTTATTCTCATAAGCATAAGGTCCACATTGATCACCATTGTCACAGAAACAGCTCAGAGAGACCGATAAAAGGCAAAAAAATTACGACCAACAAAAATTTTAAAACCCTCATATCTCAGAAACGGTTGGAGTTAGCGCATTTCTGACAAAAAATTTGCCCCCCTGCCCTCTGCTATTTCATCCAGGAGAACAAGATAGGATTTACCCCCCCCCCCCTTAACCGTT
Organism: Orthosia cruda; assembly: GCA_964057195.1. NCBI lineage: Eukaryota > Metazoa > Arthropoda > Insecta > Lepidoptera > Noctuidae > Orthosia > Orthosia cruda. The sequence continues at coordinate 1,908,684 of OZ059852.1, read as the reverse complement.
TACCTCCCCCCGCAAAAAAATTTTTCATTCTAAAAATACCAACACGGAAATCGAAAACACGTGCAACAAACCTCCCCCCTCCCCCCTGCCCCTCACCACTCAGATTCCACAGAATTCCAAAACCTTATTAAAAGTCAAAGTATCACCGCCGTGCCCGTCGGAGTGGGGAGTGTGAGGTTTTTTCGTTACGGAATTTCTGGATTCGGTCCCCGCGCTCAAGGCCCGCGATAGAAGCTATGCAATAGCTTAAAAATCTTGATAAAGAGGGGCAAGCGAGGTCCTTCTGTGGACTCCCTTAGTTTAGTTAAGTTTCGACGGGCTGTTTCCGCAGCTCCACGTCCAGCGCGTATTTTGCGTACGGGTGCGATTTGATTACTTCATTCGATCCACCCCAGCTCCACGAAGAAGGCCAGCAGCGCCGTGATGCTGCCGACTATCTCCTGCAGGGTACTAGAGTCTCCGAAGTATTTGGCCCTGTAACTAGCGATTACAGGGTAGCTTAGGAGCAAATGTGCTGCTGGTTCATTTTCCATCATGCATGCTCTGCAGAGTGGGCTCTCCGTGATTCCTATGATAAAAGGGCGCTTATTAAAGGCCCCGTGTCCAGTCGTTACGGCTGTGACTGCACGGCTTAGTCAGTCGAAGGGCCTTTTTCATGATGATGGAGTGCAGTGCCTCCTTGACCTGCCTACATTCGCTATGGTCAATCCATAGCTTGCTGTGTTGGTCCTGTGCGTTGGTGGTAAGACTGCCTTGCATTATTCTTCGCTTGTCGAAGGTGGTCTTTATTGAGCCAGCCCCAGAACCTCAGAAAATATGATAGTATTCCAGAATTTTGCTACAAGATTGGTGCCGTCAGTTTCTGTAGCATGCAGGCCACGCAGGTATCAACCACGCATTGATACTGTAAAAGGCTGACATAAAAATAACCTAGCAACTAACATATTAGATATAAGACGCCGTTCCATTGTAAGTTTGTCGATGACATTGTTATCAAGCACTCCAATTTTATTAATCCGATAATTATTTACTACAGTAATCCTTTGTGTTATCACAAAAACTAGGTCTTGTAACACAATGTGTTGTTTGTTGAGAATGATAAGTTTTGAATGGATTTTATTTATTTTGCTCTTTGTGAGCGCAACGCAATGACCATGAAACAGTTAACAAAAGAAATAATAAATGATTAATTAAAAAATCTTTTATTTCGCATTATTCTCAGCATACCTTTGCATTTGATACCCATATCATGGCAGTGTACAAAAAATAACTAGTCCGCCATCTTGGGCCGACCGCCATATTAGATTTAGAATGACGTCACTAAGCTAACCATGCATTGTCATCTAAACTAAACGTGTATGCAAAATTTCATTTTAATCGGTGGAGGATAACTGCTTTAAAATTCAGTTGCAAGATTTGACCCGAACACACTTACATACTCGTACATACATTGCAAGTTAAATAAAAGCTTGTAAAAACGAAAGGAAACTGACATGAACACGACTAGAATGGCCAGTGGTAACCACTTAATATGAAGTGTGTTTGATCTTCATAATAGCACGTCATCTAACTCAATCCTGATCTACTCATATGCTGCTATTTACTTAAATAGGGAAAAAGACAGGGTAGAAAAATGATAAATCTATTTAGTCCGACAGTGAGATTATCAAATAATATTAGACTCATATTTTATGCTTTATTAATGAAATTAAAATTGACAGAGATAAAGCGCATCAAAGTTCAGAGATGGGGGGCTTGTGACGTCACTTTGTCAGTATAAAGTGTAGCACACCGTGATGTCTGTATTGTCGTAATTTTTTGTTTACGTGGTAAAAGAAAAATACGTGTCAATTATTTTAGGTTATCTAACTGATGGTCTAAATAGATATTTTTTGTCAACTACCCTATTATGTCTGCACACCGAAATATCATGAAAAATAACGATTTTTAAGATAAATAAACTGCCAATAATAATCATCATTCTTTCAATTTCAGGTGGAATTACCAGAAAACGCGGGCTACTTCAGATATGATCCGCACACAATCACAGAGGAGGCTATCAAGTCTCACATAGAAGACATGGGCTTCGAAGTGCCCACTGACACCACGGAGCACGAAACTAGGTCAGTCTACTTGGTCTTTTCGGTCTACTTGGTCTACTCACATAAGACCAGCATCCAAATACTCAAAACATACTCTAGTAACAATAAAACAAGATAGGCTACTCATTCTTCTCAGTAGACCAGCATGTAAAGTGTTAGTCTTCTCAAAATGTATTGTAATAGTTTAGGATACGATAGATATGACACGCGCACTATCATAGAGGAGGCTACCAAGTTTCGTATAGAAAACATGGACTTCGAAGTACTCACCGACACCGCGGAGCACGAAACTAGGTCAGTCTACTTGATCTTCTCGGTCTACTTGGTCTACACACATAAGACCAGCATGCAAACACTCAAAACATACACTATTAACAATAGAATAAGACAGGCTACTCATTCTTCTCAGAAGACCGGCAAGTAAAGTGTTAGTCTTCTGAAAATGTATTGTAAAAATGTAGAATACGATAGATATTACACGCGCACGTTCACAGAGGCGGCTATCAAGGCATCGGCTTTGAGTTGCCCAGTGACATCACAGAGCACAAAACTAGGTCAGTCTACTTGGTCTTATTGGTCTAATGCCGAAAGACCAGTATGAAAACTGTCTTAATGTTGTATTTTTTTAAATATAACTACCAATATAGTAAGGCTTCAGAATAAGGTTAGTCGACTTGGTCTACTGGCAATAGAACGGCATAAAATTAGTCTTTTAGTAGCTGTCTTTTTTAGACTTCTATAGTCAAAGTGTTGGTCTACTCAGTCTGTTTGGTATACTCATAAAATGCATCACAACAACCTATTTAAATGTTCATTTATTTACTTGGTCTACTGACAAAAATCCAGCACACATCAGTCCTATCATAGCTGTCTTTCTTACAGTCTCGTTGTTAGTTTTATCATATTGTTCTAACGTATATTTTTCTCCTGTTCCAGAAACCTGCTATCCAAAGAGATCCCAACAGACACCTTGATAGACATGTCTATAAACGGCACCCTCGAGCCGGACGAGGAAGAGGTGGTTCTGTCAGTCGTTGGCATGACCTGTCAGTCCTGTGTCAATACTATTGAAGGTACGTTCTTGTCACTAACAGGCTGGGTGGCGTGTAGCAAGTGGAGCACCACTTGCTACATGTGACTTAAGATAAATTAAGGTTTTTTTTAATCGACTTCAAATAGTTTATCATTATTACTGTATTTTTTTTAAGTGTGTATTACTTTTTACTAGGTGAACTGATTTTATGATACTTTTTATTTCTTCTCATTTAAATTTGGTGAAGATTTGATGAAAAACTTCGGGGATATACAACAGAGTTCTGTTGTATAAATGTTCAAGAAATGACGGCAAATCTCTCGAGATTGCTATAATCGCATGTCTGTTTATTGTTTACGCTATTTCATAAAATAAGATCACGCTGGTAAGGTAAAGGGGTACGCAGATGTGTACAGTTCACCCTGGTACACATCACCATCAAGCTTCAGGCTGGTAGTTTCACCGGTATGTTTTATATTATTCGGGTAATCTATTTTGAAATAAGTTGTGCATTATAGGTACCTTACTATAGAACTTGCTAATTAGGTGCCTACCACAAGAAAAAGTGAAAAAAAATACAACCGACTTTAAAAAAAAAAACACAACAGAGTGAAAAATAATATAATATTTTTTGTAAAAAAGTATTTAACCCCCGACGGAAAAAGAGGGGTGTTATAAGTTTGATGTGTGTTGCTGTGTATCTGTGTGTCTGTCTGTGGCATCATAGCGCCTCAACGGATGAACCGATATTGATTTAGTTTTTTTTGTTTGAAAGGTGATTGTGTCGAGTGTTCTTAGCTATGTTTGAATAAAATCGGTTCAAAAGTTATGGGTGTTTTACTGTTTGAATCGGGATGTTTTCGCAAGATAATGTGTCGGGGAGCTTTTTAAATTTTGAATTTTTTCTTGTCTATACCAAACATTTTAAAATCTATTTACTTCTGAAAGTTCTCTACCTATCATAAGTTTAAAAAATCTCTAGTCCTTCACTGCGGGGCTAAAGGCTCCTGGAAGGATTTCCATATATCTCAATATATATATATTGGTACCAATCTTTGTCAATAAAAAACCAAGTTGTATTTACAATATTTTTTGTTTCCAGGAGCCCTCCGTGAGATAGCAGGCGTAACATCAGCCGTGGTGTCCCTGTCAGAGCGCTGTGCGCACATCCGCCACACACGCGGCACGAGCTCGGCGCGCCAGCTGGCGGACACCGTGTACGGGCTCGGTTTCTCCGTGTCCGTGCGCCAACAGCCAGACCTGCATTCTGGTGAGATGACACTACAACATCACGTCTGCGTGTTATATACCCTTACGTGTTAGAATAAGTTTACTAATGATAAGAATAAAATATATTTATTTATTTTATTTATGTATTAATCACAAAATCCACAGCTCTTTAATAGTAGTTTATGAAACTGTTGCATAATGAGGGGCATTAAAACATGAGTGTGTGTTTAAAAACCGAGCTGTAGGCGAGGTTTTTAACTCATAAATTGGGATTGAACCTACTAAATACCTCTTTTTGCATTTTCCATGCCATAAAATCATGATAGCTTTTGTCATATACTTTTCTCGACTTTGCTGGTAATAAATTAAGAGTAATTTCCTTCGCCGCATCTAAAATATCGGGCGGAGTCAATTTTTCTTTACATTCACTGATATCAGACATTTTTAAACAATAACTTAAATAACTCATGAAACTCAGTACAGCAAAACTTGCAAAACGTATGAATGGCGCCAAAACCCAGCACATCACCGCATTAACCGCGCATGCGCTAAGGCTTAGCACGCACTGCGATCTTTATTCGTGCGATTTTTTCCGCCCATTCTGCGACCTATGGAATTGTATGAAGTTGTTCGCATTGCGGTAAAGAAATCGTGCGGAAATAATACCGCAACAAATCCGTATTTTGCCATAGAATCCACCGCACCACGGCGCGAATTTTATTCGCCCGAATATTTTGAGCTCTATGAACAGGTAGAAGGAAACAAAATTCGCGCGAATAAAAATCGCAGTGCGTGCTAAGTCTAAAGCGGGCATTGTCATAGACAATTTAAAATTGGAATCAAATATTTTTATAATAGGTACTATAAAATGGCATTACAAAAAAATTGTTGATGGAAACTCCTCAGTGATTAACTTCTTGGATTTGTCCTGTATCGTAATAGAAAAAAAATTGTTTTATAGCATTATTTAGAAATAGTGTTATAATAAGATTCTATTTTTAAAATTCGGTATTGTGTTTATAAAGTATGCCAATATAAACTCGTTTTGAATTTTATAATTCGAATATTACGATATGAGAGTAGATATTATCTACTCTCATATCGTAATATTCGAATTAAACACTATTTCTCTAACAAAATAATGCTATAAAATACTTTAACACACTTATTGTACTAGTATTACAGCCAATTACGGATTTACAATTTATTAACTTTACAAATAAAATTGCATCAGAAGCTTATCTAATATTAGAAAACTCGTGTGAAGTGTGCAAGTGTGTGAGTGTGTTATAGTATTGTATTATGCGTTTCAAATGAGAGGAAATCAACTAACCCCCTAAATACATAATACTATATAAGACTAAATATTCTCATAATTTATATTGGCATAACGAAATTCAGTATAATGATCAGTATGCATAATGTTATTAGGCATAAATACTTTGCCATAATGTACATTGGCATAAATACTGTTGGCATAAAAATAATGATGCATAATCTTATAAAGCATATTGATATTTACACATAATGTTCTTTGGAATAAAACAAACATGTTCGCGGCTCAAGGGTGGCCCAAGGGCCACCACGCCGCACCTTAATCTAATTAATTTGAGTTCTTATATCAAATATATTTAATTAGATATATTAAGCTTAAGAAGCGTCCTCACTGGGAGCATTCTATCGCGAGCATTTGTAAACGAGCCATCGTAGGCGAGCTTGATGCTTCCCAGCGAGCCCAGCATTCACTTTAGAGCAAAACTATGAACGTTCGAGTCGATTCCATTGCGAGCTGGAGCATTCGAATACGATCTCGTTAAATGTCATTCATTCGATAATACGATTGACCAAGAAGGTCACAAACACTTAAGATCAAAGAACTGTTTCTTGCTTACAAGTGGCCAGTAATATTCCTGTGTGCTCGCTTTCGAGCGTTTTATTTGCGTGAACATTCAAATGCGAGCCGTTTCGGCGAAAATCGTTGCTACGTCCACACCGGCCGAAGTTCGCGCTTGCGTGCAAGCTTTGTAACGCACGGCTCAACGTCCACACCACTCGAATATTCGACGTCGAATGCTCATTACACGTGAATGCTCTCAGTGAGGACGCTCCTTTAGGTAAAACAATTTTCAATCGAATCAAATCGATATTTTGAAAGTTGGCATAATTGGTTAATATAATTATTATGATGAATAAATATTATGCCTCAAATATTTATGCAACTCCAAATTATGGCAAAACAAATTATGCCTAATGACAGTTATGCTAACCTTTTCATTATACCAAAGTATTATTATGCTGATAAAAGTTATGCGAAAACGTTATACCAAACAACATTATGCCTAAAAAAAATATGCCAAGAGGGTGATTCCCGTTAGAATACACCCCCACTTGTTACAACACATCCCTTTTGTGTTACAACTCACCCCGTCTGTGTTAAATTATTTTGTTTCTAAAAACCAATTTTACAAGAACATAAATAATAACAGCCGCACTGGTCGATCATCAAGGTTAAGCTAAGCTTGACGAGGTCGGTCCGCGGATGGGTGACCATTTCAACATACCGAGTTCCCTCCGTGCCTCGCAAAGCACGTTAAGCCGTTGGTCCCGGCTGGCATTTAAAGATCTTTGACAGTCGTTACGGGTAGTCAGAAGCTTGAGATCTGACACCAGTCTAGCCAAGAGGTACCGTGTTACCCAGTTAATGGGTTGTGGAGGTCAGATAGGCAGTCGCTCCATGTAAAACACTGGTACACACCCGACCCCGATATAGTTGGGAAAAAGCTAGGCAGATTGATTTAACAGTGAGCAAGCATGGTGCCACTAAGGGGTAATTGTTACTGTGAGCCTGTATCCATACCACAGCTGGTCAAAGGCCTTCCCAAGTCAATATTAAACACAATTTTTATATTGTTACAGAATCCACACCACAAAGTAAAAGCGAAGAAGGTTCAGGTGACGGCATCAAACCACCTTCTCCTATCAAGAGTCGAACACATGCTAATGTGAGTATTTTTTTTTCGTTTTTCGCTTGACAATGATGTTTTGGTCTACTCTATACCTAAAATCAACCAATAGATTAAACCTAGTCACAGATAATATAATACTAGCAGACAGATGGCTCATCACATACAAAGAAACCGTGCCAATGTAACTAGCGTTTTTCGTCTGATTAAGATGATTATTTTTATAAGAACATCGTTTAGTTTCGGTTCCGTTCCACAGCTATAGATGGTGTTAGCAGCGACTTGCAAGTAAAAGGGTTTACTTGGTTCTGTAAACCCTTTTACTTCTTTTTTATATACAGCTACGATTTGTTTTATAGTATTTTGTTTGCACGTTTTTATAGTTCCATTGTACCAAAATTTGTTGTGTAACAAAACAAATTAAAAAATAAAGTGGCATACCTCAGAAATTTAAAACCGCGCCATCTATTGGAATCAATTTTAAATGATCCATTCAAATAATCTTTGAAATGTGAATTAAGAGTCCAATATTCCTTAATTTTGTGCTATACACAGCTCAATATTCCTTAATTAATTAAACAATAACAATTTATTTTTGTGATCGTCTCCTGAAAATCTTAATATTTCACAAAATTCAATAACAAATCGAAGCTTATCACGCCATCTAGTGCAATTTATTTGACCCAATTTTTCTTTCTTCGCGTTGGAAGCCCGTCAATCTATGTCATAAAGTACTCAAAGTGAAATTAGAGGTATTTTTGAAAAAATACGGAATTTTTCTCTGGAATGTGGTAATTGTACTCATCAGTATGTTTGCTGTATTTTTTTGAACAATCCTTATCTTTTAAATTGTGTTTGTTTGTTACCGTTTTGTTTTCTGTTTTTTTTTCTATTTCTTATTTTTGCAAGCTTTTATTTAACTTGCAATGTATGTATGTAAGTGTGTTCGGGTCAAATCTTGCAACTGAATTTTAAAGCAGTTATCCTCCACCGATTAAGATGAAATTTTGCATACACATTTAGTTTGGAAACATAAGATCTGTATTTACTTACCTATGTTAACAAATAAATAAATTGAATTGAATTGGATGACAAGGCTAGGTTAGCTAAGTCATTCTAAATCCAATATGGTGGACGGCCCAAGATGGCGGACTAGTTATTTTTTTGTGCACTGCCATGATTTGAGAATCAAATGAAAGGGTTTGCTGAGAAGAATACGAAAAAAGTTTGTTTTAGAACAAGAATAAAGAACACAGAATTATTTTATTCATCATTTAATAACAAGATTTAAGGGAACTGCAAAATGAACTCGTGAAAAACAATCAGCTGCTCCATACGTTTTGTCGATTTTAGTGAAACTTAAGCTGATGAGATGAAATGGTTTTATAACCCTTCAAAAAACGTATAAAAATTTAGTTTTATTTTATACAGGGTGCAGTATCGCCCATCCCAGAAAGCGAACTGTCGCGTTGTACGTTAGAAGTTCGCGGCATGACCTGCGCGTCCTGTGTTGCCGCCATTGAGAAGCACTGTACCAAATTATACGGTACGTACACTTTTTAACCGACTTCCCAAAAAGGAGGGGGTTCTCAATTCGGATATTCCTATATATTTTTTTTGTTTCGTTTTGCTCCGTTATCATTATCATCATATCAGCCGAAAGACGTCCACTGCTAGACATAGGCCTACCCCAAGCATCGCCACATCGTGTCCCGGTCTGTCTCGTATCTAGAGGAACCCCGAAACCTTCACCAGGTCCTCGGTCCACCTGGTGGGAGGCCTTCCAACGCAACGTCTTCCGATTCACGGTAGCCACTCCAGAACCTTTCTGACCCATCGGCCATCCGTTCTTGCCATTTAAATTTTTCGGGTTATGTTGATAACCCTGGTTCTCTTGTGGATCTCGACATTTCTGATTCGATCACGCAAGGATACTCCAAACATGGCCCTCTCCATTGCCGTCAACTCCGTCATATATAAACGGATTTGCAAAACACTTTTTTTTATTCGAAAGAAGTTTATTCCATTTAAATTTGGTAAAGATCTGATGAAGAACTTCGGAGATATATAACAGAACTCTTCAATAAATGACGGCAAATCTCTCGGGATTGCTGCAATCGCATGTCTGTTTATTGTTTACACCATTTCATAACATAACATCACGCCAGTATACTCTAAACGGGTACGCAGATTTGTACATTTCACTCTGGTACTATTTATGTTCAAGTTACATGTTACTTGGGTAATCTATTCTGGCATCACTGTGGAAATTCTCCTCCACCTTACTATAGAACTTGTCGATTATGTACCACAAAAAGGGAAAAAAAACCGACTTCTAAAGCAAAACACTACAAAATGAAAAATGACTTTTTTTCCAGAAGTCTGTGTCTCGACACCGACTTCGGAAAGAAAGTTATTTTTCGATTTGTTACATTTTTGTTAATTTCCGTTTTTATGGTATGCGTCGTACCTGGCGCAAATAAACTGTTTTCTTTCTTTAATCATTTTTTTTTTGTCCTTTCCAGGAGTCCACTCAATCCTCGTGGCCCTATTAGCAGCCAAGGCCGAAGTTCGGTACGCGCCCAACAAAATTTCTGCAGCAGACGTAGCCAACTGTATCACGGAGTTGGGTTTCCCTTCGAGTGTCATCAGTGACTGTGACGGAAGCGGGCAGAAGGACCTGCATGTCGCGGTAAGGAGTACATTTTTATAGTAGAACTAGCTGACCCGGCAAACTTTGTTTTGCCATAAAAACACCAAACATTCATCTACCCTACCTAACACTATCTACCCAACTCTACCTACACTACCCTACCTACCCTACTCTACCTACCCTACCCTACCTACCCTACCCTACCTACCCTACCCTACCTACCCTACCCTACCTACCCTACCCTACCTACCCTACCCTACCTACCCTACCCTACCTACCCTACCCTACCTACCCTACCCTACCTACCCTACCTACCCTACCCTACCTACCCTACCCTACCTACCCTACCCTACCTACCCTACCCTACCTACCCTACCCTACCTACCCTACCCTACCTACCCTACCCTACCTACCCTACCCTACCTACCCTACCCTACCTACCCTACCTACCCTACCTACCCTACCCTACCTACCCTACCCTACCTACCCTACCTACCCTACCTACCCTACCTACCCTACCTACCCTACCTACCCTACCTACCCTACCTACCCTACCTACCCTACCCTACCTACCCTACCCTACCTACCCTACCCTACCTACCCTACCTACCCTACCCTACCTACCCTACCCTACCTACCCTACCCTACCTACCCTACCCTACCTACCCTACCCTACCTACCCTACCCTACCTACCCTACCCTACCTACCCTACCCTACCTACCCTACCTACCCTACCTACCCTACCTACCCTACCTACCCTACCCTACCTACCCTACCCTACCTACCCTACCTACCCTACCTACCCTACCTACCCTACCTACCCTACCTACCCTACCCTACCTACCCTACCCTACCCTACCCTACCTACCCTACCTACCCTACCCTACCTACCCTACCCTACCCTACTTACCCTATAAACCTCACGGAGCCCGAGACCTTTCCAACGAATGCAAAACCGTGGAAATCGGTTCATGCGTTCTGGAGTTATAGCGTCAGGTTATTGTGACTGTCAAATAATAACAGACAAATAATTAGCAATAAATTAAAATTGCGACTATAATTTGAGATTTAAACTATCCTATCTCTCAAGTTGGATCGAACTGCACATGGTGTGCGAATTTTATTATAATCGGTTAAGTGGTTTAGGAGTCCATTGAGGACAAACATTGTGACACGAGATTTATATATATTAAGATAAGATGGATAGGATAAGTGAATTATCGTCCATAATTGGTCACAATAGTCCATTGGCGTCCACTGTCGTACATCATTGACTATCATGGTCCATCCTGGTCAACCGTGGTTCATCTTGGTCCACCGTGGTCCATCATCTTATTTTTTCTCCAAAGGATAAAAACGGGACCCTATTACTAAGACTCCACGGTCTGTCTGTCTGTCTGTCTGTTACCAGGCTGTATTTCATGATAGCTAGACAGTTGAAATTTTCACAGATGATGTATTTCTGTTGCCGGTATAACAACAAATACTAAAACCAGAATAAAATAAATATTTAAGTGCGGCTCCTATATAACAAACGTGATATTTTTGCCGTTTTTTTGCGAGAATGGTACGGAACTCTTCGTGCGCAAGACCGACTCGCACTTGGCCGGTTTTTTACGTTTATGTTGTGTGCTCTAACGGCTTGTGCCAAATAAATGTGTTTTCTTTCTTTTCTTTCATCATGGTCCATCGTGGTCCATCACGGTCCACCGTGTTCTATCATGGTCCACCGTAGCCCATTACGATTCACCGTGGTCCATCATAGTCCTCTTTGGTCTATCACTGTCCACCGTAGTCCATCATGGTCCACCGTGTTCCGTCATGGGCCAACATGGTCCATAATGTTTATTAATTGCCATATTTTGGGCTATATTAATCCATCATTGTCCATTATCGTCCATCAATGTCCATCATTTACCATTATAGTGATGAGGCAAATTGCATCACGGAGTTAAGTTTCCCTTTGAGGGTGATCAGTGACTGTGACGGAAGCGAGAAGAGAGACCTGCACATAGTGTTAAGGAGGAGATTTTTATAAGCATTCACCGTAAACCAATATCATCCTCCATCGTCCATTGTACAACATTAACCATCAACGTCCATCATTGACAATCATCAGCCATCATTGACCATCCTGGCCCATCATTGACACTCTTTACAGCCCATAATTGTCTATTGTGGTCCATTATTGGCTATCGTCAGAAAGATGTTCACTGCTGGATATACGCCCGTCATTGATCATTCTAGACCATCATGGTCCATTATTGCTCATCATTATCCGAAAGAAAAAGCTATAAAAGACAGCATTTGAACCGTACCTTCAAAGTAATTTTAAACGATTTTGACCGTATTTAAATGTAATTCCTTTATTTTGCTTTTATTTTAAGGCCTATCAAAAGTAAAAAGTGTGCTTCACCCACAGCAATATTTCCATCACAATAATCCTAGTTACCGGCCCACCTACCTACGCATATCCGTAGTTACTACCATCTACCAGTTGTAACTAGCTAAACAAATGACAAGCTCACTGCTGGACATACTTCCCGTCATTGATCAATATGGATTATCATGGTACATTGCTGCCCATCATCATCTAAAAGATGTCCAGTGTTGGACATAGACCTCTCCTAAAAACAGCCAAAACAAACGGTTCTGTACCTCCCATCCATCGATCTTCATCATGATTGTGTAAAAATGTATCCACGGTCGAATAGTTCCTGGGGAGGACTTGAAGAGCCCTTTGCCCAACTGTAGGACAGTATCGGATAACTAAAAAATATGATAGTAAGCTCACGCTTGCCCACTACCTCACCTGATGGTTGACGATGGAGTACGGTTGCCTAGTACCCTTGACTAGTTTTCCTGGCTCTTTATTAAATCGGGGAGAAGAAGTTACGGTACAAATGGACGCAGATTCTTACAATATTGAGAACGTGGTTCATACTATTGTTTCAGATCACGGGCATGACGTGTGCGTCGTGTGTCAGTAAGATAGAGAAGAGTGTACTTAAGTTGACCGGAGTAGTGTCCTGTACTGTCGCTCTAACTACTAGCAAGTGAGTACTATCCTTATATACCCGACTGCTGGAGGAGGGTAATGTGTTTATCAGTCTATGTATGTATTTTTGTGCCTATGTGGCGTTCTAGAGACCAAACGTGTTGGCCGATTTTAATGATTGTCACGTCAATCGATTCGTTTTAACCTTGCGAGTGTCACTGGCTACATTAAAATTTGAAAATAGAAATATGGCGGCTTTTGGGCTCCATTTTTTCCAATCTTTTTGTGTGAGATATCAAAATAAAGGGATTTTTAAGAAGTGAATTCAAAAATATACAACACTTATATGTTTAAATGTACATATTTTCGAAAAAAAAAATGTTATAAATAAAAAAAGTTCATTCAAAAAATCAAAAATCCAGACTGTTTATGAAGCGAACTAAAAAGACGTAAACAAGAAGAAAATCATGCTGTGCAGTCGGAGGATACATCTGGTTTTGGTCAGCCAGCTCGCAAATATTTTCAATATATTTCGTGGTTTTTGTTCACAGAGGAAAAATCAAGTACAACGCTGAACAGATAGGTCCTAGAACAATCTGCGATGCTATCAACAACCTTGGCTTCGAGTCCAGTGTAGTCACGCCGCACAACAGAGGAACCACCAATTATTTAGAACACAAGTAAGTACATATCACCAGTTCTCCATTTGGAGTTAACCAGTAGCAGGCAGACAGTATAAGTTGCCGATTAACAGCAATAAGTTCGAGCTCACATTGCAGTTAAATATTACTTGTGGTCGGTGCAACACGTTTTCTTCTTCCATACCGTCCTGTCCCCTGTCACGATATCACTGACTCCCTTTTCTTTCATATCACTCCTCACTCAGTCCATTCATCTTTTCTTTGGCCGTCCCCTCCCTCTCCATCCATCCATACCAGGACAAACGGTTTCGTTTCAACTTTTCTGTCACTGGTGCCACTTTCAAATTTCCTCTAATATAGTCATTTCTCACTTTATCAATTCTCGTCACGCCGCACATCCATCTCAACATTCTCTTCTCTGCTACATGCAATCTCCTTTCATCCATATTTTTCACAGCCCAACATTCTGATTCATACTACTGTACGATGACAGGTCTAATCACAGACTTGTAAATTTGCCCCTTTAACTTAAGGCGCATCCGTGGGTCGCAAATTGTTCTAGTGACCTGTCGCCATTTCATCCTGACTGCAGTTAAACATTGGCAATAAAATGATACGATAGATTTGAACCAGACTTTCTAGCAAAACTTACGTCGATTATAAAGTTTTTTTCTTGTGGGTCGAAACTAGAGTACCATCATTTTATGATCTTAGAGACTAGCGTTCTATAGTTTCTGTTGTTTTAGACTTTTACATTTGTCCAAAAACGAAAATGAATAGAGGTGAGACTTAATGTTAATGGATGTATTTTTTGTCCACAGAGAAGAAATAAAAAAATGGCGGAACGCCTTCCTGGTCTCTCTAATCTTCGGCGGCCCCTGCATGATAGCCATGGCGTATTTCATGGCGGCGATGTCTCACGAGCACAACGCTAAGGATATGTGCTGCGTGCTGCCGGGGCTCAGTCTCGAAAACCTGCTCATGTTCGTGTTGTCGACTCCTGTGCAGGTAACAGCCCCACAAACACTATAATCCCTGCTCCACACATTACAACCTCGCCCCACATTATAACCCTGGCCCACACACTAAAACGGCCGCCCCACATTATAACCCCGGCCCGCACACTAAAACGGTCGCCCCACACACAATAATTTCTGCCCCACACACTATAACCCCCGCCCTACACACTATAACCCCTGCTCCACATACTATAATCGCTGCCCCGCACTCTATAAACCCCGCCCCACACACTATAACCGCCGCCCACCCGCTATATCCCCCGCCCTACACACTATAACGCCCGTTCTACGTCTTATAACCCTCGCCCCATATATTATAACCCCCACCCTACCCACAGTGACCCCCGTCCCACAAACTATAACCTCCGCCTCACACTCTATTACCCCCGCCCCACACACTATAACCCTCGCCCCACACACTATTACCACTACCCCACACACTATTACCCCCGCCCCACACACTATAACTCACGCCCCACTCACTATTATCCCCGCCCCACACACTATTACCACCGCCCCACACACTATTACCACCGCCCCACACATTATTACTCCCGCCCCACACACAACCCTCACTCCACTCACTATTACCCCGCCCCACACACTATTACCACTGCCCCACACACTATTACCCCCGCCCTATACACTATGACCCTCGTCCCACACACTATAACCCTCGCTGCACACACTATTACCTCCTCCCCACACACACTATAACCCTCGTCCCATACACTATAACCATTCCCCACACACTATAACCCTACCCCACACACTATAACCCTTGTCCCATACACTATAACCCTTCCCCACACACTATAACCCTACCCCACACACTATAACCCTTGTCCCATACACTATAACCCTTCCCCACACACTATAACTCTCTTCCCACAAACTATTACCCCCGTCCCACACACTTTAATTAACCCTCGTTCCACATTAAAAGGCTGATGTTGATGACTACTCACACAATCCATACCTCTTTGGCCTTCCTCTCACTCTCTATCTATTTAAACAGAGATGTAGGTAATTAATGAACGTTTCTATTTCTTTGTTACAGTTCATTGGAGGCTGGCATTTCTACAAACAAGCGTACAAGGCATTACGGCATGGCACGTCGAATATGGATGTGTTGATCTCTATGACTACGACAATCAGGTAATAATAGTGTCAAGAGTGAATAGGTTACTTCTAGGCAGTTCTAGGCAAGCGTGCTTCACCGTCAACCACATCATTGCTTACCATCAGGTGAGGTCAAGCGCGAGCCTATCGCTAATAAAAAAGTTCCTAAGTTACCTAGTTAATCTGCCTAGGTTGCGATCGGCTTCCAGTCTCACCGGATGCATCTAAGTACAAATATTGTACATGGAGCGACTGCTCCGACCTCCACAACCCAGTAACTTGGTAACACAATATCCCTTGGCAAGACTGGTGTGGAATTTCCAGGCGTCTGTTATCCGTAACGACTGTCAAAGATCTGCAAATAGCAGCTGGGACCAACGGCTTAGGCTGATTTCACAGCTGTCCGGGAGACCTGTACGGGCCGACTGTACGGGCGCCCAGAACGGATCAACTTCGGCAAGTGGTGTTTAACCATGAAGATAGACCCGAGTGGTATCATTCAACTACGAGCTCCTATAATAGTAATTAGTTACCACCACTAGAAAATTCATCAGGAATGTGGAGATCTGCAAGAGAACCAGGGTTACCGGCATAGCCCGAAGAATTGCCAAACTTAAGTGGCAGTGGGCAGGACACATTGCTCGCAGAACGGATGGCCGATGGGGCAGAAAGGTTCTGGAGTGGCGACCGCGAACTGTAGGACGTTGCGTTAGAAGGCCTCCCATCAGGTGGACCGATGACCTGGTGAAGGTTGCAAGGATCCGCTGGTTGCGCGACGCACGTGACCGGTCAAATTGGCGACGCTTGGCAGAGGCCTATATCCAGCAGTGGACTTCTTTCGGCTGATATGATGATGATGACTAGAAAATTGATTTAAAGTTATTGTATACCGCTAAATCCGGTACCCATCTTTATTTCTACCGCAGTCGGGTAACTAACCTATCCGTTTGTCCACAGTTATGCCTACTCCTTAGCCGTGGTTATAGCAGCGATGGCAATGCAACAGGACACCAGTCCGGTCACATTCTTCGACACTCCACCCATGCTGTTAGTGTTCGTGTCTCTGGGTAGATGGCTGGAACATATCGCTAAGGTGAGTCTACTAGTGAAGTAATACAATGCAACAGAACAAGGTCCGGTCACATTCTTAGACACTCCACCCATGCTGTTAGTGTTCGTGTCAATGGGACGACCGCGACGGCTGGAGCATATCGCTGAGTCTACTAATGAAGTAATACAATGCAACAGGGCACTAGTCCGGTCACATTCTTCGACACTCCACCCATGCTGTTAGTGTTCGTGTCTCTGGGTAGATGGCTGGAACATATCGCTAAGGTGAGTCTACTAGTGAAGTAATACAATGCAACAGAACAAGGTCCGGTCACATTCTTAGACACTCCACCCATGCTGTTAGTGTTCGTGTCAATGGGACGACCGCGACGGCTGGAGCATATCGCTGAGTCTACTAATGAAGTAATACAATGCAACAGGGCACTAGTCCGGTCACATTCTTCGACACTCCACCCATGCTGTTAGTGTTCGTGTCTCTGGGTAGATGGCTGGAACATATCGCTAAGGTGAGTCTACTAGTAAAGTAATAAAATGCCACAGGACAAGGTCCGGTCACATTCTTCGACACTCCACCCATGCTGATAAGTGTTCGTGTCTCTGGGACGATGGCTGGAACATATCGCTTAGGTGAGTTAGCTAATGAAATGATACAATGCAGTAGGACACGAGTCCGGTCACATGACAGTGTATTTAGTGTCTCAGCAGTGTCTATGGTGTGCCTATAGTGTGTCTATAGTGTTTAAACAGTGTCTTCAGTGGTAATATCGAATATCAAAATTCCACTCGCTTGTTATTAAACCACGAGCCCCTAGTTTAATTTAAGTAAAGAAAAAAAAATACGAACTGATCGATCCGTCTCTTTCCTTTCACAGGGCAAAACTTCAGAAGCCTTATCAAAACTGTTATCCCTGAAACCTACAGAAGCCGTGCTAGTGACGTTAGATGAGAACGGACATCCCATCAGTGAGAAGAGTATACCTGTGGACCTGGTAGAGCGAGGAGATGTTCTCAAGGTATGTCATCTCTCTATCAACGTCGTCTAATCGCCGACTTCCAACAATGTATTTTAAGCTCGACTGCCAGTCTAACCGACCTCCACAAAACTGTTTATCGGATACACCGAATAAATAAGCCACTTTTAGGTTTCCGTTATCAACAAGGTACAGAGCCCTTAGTACAAAAAAGCTACAATTTAGCATGGATAAATATTTTAATCACGCCGACAAAGAGGTAAAATAAAATCATCAAAGGACAATTTTTTAGGGTACTTCCTGTACACGTAAAGTGGGGATGTTTTTTTTTGTTCCGTAATTCTCTTTTAATTTAATTTTCATTGAATTTTAATTTAATTGTATTCTCCAACTTTAATTTAATTGTAAACTCCTCCACAACGATGTGGATGAGTTTTTCGACGCCATTTTTTAGTTTAGTATATTTTTAGGTTTAGTTAGTGAGTAGTTTTTGGTTTAAGTGTATATTATTGTATTCTTCTTTAAACTTGAATTCCGATTTTGTAAAAACTACACACAAATTATTTCATGGTTAATTATACCTATATGTAAAATGGGTGTGATCTGTAACACAGGGCCTTACCTATCTCAGACACCCTTCTCGATACAAGGTTACAGTCATTGTATTTTGATGTCGAGATAAACAAATAATAATAATTATTATTATATTGGTATCAAAAGGTTTGCTGAGAAGAATACTAAAAAGCTTGTTATAAAGAAGGTTTTTAATAAATACTTTTATTTCAGGTAGTGCCAGGGGCTAAGGTCCCAGTAGATGGCAAGGTCATCTTCGGACAGAGTACGTGCGATGAGTCGCTCATCACCGGAGAATCTATGCCGGTGCCTAAGAAGAAAGGTAAGCTCCATTCATTATTATCAACTCATCGTCTGCGCCAGTTCCGTCCTGCCTACTGCTAAGTGGTTTCCTCTCTTTTTTTTTTTCAATTTGTGTGTTGTGTGCTCTGGCTTGTGTCAAATAAATGTGTTTTCTTTCTTTCTTTCTTTTCTTTCTCTTTTCATCACCGTCATCGGCCTTTTAATGATCCCACTGCTGGGGAACAGGCCTCCTCTCTGTGAGAGGGAATGGGCCGTAATACTCGTACATCAGTGCGGATTGGTGGATGTCACATTGTGTCTTTGAATGCCTCTTTTTTATGCCACCTTATTTTAGTGTAATAGTGGTTTTTATTGGCAAAATTGATCGTCAATAATGTGGGACTTGTAAGCCATATAGTTACTAGTTCATTTAGCAACTGTCTGTACAACGAAATAGCTATTTATGCAACTGTTACGTTATGGACGGTCTTTTAATACGAGTGCCATTTTTCGGTACAAGCGTAGCGCGTACCGAAATAGGTGGGCACGAGTTGTTAAAAGACCAATAACGTAAAGTTGCATACAAGATTTTATCTACGAAGGAAGAAATAAAACACAGATATAAACAAATAAGTATTTCAGGAATTGTGTTTAAGTATTTCATTTCTCTTATACATGTCTTGATTTTTCTGGTAGTAAATTATTTGTAGCCGCAACTGCTCTATTTGTTATATCTGGTGGAGTATTTTCAATATCACTTGATGTTGAAGACATTTTTAATAAAATATGGAATAAAATTTCACTCAGAAATTTTCCCGCGTCCACTTTATTTAATTTTCTTGTTTAATCTTTATTAGCTGCAACAGCCGAATAGTATACGATACTTTTGTTCTAAACTTGTTCTATTTTTAAAAACATCATTTACACTGTCTCAATTTCGAAGTAATATTATAGGTACCTGGCTGTATGTTCAGAATGTCTTTGCTTGTGTTTTAGAATTTATGACGATTCGCATAATGCAACCCGATGTCGTTATGGGTATCATAATGAAACCGCTGTCAATTTTATAATTCGAATATAACGAAACCGAAGTAGATAATAGTAGTTTATGCAACGGTCCTATAATAGGGGTTATCAAAACACGAGGGTGGGTTTATTACATGAGGCGAAGCCGAATCTGATAATAATAACACGCGAGTGTTTTAATACCTAATTAAATGTCGTTGCATATACTATTTTATCTTTATCCATAGAGTTGAAATAAAATAAAAGTGGAAACGGAAAAATATGTGGTATGGCTGGCAAGTTAGATTGTCATTGCGCAGCGCGCGCGTCCTGATACAATGATACTACTTTTCTACATTAAGTCAATGATCCCATATGCGCCAATAAATTAAAATGTAAAAGTGTGCTATAAAAATTAAAGTTATTTTATGATGCATTTGTTTGAAAATCAAAGGAAAATGTTGTACTGTAATTGTTTTTTTTTTTAATTATACCTATCCACGAATATAAAGTACGTGTTTATACAATATTTTTTGAATTCATATTTGGAACATTACGTTGTGAGAAGACAAAGACAAAGACAAAGATATTTTATTTCAACTAGGCCACAAAGTGGCACTTTTGAACGTTAGTTACATTAAAATTTACAAGGAATAAAAATTGATTCTACCGTGCATTCGGAAATTAGCTTGTTATGGAGAAGAACGCACAAGAAACTCCATACTTACTCTTTTAAAAAAAATATATGTTTTTTTTACAATATTTAGGTACATAAGTACATACATTAATAAATTTATATGTGTGAGGACAATGCACCCAGAATCACTACATACTATACTACGTACAGGTACAAAGTATTAAAAGTACTCACACATGTACTGTGCAGTTACATAATAAGCGCTAGAAAAACACTAGCATCCGAAGCAGTTAAGTTAAGACCAATCCCAACTGACGGCGCCCGTTCACGAACATGACGCATGAATCGGCACCACCCAGCTCAACCATCATGAAGGGAACCGAATGATCCAACACACACGCCACCATCAGAGAGACATTTGAGAGAGCATGACACACTCAACTGCCAGGGCAAACACAAGTCAACGAACGACACCGAGGTACAGCAAATGGTAGATTTACAGTTGGGTACATAGTACTCACACACGTGCTGCGCAGTTATACTATACTAAAAGAAATTGAGTCTATATAATACAAATATATTCATACAGTCTTCAGCAGGTCCAACAATTCTACAAAACAATAATGTTCTGCATATCACTTGTTTTTGCGCCCTAGTGGTTGTGGAGCAAGAGTAGCATTGAGCCAAGCATTTTTATCAGTGATGTAATCCCCCAACTTATAATATGCCTGCCTGCATAGTGTGCGTTTTATACAAGTTTTAAATTTCGTCTCATTCAGTTCTAGAATGTGGGGAGGAATTTTATTGTAACATTTTGTACAGTACCCCATGAAAGAAGAGGCTACTTTAGCCAGTCTGAAACCTGGTTGAACTAATTGGTCCCTATTTCTAGTAATGTAATTATGTCTATCTCCGTTTTTACTAAAAAGATGTAAATTTTTTCTCACGTACATGATATTTTCATAAATATATTGACAAGGAACCGTCATGATGTTAATGCCCTTAAACAGTTCCCTTAGAGAATCGCGCCGGCGAAGATTGTATATCGCTCTGATGGCTCGTTTTTGCAGAATAAAAATTGACTCAATGTCTGCAGCCCTTCCCCATAGTAAAATACCGTAAGACATTATACTATGAAAGTAACTAAAATAGACCAGCCTCGCGGTATCTACATCACTAAATTGACGAATCTTTCTAACAGCATAAGCTGCCGAACTTAGCCGCCCTGCAAGTGATATTAAATGAGGACCCCATTGTAACGTTGAGTCTAGCGTGATCCCCAGGAAAACCGTTTTATCGACGAATTCTAACTTCTCCTTGTTTAAGATAATGTCACAATCAGTACTTTTTACATTCGGCAAGGAAAATTTTACGCACTTGGTTTTTTTACCATTTAAAACTAAATTATTTGCAGTGAACCAATCCTGAACCTGCCGTAGCGCGTTATTTACGTCGTCAACCTGACAAGTACGTCTATTTATTTTAAAAATTAAAGATGTGTCATCAGCAAATAACACCATGTTTAGTTTGTTTTCCAATAAACGGGGTAAATCGTTTATGTATATTAAAAATAAGAAAGGACCTAATATTGAGCCCTGGGGTACCCCCATTTTCACGTTTAACCCCGACGAATTCACACCGTTTATCTGAACTAATTGCTGTCTATCACTTAAATAAGATTCAACCAAACTTAACGCTGATTGACCTAGCCCGTAATGCTCAAGTTTCAGAAGTAATGTTTCATGATTAACGCAATCAAACGCCTTCGACAGGTCGCAGAAGATACCTATGGCATCCTGCGACTCTTCCCACGCATTAAAGATGTGTTTTAATAGGGTGACACCAGCGTCAGTTGTACAACGTCCTTTGGTGAAACCATACTGTTTATCATGCAAGATTTTATTCTTATTAAAATGAATGAGCATTTGATTAAGCATTATCTTCTCAAATACCTTGCTGAAAACCGGCAACACGGATACTGGTCTATAATTATTTGTGTCTTTACTGTCCCCGGATTTAAAAAGTGGTATAACCTTACTATATTTCATTAGATCCGGAAAGACTCCTTGATCCACACACAAATTAAAAATTACAGCTAAGTACGGCGCTATAGTCTGAATAATGGAGGTACAAGCTTTGATGGACATTCCCCACAGATCTTCAGTCGGTTTGATCTTGATTTGCTTAAAAGCTTTTATTACTGTTATGGGGTTTATATGTGAAAAGTTAAATACATTCGGGCAGGCTGAAACGTTCGCGTTTAATAATCCAAAAGCAAGCGCGGGCGAAGAATTTAAGGTTTCAGTAGTTTTAATTGGGATGTTGGTAAAGAAATTTACAAATTCTTGCGCAACTTTTTTGTTATCTCTAATAAGTCCGTGTGTGGTCTCAAGCGTGTAATCAGGATTATTTCTTTTATTCCTGTTCGTTTCATTATTTATAATTTTCCAAACCGTCTTGATTTTATTTTCTGCTAATTTAACCTTATTTCTAATATACAAGGCCTTAGCTGCCTTACATGTATTTTTAAAAATTCTCGAGTAAGTAGCAACATACTTATTAAACGTTTCAGTGTTCATACAAGGCTTAAGGCCATATAGCTCGTAAAGTCTTTCCCTACTTTTTCTAAGTCCTGTAGTCGCCCAGTCACTGAATAAAAACTTAGGGCATACAGTTTTAGTTATCTTCTTAAAAGTGTTATTAAACTCTTTTTGAACCACTGAAAAAACTTCATCATACAAAATATTACCGTCATTCACTGTGAGGTCCTGATCGCTTAACTTAGCGATTAAAGTGCTGTTAAATTTATTTAATTTACCGGATGTTATTGGTCTGGATTGAATCTGCACTTGTTTAATTAGCATATTGGACTCAAATGTCACAAGTAGCCCACTATGATCCGAAGGCAGATAATTTATAATGGCATTGTCCAAGTAGTTGCAGCAACAAAAAACATTATCAATACATGTAGCAGAAGTCAGCGTAGTTCGGGTTGGTTCCGTAAACACATGTGACAAATTAAATGATTTAAAGAGATTTAATAACTTATATATACTTCTATCTGAATTATCTTCTAGAATATTAATATTAAAGTCACCACAGACAATTACTAGTTTATTACCCATTGCGAGTTTTGCCAAAACATCTTCCATCACTGACTCGAATATAGAGTAGTTCTTATAATTAGGGGGTCTGTAGACGCACACTATGACATGCTTATCCAGCTCAACACAGGACAGTTCAACACTATGTTCAACTGAGAGGTCTACTATATCTTTACGAGGTTTTGATTTAATACCATTTTTAATTAATATAAGTGAACCCCCACGCAACATAATATTTCTGTTAAAACAACTGCCCACAGTATAATTTTCATAATTGATTAGCATTGCGTAATCTTTCAGCCAATGCTCAGTGAAACAAACAATGTCAAACTTTGTTTTTTCTAAAAACAGTTCGATTTCTAATTCCTTTGAAGAAAAACCCTGAATATTTTGGTGAAATAATTTCAGAGAATTCTGCTCAGACCCTTTTCTTAAATTATTTTTTTGCGAGCAAGAAGGTACCTTTTTAATGGTGGACATACTCGCAACTATTCCGTTATTGATACCCTCCCTTGTCCTATCAACTAGTTTAAAGAATAAATATTAATAGCATTTTTGCTAACGTTATTCAAGGTATTGACCACCTTTAAATTAGTACTATTACTAATATCAATAATCACTGTATACTTCGACATACTACTTATGTCTGAGTTTATTGTATAAGATAATAGCCGAGCTATTTGATGTCTTACCCTAAGAGGCAGATACAAAGTATCGCCTGTCGACTTTAATTTATCAACAAAAATGTTGATGTCAAAAAAAACAAGTTTGTCACTATAGTGACTCACAAGAAAGTGCAGATGCTTATTAAGCATGTGAATGTGATTATTTTGTCTATTTGACAATTTATCCAAGTAAGGGAAGGCACACAAAATAATCTTACTGCAATTTAACTTTAACATCTCTTTTACACACTCAGTGATGTCATCTTTGTTTACTTTTTTACTATTACCTACAAATACAGTTAAATTGGTATCTGGTTTATAAATATTCTTTGTCACAGATTCCATTATTTGCTTGTAAGATGACCCGGGCTTGCAATAATTAAAAGTGGAATGACTC
This sequence comes from Orthosia cruda, assembly GCA_964057195.1. NCBI lineage: Eukaryota > Metazoa > Arthropoda > Insecta > Lepidoptera > Noctuidae > Orthosia > Orthosia cruda. The sequence continues at coordinate 1,884,217 of OZ059852.1, read as the reverse complement.
TGATTGCCATTTAGTAATTTATAGAGAGTAGATAATAGTAGATTATTGCATCGAGCACAAAGTAATTTATTATTGCACCGAGTGCCTGATTTAGAGCCCGAGCGTTAGCGAGGGCTCTAATCTAACAGGCACGAGGGCAATATAAATTACTTAAGGCGAGGTGCATAATCTGCTTTTCTTTCAACTATTACCTATAGGAATAGTAGATAAAAGAAACTCATATCAAACAGTTAAAATAGAAGTTTAATTATTGAAATTAAAAGATTTTATATAACACTGTCGGCTTCATTTATAATGTTTTCCGGAGTTAATGTGTCGCTAGATGATTCCATTTTAATTCGAAGCCGAAGTACTCAAAATCAGATAGTATCACACTTTATCGTTTCCAAAAATATTGTCAAGCAAAATTAACAAAGTGCCCGCCAAATCACTTTTTTAAATTTCTTTCATTTTTAAATCAGAGTTAGCAGCAATATTTGTTTTAAATTTGAAACAAATAGGATAGAAACGAATAATAATACGTACGTAAAAAAAAAGTATTGATATCGGCTGGCTGAATAGAACTAATCCATTGAGATTGGCACCTTTTGGTGCGATTAAAAAATAAACTGTGCAATAATGAAATTTCATACATTTTTATTGCTCTAGAGCATTAAAGACTCGCTTTGTACTGAGTTTTTAGTGTGATTGTGATGAAATTAAAGCATAGTTGGAAGAAAAAGAAATTACGGGATCATTCCGGAAGATCCATCTTACTGCTAAGAATCTTACATGTTCGCACTGTCCCAATAAATTGTTCTTTTCTTTGTATATTTCCGGATCCATAGCGTCTACCGACATTGCGAAACTTAAATGGCAATGGGCAGGGGAAATTGCTCGCATAACGGATGGCCGATGGGGTCAAAAAGTTCTGGAGTTGTGACCGCGTGCTGGAAGACGCTGTGTTAGATGGCTTCCCACTAGGTGGACAGATGACCTGGGTGGCGAGAGTCCACTGGATGCAAGACGCACGGGACCGGTCAATGTGGCGACGCTCGGGGCCGCCGGGAAGGCCTTTGTCCAGCACTGGACGTCTTTCGGCTGAAATTATGACGATGAGGAGACCATAAGTTTGAGGTTCAATGAACTAATATTTTTCTTTTTCAATCTATAGACTCGGTCGTGATCGGCGGCAGTATTAACCAGCACGGCGCACTCATGGTGTCCGCGACGCACACAGGTGAAGCGAGCACTCTAGCTCAGATAGTGAGACTGGTTGAAGACGCACAGGCTAGCAAGGCGCCTGTGCAGCGGTTGGCGGATACTATTGCTGGGTGAGTCTTAGTGTAGACACTATAAACAGTGTTGAATAATTTTTCAGTCACTGTTGAAACTGCTTAGATGGTATAGACACTGTTGAGACACTATCTAGACTATATAAACTGTTGAAACATTGTTAGAGTAGGAGAAGACAGTATAGGTACTACTGCTGGGTTAGTGACTATAAATATTAGTGAAGACACCAAATACTGTTGAAACACATTTTAGACGCTGTTGAAACACTGTTTAAATAGTACGGACACTGTTAAATCAATAATTATACAGCATAGACACTGTGTGGATTGTCTAGACACTGTCTGGCACAGGCTAGACACTGTGTAGACACTCACAAGGTTAGTAATATTATGAAGGGTGCATTAGACACGTCATATCCATGTCATTTCTATTATCTGTGTAGCCTTGTGGTCAGCTTCCAGTCTAGGAAGATGCAGTTAAATACCAGTATTTTACATGGGGCGGCTGCCTATATATGCATAACATGATACCTAATAAGTAAGACTGGTTCTGACTACCCGTAACAAAGTGAGAAAATATTATAAATGACAGCCGGACCAATAGCTCGTCTTGCTAATAGAGACTCGGTATTAAATAGATGTTAAACCATACACGGAAAATACAGTTGCGTATGAAAAATCTACTGTTTCATACTTAACTCCAATGTTAATACCATCAAAATTTACAGAACAGCAGATATTTTTTTGATGTTTCATCGTTTCACCCATATTAAAAGTGGTTCGTTATCACATATTCTAACGTTAGTAATGTTCTTTGTTACAGGTATTTCGTGCCTCTAGTAGTGTTTCTATCTGTGCTGACCCTCATCTGCTGGATTATCAGCGGAGCGCTGAACATTGAGAGGATCAAGCTTATTACACCGGTAAGATTTTTAATCATTTGTTGCTTATTCTTCTTGTCGTGTTGATTCAACTCAAATTTTATCCAACCTTAATTTGGTCAACTGGATAGCTTTGTAGTTGGACTCGTTCAAGTCGTAGAAGATGATGGTGGTTGCACATGCTGGAGTCTAAACTTATTTTTTGCTGCAATATTTGCATCTATGGTTTTATTTATTTTTGTTTCAAAGAGTGCAGTTTATAAGGTATTCATTGATGAACCTATGTAACAAAATATTGACATGGAAATTCCTTGCTTAAAAATTGTTTTCAAAACATTTACAAGCTCGGTAGCGGACAAACAACAAGTAAAATTTATAAATCCCCTGACATATTTTTATTTCATGCTTTGAAAGCTACGCAATGTATCTAGTAGTAGACACTCTTTCATCAACAATATATCGAACACATAACTACGACACAATATCTTGCAAAAATACTTCGATTTAAACAGTAACACAAAGATTTTCATGAAATATAGCTAAAAAAAATTTGAAGTGCTTGTTAAGGCTGCGAAAATCTGCTGGATGTGAGACGCACAGGACCATTCGATGTGGTGATACTTAGGGGTGGCCTGTGTGGAATGAAATGATAATGATGGCTTTTGTAAACTTTTAAAATTACTGATACCAATCTTTTTTCCTTATAGCCAATGTACCTAAACGCAGGCTACGCGGACTGGGAACTCATAATCCAGACAGCCTTCCACTTCGCGCTGTCCGTGCTGGCCATAGCGTGTCCGTGTGCCCTGGGGCTCGCCACTCCCACCGCGGTGATGGTGGCCACGGGCGTGGGCGCCAAGTGCGGGCTGCTCATCAAGGGCGCCGAGCCCTTGGAGAACGCTCACAAGGTATGTTAGTGGAGATTTACAATCTCATAGCCTGGATACTGCATCGGACTTCTTTCTCTAAAAATTTAATAACATTGAAAATGGTAGAGTCCTAATGATTTACTCACTGAAATATATGATTTTTTATTTAGTTTCATTCTTCTACAGTTTTAATTTAACTTAAAGTCTATTAAAAACATGTAAACGTGAGGTTAACAGCTATTTATCTTGTTTTGTTAACGGAGTAAGCTTCACCATTTATGTATAATGTCTTTTTAACTGATTTCAAAAAAGGAGGACGTTTCTCAATTCGACCGTATACAGATATATATTTTATTTTTATGTGTGTTCGCGCATAACTTCGTCGTTTTTATTTCAATATGTTTCCCACGCAGATGGTATCAAATTTTACTCCCTTTTTCGCTCTCTTTAATCGTTTTTAGTTCTTGATGTTTACATTCAACCTTATCCCTTTGTCCACAGGTCAAAACAGTAATTTTCGACAAGACAGGCACCATTACCCGTGGCAGTGCCACCGTTGCCAAGCTGTCGTTGCTGACGGGCTCGGCGAACACTCTGGGCTCAGTGCTCGCGTGCTTGCTCACTGCTGAGCTTAACTCTGAACATCCTTTGGCTTCAGGTGAGCATTAAACTTATATTCTTTAATGGCTTTGCTCCCGTCAAAATTATAGCCTATGTTACTCGGGAATAATGTAGCTTTCCATAGGTGAAAGAATTTTTAAAATCGGACCAGGAGTTTAGGAGCCTATTCGGTACAAACAAACAAAAAATCTTTCCTCTTTATAATATTGGTATAGATAGAGGTAGGCAGAGGTCTCACATTTAGGCAGTTTGTTTAAGAAGGATCCTCTAGTCTTCAATCATAAGGCCATTAACACAGCGCACCTTAACCTGTGTATCGAACCCGATCGACTTAGGTCTATAACCAACTTACTTAGAAATTGCGTTAGTTAATTTATAAATCGTGAGGATATTCTTTATTGTACACCAGAACAATACATTTACACAGAGTGAAAAGAATTTTCATGTCCAAAGGCAAGTTTTACTCCAAATGGAGTTTTCTGCCAGCAAACCTTGGAGTGATAAAGGTTATAGAATAATAGAGGAAACATTGATGGTCTGAAACCGCTTCCATGAGAACATTTCGTTTGAGAAGAAACTCTTTAGTGGGACAGGTAGTCATTAACTAATGTAAAGTGCACCTATGTTTACTTGTACTCTATAAGTATTTCTACAGGGTGTTTGGAAGGGAGCTGTACATACGCCTAGGGTAGAAACTAGGGATAGTCTGCTACCTACCCCCGCCCATTATATTGACCTTGGCCTCAAGGTTTTTTTTTAATTTATTATTATTTTTTATTTGACTTTTTTATGATTTTTTGACTAAAACTACCTGTAGCTCAAAATCTATCCATGGGACCGGTCGGCTAATGGTCTTGTTTTAATCGTTAGAGTCTTAGGGTCCTGCAAAAAATTTTACACCAGAAAATTGTGGAGAAGAAAAGTTATGGGGCCTGAAGTACCGTAGTAAGGTAAAGAAATAATTTTAAGGGCAACTTTCTATGGGGTTTAAAAAAAAACTAACAGGGTTGGAGTTTTTCTGATTTTTTTAAAACATCCTCAGTCCATGCCCTTTCTAACGATATGCTAAAAGTGTAATTATCACTTTTAGTTTTAAAGTTATTAATTAATTTCCGCAACTAGGGCACTTCAAGCAAAAATTTCAACTAATGAAAATTAAATGTGTTCGATCGTAAAAGGATGGCAAATGAAACAAAAAATTTGGTAATGACTAATGTCATTAAATTACAAATTTTAATTAATTACTAATTTTAATTAATTACAAATTTTGTTCAAATTGATGACCATTGACCTGTAAACATGCTCGGCACCTCTTCCTCATCTCCACGGTCACCGTTCTAAGCAGCAGTTCCTCGCGCATTGTATCGAATGCGGCGTGGATCCTGTTAATTAGAACCTCCCTTGTTGGTACTTCTTCTGCGTACACCAACTCTTTCGCCCTTCCCCAGACGTAGAAGTCGAGTGGGGTAAGGTCAGGCGACCTTGGGGGCCAGGGAATTGGCCCACCCCGACCAATCCAAGAATTAGGAAAGCAGTTGTCCAGAAGCTCCCTCACTGCTAGGCTCCAATGAGCAGGACAGCCGTCGTGCTGGAAGACTATGGGCCGATCTTCGTCAAACACTTCTTCCGCTAAATCAGGCAAATCGTTTTCGAGGAAATCTAAGTAGTTTTGCCCGTTTAGGTTGTCTGGCAAAAAGTGCGGCCCTATCAACCGATTACCGATGACGCCTGCCCATACGTTCACGGAGAACCTTCGTTGAAAACCTCTGTGCCTCTTGACTCTCGGGTTTTGATCTCTGGGTGCCCAGTGATGGAGATTGTGGTAATTTACAATTCCTTCCTTGTCAAACTTGGACTCGTCAGTCCAGAGAATACTCCGTAAAAAATTAATATCTTCCACGTCCGTATGGAGCAAGTGGCGGCAAAACTCCACCCTTCTTGCATAGTCGTTATCCTCTAAGCCTAAAACAATAAAAATATCAACGTTAGCGGTTTCCTTATGAATTAGTAGCTATGTAACATTGATTGCTATCTCTGTCTTTCCATTTCTCTCTCTCTCACACACATGCTCATGTTAATTTAAAAATTGCCTATGAAATTCACATGCTAGTTCATTACATAAGAGCTAAAAACAAAAACTTTATGTAAAAAATTACCTTGAACAGGGGTGTAGTGGAAAGGATGACGTCCATTTTCGCGAAGAACCGACCAGACTTTCCACACGCTTAAACCAAGCGTCCGGGCTACGGTTCTTACGCTTCTGGTCGGATCATCCTCAAATTCAGCCAATATGCGTTCTTCCGCAGCCAAATTTGGTTGAAATCTGTTCACGGCTGGTTCCCGGAAATTTAAATTTCCGGTTTCTCGCAGACGCCGATAAGTTGAGCCAAACGTTTGGTGGTTAGGCACTCGCCGGTTAGGATACCGTTCTTGATAAATCCTCCGTGCCTCGCGCCCATTGCAATCAGCCATTCCATACACCACCAGCATGTCGGTGTACTCTTCACTGGTAAATCCAGCCATTTTGCCAACAACAAGGTAACAAATAACAAAACTTAACAAAAACGAAGTAATAACAAACTCAACAAAATTAACGAAAACAGTGGAGCGTCGTAACGGCAAGTACGTAAGTTAGCTAAGATGGGTAAATCTCGACTGACTAACAAAGACCCCAACGAGTTACCTGCCCGGCCCCGTCGACCCAAGAGCGAAAGAGACATGACATGACATGTTTTGTCTCTTACATGTTGCTCTCGTGTAAGAGTGAGACAACAAATTTGCCAACTGTAGGCCAAACTGGTTTAAATTCTGGAAATTACATTTGTCTTACAAATGTCGACTCGTGGTGGTAAAAGTGCCCTAGTTGCGGAAATTAATTAATAACTTTAAAACTAAAAGTGATAAATACACTTTTAGCATATCGTTAGAAAGGGCATGGACTGAGGATGTTTTAAAAAAATCAGAAGAACTCCAACCCTGTTAGTTTTTTTTAAACCCCATAGAAAGTTGCCCTTAAAATTATTTCTTTACCTTACTATGGTACTTCAGGCCCCATAACTTTTCTTCTCCACAATTTTCTGGTGTAAAATAATTTTTTGCAGGACCCTAAGACTCTAACGATTAAAACAAGACCATTAGCCGACCGGTCCCATGGATAGATTTTGAGCTACAGGTAGTTTTAGTCAAAAAATCACAAAAAAGTCAAATAAAAAATAAAAATAAATTAAAAAAAAACCTTGAGGCCAAGGTCAATATAATGGGCGGGGGTAGGTAGCAGACTATCCCTAGTTTCTACCCTAGGCGTATGTACAGCTCCCTTCCAAACACCCTGATATATGTATTTTTGTATGTAACGAATAAACTTAAAAAGTACTGGACCGATTTCAAAAATATATTCGCCATTGGAAGCTACACTATTCCCGGGTGGCATAGGCTACTTTTTATCCTTGTATTCCCGTTCGGAACAACGCGGGTGAAACCGCGAAGAGTCCGCTAGTTTTATAATATGAAGTGATGTAAAGGAGCCTTTTCTTTAGATTTCGTCGTTACTTGCTTTGCTCCCCTGTGGTGGAAAATAAACAAGCTAAACTTTTACATAGATAGATGTGTTTACGAAACTAATAACTACCATCTCTCCAACAGCCATAGTCCGCTGGTGCAGTGCAGCCCTAGGGGGGCACAGTGGCCTCACGTGCGTGAGCTTCGTGGCGGCGCCCGGCTGCGGCCTGCGCGCCAGGCTCAAGAGCATCGGCGACACGCCTAACAACTTGATCAACTTTAACAACCAGGCTAGGTGAGTGAATGTAGGGTAGACTAGCGGGTATACAATGTGGAAACGTTCATAGACGCTTTTAATCGCTGAAATACACTATTGAGACACTAATAAACTCAACAGAGTTAGACACTCATAGACACAGTTGAGACTTTCAAAGATAACGTTGGGTCCTTATAGACACTCATTGACCCTCTTGAAACACTCATACACCGTTGTAACACTCACAGGCACTGTTACGATTATCATACAGACTTTAAAGACACTGTTGAAACACTTACGGACGTTTGAGATGTTCATAAAAACTGATAGACACCGTTGAGATTTTGACTAACGACAAAGACTTTGTCGAGACCCTGTAGGTATTGATAGGCTGATGAAGAATATTAAAACATTCATAGACACTTTTGAGACACTTAAAGATATTATTGAGACACAGATAAACATAAATAGACACTGTTGAAACACTCATAGACACTGAAGGTCACTGTTCTGATTAGGAGTGAGGCGTATTTATCGAAACAGTTAAAAAAACTGGTATTCAAAAATAGCAACATAGTACAGATATCCATAAATTGAAAAAACAGTTCCTGCTTCTTTCGCCAGTTCCACAAGTTCCACGACCCACAACAACGGTCACAGTAGCAGTCACAGTCTGTAACAGCCTGTTCTGCGTTGTCACAAGTCACAACAGACCATTGGCGTAACTAGTGTGTGTGTACCTGTGTAACATAATAAGCTCTTCTCTGGTCTAGCTTAGGGATGTTTACGTAGTTAGAAAGAAATACAAACAAAAATGATCTGCGCCTGTACTAGTTTTGGGACTGGAACAAGCTATTTTCTCTTCTGACTTATTGTAATAGAAAGAGATAGCGTCTGTTCTCTGCCTGTCACTGTTACCCATTCGGATGCACACACAAATTATGAAGTTACCAATGAAAAAAAAAAATGTGTAAACCATCGATTTTATAATGTAATATTGATTGTATTTTATTTAATATTTTTATGTAATGTAAAAATAAAAAGATGATGGTGAAACATTTATTTTAAACCCACACATCACATAGTCGTGCTAAAAATAAAAATATAATTATTGTAATATCGTGTGTGTATCCAAACGTGCAATGAAAGTCACATAATCTGTAGTTCTTTCTCTGTGAGTGTTTCCAGATTGGGTATTATTTCCAAATTTTAGGGAAAAAGGGCTAACTCTCGGGGTAAAAGGAAAAATGGGTTAATATTGGGAATTTTAGTTCACAATATTTTCAAATATGTAGGCCAAAGTTATGAGCAGGTCTATAAAATACATATTAAAAGTACCCAAACTTCTTAAATAACTCTTTCACCGCAATTTTTTGTATTTATGCTATCGTATGCTTTTCATTTATCTATACCAATATTATAAAGAGGAAAGATTTTTTTGTTTGTTTGTTTGTTTGTACCGAATAGGCTCCAAAACTACTGGACCGATTTCAAAAATTCTTTCACCGTTGGGAAGCTACTCTATCCCCGGGTGACATAGGCTACTTTTTATCCCTGTATTCCCTCGGGAACGGGAACTACGCGGGTGAAACCGCGAGGCGTCCTCTAGTTTATTATATTTTTATTACAAAATGCCACCACAAAATATGCGGCAAATTTCATGAAAGTGATATAATTTTTAGGAAAAATTATCAGGTATGGGGAGATTTCACAAAATGAATCTGGAGACACTGCTTTATTTATTGGTACTAGTAGCTGTTGCAATGTAACAGGCTGTTATTTTGGAACAGGATTTTGGAACTGTTATTTCCCAGGAACTGAAACAGGTGTAACAGATATCTGATTTTACCTATTACAGACCACCTCTAGTTCAGATAAGCTCAAATATGTATTGCGGCTGAATTTGTATCCTACCTGCCGTATCTTTAATTAAATAAGAATCGGCACTAAACAACATAATTTCTTCAACAGATCAGGCAGTACATTCGTCGTGGAAGGAGTACCAGTGGAAGTGGTATCCCCGGGGGGTGATGCCGCCCTAAGTTCGGCACAGGCGGCTGCTAGGTTACACACGTTGATACGGACAGACCAGCCGGCTGCTGGCGAGGTATGTATGTGTAGAAGTATATTACATACACATTTCGCTTTTTATAATAACTAATCGGGGAATTCTATTCACATTTACCGGTGACAAATTGAGTGACTTAGCTGCTAGAAAGGAATGAAATTATAAATAGGCAAGATTACAACTTATTTTAAATCCAACATTGACAATAGATCTTACCTCGCATATAACGAGGTAAGATCTATTGTCGTTGTATCACGTGGAATAACTTCAAATAATGTCTAGGAATTGTTTGTATTTTGACCAAAAAATCTCCATAGAAAAGGGAGCATCTTCCGGGTGTTGTGTCTAGTCCGAGCAACTACTCGACGGTTATTGTCGGAATGTTGTATTTGGAGGATTTGTGTGACGTCATGTCATTAGTTCGTAGCTGGCGGCGTTGATGCTGCTACGTGTACTGTACAATCAATAGCATAACTTTGATCTTAATTTGACTTAGACAACGCCTATATTTGGTAGCAATGGGTTTTATGTTAGTTCAAGAGTAACTGACGGATAATTTATCCATTCAGTGTCATTCAGTCATCTTTCTAAAACCATATCCTTTCTTTCCCCAGGATGTAGAACAAGTAGTCCTCATCGGCAACCGGGAATGGATGACTAGGAACGGAGTCACAGTCCCCCGAAGAGTACAAGAAGCCATGCAGCAAGATGAAGAGTTGGGGAGAACTGCTGTGCTGGCCGCTATTAACGGTAAGTAAATTGCTGGACACAGATCTACTCCAAGCGTCGCCAAGACCGCTTTCAGCGAATCCCTTCGACATTAGCTTATTTTTTTTTTATAAAAACTTTGCTCCACACTAGGATTTTTTCCCTGTATCGTGGTTGCGTTTACAAACATATAAACTCACATACACAACACCCAGAGCCGGAACAACTATCTGCAGGTCATACAAATATTTGTTCCGTGCGGGAATCGAACCCGCGACACGCAGCGCAGCAGTCAATCGCTCAACCACTGCACCAACCGTGCGCCCAATTGTTGGTCCACCTTAGGCTCTAGACAAGTGTCATTCGATGACAGTGATGGCGATGGTCGAAATGCCAAAAATTACGGATTGATCACGTGACATTTCGATAGCGCTTGGCATTTTCATATATTTTTAACCTTTTTCCAAGCGCTTTGGCGACGCTTTCGTTGATAAAATATCACTGGTCTCAGGCTTCTCGTAGCCTTACTTAATTCGTAGGCTTCTTGGCCATCCGTTCTGAAAGCAATTTACCCTGGCAAACCCAGTACTGGTCATAGGCATATAAAACACCTAGGTTTAAAAACAAGCCATACTTCGCCCACATTCGGGCTGCATCGGCCATCTCCGCGACCGCTCGGAAGTTGACTGTCAGGCCCGCCACCACTACCAGTGGCTGCCAGGCGACGTCATCAGCAGTGATCCCTATTTCAAGTGCACCGTCAAATAAAACATGATATTTTTTAAAGAACCTGGTAATATCATACAAATAGTCATTTGTTTATACACATGAGTAAACACATAGGCACTTGACACTGTTGAGACACTCCTAGACACTGATAGCCAAACTTGAAAAACGGTCTAACACTCAGACTTTTTTGGAATACTTGTAGGCCCTTCTTAGACGCTGTTGAAACACTCATATCATAGTCACTGTTGAAAAATTTGAATTAAATCAAAAATAAATGGCATTTGTCATTTTCGCCAATGGGTAATCACAACGGGTACATGGCTTGTAACTTGCGTTCTCTACTGGACTTTTCTATTTTTAGTCCCCCACGGAAAAAAGAGGGCTTTTATAAGTTTGTGTTTGTGTAGCTGTCTATGGCATCAAAGCTCCTAAAATGATGAATCGATCTTGATTTCGTTTCGTTAAGGTGACTTTATTGTGAGTGTTCTTAGCTATAAATCGGACTGCTCCCGCAAGATATCGTGTCATAATTACGTGTCCAAAATATTGTCGTTCGAAGCTTGTCTACTACTAGATAAATTATGTAGCATGAAATAAAAATGTGTCGGGCGTTTTTTAAATTTTACTTATACATTTTTTACTTACCTTTATTATTATTTTCGTTTTTCCACAGACCAGTTAGTCTGCACCATAGGAGTAGCAGACGAGGTGAAGCCAGAAGCCCACTTAGCAGTATATTGCTTGAAGAAAATGGGCTTGCAAGTGTGTTTATTGACTGGTGACAACAGAAAAACTGCAGTTGCAATAGCCAGACAAGTAAGTGAACTAGACTCCAAACGCAGCATCTTTTGGAACGTAAAACCCTGCCTGGGCATCGAACTCTAGACCTCATGCTCAACAGTACCTAAGATTGAGGCAGAGGTCGTTTCAATGATTCAGCTTCATGTTGACTACGAGTTTATAGCCACCTAAAAAAAAATAAAGGCAAAAAAATCGGCCAAGTGCGAGTCGGGACTTGTGCATAAGGGATTCCGTACCATTATCGCAAAAAACGGCAAAAAAATCACGTTTGTTGTATGATAGCCCCACTTGAATATTAATTTTATTATGTTTTTAGTATTTGTTGTTATAGCGGCAACAGAAATACATCATATGTGAAAATTTCAACTGTCTATCTATCACGGTTCGTGAGATACAGATTGGTGAGAGACAGACAGACGGACAGTGGAATCTTAATAACTGGGTCCCGTTTTTACTCTATGGCACAGATAATATAATACTAACATACAGATGCCGCATCCCATGCAACGAAACCGTGCCACGTAACTAGCGTTTTTCATCTGATTATACCGACTATTTTTTGTAAATCGATCGCGTTCGGTTCCGTTCCACGGCGATAGATAGATCACCATCCAATAATCAATCGATATCGATAGATAAATCAAATAATCAGTATAATCAGTACAGTACGTCGGGACAGTTTCTTTGTATGGAACGAGATCCCACGTCTATGGGTACGGAACCCTAAAAATCTAAGAAAAACATTGACTGACTATAGGGTAAAAAGCCCTATATCTGACGGTCAGCAGTCACCCTCACTACCACATAACCAACAAAACAGGCTCACTAAACCATAACCCTTTTTCCACAGGTCGGTATAAACAAAGTCTACGCCGAAGTCCTACCCTCCCACAAGGTAGCGAAGATCCAGAAGCTGCAAGAAGAAGGTCAGAAGGTGGCCATGGTAGGAGACGGCGTCAACGACTCTCCTGCATTGGCGCAAGCAGATGTTGGTATAGCCATCGCCAGCGGGACTGATGTCGCCGTTGAAGCTGCTGATCTGGTGCTTATGAGGGTAAGCAGTAGTAGTAGGACACTCAGCAGTAGTGCAAGTGGTATAAATATGCTTGGTATTAGTACTTATTAGTGCCATGCATTATGTAAATATGCGTGGTAGTAGAGTCTGGAAAACGAAACGAGACTGAAAAAGCGCGGCAAATTTAAAAAAAATATTAGCATAGCAACCCCAAAACTAGTATGACATACCAGGAATAACATAATTTGATACTTTACAATTATTTTAAATACTTAATAAATGCTAGTACCAAGACCACAACAAATCACCCAAAATTGATGTTGACATTAGTATAGCATTGCCATATAAAAAGTTTGCAAATAATTCGAGTGTCTACTTTCGTTTACCAGACTCTAGTAAGTATTACCACCATGCATTATACAAATATGTATGGTAATAGTAAGTACTACATCCATGCATATTATGCCGCCAAGCATTACTGTGTACCGGTTTGAAGAATAGGTCCCCCAATACAATTTCTATTTAATTAATATTTACTCTTCAAACTATATTTTTTTAATTATTTGTTTCTCTAGACGCTTTCACGTGCACGTTTTTTTACATCGTTCTCACATATATGTATTTTCTAACAAGAATGATGTATCCAAATACTTGTAATTAAAATTGATGAAAAAGAGTGACCGTGACGCATCGACCATATAGCCACTAGACGCCTAATGCTTGATCTAATACATCAAAACAATTCTGTCAACTAGCTGAGGTATGAGGCACGGGGTACTGCGCTCTGATTGGTCCTTTACCAAGGTCATATTTCTCATTAAGGATGGGACAGGTTCAAATAAAACCAGGCAGGTATCGATATTTTTAGATAAATAATATTTGTACTTATTTTTTTTTATTAATATTACCTTTTTATTATTAATTATACGGCGTTTTAAACATTTTAGTAATAAAATAAAATGCTAAAACTAAAAAAAAAAACAAAATTCTAAAGGAAACATACTTTTTTTGGTTGTTGGTTCTTAAATATAGTAATATTAAATATTAGTAAAAAACGTAATCAAAAAATCGTTTCATACTTAACAAACTATTCAATTTAATGTCTTCATTTGTAAGGTTTCAATTTCTATCGATAACAGATTTGGTCATAGGATATGGTGCATCACTAGTTGTGTTTACGAAATTATAGAGGAGGAGAGATAGCGAAAAAAATACTTTAAAAAGAAAGAGACGCACACATGCAGTGGGCGTTTCCACCTACAAACGTGACCAGTATAATATGAACTCCGATAAATAATATCAGAAAATAAATCTAATTATGTTTATATGTAACTATTAACTTATCAATGAAATGTAATGCCATTTTGCCGGAAACTCGAAGTCTGGCTGTTGTTACCATACCAACGTATTGTACAAGAGGCCATTATAATATTTATTACATATTTTTTTTATTGACTGACGCGGAACTGTTTACAGCTCTCAGAAGTGGTCGCTACTAATTTGAAATAGTCGAGTGGCGACCTGCATTACCTGTATATGATATTTTTAGTCATATGCGTTGACAGACATCGCTCCCTGTTAGGAGGCGTCTAGGGGCTGTGTGGTCGCTGCCGTGACGTTTCTTGCAAATTCTTCTCCATTGAGACCTACTGACGCTTGCGAATTTGCAACTAGAGTCATCTTTTTTTTTTTTGTTTGACTTTTCAAAAGTACCTCTAAGGTTTATTGAATAAGAACTGCAATTTTTACTGGCACCAAACAAAAACTGAATTCCAAACCAATGTTAAATTAAAATCCTGTTCATATTTTGAATTTCTTCTGTTTACAGAACGATCTCCTAGACGTAGTAGCGTGCCTAGAACTCTCCCGGACTACGGTTCGTCGAGTTCGCCTTAACTTTTTGTTTGCCAGCGTGTATAACTTGCTGGGCATACCGCTAGCTAGCGGGGCTTTCGCTATGTGTGGACTGCAGTTACAGGTAAGGCTATAATGATATCTTTAAGTATATGGAAATAACACACATGCAGCCAAGGATAATAATTCATAGCTCTCACCCCCTCCAACAAAATGTTTGACACAGACACCTTAATCACACACATATAAAGGGTGCCACACACAACTCAGTCAAACCTACAGTGAATCGGCCTTCTGATGTTATAAAAAAACCAGCTGGTCTTACTTAAAAATTCAATGAGTCAAAATAAAAATACCTTTTATCTACATTCACAACGTAATGTTCTAAATATTAATTCAAAAAATAGTGTATAAACACGTACTTTATATTCCTGGGCATGTGAAATTAAAAAAAAAACCATTACAGTGCAACATTTTCCTTGATTTTCATACAATTGCATCATAAAATAACTTTTTAATTTTTATAGCACACTTTTACTTTTTAATTTATTGGCGCGTATGGGCTCATTGGCTTAATGTAGAAAAATAGTATCATTGTCTATGGATGAGCACGCTGCGCTGTCATGCGCAATGAGAATCTAAATTGCCACACACACCACATATTTTTTCCGTTTCCACTTTTGTTTTATTTCAACTGTATGAGTGAAAATAAAATAGTGTATGCAACAATTTGGTATTAAAACATTCGTGTGTTACTATTATTATCTATATATACCATATATAGGTAAATGATAAACCCACGCTCGTGTTTTAATAACCCCTATTATATGACCATTGCATAAACTACTATTATAGAGGATATCATATCATGGGTGTAGATAAAGTCTTGTATGCAACTGTACATAATTAGGTATTAAAACACTTATGGTATACTATTATCGCATTCGGCTTTGCCTCGTGTGATAAAAAACCCACATTCGTGTTTGAATACCCTTTATAAAACAACAGTTGCATAAACAACTGTTATATACTAATTAACTGTATGTTTGTCCCTCAGCCCTGGATGGCGTCGGCAGCGATGGCGATGAGTTCTGTGTCAGTCGTGTGTTCCAGTTTATTGCTCAAAACGTACGTATTACCTTCATTCTTTCTTGCTAAAACATTAGGAATTACATAATCAAATTCCGCCTAGCCCGTTCCATCATCGGACTACCAGACGTACGGCGATGCGTCATCGGTACTTGGTGGACATCCCACCCAAACGTTTTGGGAATACTTTTATTATGTGTACAGCTAAGGAGTGGAATTCTCTGCCGGAGTCTGTGTTTCCTGATAGCTACAACCTGGGAGTCTTTAAGTCTCTAGTTAATAGGTTACTTCTAGGCAAGCGTGCTTCACCGTCGACCACATCATCGCTTACCATCAGGTGAGATAGTGGCATCGACCACACAGCCACTAGACGCCTAATGCTTGATCTAACACATCAAAACAATTCTGTCAACTAGCTGAGGCATGAGGAACGGGACGACTGCGCCCTGATTGGTCCTTTACCAAGGTCATATGTCTCATTAAGGATGGGACAGGTTTAAATAAAACCAGACAGATATCGATATTTTTAGATAAATAATATTTGTACTTATTTTTTTTATTAATAATACCTTTTTTATTATTAATTATACGGCGTTTTATCATTTTAGTAATAACATAAAATGTTAAAACTAAAAAAAATATCGTATTTCTAAAGGTAACATACTTTGTTTGGTTGTTGGTTCTTAAATATAGTAATATTAACTCTTAGTAAAAAAACGTCATCAAAAAATCGTTTCACAACTAACAAACTATTCAATTTAATGTTTTTATTTGTAAGGTTTCTAGTACTATCGATAACAGATTTGGTCATAGGATATGGTGCATCACTAGTTGTGTTTACGAAATTATAGAGGAGAAGAGATAGCGAAAAAAATACTTTAAAAAGAAAGAGACGCAAACATGCGGTGGGCGTTTTCACCTACAAACATGACCAGTATAATATGAACTCCGATAAATAATATCAGAAAATAAATCTAATTAAGTTGATACGTAGGTAACTATTAACTTATCAATGAAATGTTATGCCATTTTTCCGTAAACTCGAAGTCTGGCTGTTGTTACCATACCAACGGATTGTACAAGAGGCCATTATAATATTTATTTCGTCAATTTTTTATTGACTGACGCGGAAGTGTTTACGGCTCACAGAAGTGGTCGGTACTAATTCGAAATTGTCGAGTGGCGACCTGTATTACCTGTATATGATCTTTTTAGTCATATGTGTTGACAGACATCGCTCGCCTGTTATGAGGCGTCTAGGGGCTGTGTGGTCGCTGGATAGTGGTCAAGCGAGAGACGATAAAAAAAAAATTGGTTATTTAGGACTACAGAAGACAAAATAAACACTAATTCGATTGGCATGTCTTACATCTTCTTCTTCTTTTCGTGTGAGGATGTGGCCACCTCTGATTTCAGAGTTAATTAAGCCGCCTCTAGGAACCCCACAGCCCTCTGACTTGTCTATTTCAGACTTACATTAACTGTATAAGTCCAGGTTTCCTCTCGATGTTTTCCTTCACCGTTGCCTGTGATGTCCAAGACAAACTTAGAAAGTACATATGAATTTGAAAAAGTCACATTGGTACTTGCCTGGATTTGAATTCACGACCTTAAGCA
This sequence comes from Orthosia cruda, assembly GCA_964057195.1. Taxonomy (NCBI): domain Eukaryota; kingdom Metazoa; phylum Arthropoda; class Insecta; order Lepidoptera; family Noctuidae; genus Orthosia; species Orthosia cruda. Next base: position 1,866,937 of record OZ059852.1, on the reverse strand, counting down.
CGAGAGATAAGGACTTACCCACTGAGTCACCACGTCTTAGATTAAAATATAACCTTAAATAAACTAGTGAAATATCTACTATTAGGTATGTCTCAGACTTATTGAGAGCGAGTGTGACAAGGTATTCACAAACATTTTTACTTTGTCATATTTAGCACCTATGATTAGCTACAGGCTAAGCCGATTGATTAACAGAATTATGAATTTTAAGTTAAGATCTTCTCGAGATCCTTATTCAAAGCGTGCAAAATTTGTAGATTGTTTATCTAGGAAGCAAACAACTATTAGTATATAACTATAGGTGGACACTACTTTTTATCAACCTCTATGAGAAAATAAGTAAGTGTTACTTATGAACAAGAATGTTACGTTTATTTATTTACATACAATTAGGAACTTTAAGACAAAACATAGAAATAATTAGAGGCTAATGTTTATGTTTGCACATTTATGGAAGTGCATCGTAACAATTTTATTAGTACCATCCGTTACAGTTGTAGATTTATTTTATAATTTTGCTCGTGCGTGGTTTTCCAGCCAGTCACTTGTTCAGTACAAAGTTCCCGTGCGGTCCGAAATAAAATTACCATCGCTCATTTCTCATTCGCCTCATACATTCGATTTAAGCGATATAATCCTATGGGCGTACGGTTGGCGCATTGTTTGAGCGATTGACTGCTGCGCTGCGAGTCGCGGGTTCGATTCCCGCACGTAACAAATATTTGTATGACCTACAGATAGCTGTTCCGGCTCTGGGTGTTGTGTATCAAAATTTATATGTTTGTAAACGCACCCACGATACAGGAAGAATCCCTAGTGCGGGACAAAGTTAAAAAATATACACTTTTAGTCCCTAGGGATTAATTTTCCTGTTTATGAAGAATAAACTAGCTCTTTTTGAATAGATGTGATATAAACTCTTTTTTTTTTAAGAATTTGGCTGTGTTTCTTCTTTTAACGTGAATATACCTATAATAATCTCTTTTCTTACAGTTTCAAAAAACCAACCTTAGAAAAACTTCGCACAGCAGAATATCTTCAATCCATCCACCTGGAGGAGTTAGACTCAGTGTCCGTACATCGCGGACTCGACGAGAGGATAGACCCGACTGAACGAGGCGCCTCGCCGCTAGCTAAGTGAGTATCATCAGCATTCATCATTTCAGCCGAAAGACGTCCACTGCTGGACATAGGTTTCCCAACTATATTGTGTCGGATTCCAGTCTTAGCCCCCTGACGCACTAGCGTTTAACCGCGGGGGCGGCTAACTGCGCGGCGACGTAGCGCCCGTAAAAGATCTTCAAACGACCTCCACAACCCAGTAACTGGGTAACACGATATCCTTGAGCAAGATTGGTGTCAGATTTCTTGGCTATCCGTAATGACTGTCAGAGATCTTCAAATGACAGCCGGGATAACGGCTTAACGTCCATAATGAGGCATGGGGAAACCTCGCCTTGTATAGATGGTCACACATCCACGGAGCAACCTTTGTAAGCGTTACTTAACCTTGGTTCTTTTACTTAGCTACGAGCTTCAACCCTAGAGAAGCTCCGTACAGAGGCAAACCTTCGGCGAAAGGCATTCTAACTTCTGACTAACTGGCTTTTACAGACAAAATTGTCATTTTAGCGTATTTGTTATCCCAATAAATGCGCGATTTCTGACCACGCCAATATGAGTTGTACAATACAAGATTAATTCATGACCCATACTAAGCGTATTTTACTACAGATATTCTACAACAATTATGTCAAACTTTGCTTAAATATATATTTCTTTGGCAATAAACAGATTATATATATAAACGGTAGAATCAATTATTATTACTTGTAAATTTAAATTGTTGATATTCAAAAGTGTCGCTTAAAGGCCTAGTTGAAATAAATATTTTTTTGACTTTTGACTATCGATTTAATAAGAAAGTCATAATTAATTTGCCCATTTCTTCTATCTATATTTAAAATAATTTCTGCTTTATCAAAAAAAAAACTTCATAATTCCATGTGATATTATACAATTCTATTCTTTCTTTCTTTTCGTGTGAGGTGTTGCCACCTCTGGTGTCAGAGTTAATTAAGTCGCCTCTGGGAAACCCCACAGGCCTCTGACTTCAATTATTATTACTTTACAATACTATTGCAATGAGGAGAATGCTCAAAATTACACAAGACCCGCATTGATACAGTTTTAAAAGTGTTTTAGATATTCCACTCATGGTACACTAGAGTTATGATGTCTTATATAAATACTAGCTTCTGACCGCGGCTTCACCCGCGTAAAAAGTGTTTTAAAATCCCAAGGGAATATAATCTATCCTATGTCCTTCCCGGGGTCTCAAACTATTTCCATGCCAAATTTAATCTAAATCGTTTCAGTAGAAGTAGTAGAAGTTTCTGAGGTTGTAGAGGGTAATCTCTGGATTTTAAAACACTTTTTACGCGGACGAAGCCGCGGTCAGAAGCTAGTATTTATATAAGACGTCTTAACTCTAGTGTACCCTGCGTGGAATATCAAAAACACTTTAATGTTTTGAAGTTTTCAAACGAATTATCACCCGAATGCGTCATGAATCAACTTGCTTGACTGTACTGTTCTCGATAAATAACCACATAGTTATCAAAAGCACCTCTCCATACATATAAGATAGCGTGTAATATACGCTGTCCTAAGTCCCACTCTTGCATATCTCAAGGACCCCAAACATACAGAAATTAATCGATTGGAATCTTTTGATCAAAATTATGTTTCCATGACTGTCCCATCTGAATTAAATAAATTGTAAGTAATTTATTTGGACAGTTAGTAACTTAGAAATTTGCTTTTGATGCTTTAGCAAAAAAAAATCCTTGCAGCCTTCATGTTATTTTCTTTAATCAGTCGCCAACAGAGTTAAGCACTTGTCAGTGTTAAAAATAAAAACTAAATTTCTTTATGCTTTAACAATCTCGGGACTCTAAGGTTCCGGTCCTTTGAAAGGCGTGAAAGGGGCCTAAGCCAACTCGCAGAGGCCTTGTTAGACATGTATGTGACACCAACCGACGATTATCCCTGTATGCACTACGTAAGTGCACCCTAGGACAATCCCCGGTTGGTGCAGGACTTTTGTTCAATATGGAGACAAATATATAGGGCTGTATGGGTTTAGGAGGTTTAGTGGATCGATTGCCTAAAACTATAGAATGACTATAGGCCCCTGTCTGACCACTGTTGAACTACACGGCTTCCCTATGCTTATTAGAATAGAATATACCTTATTGTACACCAAAAACTAAAGTTACACATCTCTTTTACAATTATACTTATTTCTACGGGTACAAAGGCGGCCTTATCGCTGACAGCGATATCTACCAGACCAGTTACCAGTTTACTTGTTTTAGCTTGCAGAATAAAAATCATTTTTGGTCATAAAACGATAGAATGACACACGAGACTCATTGTCCTACTCGCACGTTTTATGACCGCTAGTGCCATACTTGGCGTTTAGTATAACTAGTTTCAAGTTCTCTTCATCAAAACTTGAGTTCAGATTCATAGATAATCATCAATTTATAGAAAAACTAGAGGACGCCTCGCGGTTTCACCCGCGTAGTTCCCGTTCCCGTGGGAATACAGGGATAAAAAGTAGCCTATGTCACCCGGGGATAGAGTAGCTTCCCAACGGTGAAAGAATTTTTGAAATCGGTCCAGTAGTTTTGGAGCCTATTCGGTACAAACAAACAAAAAAATCTTTCCTCTTTATAATATTGGTATAGACAAACCTAATGTCATACAAAACAATGTTCAAATTGCCATAATGTACCTTTTTATTACAAATGGTCACGCAAAAATCAACTTAGACCACATAACTTTAAAGTAGATTATTGATTGACTGTAAATCTAAGTTTCTGAACTCAAGTTCATATAGTTTTAAGCTCACATCTCTCTCCATCCTACTGTATTTTGTATCTACTATCTCTTTCTAACCCTGTCTTTCTTCCACGAACAGCAAAAACCGCGACTCATGGAAATCTGCACTTTTGAAAGTTGAAGTATAACGTATGTAGTTCTCTTTAGATCTGGTGGTGTTCTTGTTTGTTTGTGTGTGTTCTTGTCTGTCTGTGTGTTTTTGGGTTTTTTTAAGCCTAGTGTTCATTGGGATGCAAAGTTTGCAAAATCGTTGCAGCAACATGTTGTGTTAGTGTTGCTGGAAACATGTTAATGTTCCATTTTCACATCAAATAGCTCTGTTGCCAGCAACATTTGGCAGGTATAAAATGTTTATCTAAACTCACAACGTAATGTTCCAAATATAAATAAAAAAATATTGTATAAACACGTACTTTTTTTCGTGCATGGGTAAAATTTAAAAAAATACATAACAGTGCAACATTTGCCTTCGACTTTCAAACAACTGCATCATAAAATAAACTAGTTTCAAATTTATTAGCGCGTATGGGTTTATTGACTTAATGTAGAAATAAATAAATGTATAAAATAGAGTGATTGTCTATGGATGCGCGCGCTGCATCATGCGCAATGAGAATCTAAATTGCCCGCCATACCACATATTTTCCGTTTTCACTTTTGTTTTATTTCAACTGTATGAGTGAAGATAAAATAGTGTATGCAACGGCATATAATTAGTTAATTAAACACTCGTGTGATACTATTATCAAACTCACACTCGTGTTTTAATAACCCCTATTATATGACCGTTGCATAAACTACTATTCTCATCATTGTTTTTAATATAAAATTAATAGTGTCATACTCGAATACAGTACGGTAAAAGGGGGTGTGTTTTGTGTTGAATAGGCTTGACTACAGATTTTTTTAAACTATATTTTTTGACTATTTGCAACAAGCAAATAATAAGTTTAATAAAAACTTAAAATAATCAGTATAATCAGACGAAAAACGTTACTTATGTCGGCACGGTTTCTTTGTATGGGATGAGACATCTGTATGCTAGTATTATATTATCTGTGATCTATACTATGCTCCGGTTTGTTTGTCATTGTTGTTATTTTTCTTTGGTGGTGGTGACATTTGTCGATTGTGTGATTCATACAACGCATGTGATTTCGGGTTCTCTTTCATTCAATTTTTCATGCACTTTTTAATTTTTATTTTCCACTTAATATTTCACTTTTTCCGTTGTCTAAAACTGATGAAGGCAAGATTAAGTTTTCTGACATGCATTATTTAGAATTGTCATTATAACCCGGTAGTGTCCGACCGAAACTGATTTTTACGACCGACACTGAAACCGAAACTGAATTTCGGCAAAAGTCTCAGTTTCGGCCGAAATCAAAACCGAAATCTTGATAACAAGGATCATATTTTTAGGGAAAAATAAAGAAAACGTTATTATAATCTGTCAGTCTTTATTTTTTTATCTATAAATCACATAGCTATGCATTCTTCGACATTTCACTTATTGGAATGATAATCAACATAACAACCACCAACAACCATTCATTTAGGAAAAAAATATTCGCAAAAAAATACTCGCTTGGATGGAATTAACGCGCCGAACATCAGCGATCACAGCTCGAAAACTTCCAAATGCAGTTTCGGTTTCGGTCGTAGTATCGGCAGGTTTGCCGACGAAACCGAAACTGGTTTTCTTGTCGAAACCGAACTTTCGATCGGACACTATACCCGGGTCTCGCTTGCACACTATTACCGTCTATATTGTGCAAGCGAGAGAACATGATAAGCACCGCCATTTTGGATTCGTTTCTTTAAAAAACCGGGTTATTTATACATTTATGAATTTCAGATTCCTCCCCCTGAAAACCTACAAGAGCTGTGTGCTCATCAAAACCAGAATTTCTGGAAACATCATTTAGAAAGTAATAAAAAACCTCTCCATCTCTTCCGCAGACTGTTTCACCGCAGCAAACCAGCAGAAGGATGTCTCCTCCAAGAAGAAGATGACCTGATGACCGTCTCGTTCATCCCCAAGCGACGTCAGGAGTCCAGCATCAACGGGTGACGCTTTCCCAGCGCTGGGCAAACGTCCCGCGGTTAAACTGGGCAAGATAGGTAGCGCTAGCTGGTAGGAAGAGTGTCTGAATAGTGAAATATCATAGACTTATTGAAGTGGACTAAGCATTCCTTGTTCTGCTATCGAATGAAGTGTGAGAGAGACAGAGCGATCGTGCGGCCCTTAGTTATCTTTTATAGAATTATGATTGGTCCCGCAATTATTTAGCAGTTTTGTGAAGGTTATGCTGAATGTTCTTCTCTATGGGCCGGTTCCTGAATTGAGCATTTGAAGTAAGAACGTATCAAACCCTAATCTAAAGCTACATAGGTATTATTATATATATTGAAGCCAACATTCGGCAGCTTTATGAGTGAAATTAGAGTTTTGTAAACTCTTGACTTCAAATTCTTAATTCAGAAACCGGCCCGTAGTTTAACTTCTCGTGTGAGGATGTGGCCACCTCTGTGAACCCCACAGGCCTCTGACTTGGCTATTTCAGACTTACATTAACTGTATAAGTGCTTCACCGTTGCCTGTGATGTCCAAGATAAACTTAGAAAGTACATATGAATTTGAAAAAGTCACATTGGTACTTGCCCGTATTTGAACCCACGACCTCAACCACGAGAAGCGAGATCTTAGCCACTGGGCCACCCCAACTTCCTTAGTCTATGGAACCGAAGTATTAAACATTAAATTACAAATAAATTCAATTGGCATGCAAAAGAAATGTTTAGTAGCGCCATCTATTAGTAGAAAAATGTAACATCATGGACCAAAATGTCCTTAAGTATGAAATGGACAAAGTCTCAATAGTACATTTCGTGTCGAACATAAAATGTTGAGATTTTACCACGAGCGATGAAGCCAATCTAAATCTTCATGCGAGTGTTAAAATAAAGCCTTTTTATGCGAGACACGAACGATTCTTTATCCACTACCTGATGAGCTTACTTAATTAAATGCAAATAATTTCCATCAACAATTTATTAGAAACGTTTAGACTAAAAACTACAAACTACATACACACAATCAACGCGCGCTTTTTCGAGAGGTAACAGGTTCAGTATCATTCTTCCAGTTACATAATGATCCATACTAAAGTCATTTAGTAACTGTTATTATGTAATTTTGTTTTTTTTAATCTTGTGTATAAATGTTGATATTTCGAAACAAATTTCTTAGGCAATGTTTTACATAATAGACAAGGTAGTGGGAAAATGGATATTTTTGTCCATTGGACAAAGTGTAGTGTTACAGTGAAGCTAAGAGTAAAGACTGATGTGTATGTGTAAATATTAAGAGTGGCGGACGAAGTGAGAAATTGGTAGGTTTGTGAAACGACTAGGTTATTTTTTTTACAAAGTTTTATTTAGTTTAACTTGTCTCGGTGTCTGTAATCAAAACTTGCAGGACGTTTGTAATCAAATTGCCGGAGTCTGTGTTTCCCGATAGCTACAACCTGGGAGTCTTTAAGTCTCTAGTTAATAGGTTACTTCTAGGCAAGCGTGCTTCACCGTCGACCACATCATCGCTTACCATCAGGTAGAGTTAGATTTTAGCGCGAGCCTATTATACAAAAGAAAAAAAATAATTGCACACACGTTTGTTTCTCGTGACAATGCGACTTTTGTACAAAATCTTGTTTAAAAAAAAAGTATTTGTTTTACAAGTTTTTATTGAACTTAACTTATCAAATCTTCCAACTGGATTTAACAACAGTTATCCCCAACCGATTGAGCTGTTTTGTAAACACGTTTGGTTTGGATAACGATGCACGGTTAGCTAAGTGTCATAATTCTAAAAGATGGCGGACCAGTTATTTTTTATGGACCCCGTAGAAATGGGTATCAAATGAAAGTTTATGCTGGAAGAAATACGAAATAGCTTGTTTTTGAAAAGTATTTTTGAATTTATAATCTGATTAGTGTCTTTTTGTGAAATAGTTTTTTTTTTTGTAGATATTTACTTAGATTTTATATGAATTATATGGGAATAGATGCAGCTAGACAATTTCAACTTCTTTTTTTGTAAATCTAACATTTTTTTATCTAAGTACAATTTATTTTGCAATGTAGTAACTCTAGGGACTCTAGGACCATCATTTCTTGTAGCTATGAAGTTCTCAGTAGGCAGCCCGGAGTCAAGATTTATGCCTGTTTGATAGCAATATGCTCGCCCCTTAAACCCACACACCTGCCTTACCCTTCGGGTATTGTAGCCGTGAAGTTATACTTCCAAAATCATCTAGACATTTCACAAACTCCCCAATTTCTTACCTCCGTTCTACAGGTCGATTCAAACTTAATGACAGCTGTGAATTAACGAGCCGCCATTAAGTTTGATTCTACCTAGCCTTTAGAAGCTAACCCGGCTTTAAAATAACAAACTATATCGCATTGTATTTTAAAATTAGTTGTTAGAATCGTACAAAATGTATGTTTTAAATAATATCAAAAGAATGTAATCTTCCAATGTTTAGTAAGCTGGATCAACGTTCTCCGATCAGTAAACTAGAGCCAATTCCCTTTTTTTTTAAACTAGGTGAATGTTATTTTCTTCAATGGAAATTGTTTTGAATTCAAGATTTCGCTTTTAAAGTTATAAAATGTATTTGAAATGTTGTAGATATCTTAAACATAACTGGCGGAATGTGTGTACTATATATATAAGGTGTTAGAAAATAAACTCTAAGAATTTCGTGAGGATACTCGGTATTGATAAACAACACGATTACAAACAAGATTTTAATCATTCACAAAAATAACTTACCTACGAACACTACGTACGTATTCCAGTACCTACAGGGGCGCGATCAGACCGACTGACTGCCTGGGCGTTGTATGGTGCGCTAAATTCAATCATTTACGCGTAATATAAATAATTGCATATCTATGGAACGATTGCTTTTTTAGGGTTCCGTACCCAAAGGGTAAAAACGGGACCCTATTACTAAGACTACACCGTCCGTCTGTCTGTCACCAGGCTGTATCACTGTTGATGATGTATTTCTGTTGCCGCTATAACAACAAATATAAAAAAATATAAATAGAATAAAATAAATATTTAAGTGGGGCTTCCATACAACAAAAGTGATTTTTTGCCGTTTTCTGCGATAGTAGAACCCTTCGTGCACGAGTCCGACTCGCACTTGGCTGGTATTTATATATTGTTCTTCGTGATTATTTTTTAAATGTAATAATATTATTATTTACATAACTCCTTAAAATTCTTAGAGTTAATTTATTAACACCTTTTAGATGTATCTCTGCCCAACCCTTGGGGAAATAAAGGCGTAATCTTATGTTTTCCCAGAGTACTTGTAAATATATGCAGTTTTTTTTGGTATTTACCTCATCTGCAATTATAAAATAAAATTATTATTATGCCTAGATAGATCAACTTAAAAATTGCCAAATATTGTTTTTTCGTGAATTGCTTGGATATAAAAGCCAAACCTGTACTTCCTTTTTTGAATTGTATTATTAAATAATCATTTATGTTGCGATATTATTCCAGAATTCTTTAAATCAATAATTGTGTAGTTACCATTGTGTACAAAAAATGTCTAAATTATATTTTGAAAATGTACAACACTTATTTTAATTTCTAAACTTTTATCTGGTCTGCAAATTACTGCGTCAAAAAATAAGGAAATATTGTACATTATTAAAATATAATCAAAACCATAAGAAAAAATAGGGCATTGAACTGAATTGGCTTAGTCAACCATCACCATTTTGGATTTTTCTGCACAAAATATTATTGACAAAAAAAAAAAAACTACTTATAGTAGCTCCGATTGTGTATCGTTGCCGCGATATTTAAAGGCACACAACACGGCAGCGAGACACACTACAATCCCTGGAATGTATTGTAATTTTAAGTGTCCTCGATTTAATAGCAGTTTTGCCAGGAAAATAAAAAATGCCGATGGCTAGCCAGCTTCCATAGAAAACAGTTCAAACCCATTTCAAAATGTACCTCAACCATCTATATCGGATCAGCTGTTCTCGAATCGTTAGCTGACAAACAGACAGACACGGAATAATAAATAAATGGAATGCTAACATCATGTTTCTTTCTCCGAAATTTCAAAATATCATCGTTCCTCAGTGAAAGCCGGAGCTATATAGGACGAAGAGCACTGTTTCTTTTTACCCGACTGCCGAAGGAGGGTAATGTGTTATCAGTCTATGTATTTATGTGTTTCTATGTGGCGTTCTAGATACCAAACGCGTTGGCCGATTTTGATGATTCTTACGTCGATTCGTCTTAACCTTGCGAGTGTCACTGGCTGCATTAAAATTAGAAAATAGAAAAATGGCTTTTGGGCGCCATGTTGTGGCGTCAATTTTTTTTTTTAAACTTGTCCTGTGGGGTATCAAAATAAAGGGTTTTAAGAGGTTATTTCAAAAATATTTGACACATATGTTAAAATGTAGCTAATTCTCTCTTTCTCCACTTACTCTTATTTCAGCAACACATATACAGTTTTTGTTAGCACTCCATTTATTTATTACTCTACAAAGAAAAGGCGAGAACATTATTTTAGTATTATTTTGATATTTTACTAACATTCTCACTGAAACTCCAAAAAAAACATAGGTTTTCCTAGGTCTGTGTTCCTGATACCTACAACCTTGGGTCTTTATGTCTCTAGTGAATAGGTTACTTCTAGGCAAGCGTGCTTCACCGTCGACCACATCATCGCTTACCATCAGGTGAGATAGTGGTCAAGCGCGAGAACAGTTCATGCAAAAAAATCTTACAAACCAATAGAAATTTTATTTTCAAACCAGTAAAGTTGAAATTCAAATAGTGCCAGTGAGTTTGTTAGTGAATCGCTGTCAAAAGTGACATTATATTTCCTATAATAGAAAGAAGTAAATATATGTACATTATGTATTTAATTCCGTTATGAATAATTTAAGTCAGTAGCAGCCCGAGGTCTGGATGACAGTAAGTAGGCTCTGACTTATACAAAATTGGCGGCATGTGGATGTACAATGTACTCTGCCTTACTCCTTACCTTTCGGGAAGTACTAGGCGTAATGTTATATACATGGAAATAAATACATAAGTATATATATATAACTTAAACATATATTTGCGTTTTGTTAATACATCAATTTTACGTTTTGTTTATACACCTATCATTTTAATCGTGTATCCTATTTATACTAAATACTGTAGTTTTTAATATGAACATATTTTTGTAACAAAATATAAAGATTTAATTTTTATTTCTTGTGTTTTATTGTATCTGTTAAATAAAATAAAATAGACATTAGTCTACTACTTCAAAAATAATTTTCTTATACTACGAATGCCTCTAAGCAGGCGTCGACTCTTTGGCGTAAATGACTATTTCCTTCCACTTTTTCCTGTCCCTAGCTTCATCCAACCAGGTCCACTTTTATCCGAAAATACGGGGAGAATAGGAATGCAGGGGCGGTTGGTCGAAATGCCAAAATGCAAGTGAATGATCACTTGACAATCGACAGCGTAACAAAGTACGAAACATTTTAAAATGTACTCTGTGGTACGAAAGTGGCAGCGCGGCGCAGAGGGTCGCGGGAGTTCGCTGGATGCGAGACGCAGTGGACCGGCCGATGTGACGAATCTTGGGGTAGGCCTTTGTCTAGCAGTGGACGCCTTGAGGCTAAAATTATGTTGATGATTGTTTACATACTTTATCAAAATGGGATTATTCTGCGATCATAATAGCAATTTATATGGTTATTTATATATTATATTATTATACTAGCTATCCCCCGCGGCTTTGCTCCCGTCAACTGGCTACCTAGGTAGGGTAAGTACCCTACTGTATCCTACCTACCAATCTATCCTATATACCTACCTAACCTACTCTACCTACCTACCCTACATTACATCTTTATTTCTCACATATAGTGCTCTTTCTCAGGCCATCTGTCTCCTTGCCAAATTTCATTGTTTTCACTTCAGTGGTTTAGGCGTGAAAAGATAACAGACGTCGACGGCCTGGCATACCTACGCTATTTCGCGTTTCTGGTGATTATTTAATTGTTCAGTATTGTAATTCAACATCACTAAGCCGGGAGGACCAATGTACTATATTATTCTCATTGACATAGAACAAGAGTACTTATTCAATTTTAATAGGCATTATGCTCAGTCCATTCCTCTGTCTACGATCATTCCATAAAAAAAAAACTTTAATTTCCAGATCATAGATTAATGACAATATATCAAAGACATTATATAAGGCAAAGACCTTATACGGAAGTATAAGGTCTTTGGTATAAGGTATTTGCAATAGATAGAGATGGTGATTTGACGTATGTCAATTTTTATTCTGAGCGAAAATTTTAGTTAGTTTTTGAAAACGTATTAAAAAAGCACAAAAGATGTCTAAAAATATGGATGAGATATTCAGAGATCTTCAGAAAGCTGGAAAGACTGACGTCGATAACTTGATAAAATGGATGAAGGATTGTAAGTATAATAAGTCCGTACTTTTTTTAGCACTTTAGTAAAAACTGCCTCGTTGATCTCGCGGTAGCAAGCGTGACTGCAGAGCCTGAGATCTTTGGTTAGATTGTCTGCACCCTAATTCAGGGTCGGACTGGCCCCATGGACTTTTCTCAGTGGTCCGGTCCGGTCCACCAGCCGAACTGGTCCGGGCCAAAGCCTGACTGACCCACGCAGTGGCTCGGAGCCAGACTCCAGCTACCCTTCATTTTGAGTTAGAGCTAAACCGAGATTAGTATGATAGCGCTAGGTCGCACTGCGGTTAACCGCTCGCGGTTTTGAGCCGCCTAATTTTGTGATGTTCCTATATCAATATCAAGCGACCGCACTTGCGTTATTTTACATCGACTGATTTTAAAACTGCAGATAGCTACAAAATTGGGCCACAGACAGACCGGCCCGCGGAGTGACCCGGAGCGGGAGTCCAGCTCCATTTTGCCTTCATTTTTTTTATATAGAGCTAAGCCGTCATCCTCTTCTCGAGTCGATGGAAAACAATTTTAATATTTTGGGCCCATTAAGTGGCCACACCAATAGAGTGCCAGTGGCGAGCATAACGTCTTCCAAAGTGCAGGTGAATGGGCAGTTGGGACACTCCAGCAAACGTGTCGTAGCCTGCAAAGGGGGACTGCATTCACACTGGTTGTCAGACGGTTCTATAAAACTCCATTTTGATTGAGTGTTTTCCATTTGGGCCACTGCAGTAAATGTCTAGATGGCAGGTGTTCGTGGGGTTACAAGAACTCTGGGGTGGTGGAGTGTGGAAGTTCTTCCCACAGTTTGCTTCTTATTGTAGGTGGTTGTTCATGGATTGCCTGTATGCAACGTAGAAAGCTTTTCCGATACTTTTTGAGCTTCGCACCTTCCTCTATGTACTGGGTTAATCGGAGTACTTGACAAGACTTACCAGCAGCCTTATTACGTTAGTGAATTCTGCAAGGCAAAGGGCAAAGAGTATGAACAACCAGACCAAGCATGCCAGACGCGATGTGAATTGCCGTTTATGTGATTCATCATCATCATTTCAGCCGAAAGACGTCCACTGCTGGACATTGGCCTCCCCCAGACGTCGCCACAATGACCGATCCCGTGCGTCTCGCATCCAGCTCCTTTCCGCAACCATAACTAGGTCATCAGTCCACCTAGTGGGAGGCCTTCCAACGTATCGTCTTCCGGTTCGCGGTCGCCATTCCAGAACTTTTCGGCCCATCGGCCATCCGTTCTGCAAGCAATGTGCCCTGCCCACTGCCACTTAAGTTATGTACCTGTGTGTGTTATGTAGTTAGGTTATGGTGTTGGGTGTTAGTTTATGTGATTGGTCGATTTTTATACCTTTTGCCATGCTGAATTCACTAACGCAATAAGGCTGCTGTTCTCTCTCACTTTGGTGGCTGACGGATCATAGGGAACATAGATACTGTCAGAGAGTTTCACACTTTGGCTTTACTTCAAATTATAATTTGTTATAATAATACAATTATGCAGGTATCCGCAACCGCTAACCTCCATTGAAAAGGCACGGACGGATATTTTCGGACTGTTGTAAGAGTTCAAATAAAAATACTGCTTGTGCGGTACAGAATTTTGTGATTTAGTTTGTCTGTGGCGTCAGATGTCGCTAGTTGCTACACAATAAAGAGTACGAAATCTAAATATCTATTATAATATGTATAAATGAACGCCAATTCAACCAGTTTAACACTCATTTCCAGCAAAAATCCTTGACCCCGCCAAAGACGAAGCAGAAATTCGCAAGTTATTTCAAGAAGTCGGTGCCCAAAATCAAGTAGAACTTGAGAAGTTCAAGAAAGTCGTCGCCCAGTTGGCTGCAGAACAGTCCAAGAATCTGGAGCAGCTTTCCAAGCAACTGGCTGCCGAAGCTCCGAAGATCCTTGATGCGGCTCTTGAAGGACTAAACGCTTTTAAAGAGGCTTTGAAGACAGGGAAATAACTTTGGAGTGCTAAATAAAATCTTTGTTGAACTGGATTATTGTTTTTTTTGTGCCCTTACTCAATTGCTGCCTTTACTGATTGTTGCATAGATCTAGAGGACGCAGGCTAGGCTCTAAGTCTGACAGCCAGACCTAATCTGATATAGATAGTTCGACTCAACTGTGCCCGCGGTGCCATGTGTGCGTGCGCTTGTCCACACCAGCAAAGATGAGTTGAACTATCTAATTTATCAACATATTGGTATTTGTTAGTAAAATATACCTACGTAATAATAAACATTATCACCAAGTTCATAGGTTAGTTAAAAATTCTTCGGAACAAAATTTGTAAACAAGCAAAATTTCAAAATTTTAAAAACCCCCGACACATTTATCTTGCGAAAACACCTCGATTCAAACAGTAAAACGCCCATAACTTTTGAACGGCTGAACCGATTTAATTCAAATATAGCTAAGAACACTCTCGACAAAAACACTTTACAAACAAAAAAAACTAAATCAAAATCGGTTCATCCGTTTAGGCGCTATGATGCCACAGACAGACACACAGATACACAGCAACACCTCAAACTTATAACACCCCTCTTTTCCGGTGGGGGTTAAAAAAGCAGACTTTGGTAGTTTTTCTTTCTTTGTTATCCAATATTTTTAAAACAAAAAATACAGTATTTAAAAAAAAAAATACTTGTATGGCTTTGGGTCAACAAGGTGCTTACTACACTCTGAAAATTTTAAGACTATAGCTGCAACCGTTTGGCTATAAAACCTGTGTGATAGATGATGGACAGACGGACACTTGAGTTACAGCAATAGGCATTGGCAATAGGGCTTCGTTTGGAGCCTTCGGGTACGTTACCCTAAAATAACGGGCTCAGTGCAGGTTGGTGGATGTCACGTGTCTTCGTGTTTTTCGTTCTAGGACTTGCCGGTTTCCTCACGATATTTTCCTTCACTATTTTAAAAGCAGTGGTCATGAAATAATTTACACAAAGTAAAGCGCCCGGTGACGGTTGCGGGAGACCGCTGGATGCGAGACGTACGGGATCAGTCAGTGTGGCGACGCTTGGGAGAGGCCTATGTCCAACATTAGACGTCTTTCGGTTGAAATGATGATGATAATGATGGTGCAGGTGGGCTTGGAAGAAAAAAAAGATGGAAATCTTCTTCAAGAAGGGCGACAATTCCCGGCTGAAGAATAATACGCCCAATTAACTTCAAAGTCATATCTACAAAATGATTTAAGTGGCGCACAATTTTAAAATGTTGTGTGTTCTTATAAATAAATTTTAGGATTTTCTGCAGAACTTGGCACCCATTAAGAACTCAATTCTTTTGCCGGCAAAGTCAACAACCACGCCAATGATTTCGAAAGGAAGGATGAACATTTTATGGAAACCTTTACAAGCAAAAATAGCGACATTTGTATCGTAATTTTTGCAGCCTTTTACCACACAACTAGACATTATTATGACAAGCAAATACTCGCTCACTCCTGCACACGGACCACTGTCAACTGAGTCGCGTTGGCCCTAAACTGCAATTATTAGGGCCAGCGCGCTGGTGCCATTCAGTCGCGCGGTTGGCCTGGTCCTTACGCAAGTAATATATATGTCAATGAACCACGCATATTCTTAGTATTGAACATGGCTCCCATTTTCAAATTTATGTTTTTGATGGTATTAATCAAGCCGACAAAGTGATAAAATAAAATCAGGAGACTTTTAACCTGTACACGTAAAGTGGGGATGGTATTTTTCTCGTCTTTCCCGTGGTATGGCGTATCGTTGGATAGACCTTTTAAAAAAATATTACGGGTCTGTGAAAACCATACTTTGATTCAGGGACCAGTTTGCGTAAAATTAAGTTTTACATTGAAAATTTTTGTTAAAGTGCCCTGCCAGCTAAATGGTTGCTTTTGGATATGTGAAAAAATCACGACAGTAGGCAAGTACCTATAACAAAATTAAAAGGAAAACTATCACACCTAAGTAGGCTCGTACTTGTTGTATATTGATTATGGGGACAACAGTTTTCAAACGTAATTTTGTCCCTTCGTTAGAGCAATGTTCGGTGATCTTATTGTATAAGACTTTAGTAATGTTACTGTTGTTTATTATATATAATATTTATATAATAAATATATAATGTTTATTTATTTTGGTGAGAGTAGCTGTTTATACGGAATCTTCTGTGCGCGAGTAAGGCTCGCACTTACCCGGTTTTGGCTGGCGTAGCGGGATGGCTAATAAGTGTTATGAATAAATAACACAACAGACAAAATAAAACCACCATTCTAATTCAAAGAATTTATTCGACATTCCCAATCTCTATTTATCGGCCTCCAAAGCCTCTTTAAAAGCTTGTAGTCCTACTAAAGCTGCATCGATAAACCTCGGGGCTTGAGCAGCTAGTTGCTTGGAGAGCTGTTCCAAAGTCTTCGACTGCTCCATAGCTAACTCAGCCAGAACTTCCTTGAACTTCTCAAGCTCAACTTTTTGTTCATTAACGGCGTCTTTGAACAATTTCCGAGTCTTTTCTTCCTTTGCTGTCTCGATAACTTTCGCTGGAAAATAATAAAAATAAAAAAGTTTTTTATTCACTTCAATTGTACAAGAAAACACTTCTCTAAACACGTTGCGTTACATCTAGGAAAAGAGTGTTTACGATGAACTCTGGCACCCAATGTAAGATTTAACTTGTGTTTAGGGTGCCCGCGTCCTCGCCTATAATTTGAACAAAAATAATATAATAATGGAAGAAAATGTTTTCTAAAAGAGCGCTTTTTCATCAGAGATCTGCGAGTTAGCTAGGTGGTTCCTGGATATGTGCAGCGCTGTAGTTCTGCCTACCCCTATGGAAAATTATGTAGAGTATTTCTACAATATATCGAGTTTCGCAAACACTACTCCTACGATTTAGTAATGATCCGATTTCACATAAAACGAAATAAACTAAAAAATACGATTTCAGCGCCATCTAGCGGGAACAGACCGTATCTTTCGCCTTAAGGGTCTTCCACCAATTTAGTGGCGTAAAACGGTTACTTTCTAAAGCATACTCCTTAGTAATGGCTAAATTAAAAGGTTAGTAACAACAGTTGGTTAGTAACAACTTGATAACAACTATAAAAGAGCAATGGTGGCCCAGTGGTAACAGCGGCGACTTTACAAGTTGTAGGTCTTAGATTGGAACCTAGGCAGGCGCTTTATTTTGTGTAAATTATTTCATCACCACTGCTCTCAAAACGGTGAAGGATAACATCGTGAGGAAACCAGCATGTCTTAGAACCAAATATTCGAAGACATGTGACATGCACCAAACCGCACTGGGCCCGATAGGTGGTTTACGGTCCATTCCCTCTCACAGCGAGGAGGTCTGCACGCACAGCGGACCAAATGGGAGTGGAAAACGGGGTCCATCTATCCTATCCTATCTTAACTTCTATAAAAGAGAACAGTTTCTAATATTTACATTCCTTCAACCATTTTATTAAATTATCGACATCATTCTTTCCAGCTTTCTCCAGATCTCTGAATACTTCATCCATGGTTGATTTATTATTGTTTTATTTCCTTTTATATCAAAATGATTTATGAACTAAAACTTAAAAAAACAAGTCATTGTAGTGACATCTACCAAATGTCTATATTCTATGGTCTTTCTTTTTGAAAATGGAAAAGTATACTCGTTACATGGATGTTCTCGTTGGTTTATAATCGTGACAATTCCTGCAGGGTTCTCACGGCGCGTGATATCACGAGTCGCGCCGCATATACAATTTTGGGAAACCATATATTATCAAAGATTCCCAAAACGGTCAATATCGGTTTCTCAGGGGTTGACATAAAGGAAAACTGACTTTGCGGGTCGGCGAGTTAAAAAAAATCGACCCCTATTAATTAACACAAGTTCTTATTTGACACTTTCAAAATAAATAAGTTGTGTTACGTGTACCATCTTGTTTTAGGAATAACTAATATTTTAGTAAGAAGTATAATTGTTGTACTTTTATAAAACTCAACATGGCGATAGACGTGTACAAGTTCGTACAAGATGAAAAGGTCTGAGGGGTCTGAGGTATCAATTCATTTTGGAAAAGGGGTCTCTTCCTCAAAATTGTTTGGGAATCCCTGTACTAGACAGATCGAGGCACGAGGCACGCACGAGAGTACTTCACGGATGAACGAGAAGAGATGAAATTAACGTGTTCGATAGCGCAAGCCTGCGCCGACCGGCGCGCGGTCGCGCCTGCTCGAGCGCCCTGGCGCCGTGCCTTTAAAGTTACCGACATTTAGCGGATTGGACACGCCATTACGCACCAGCCCGAGTCGCGTTGAGCCACTGCCTTCACACGGCGAGAAGCGCGAGCGGGCACGGTGCGACTCGTGATAACACGCGCCGTGAGAAGCCAGCATAGGAAGGCGATGAGGTTTCTCAGAAGAAACTTAAACTTTGTATGAACGTCTACAAAGAATCAAATTCATAATCCTAATTAATAACTATCATGTTACCCATACACTTAACAACGAGTATAATAATTTTCGTAAGCATCAAGTTGACTCATCCGTGGTAATTACAGACAGAATAAACAGACACCTTATAAGGTCTCGCGCCGGTCTATAACCGGTATTTAGGATATGATAGGATAGCTGCGGACTCCCTTTTCCGCACTTAGGCTCTAGACTAGACAGACGGACTGCATTTCAACTGCACTCCGACTGCTGAAACATTTGTGTTGTCATTCTAAAAAAGTGTTAATTCAAAAAACACTACTGCACTAAAAAGCCGTAAACAATAAGAAAATCATGCTGGGCAGTCGGAGGGCACATATTCGCGAGCTGGCTGGCCAAAACTAGATGTATCCTCCGACTGCATAGCATGATTTTATTCTTGTTTACATCTTTATTTTTCGTTCTTTTCTCTTCGTTTTTTGATTTTTTTAATTAACTTTTTTTATTTCTAACTTTTTAGTAATTTTTTTTATCGGTTTACATTTAAACATATAAGTGTTATAATCACCTCTTAAAACCCTTTATTTTGATACCCCACACGATGGGCTTGGCAGAAAAAAAAGATTGGGGCTCCACAATATGGTGTCCAAAATCCGCCATTTATCTATTTTCTAATTTTAATGCAGCCAGTGACACTCGCAAGGTTAAGACCAACGGCCAACGCGTTTGGTCTCTAGAATGCTACATAGGAACAAACATACATACATAAAAACATAGTCTGTTAAACACATTACCCTCCTTCGGCAGTCGGGTAAAAAGAAGAACCAAAGACAATATATAGTAACACACAGAGTACTTATATTATTGTAGTAACATTTGTTTCGTCACAATGTCATAACACAGAGAAAATAAAACTACACAATAACACTTTCGAACCAGACAATGCCATCATGCCATCCAAAAAATGGTCATTTTCTTCTTTTCTGGAAATAATATTTAGTCGTGTTAGAAAATAATAAAAAGACCAGAGAAAACATAACAGGAAAACAATGGAAGCCGTTTTTGCCAATCTAGAGAAAGATGGAAAGAATGATGTGGATAGCTTGGTCAAGTGGGTGAAAGATTGTAAGTAAACAATATTTTTAAACAACTACTATTTTCAATCCGCTCCACTTTTTTTTAAGTTCATATGTTCTTTCTATGATTGTCTGTTTAGTAGTCGACCGCCTCGGACACCTTGGCCTATCCTGCAGTAGAAGCGTTTGTCGGATAGCACGGCACGCCAGCTTTAATGAGATCATACCGGACTCCGAACTCAGGGACGAAGTGGACATTGAGAGGGATCGTAGGGCTCCAGCAGTCGGAGCAATATTTTGTCTCGTAGATTTGCGCAATGTACGGACCTATTAAAAGTAACACTTTTCAAGGCTTATTGCTAAAGTCTGTACACGGGCAATCTATGGGTCCATTATACTAAGAGATCGCTGGATGGCCTTTTTTTTTGGTTGGTAAATCATCCAATGACTTCTCCTTCTCTGGGTGAAGCGGGAGGGCGTGCCAGACTTTTACTGACTAAAACCTAGCCGTGTTCTTTCCGTTGCTTATGTCAGGGTGTAGCGTTGTGAGGATCTCAACTGTTAATAGTCGATTGATGCTAAAATATCACTATTAGTAAGTACCTAGCCACATCACAAAAAATGCGGTACAACACTGGTTTTCGGGGTGGC
This sequence comes from Orthosia cruda, assembly GCA_964057195.1. Lineage (NCBI taxonomy): Eukaryota > Metazoa > Arthropoda > Insecta > Lepidoptera > Noctuidae > Orthosia > Orthosia cruda. The sequence goes on along the minus strand of OZ059852.1, from coordinate 1,846,314 downwards.
TGACTTTCTGTCATTCGGTCCCGCTTGCTTAGCTGATGAAAGCTATCCCCTGACCCTCAGGACTATGTGAGCCCCGACCTAGAGGTTCACCGTACGGGCTGAGGGCTAGACTCCTTGCCCTCTGCTGCACGCTGCTAGCTACCTACGCACGCTGCCCAGGTCTTCGCCTGGCTACCTGCGGCATACCGCCGCGCGAGCTGGTGCGCTACCCAAGGACGTAGCGGCCTGCGCAGCCTACCCTGCGTACCCCTAGCCGTTACAAGGGCCGCGCGGTAACTCTCTTTCCAATTTATCCGCGACCCAGACAGGCATCGGCTCTAGCGGACCCCGTCAGTTTTTGCTGACATCTCTATCAGGCGCGCATGGAACACTACGCGCCGTCGACTCGAGCCTGGTCTTTATCGGACGACGAGTTACCCACTACTCGCCGTTCGCAAGTCCGCGCCTACGGTGGCCGGGAATCGGTTTGCGACTCCCGACACCCAGGGTGTCTCCTGCGCGTCCAATATAATAATGCTTTCAGGATGTTGTTGAGACTGCCCCGTTACTGTAGCGCATTGGAGAAGTTTGATTACAGATGGTTTCTACGCGATTATACGAAAACAAACAGCGTCGCTACTAAGGAGAGTGAGGGGCAGTGAAAACGGCATCCTGAAACCTGTAGCTGTGAGCTTCGGCTCTCCGATTATGCAGCAGTTTGTGCGGAGGTTGATTGTTTCTATCACACTCTATGTGTGTTTGCGTCCGAAATAAAGTTATTCTATTATATTCTTGTCACCGCAGTGCCAGCTGTTTTAGAACCCAATGGCTTGGCACGCGATGATGGGAAGATGCCAGGAGGGATTACCATATATAATGCCTTGGAAGTTGGGCTGGCCTTTGGTGTGGGATGCAACATGTGCCGGCACATTGCCATCCCATCTTATTAGCACAGCGGGCTGTACTGGGGCGGCTGCTGCTGGGGCAAAAAATCTCAAACGGCGCAAATACAACAACCTTCATATCATCATCATTAGATATAAGCCGAAAGCGCCACATTGACCGGTCCCGTGCGTCTCGCCTCCACTCCAGAACTTTTCGGCCCAATCGGCCATCTGTTCTGCGTGCAATGTGCCCTGGCCACTGCTACTTTCTTCGGGTTATTTCGGTAACCCTAGTTCTCTTGCGGACTGCTAGCCCTTTGGGTGACTTTAAGCCTTCTGATGAGGTCCATTGTGAGCGACCACGTCTCAGTGCCATAGGTCATGACCATACCATACACGGTGTCGTCTGGCCCCCATGTGCTGGTTTGGTCCCTGGGTGGTCACGGCGTACAGTGTGTCCTGATGTGCCGGTGATGGGGGGTACTCCCCCGAGGAGGGTCCGGTGACGGACAACCGCGGCGGGTTCGCGGTAAGTGCTAACGCATGCCCGTGTTCCCGCCATAAGCGGCACAGGAGGTCACCGTGGAGTTTTAGTGGGTTGGAGTCCCACATAACTGCACTATCTCCCCGTGGTAGTGCAGTATGCATGAGGATTTCTCCACGCAAAAAAATAAGAAAAGGACCTACGTAACTTGACCGTTGGTTCCAGGTAGACATAATCATTCGACAGTAGAGTTTCCGATCTTGATAGGAGTGGATGTTAAATGGGCATTCAACATAACCTTGTTTTTTTCCATGTAAATTTGGAGTCCCACTCTTTTGGAAGCTCTACTGACCCAGTTTTGCACTGAGGTCTTCCATATTCTTAGCCATGACTACTATATCGTCGGCAAATCGAAGGTTAGTGATTTACTCGCCATTGACTTTGATGCCCCTCCAGAACATCGAAGACATCCTCCAGCGCAGCGGTGAACAGTTTCGTAGATATGACATCCCCCTGTCTCACATCTCGCTGCAGAAGGATAGATTCCGATGACTGATCCTGAAGTTGGACTGACATAGTGGCCTTTTTACCCGACTGCAAGGAAAGGGGCGTATCCTGTATGTTTGTATGTACTTATGTTTGTATGTATGTAATTTTCTTTATAACCTCATATCGTTTAAACCGCTAGACTGATTTATATAATTAAGACATCTATATATAAGTCTTGACCGCCCAAGTATTCTTAGATAGGTGAAGTTCTAAAAAACAAACATGGTGGATTTTGTGCGCAATATTGTGCGGGTCCCAATTATTTTTTCTACCGATATAGATCGGTTTTTGCACCGATATAGAAACTGCAGTACGCCCTATTCTCGATCTAATTGAAGGTTTTCTCGCTGTCCACAAACGCTAAGCAAAGAGGCAGGTTGTACTTTTCGGTCTTCTGCTGTTTAACCTGCCGCAGCGTATGTATGTGGTCCATGGTGCCGGTGAAGCCTTTACGGAATCCGGCGGGAGGCTGGAAATCGCCAAACCTGCGCGCGAGACGATTTGTGATGATCTTGAAAACAGGTTGTAAACATAGCTAAGAAGTGAGATTTTGGCATTTTCCCCTCGAGTATGACGGAATCAAACAGCTTCTTAAGGGCCTCAAGTAATGGTATTTCACCCGCCTAGCTCTTGGGTTTGTTAGATTCGCAACGGGTTTACTGGTTGATGTGTAAAACTGACCATAGAATCTCTAGATCTTCCTCAGAAGCTCCGGTTTGGCGGATACGATCCTGCCATCAGCGGTCTTCAGTTTCGTGAGCTGGCTCTGCCCAATACATCTCTTGCCTTGGAGCCCTTATTCCGGTCAATTTCGACTTTAATACTTTCGGTATTAAAGCAACGGAGGTTACTTTTAAGGAACCTTGAGAGCCGTGTATTTAGCACTGCCGGTATTTCCACTCATCGTCTGACTGCAGGATCATCTCACGCCTCTCCTTCATTAGCTTGAGAGTAAGAACAAAAAGCTTTTTGTTTATATCTGTACGGTGGATTTTGAAAAACTTAGATCCAACAGTATGGACTTTTCATGAACCCATCGTTGCATTTGTCCACGGAGCTGCCTAGGCACTTGAAACAATTCTGGAGTTCGAGCTCTCGGGGTTTTGGATTTGGATCTGTGCTGGACGGAGCGTAGACTTCCTCAGTCGAGACCATTCAATGTGCCTCTTACCATGCGGTGATTGCTCCCGGTTTTCACAAAATTGATCACAGAGACATCATTGAACATATGCTTCTTGGTTGACATGATGAAGTCAATTTCGTTTTTGGTTGCACCATACTCTGCCAGGTCCACCTCCTGTGCTCTCGCTTTCTGAAGAAGAAGTTTATCATATAGAGGATTGCCGCGGGTAGAAGCTAGTTCATAATAAACCAGGTGTAATGTGTTATTCCAGGTTATAAACTAACTATATGTGTGCAAAATTTCATTCAAATTCCGTCAGCCGGTCGCTGTCCGTCAACCACGTGGTTGCCGGGCGGTTTTCCGCGAATGTGTCGGCCCCGCGCCCTTATTAGCATGAAATCCTTTGTTACAGCTAAAGTAATCGACCAATCAAATGAATCTGAGAACAAAGTACGCAGCCTCTTTGATGGAGTTGCAGATAAGCAAAACGTTACCCTTGACCAGTTCAAAGACGTCATGAAGAAGATCGCTGAAGAATTCAAATTTGATCTAGATGGAATTACAAAAAAGCTTGCTGAAGTAGGACCCAAGTTGCTGCAAGACGTTACAGGTGGTGCCACCAGTTCCTTGGCAGACGCTGCAGGTGGCGCCACCAGTGCCTTGGCAGGCGCTGCCAAGAAATTTTTCTAGAAAATAACTAAATCCGATACGAATCTTTTCTAAAATATCATTAAATCCGACCCATAGCCAAAATCCTAGTAATATGTTTTCATTAATGTATAGGTTGGGACAAAACTCTTGGATAAAACGAAATAGGTTGATATTTGGGGCTATTCATTCTACTTTTTTTTATTTGTTCTTTTTCAATGTTTTTTTACTCCAACCAACTATCGTCCTGTTTTGTTTGATCCATGATTTTTTCACTCGTTCCACTACAATCCCCTAAATCAGTCCACCAGGGGATTATACAGCACTCAATGTTCCACTACGATCCCCTAGGGGATCATATAAAACTCTAATTTCCTTTTGAATCCCCTAATTGTTTGAGAACCTTATTATTAAATTAAAATCTAGATAAATAAAATATAGAGGCTGGGTTTGTGGCCAGTTGATGGCAACAGACTCGCCCCCTGTAAAATGGCACTTTAAACATAACTGATGAAATGTAGGTGTACTGTAAAAGCACCTTTGCCTACCCTACGGTTTACCTTTGTACTTTGTTCTGTTAAACTTGTAACTTCGGAGATAATCAACGGCAAATCTCTCGGAATTGCTTCGTTTATTGTTTGCGCTATTTCATAACATAACATCACGTCGGTACGCTCTAAAGGGGTTCGCAGATGTGACGATTTCACCCTGGTACACTCTCATTCCACCGGTTATGTTCAAGTTTTATGGGATTTGGGTTTATTCTAGCATAACTTTGTGTAGTTATTACCTATAGGCACATTTCCTGTAGAACTTTTATGAACGTTATGTAGTGTTTAGAACATTCTGTACCACAACAAAAAAACCGATATCCAAAAAAAACACTACATAGTGAAAAATTACTCTAATTTTGACAGTCGTTGTTAAAAAACGAAGAAACAAAAACAGGAACACCGACTGCCGAAATTGAAGTTATTTTTAACTACACAACGTTGGTGATGGTCTCGGGCCAGTAAATGCCGAGTATGCGACGAAGACAGCGGTTGACGACGTCTTGGATCTGACGTGAGATGTCTTTTGTGACCTTACACGTTTCGCACCCGTAGAGCAGCATGGGTTTGACATTTGACCCGAAGATATTAAGTTTAATACTTCGGCTCAGTTTTCACGATCGCCTAACAGGTCTCAGTTGCGCGAAGGTAGCTTGTGCTTTTGCGATCCTTCAAGCGATGTCCTCTTCACTACCTCCAGTTTCTGACACGACGCTCCCGAGGTAAGTAAACTTGTGAGCGCTTTCTAGTGCCTCTGTGCCAATCAGCAACGGTGAATCACACCAGATCTCATCTCTTGGGTCTGCCGGGTGTTTATTTTTGGTCCAATTTATGCCGCTTTCTGACTTAAATCTTTCAATTTAGTTTGCATTTCAGCGTGGCCCGTGAGTATTACACAGCAGGCATAGGTCATCGGCGTAATCCAAGTCCTTTATGAGATTGGCTAATCCCCACTCTACCCCGCGGTGCTTGTTGTCGAAAATGCGAAGCAAGATTCCGTCAAGAACGACTAGAAAGAGGAGTGGTGAAAGGAGGCAGCCTTAGCGGACACCTGCGTGTACTGCTATATCATCCGAGATAAGGCCTACGTGAGTCACTTTACAAGAATTGTTTCTTGTTTATACTCCCCAAGAGACGGACAATTTTCAGTGGCACTCCAGGAGGCGGACTAGATGCTGGACCACTTCAGCGTATCAAATGCCTTTTCGAAATCGACAAAGGTGAGATAGATATCCCTTTGTCATTCTGATATCTGTTCTAAAATGATATGGAGAGTGTTGATCTGATCCGTGTACGAAAAGTCCGCGCGGAAACCAGCCTGCTCTTTGCGTAGGAGAGGATCCACGGCCTTCGATAACCTATCAAGGATAATCTTGCAGAAAAACTTCGAGGGAATTGAGAGCAACGTAATACCTCTCCAGTTATCACATTGAATAAGATCTCCCTTCTTGGGTACAGTTAACAAATGACCCCTGCTCCATTCGTCCGGAAGCTCTTCGGTGGACCATATCATCTCAATGAGAGGAGTCAGAACGTTGACGGCGGAGGATAAGTCAGCTTGTAGCATTTCCGCAGTTATCAGGTCGGGTCCTAGTGCTTTGCTTGTCTTCAAAGAGAGGACTGCTCTTGCAACTTCCGAAGCTGGCGATGATTCCGCGTCGATGTCGAATCCATGGCCCAACAGATCACCATGTTTTATTTACCATGGCCCTATAGATTACAAAATTTTCCACTAAGCGAATGCAGACAAAAATGATTCTAGAGATGTTATATTCTTGGAAAAAATAAAAAGACCAGTGTAAACTTAATAGCAGGATAACCATGGAAGCCGCGTTTGCGAAATTAAAGAAGGATGGAAAGAATAATGTGGAGAACTTGATCCAGTGGATGAAAGATTGTAAGTACTGTAAACAAAGAGTTTTCAGGGCAATTATTTTCACAGAAGTGGATCGATGGAGAGAGAGGGGAAGGCCAAAAAATTTGGTGCATGGACTGTGTGAGGAGTGATATGAAAGAAAAAAAACTTTTTACAAAAAATACAACCGACATCCAAATAAAAACACTATAAAGTGAAAAATAACTTAAATTTCGGAAGTCGGTGTTCCTGTTTTAGGATCTTCGTTTTTTGACACTGACTTCCGAAATTGAAGTTATTTTTCACTTTGTAGTGTTTTTATTTGGAAGTCGGTTGTATTTTTTGTAAAAAGGTTTTTTTTATTTTTTACTTTTTGGTTGTGGTTCATAATGGACCAATTCTCCAAAGTGAAGCCAAAATAGATTAACCCAGAAACAAGCAACTTAGACAAAAACAGTGGAATTAGAGTATACCAGGGTGAACTGTTCAACCTGCGTACCCCTTTAGAGCGTGATAGTGTGATGTTATGTTATGAAATGATTTGTCGTCATTTATTGAAGAGTTCTGATGTATATCTCTGAAGTTCTTCATCAGATCTTCATAAAATTTAAATGGGACCACATGACAAGCACCAGCTTTCAAATAAAAAAAGATTCATCAAAATCGGTCCACCCAGTAAAAAGTTCTGAGGTAACACACATAAAAAAAAAAAATACAGCCGAATTGGAAACCTCCTCCTTTTTGCGAAGTCGGTTAAAAAGGAAGTCAGTGATAGCGTGACGGAGGATAGGACGGTATGGAAGAAAAAAACGTGTTGCGCCGACCACGAGTAACATGGGACAAGGGCAGGAAGAACATGATGATGTTCACAGAAGTAGCATTGAAGTGCTTAAGGTTACCCTACTAGTCGATCATGCTTCCATACAAACTTAGTCTGGCGATTACTCCACTGTTTCACGGTGTACGTTCAAAATAAAAATGATATCAATTTTTCTCATCATTATCTAGTCCTGTATGGAAAGAATAAAAAATAATTGAAAGTTATGAGCGTCGAAAGTTCCTTATTTCAACAGTAATTTTAACACATCTTTGGGTGGCAATAAATACCATAAGAAGAAGGAAAATTAAAACCGGCCAAGTGCGAGTCGGACTCGCGCATGAAGGGTTCCGTACCATTACCGCAGAAAAATCACGTTTGTTGTATGGGAGCCCCACTTAAATATTTATTTTATACTGTTTTTAGGGTTCCGTACCCAAAGGGTAAAAACGGGACCCTATTACTAAGACTCCGCGGTCCGTCTGTCTGCCTGTCCGTCTGTCTGTCTGTCCGTCTGTCTGTCTCCAGGCTGTAACTAATGAACCGTGATAGCTAGACAGTTGAATGTATTTCTATTGCCGCTATAACAACAAATACTAAAAATAGTATAAAATTAATATTTAAGGGGGGCTCCCATACAGCAAACGTGATTTTTTTGCCGTTTTTGCGATAAAGGTACGGAACCCTTCGTGCGCGAGTCCGACTCGCACTTGGCCGGTTTTTAGTATTTGTTGTTATAGCGGCAACAGACATACATCATCTGTGAAAATTTCAACTGTCTAGCTATCACGGTTAATGAGATACAGCCTGGTGACAGACAGACAGGCAGACAGATAGACAGACAGACAGACGGACCGCGGATTACTTGGGACTTAAACATAACTGGTGAAATGTAGGTGTACTGTAAGTGCAACTCTGCCTAGCCCTTCGGGGAATACTGTCGTGATGTTATGTTTTGACCCGACTACGGCGAAGCAAAAGGGAGGGTTAAGTTTATGACCAGTATGTATGTTCATCTGTTCCCTCATAACTTCTAAACTACTTATCATAATTTGACAAATGAGTGATGAATGATGTCATTGGAAGCGTCATAATTGTCCGCTGGTTAAAACCTGTCTGAAGTCATATTAAATTGAATGTAGCGCCCTCTAGGGGGCACGAAGACAAGAACAAAAAATAAATCACCCCGCCCCATCATGTGAGGGATTTTAAAATGAAGGTAGGGTTTGGTACATCACACACACCAACAGACTAAGGGTTAAAAAAAAAAACAAAAAATAGACTATTAATTATTCATTTTCAATGCACTTTTGTCTTGTAACTTATTACACTCGTAAGATGTAAAAGAGCGGCGCCTCCTGGTACAGGCATCTATATGCTTAAAAGGAGACGCAACCAACTGTATAACGTGTAATAACGAAATAAACATTTTTGATTTTGATCATATTTTTGTCAAGCGTACCGTTTGCGAGACATATCCCGTCTAATTATTTTCAATTTTTTTACCCGACAACGGCGTCGCAAAGTGTTTGTTAATTGTTATGTAAGTATGTATGCATTTATGTTCATTTGCTTCCTCAGGTTCTGCAAAAATCCCAAAATACTCTAAATAAAAAATAAGTTCTAAAACTAAAACCCGACTACTGAAAAACGTGATAGCGTGATTTTTCAGTAGTCGGGTTTTAGTTTTTGAACTTATTTTTTTATGTATATGAGTAAGGCCCCTGACGATAAAATCCTCTCTTACAGCTAAAATGATCAAAACAAAGGATCAAGAAGACAAAGTCCGTAGCTTCTTCGCCGAGGTTGCTGACAAGAAGAACGTGTCAGTCGAGAAGTTTAAAGAAGTCATGAAGAAACTGCAAGATAATCTTGCAGTAGGAGAAGCCAGCGACGACGCAGCTGCTCCAGATATCCCCGATGGTCATGTTTGTAGGCATCTTCAAAAATAAAAACATTTTCTTGCACTTGGTCTTTGTTGCACACAAAATATACAAACGGATTTAAACACAGCTTCTGTAAAAAAATGCCACACAGGACAGCTTATGAGAGCAGTGGTGGTCCAGTGGTAACAGACGCGGCTTACAAGATGTAGTTCGTGAGTTCGAACTAAGGCAGGCGCTTTAAATTCTTTGTGGTATTCATTTTGGTTTGGGGAGGTTTGCCGTAATCGCCACGCTTGACTGGCACGTTGGCGATCGCAGTTTGTTGTTAAAGTGCCCAGAGAACCTGCTGCCCATTTTCTGGTGTATCGTTTAGTCGCCTCTTACGACGCTTTACTTACTTAGAGCAAATTATTTCATCACCACTGCTCTCAAAAGGGTGAAGGAAAACAGACAATGCTGGTTTCTGGGAAAGAAAGAAAGAGTTTATACGCCACAAATGTTTCATACAATAATTTAATAGTTTTTTTTTTGTACCTGATGATGTACAAAACGTCATGAGGACGTTCTGGAACCAAAAACATCGAAGACTTGTGACATCCACCAATCTACACTGGGCCCGCGTGGTGGATTACGGCCTATTCCACAGAGGCTGATTGGCTTATGATATGATTGGCTTTGACACAGATAATATAATACTAGCGTAGCTTTGATTTGATGCTAGGCACAAAGGCGAGCGTTACCCATGACTAAGTTCACTAACAGCAAACGACAGTGCCATACTAAGAGGACAGTAAGTCAGAAAAGATAGATAAATTTAGTGTATGCGAAAAAAATAAGTTCAAAAACTAAAACCCGACTACTGAAAAATCACGCTCTAAAAATTGTGAAACAAGAAAATATTCCCGTAAATTTACAATACATTCTGCAAAGTAGCATACGACCGACGACGATTTTCAACCCCGCAAGGGAGTTGTGGAACTCGGCAAGTGTTCGGTTTGAGGGGAAATATACCCCTACTACGGCCATCTCCGAAACGTGCTGCCACGCAACCCTGTACCCTTTTGACACCCTCGAGGGACTGGGTACCGGCGGCGGCCGACGAAAGGGTCACTGAGCCGCTCAGGTCCTCGTCCTCCACCCAGTCATCCCCGGGCGGAACAAAGTACGGCTCAGTGACCACGGCGATGTTAATCGACCATTGCGCCATGTTCTGGAGCAGTAGATCCTGAACAGCGGCGCAGTGGTTGATGTTCGCCTGGAGGAGTCGTAATTATTGGCACTCTATTTCCGCCCCCTCCCGAGCCCCCTGTGAGGGTCCTGCCGCGGTGGTTTCGACGGCTGCAGGCCCCTTCACGGTATAGGACACGCCCTTCTTTTCTGCTTTCGGCTGTAGTGTAATCACTACAGCTGTGGATTTTGGGGCGCGGAGCCTAGCCGCGACGCTTCGCTTTTTGCGCCGCTTCCGCCTCTCCTCCCTTTTGCCCGTCCTTGCTGCTTTGCTCGCCTTCCTCTTCTCTCCACCCACTTGCCATTCGGCGTCGGCCGCAGGAGTTCGACAGAGATTGGGGCAGCCGACCCGTCGCCCGGACTGGGGCTCTGCCCTGCGGATACCCTCATTTCTGATGCAATCACGCAAGTAAAGCCCTCCCCATTGCCCTTTGGTTGACTTTAACCCAACTTCCATTCTGATGAGGCCCATTATGAGCGACCACGTTTCAGTTCCATAAATCAGTGGGGTCAGTCATAACCCCATAGATCGTGATGGTCTATCCGTGAAGCCCATGGCCACATAGATATATCATAACATTTTCGACTAAGAGAATGCCAATAAAAATAATGTTGTTTTAGGTTTTGTGCCAGATATGATATTTTCTAGGAAAAAATAAAAACCAGAGACACTTTAATAGCAGGAAAGCCATGGAAGCCGCGTTTGCCAATCTAGAGAAGGCTGGAAAGAATGATGTGGATAGCTTGGTCAAGTGGGTGAAAGATTGTAAGTAGATATTAAAATTAACATTACGGGATATTTACCATGTCTACTGTTTGTAACTAGTTGCCGATATTATCCGTCCGTCTGTTATCCGTGATCATGGTGCTTGCAACAGCACCGAAATATCGTAAACTCGCTACAAACAGTAAACATGGTAAATATCCCGCTTATAATGTTAGTGTTTAATGACCATGACAATTTAAAAACTTGTAAGTAGATACTTTGTTATAGTCTTTGTTTGAACTTCTTCATAACGTGTCGATGACAAAAACAGGCTCTTCTTAGTTAAATCTCTTCCCTGGCCCAGTATTCGTCTACGACTCTTTTGTTTCAAACTATTCCTCATAGTTTCGGATTGGGTCATCCACGTCCACTTGAAAACTCACCCTATAGGTATACTACTAGGACTTTTGAGACGGGAATGTAAGGGCGGGTACCTTAACCGTTGAGCTCCTGTCTTTAACTTTTAAGTCTTTGCGAACATAAATTACAGATTTTGAAAAAAAAAAATACAGTTCGCAGAAAAATGGGCATTAAAAAAAATCTTTTTATAATACTTTATTCATTGATTCATTGTTTCTAATAAGTTTAGTACTAGAACAACCACAAATTGCCCAAACCTATTGCATACATTTCGTAAGATCTCTCTTTTACACACAGTACATTTATCAATTCAACTAAAATGTTAATAAATAGGTAAGGAAAATATTAAGCACTATTCCTCTCTCCTAGGCACCGACTGTATCTAGAATGTTGCTGTGCCCGACAGGGTCCATATTTTTTTCTGTAACTTATATTTAGGTACCACCTGTATGCACATTATGGATGCAATAAATTTAATTTGAATTTGATTTATTTAGTCTGGCCATAACAAAAATACCAGGTAATACTGTACAGGTGATACTGTTCCACTACAGGGCATAGAACTCTTCTTATACAGAGAAGACACGACCAATAAATTAAAATGAAAGGTGTAAAAAATACTGAATACAGCTAGCTTACTGAAACACTAAGTGGGCGACAAACAGTGGGCGAATACAAATAACACAGTGGTTTAACTGCCAGTTTCCCAGCTCTCAATTATCGGGCTGTTATCGTAATCGCCTGTTAATTCTACTTTCAGTTTCTCAAGTCCCGAATGTGACAAGCGTTTAACAATATGTCACAATTGACAAAAATCTCGAATTAACCACATGTTATACCAGTTTTGGGTTTCTGAGAACCTTTTTAAATGTTAATCTCTTGTCAACGAGCCTAATTTATAATTGTTGCAAATTGGTCGATTATTCGCAGATTAAAATGAGTATTATGATTTTAAAGGCTTATATTACGCTAAAAAGATAATACCGCTCGGCGAAAACTATGGTATGGGTTGAGTTATAAAACATATTATTATGTGAATTTAGATCAATTATTTAATTACCAAGATTAAAATTAAATTAGGATATTACAAACTTTTTAAATTAATTACATTATAAAACTTGACACAGTTATCAAAAATATTTATTTTGTATTTATGTAAATAAAAAAATAAAATAAAACCAGTCAGTCAGTGTTGACTGTACCCTGCACTTAGTACTTATAAGGTCAGTTTATGGATAGGTTTGTGTTTAACTTGAAGCGGCTGGGGTGGTGACCGCGCCAGGGTAAGCAAAACTTACCAAGGTCAGTCTTGGGATGGGTGACCACTTTTTTTTTTGGATAGCTTGTTTATGGATAGGTAACTCCGCCAGGGTAAGCAACAATAACCAAGTTCAGTCTTTGGATGGGTGACCATCACCACAAAAATTTTGTATCACCCATCCTAAAGTCACCCCGCTAGGTAAAACAACATTATCAAGGTCACCCATCCAAAAACAAGCGAACCCAAAAAAAGTGGTCACCCATCCAAACACTGACCTTGGTAAGTGTTGCTTACCCTGGCGGGGTCAACCATCCAAAACAAACGAACCATGAAAAAGCGGTCACTCATCCAAAGAATAACCTTGGTAAGGGGGTCACCTATCCAAAAAAAAGCAAACCAAAAAAAACGTGGTTACCCATCCAAAAATCGTCCCTGGTAAGGTTTGCTTAACTTGGCGGTTACCCAGCCGCTCAAGATAAAATACTATCCATAGTTACTGATTACGTTATAGTAGTGAATGAAGCGAATGAATACCAACTAGGGTGGCCAACCGCCAATTATTTATTGTAACAAGCGATTACGTAAGTTCTCGATGATGCAGAGTTGAGAAACTCACTGACAACTGACGGCTGGTTAATTTGTGACAAATTGTCAGCTGATTTGAGATGTGACGTCGACTTCAGAAACTGGCCCAAAACAGCGACTTGAAAATAAAAGTTTGTCGACGGAGATACGCTGCGCGGAGCTCCTTTTTCTGTCTGGCATCCACGTTGCACCCTGGACCACCTGGGTGAGATTTAGCGCTAGCGCAAGCTTGCGCAACTGTCGCCCAGCATGACCAGTGTACTAGTATGGGAAAAGCCACTCCTGGTGGTGGGCACTAAAGTCCCCCATTAGCACTAATTGGGCGGAAGGGGACTGCTGTGCCGCATCAGCCTACTCTCTGCTGTGCCTCATGTCTCCTGATCTCCGCTGTGCAAACGGTAGACACAGGCATAGATAATCTTATCCAGCCCTGTGTCCGCCAGAGCCCACAGCACTAAGAATCTGGAGTTATCAAGGTTACGGAGACGCCGATAGAAGTGTCGTCTCGGACATACATGCATACACTCGCGCGTGGTTTAAAATTGTGCTCCAGGTTAAACCTTGGGTAGGATAAGTACGACACGTCTGACGGACTTCCTATCTGCGTCTCCGTAAGGAAAAACAATGCTGGCTTTTTAGTCTCCAGGTGGTCGTGGACTGAGTTGAGATTGGAGTGCAAACCTCTAATATTTGTGAGTTGCTCTTGTAGAGGAAAGTGTGCAGCCACTGATTTACTCAAGTTTTCTTTTTCTTACCTGCCATTTTGTAAAAGAGTGAAACGAGAGGAGAAGGAAGTGAGATGAGGTTCCACGCTCTCTCATCTGCTATATTTGTTTCCATTATTAGGTATGGCAAATACGCTTGAACGCACGGAAATTTGTTCTAGTTTCCACAAGGTCCATAAAGTACTCCTGATGCAGCATGTACATTATTCAACATAATATTTCGTTCATTCTGCTAAAAGGATACACTTCCACAAGATATGATGTGCAGATTGTACATATTCGCAGTCAGATGTAGAACACTGACATAGAGGCGAGGCAACGAGCTTGAAGAGTAATAATTTACTTTTAAAGTTACCATGCCCTGTGAGAAATGGGCAACACAGGGATCCACCTCCAGCCTGGTCAGCCGCATGCGAACGGATGGAAAGAATTGGTGGAGGTGTCGGCCTTTGATGGAATTATCCCACCTACATTGCCACTCGGATAAAAGTTCCTCCCAGACGTCAATACGTGGTTTAAATAATCGAGAGATTTTCTCACGGTCACTCCGCGTTAAAAAATCCGCGTCCATAGTCTCTCGTGCAGAATAGTACATTGCAGCACGTCGCTGCACTTCAAGATCGACCGGAGGTACGCCAGCAAGCACTGGTAAGGTCTCAGTACTAATCGTCCTATATGCTTTACATAAGAATATGAAAGCCAAACGCTGACTTTGAAGTAATTTACGTCGTACCGCCCCTATTGTGGCCTAATCAGCCCAAACAGGCGCTCCATAGCACATACAACCCAAGTAAGTAGCCCCATAAATAGTCTTTAAAGTTAAAAAATACAGACCCCACGTAGATTTAGATATTCTCGCTAAGGTATAGAAGTTCTATTTTACTTTTTCACCGACTATTTTAATATGGTCTATAAATGCAAAATTCCTCTCTATCACTAGACCAAGATAGCACACGGAATGCTTCCTTTTTACGGGAACGTTATTAAATTTAATAAACCCGATTAAAGAATATCTTTCAAAATGAGTTGATAAGTTTTGTGCGGAGCCAAGGTCAGGCGGTTTCGATCGCCCCACTGAGATCTTAATCGAAGGCAAATAGTAGTAGAGTGTCAGCCAAGTTCTCGAGTCCAGCTCGAGTACTTGATTGAATGAGCAGAAGACCGTCGTCCGCGTAACCGGTTAATGGACAGCCGCTTGGAAGCGGAATCGCGAAGAAATCATCAAAGCCTAAATTCTATAAAGGCGGACCAATAACCGAACCCTGAGGACATCCTATGGTGAGAGACTTTGACAGGGAATGATGGCCGAGTTTGAGTTTCGCGGAACCATTTAAAAATTAAAAGTAAACTCAGTTGTATATATTTCTATAGCACACTTTATTACTTAAACACTTCTCAAACAAATCTATTACTTCGCACTATTTTCCTTTTCCGATCGCTCTGTACTGCTCTAGATACTTCGAGAATCATCCAGAATAATCGACATTCGAACTCATAGTTCTCGAAGCGACTAGAAACTTCCAGAATTAGACGAGCTTTCGAGAATATTAGTTCCGCTATTCGGTACTAGATGGCGTCACTAGTTACTACCTAGTTCTTTACTCGTCACTAGATGGCGTTGCCCTATCCTGTAACAGTATTAACTATTTTTCTAACAGTAAGGGCCGCGTCTACGGTAGATTTTCTCATAGTGAAACCGAATTGATTGTTATGAAATTGTGGTCCGTCCGTTAGCAAACGTGGAACGATAAGGCGCTCCAGGAGTTTTCCCAAAGATGGAAGTAATGTTATGGGCCGGTACGACTTTGGGTCGTCCGGGGGTTTTTCGCCACTTTTCGGGATGATTAGTATAAATCCGCGTCGCCATATACGAGGAAATACGCCCTCCGCTGACCGCAATACAACTTAGTATAATAATCGCCCATTCAGTTTTTTTTTCGCCCGGTTAATAATTGCCCAATTTAAACTTATATTGAATTCCCGTCGTTTTCCTTCATCGATGTCAGTATTGGCAAAATAAAATTAGAAAGTACATATGCATTAATAAAGATCTGCCTTTAATTTTGTAAACTGGAACTGATGACGGAATCCTCTGTTACAGCTAAAATTATCGACCAGTCAAAGGCCCAAGAAGACAAAGTCCGCACACTCTTTGATGACGTAGAAGACAAAAAGAACGTATCACTTGAGAAGTTTAAAGAAGTCATGCAAAAAGTCGCCAATGAGTTTAAAGTTAACTTGGATGGGATGGCAAAAAAACTGGCTGAAACCAGCCCTAAATTGCTCCATAATGCTGTCGATGGCGCCACTAGTAAATTGACAGGCGCTGTCACAAATCTTTTCTCTAAGAAATAACAACAAGCTTAGATATTTATAAGAATATTTTTAACCAAATGGTTAGTCTGTTTAAATACTGAGTACAGTGGTGTAGCTATAGGGTGGCAGAGCGGGCCTAATGCCACGGGCCCCCGGTCAAAGAAGGCCCCCGGCCCGAGAGCCTGTGAGAACAGAAGGACCTAACATTCATTACAAAATCACTATCACTACATATTATAAAATAAAGTCCACCGCCGCGTTTGTTCGCGATAAACTAAAAACTACTGAACGGATTGTCATGCAGTTTTCACCAATAGTAAGAGTGAGAAATGAGAAAGGTTTTTGTTTATAATTTTTCACTAGCAAAAGCTTGAGCGCGTCGCTAGTTAAGAAATAAAATATACATTTTGTATTTAACCTATTTAAGCTAGGCATTAACTCAAGAACATACACGAATTTCACTCAGTTTCAGAGCTTGGTCTAAAGGGTCCTCACGTGTGTATAGTTACGCCACTGATTGATTAGCTAATATTTAAACTGACCATATATTGGTTAAAAAGGTTTTTATAAAAACGACCCTCAATATCGACCCAATGCAAAAACCGAATCATTTTTCATCAATAAATACATTTTCTGGCAATATTTGAGTTTTTCTTCGATTTAATTTTGCCTGCGTCGTAGATCATCACAATCTCATCTTACTACCTGTATCCTAAGAGTCTCTGTCGCTCTTGGAATTCGCGATGCGGCGAGCGGGGGGCAAGGGTGTGTGGCTAGCGATCACGGGACTGTCACCCGCCCGTGGGCACAGATAATATAATAGCTAGCATGCAGATGCCTCATCCCAACAAAGAAAGCGTGCCAACGTAACTAGAGTTTTTCGTCTGATTAAACTGATTATTTTTACATCGAACATCGATCGCGTTCGGTTCCCTTCCACAGTTATAGATGGTGTTAGCAGCGACTTGCAAGTAAAAGCGTTTAATCGATTCGTGAATACTTTTTTTAACATAGAATACAGCGACGATTTGTTTTACAGTATTCTTTTTTCAGTTTCATTGTACTAAAATGTGTTACAAAAGAAATTTGAAAAATTCGAGTGGATACCTCAGAAATTTAAAACCGTGCCATCTATTGGAATCAATTTTAAATGATCCATTCAAATAATCTTTGAAATGTGTTTAATATTCCTTAATTGTATGCTGAGAGTTAATTAGATCATACATTTTTTTAAGAGCGTCTCTAGAAAATATAATATTTCAAAAAACTCAATAACAAATCGAAGCTGCCACGCCATCTAGTGCAATTTATTTGAAACAAATTTTCTTTCTTCTCTTTTGGTGCCCGTGCCCCGTAAAAACGGACTCCGACTTAGGTGACCATTAAAACAGTAAAAGGCGTGTGCGCAGTTACTGTGTTGTGGAGGTCAGATATAAAGTCGCTCCATGTAAAATACTGGTGTTCAGCTGCATCTGGTCAGACTGGAAGTTGACCACATCATATTGTGAAAAGGCGAGCAATTTAATTATTTTTATCTACTTCGGTTTCGTTATATTCGAATTATAAAATTGACAGCGGTTTCATTATGATACCCATAACGACATCAGGTTGCATTATGCGAATCGTCATAAATTCTAAAACACAAGCAAAGACATTCTGAACATACAGCCAGGTACCTCTATAATATTACTTCGAAATCGAGACAATGTAAATGATGTTTTTAAAAATGGAACAAGTTTAGAACAAAAGTATCGTATACTATTTGGCTGTTGCGGCTACAAGATATTTGCCTTATACCTAATAAAGACTAAATAAAAGAAATAAAATAAAAAGTGGACGAGGGAAAAAAAATCTGAGTGAAATTTTATTAAAAATGTCTTCAACATCAAGTGATATTGAAACTGCACCACCAGATATAACAAATAGAGCAGTTGCGGCTACAAGTAATTTACTACCAGAAAAATCAAGACATGTGTATGAGAAATGAAATACCACCACTACTCACTTCCTGAAATACTTATTTGTCTATATCTGTGTTTTATTCTTTCCTTCGTAGATAAAATCTTGTATGCAACTGTACGTTATTGGTCTTTTAATAACTCGTGCCCACCTATTTCGGTACGCGCTACGCTTGTACCGAAAAATGGCACTCGTATTAAAAGACCGCCCATAACGTAACAGTTGCATAAATAGGTATTACAGACTTCAAAAAAAGGGAATTTATTAATTATTCAATATTTATGTATGTAATATTGTTGGAATTGCATAATATTCACATAATATGTTACTCTATGTAGGCATCTAAACCTGTATGTGCCAAAATTTATAAGTGTATGTATGTTTGCCCACACATTTCGCCGAAACTAGTTATCGGATCGAGAACATTATTTTATTGGATTAAGTGTCTCTTAGCTTAGGTCATAGTGTAAGTTTCATCAAAATCGGTTCAGCAGTTTTCAAGATATGGAGATTACAACCGAACTCCTTAGCGACAAACAGCACGAAGGTGTAAATTAAGTTAGTATATGTATATCCTTTAGGTATCTTACTATGAAACTTGCACAATTTTTAGTGATGTGAACTAAAGCTAAAAATAATGAAATAAATAATAAAATTAAAAGATTTTTTTTTTTTTAATTTTTAATTCAGTTTATATTTTTGTGAACAAGTTTCTTTAATGGTAATTTTGTTTAAGGTGTCAAATAAAAAGTCTTTATAATTAATTTTCATAATAATATATTTACATCCTTGACTAGAAGTACAAATCTAATATACAAACACAAAAAAATAATTACTAACTATTTATTTAATAACAATTGGTTTTATAATACTGATAATATTTTTAACATTAGTTTTGGCTAACATACATCCAAATAACATTCTGAAATTCGCTTTTGAAAATAGTATTTGACTGGATTAAAAAAAAAATCTATAGCTAGGTTCGCGTTTGAACAGTATCTCACGTGATGGTAAGTGATGATTTGGTCGATATTAAAAAAAAAATGAACAATGGAAAAGTTACACGCTTTTGAAGATATCACTCAAACGAAGGGAAAACGTCATTTGTACTGAAGTACAAGTCTTGTGACGTCATTTGATAGTAATGCTGTCTTGGTTACCATCTACAAAAATTGAATGTAAATTTTTTCTTTCTCTTTTTTCATAGCTTTTGTTTTTTTTTTTTAATTTAGTCAAATACTCTATTAAAAATCTTGTTTTTAGATGTAGGTAACCATATCTATCAACATATAGTTTCATAATAACACACTTAAAATTCTGCTTACTCCCTACAAGAAAAGATAGCGTGAACACATACCGCACCGTGATGCATTCCGATCAAGAAACCAAATCTTTACATAGACACTAGACCAGTGACATTTTATCAACTAAACCGTAAGTACCGTAACGAAAGCTATTGGAATAATGTCAAGCGTTATGGAAATGTCATTTTGGCATTACGATTAGAGCGTCACACTCATGAGATGCCGACTCAACAAAAAGAAGCCACTGCACTGACCTACTTCGCCTGGATTTGTTGCTGTCTCAGGTAATTTGCCGCCGTGGGTACTTTGGCAAAATGGTTTTAAAACATTTTGCAATAGTGGTTAACCCAGCTCAAATATCTGCTGATGCTCAAAGTTCGTTGTCCGTGTGTGTAAATAATTATGTGCAATCAATTTAACGTTATCTAAGCTAAGTAAGGAATCATATGTTTATTATTATTAATAGAATTTAATTTTAATCTGTTTTAGTAATTAAGATTATCAATAAATAAATATATCTGTCACTATTCTAATGTTAAGAAAATATTGTAAAAAATTCCTTGTCCTTCCAATTACATTGTTTGAGACCCCGCCGCCTGTGATACAGGATTACCTAGTACAGGCACCTAACATTGTTGTACCCACTTTATGTATAAGACCAATTAGTATATTTTACCAATTTCAAGTTTGAATAAAGATTATTATTATTATTATTATTATCGCCTTCGCTGAAAGAGTGACAATTTGTGTAGAGTCAGGGCATAAGCAGAATTCCCAGTGTAAATATTATGTAATTAAGTAAATTGACTAAAAAAATATACAAAAATTACCTAACTTATAGGAACAATAGTGCAAATGTTATTATACTACTACACGGTAAAAATAACTACGTTTTGCGCCAAGAGCGAGTCGAACGTCAGAGAATAGACTAAACATATTATAATGTACACCAAAAAGTTTCACATCTCTTTACAAGTGACATTAACAGCTGCAATGCTGCAATTACACAGATAATATAACCGTGTAGTAGCAATAGTCTAAAAATTACATAATGATGACATATTATTGCTTATTTTTAGAATAATTCCCTACCTTGACGATTTGAATAACTCTACCCAAACCTTCGGTATTAAGGGATTATATCTATTAATGACATTACCAGACCTCCCTATTCAGTAGAACTAAAGGCTTGCTTTTGCGTGAAATTATTGGCTATGAGGGTGTTCAGAAATGCGTCGTATTCATGTTGAAGTCATAAGTTGTCTTTTGCGAAAGCGGCGCCAACTGGTGGCGTGAATTAAAATAAAAAAAAAAAATGTTATGTTCCGGTAAAACGTAGCAATATATAGCATGCAAAGATTGTATAAAAATTGGCCAATTTTAGATGCCCGTGAGAAATGAGTCAATCAAGAATGACGAACACAGCAACATTTTGTTGCAACACATTTGCGTGATCGTTCTCAAGGAACTTTTTTTTTGTATTTCGTAATACAACCTTGTATGTTGATGCCCAATCATTCGCATCAGATGACATCGCGACTGTTGCAAGTATTTAAAACGTGATTTTGCAAACTGTTAAAGAATTTAAGATGTCAGAGTGTGTCAAGGTTATGACTGTGTAACCGGTCGTGTTACCAAGACCATTAGTTGCATACCGAGAATTCTTCGTGCCTTGGAAAGCACGTTTAGCCTTTGGTCCCGGCTGTCATTGATAGGGTAGTTGACAAAAAATATCAATTTAATCCGTCAGTTACCCTCCGTTTCCCACCTTAAAATTATCGGAGAATTAATGTGACAAATTGTCAAGCACGCGTTATCTTCTGTGATTGGTTGAATGGATTTTCACAGAAGATAACGCGTACTTGACAATTTGTCACATTAATTCTGCGATAATTCTAAGGTGGGAAACTGAGGGTTAGATAACCTAAAACTATTGGACACGTATTTTTTCTATTGCCACGTAATTATGTTTTTTTCTGACTTCTCTTCATCGGGATGCAATACCCGTTTCTCGAGCTTCATTGCCGGAGCTTTTCTGGTGGTCCCCACTGTTGATTCTGATATGGGGAACAGGGTTTACAATCTCACAATCTCTATTGAAAAGGGAGGATCCTTCGACCTAAGGGTGTTGCTTCTGGTCCGGCTAACTGCCCAACGGTTGTTGTCGGACGGTTGTATGTTCAAATCCCGCCGAAAACTCTGCTTGCGCGATGCAGGATTTTGTGATTTAGTTCATATGTGGAGTCATAGATGTCGCTATACTAACTTTCCGGCGTTGCAGTGATTGGAAATAGTATGGAGGGTTTGTCCTCAGCAGTAGTAGAGTTTATTCTTCTCTCAAGAATGAAAATTGGTATATTGATCGCAAGCGCCACTGCTGAGCACGAGGTTCTGGATTCGATGTCCGGGTCGGGTAGTATTATTGGTTTTTCCATGTGGAATTTCTCAGAAGTCCGGAGTTAGGCACGTATATTTAAGTATCACCAGTTATTTTATTTAATGCAGTATTTAGCATTTTCTGTTAACTTTTGAGCCTCTAAAGGTTTTTGTTGTTTCTTAATCAGTGCAAAGACATTTTTTCAATTAATTCTTGTAGTGCTAAGGCTTTTGAGAGTCTTCTTCTGAAGTCCTGTAACAAAGGAAAGGTTTTGTTAGATTTTTATGCATTTTATTAGAAAAAATTGTCAAATATAATAATACTAGCTTCTGCCAGCGGCTTCGCCCGCGTGAAAAGGGTTTCAACATGCCAAGAGAAATTATTTATTTTTAATTGTTTGTATATTTGTAACTAGCTGTCCCCCGCGGCTCCGCTCCCGTCAACTACCTACCTACCTCGCTACCCTACCTATCTGGTGGTAGTTTGGTAACATTTCTTTTTCATCTAATAAGTAGCCTACGTCCTTCCTCAGGATGCCATCTGTCTCCTTAGCAAATTTCATTGAATTCCGTTCAGTGGTTTAGGCTTGAAAAGATATCAGACAGACGAAGTTACTTTCGAATTTATAATATCTCTAATAGATGATATGGACGAAACTAATAATAGTTATAAGGTGTATTCTAAAATAGATCATGTTGTTCGATGAATAAATAAATTGAATTTATTTTAATTTAAAACATAATTGAAGAAATTTTAGTCTACTGTAAGTGCCATATCCTGCGGGGAAAAACAAGGCGTGAAGTTATATTAAATACCAACCTGGTATAAAGCATGTCCACTATGAGGCACTCGGGATGCGAACATGTCCTTAGTCATGAGACACAGTGCCTTGCCGTTCATGGGGAACCGCTCCGGTAGGCCTCCTCGCCGCGCCACCCACGTTCCTACTTCAGCGCGACCCCAGGATCGGGGGTCTGTGGAGGAAGAGAAAGAATTGGTTAAAATAAAGGTGTTTGAAGTTTCACATTTGATAAAGGAGCTGTACAAGTGATGTAAATAAATGAATAACTAGCTATTGCTAAACGAATACCGCCAGCCCAATTGCGTAAGTGAATTCAGCAAGGCAAAGGGTTTGACCCCATGAAAGAGTATGACAAATTCTCTCTCGTATAACCAAAAATTATTGGAGGCTTTCATTGGTGAAGATACTCTTTTCGAAAGAGTCCAATAATTTTTGGCAATACCTAATTATTTTAAGAGTATTTGTGTGTTTGTTTTCTCTTTCAATAGGGTCAAACCGTTTGCTTTGTTTTGAGGTATTGTTGGACCTGCTGAAGACTTTGTAAATATATTTGTATTGTATAAACTCAATTTCTTTTAGTATTATATAACTGCACAGCAAATGTGTGAGTACTATGTACCAAACTGTAAATCTACCATTTGCTGTATCTTTGTGTCGTTCGTTGACTTGTGTGTGCCCTGGCAGTTGAGTGTGTCATGCTCTCTCAAATGTATCTCTGATGGTGGCGCGTGTGTTGGATCATTCGGTTCCCTTCATAATGGTTGAGTTGGTTGGTGCCGATTCATGCGTCATGTTCGTGAACGGGCGCCGTCAGTTGGGATTGGTCTTAACTTAACAACTTCGGATGTTAATGTTTTTCTAGTACCTATTATATAACTGCACAGTACATGTGTGAGTACTTTTAATACCTTATACCTGTACGTAGTACAGGTGTAGTGATTCTGGGTTCATTGTCCTCACATATATGAATTTACTAATGTATGTTCTTATGTACCTAAATATTGTAAAAAAAACTTTTTTTTAAAGAGTAAATATGGAGTTTCTTGTGCGTTCTTCTCCATAACAAGCTACTTTCCGAATGCACGGTAGAATTAATTTTTATTCCTTGTACCATTTTAATGTGATATTCAAAAGTGCCGCTTGATCGCCTAGTTGAAATAAAATATCTTTGTCATGTCTTGTCTGTGTCTTGTCTTGCCGAATTCACTAGGCTGACCTCTCAAATACATAAAAATAAATGTTAGAAATTTGGAAGACCAGATATTACAGATATACAGGCAAAACATAGTGTACATATTTTAACAATATATCTACTATCTGAAACCATACCTATGTTTTACAATATAAATGATTGATTGATTGAAATTACTATTTTCAATAAAGATTAAGTATTTGCTTAAGTACATTATCATAATCGGCACACGGTTCGGTTAAAATCAGGTGGAACTAAGGTGACAAATTAATTTTCTGGTGCAAAATGAAGCAAAGCGCACAAACCGGTTAACGCTGCTGATATGTTAAGTCCAAAATACTTACCAAGAGGAAGGTCATCTTCTTGCAGCACCCTGAGGTCGAGGGCATCCCACTTGGCATGAGGGGGAGGAACTCTGTCGCAACGGGCTTGAGTAGGCATTATTGCAGTTGTAGATCTGAAAATAATAGGAAAAGATTTATGACTTTATTTCCTGAAGAGGTAGGCAGAGATGGCATTTCGTCAGTACAATATATTAGGGTGAGCCTATGGCCATCACCGAGATACAAACTGCGATAAAATCCTAGAAGGAAATAAGTACTATACGTAGATCGCACCCTGGATCTTACCCTCAGTTTCCCACCTTAAAATTATCGCAGAATTAATGTGACAAATTGTCAAACACGCGTTAGCTGCTGTGATTGGCCGTCGAAAATTAATTCATCCAATCACAGCAGCTAACGCGTGTAAAAACGTGGAAACAGAGGGTTAGACTACTATGCCAACGAAACTCGTTGATTTGAGAGTACATAAAGAGTTTATTTCTCAACTATAATAAAAAAGCTAATTAAAAAAACACGACTGCTTAAGAAACGAACTAAAAAGACTTAAACAAGAAGAAAATCATGCTGTGCAGTCAGAGGATACATATTCGCGAGCTGGCTGCAATGACCATAACCAGATATATCCTCCGATTGCACAGAATGATTATTTTTCTTTTTGTTTACCTCTTTTTAGTACGCTTCTTAAGCAGTCGGGTTTTTTTTATTTAACTTTTTTTATTTATAACTTTTTAGTTAACCTTTTTTTTCGGATTAGGTACATTTAAACATATAAGTGTTCTAAATTATTGAAATCACTTCTTAAACCCCTTTATTTTGATACCCTACACAATGGATTTGGAATAAAAATAAAATTGTAACCTCACAATATGGCGCCCAAAAGTCGCCATTTTTCTATTTTCCAATTTTAATGTAATCAGTGACACTCGCAAGGATAGATTGAAGTAAGAATCATCAAAATCGGCACACGTGTTTGGTCTCAAGAACCCCTCATAGGAACAAACACATACATAGACTGATAAACACATTACCCTCCGTCGGCAGTCTAGTAAAAACGGTCACCCATCCAATATTTAACCGCTACAATCGCGGCTTAACTCAAATCATAGTCGATCCATCCGCTCTTTTATTATTTATTTAAAAACATTCGTTACAATAACCCGCATCCTACATAATTATGTAACACACAAAAATGTCGCCATTTTACTACTATTAGCGTCCGCCGCATCCGTTTCCGGTAGCAAAATGGCCACCATATCCGCCATCTTGAATAGGTTTTGTTATATTCAGCCTATTGTGAGGGTATTTCCCGATTTTTGTCCTATATCCGCTTGGGATCGGCATTCGGCTGTTATTTGACGGATTTGATCAATTGTGGCGTTTGGATGTATAATTTTAGTTGTTGACCGGTAATTTCCTTTCATTAGAACTTCTTGTTGAAGCTTGCATGCTGTTATAAGCCTTATTGCAGCATGCAGGCTGGCAGAAATTCTTTCTTGGTGCTCAGAAAGCGTCGTGCTAATTACCCGACTGCCGAAGGAGGGTAATGTGTTTATCAGTCTATGTAAGTACATATGTGGTCGATGGTACGTATGTATGTAAGTTTGTTCCTATGTGGCATTCCAGAGACAAACGCGTTGGCCGATTTTGATGATTCGTACGTCAATCGATTCGTCTTAACATTGCAAGTGTCTCTGGCAACATTAAAATTACAAAATACAAAAATGGCGGATTTTGGGCGCCATATTGTGTGGGCCCAATATTTATTTTCATGCAAACCCATCATGTGGGGTTCCAAATTAAAGGGTTTTAAGAGATGGTTTCAAAAATATGTAATACTTATTTGTTTAAATGTACCTAATTCAAGAAAAAAATGTTAACTAAAAAGTACCTAATATATAAAAAAATCAAAAGACCCGACTGCTTAAGAAGCGAACTAAAAAGACGTAAACAAGAAGAAAATGATGCTGTGCAGTCGGAGGATACATCTGGTTTTGGTCAGCCAGCTGGCGATTATGTATCCTCCGACAGCACAGCATGAATTTTTGTGAATCTATCTAATCTAATACCTTTACACCCGATTTCCCAGCACTCGATTATCGCAGAATTAATGTGACAAATTGTCAAACACGCGTTATCTGCTGTGATTGGCTATTGAAAATTCATTCAACCAATCACAGCAGAAAACGCATGCTTGACAATTTGTCACATTAATTCTGCGATAATTTAGAGGTGAGAAACTCGGTCTTATCGGCACATCTTGTATATATGTAACTGAATCTCGGAAACGGCTCCAACGATTTTCATGAAATTTAGTATGGCATAAATCGATCTAGCTAACTTTCATTTTTAGAAAACGTCGTTTTCTCTATTTTCACCCGAGCAGAACTCGGTCGCCCAGATACTTTGATTTGCGTTTTTGATAATAATTTAAAAGTAAGGCATAAATCCTAATAGTCTTGCGAATGCAACTATTATTGTCTATGTACTTAGGTTCGCGAGAGCCTGCTAGGATGATGTACATTGCTCTCAATACAGTATTTTGTTTAAAAACTCAATGTACAGCATTTCCTCGGGGTCTCGCGCGTGAGTGTACAGCCGGCATAACAGTACACATCTAACAGTACCCTCTAAGAAGCGTATCTTTCTTACTTCACGGTTTTATATTTAGTGGCTTTTTTCTGTGTCACTTTTCTGTTAGTCAGGCATTCAAAGTTAATCTAACTATTATAAGAGAAAGAGACTCTAGTCTAAGTAAAGTGGTCAATACCAAACATTTCTAGACATTTAACAATCGCTGATTGAATGGTATTGTCTACAGCTTCAAGTGGAATTTGCCTTCACATCACATCAATAAACTCATCACACGCAAAACAAACACCAAATAAGTAACCAATTAAACCATCCAAATCCGTCCACCATTTTCAGAGATAACAAACAAACAAACAATTACATAATTGCACTGACCTCTATTATACAAGTACGCTGGACTAAACATACTATATGAAATGACAGTTGATTTTTGTGCTGATTCAAAGCGCCCCGGTCGAGCGTATCAGGAACTAAAATTGACACATTTAGAGATAGGATACTACCGATATTTCTAAAAATTTGGTAATACTAATATATTTGACTGGAAATATTATAATATTGTAACTAATATATCAGTATTAGTGATATTTTTAAATTACACTAATATCAAAATAGTAGACTTGGCAAGGCGTATCACTCATCTACTGTATTGACTTCTCGTTGTATGTTAGAAATAAATATCTCATATTGGTATTGGTGATGAATATTATATGAATGCCTAATAATCAGTTATAATATGTTCAATAGCAATGTGTAATACTAAATTCTGGAATCATCATCATGATCATCCACGGCCCGACTTTGCCCACTGCTGAGCACAGGCCTCTCTCTTGTACCAATCACTACGTTCCTGAACCTGGAATGAATTCTGGAACAATATCATGATAATCATAATTTTATTAACAAATGTTTTGAAGTCAAACAATTTATTATCTGCATCTGAAACAGAGCTGAAAACTGATTTCAGCGGGGGTAGGGTCATCTCGATAACTTATTTTCATTACTTTATTAAATATATAAATTTATTTAGGTATGTATCATATAATATATGTATATATGTGCATGTTAAGCAATTAAAAATATATTTTGTTGTTAAATTGTTGCTACGATTTAAACAATGCACCTGCCATGTTATCTCTTCACCACCCTTGGTTGACTGGTAGAGAATGCCTAAGACATTAACTCCGCCATTGTAACTTTGTGCATGAAGTTTAAAAAAATAAATATAAGTGTTCACCTTGCTGGAATGCGTTGTCACTCTTATTTGCACCTTAACACTACAGAGACAAGATCTCAGCGATGAGAGCGAGAAATACGTCCGTTGTAAATGATTATTCATCTCATTTATTATTATTATTATATAAATGGTGTTCCCTTCACGAATCCGATGGGCGTACAACTAGTGTACTTGAGCGAGGAGATACTTGCTCAAATGTGCTTGTCATATTTAAATCTCACTGATCTGACAGTAATGCGCTATAACTTTACTAGCACGCTATCTACTAGTTTATAGCTTGCAATCTGACTGAAAATATTTTTTAGTAACCTTTACAGCAATTATTCTATTACTTAAAAATTAATCATAATAAAAATAACTGTTTTTTTTTTCTCTTACGTAATAAATTATTCTCACGATCGATAAAACCCATAAAAGTATTTTACCGAAAGCTGTGTCCCATCTCTAATATTAGTTCCATGCGACTCTCACGTTAATTCACGTTGCTATCAGCGCCAAAATGGCGATAATCAAATGTCTTCATTTTGTCATCGATAGTATGAAGTCCAGTGTACAATGTATGATAGAGGTCAGTGCATAATTGGTATCCCCATTAATAAAATAAAAGGGCCCATTGAAAAAGAGGATGCAACAAGGCAGACAAACGTAATATCTTTGCCAGCGGATAATAAAAAAAAACCGACAATGCGTTCCTTTTTTGAAACGGGCGGAAGTGTCGATTTCGATTATGGCGCGTCCGTCCGTTTGGCGGGAAGACGGTGGCGCGCACGCTTCCGTTCAATACAACGATTTTTTAATGAAAACTATAATTATTTATTGAACCCTTAATTATGTAATATTTGACAGATGTTTAGACATGCTGTGGGCCGTTAGTTGATATTTTTTATTGATTAGAAAGTAAGACCCATTTTGTTTATAAACAAAATGAGTCTTACTTTAACTTAAGTTAATAAACAGTTTGGTTTGCCGGGACTGAAACAGCTGGCAGTCACGTGTCTTTAGTGAAAATGGTAATTTAGCAATCAAAACATTGCAAGCATAATCAAGAATGCATTAATTATAATCACTACTTATAGATTTGTCATTATGTTTATAACATTCACCTGTAAATAT
Organism: Orthosia cruda; assembly: GCA_964057195.1. NCBI lineage: Eukaryota > Metazoa > Arthropoda > Insecta > Lepidoptera > Noctuidae > Orthosia > Orthosia cruda. The sequence goes on along the minus strand of OZ059852.1, from coordinate 1,817,381 downwards.
GAATGAAACATAACTCCGACGGGATTGACAGTTGGTTTGATTGATTTGATGAGAGAAGTGATCGCAGAATGTTGTTCTTAGCAGACAGGAGGACGCTGCATCTATCCTTCTGACGTAACCAAAAGTTGTCTGGTGACTTAAGGTTACCCTAGTCGATCATTCTTTCATACAAACGTAGTATGGCGATTAATTCACTGTTTGACGGTGTACGTTCAAAACAAAAAAATATATTAATTTGTCTTATCGTTATCTAGCCCTGTTTGGAAACAAAAAAGTAAAAATATATAAATTTGAAGAAGAAGAAGTTATGAGCGTCGAAAGTTCCATATTTCAACACTAATTTTAACGCAAAGATGCGTTAAAAATAGTGTTGAAATATGCGCGGGCGGAAATAAATACCATAAGAAGAAGAAAAATCTCAAAACAGTCGCCATAGATCGTCATAGTCGATAGATTAGTAGTTCAACAATGCAAATAATTTTATTTTAAACAGATACATTTAGTAGTTTTTTCTTGATGTCCATATTCCCAAAGGCCTGTTTATAAAATTTCGCGCGTTTAAAATTCTCTCGTTAAATCATCATCCATTTCGCTACAAATTTGTAAAAGTGTGTATTCGTACGCGATCTAGCTTCTTACTGCTCATCACAGCATCTATCTCTTTCACACGTGTTGTCGGATGAGATAGCATACATTTTAACACCGCGCACAAAATAGTTCGTGCCGTCGACTAGGGCAACTTTAAGGTATATAAATTTCAACTTCTAAGACTCAAGCCCGTTATTGGATAAGGATACCCCTGATGAGTTACGGGAAACACTTCCTTATATAATTTAGTTCAGCATGACGTTAGTATGCGTCATATAAAAACACTGTCGGTAGTGAGTGACTAAGCAATGTTGTGATTACGCCTATTAGTAATTGCCATTGTTTTATAAAACAAACGAGTTGTTTTGCTTCTGGTAGAATAGTCGAGGATGGTCGTCACCTATCTACAGATTCTTGAAGGATAACCTATGCTGCTTACGTAATTAATAATTCACAGTAACTCTAGTTACTTGGCAGATATTTAGTCTGTCATCTGAACTATTTAAATATATGAAACAAATTCTATAATGATTGAAATAGTTTCAGAAAACTTTAATTTAACCCCCTTTGCTGCCAAAGTGATTTCAACGTTAATTTAACCAATATTTTTAGAGGTAATTCAGCAGTGTTGCAACAAATTTGGGGTCTATGTTCAGCAGTGAGCACGAGCGAAGATATTCGTAATATGTAGTTTACGCCCGCATGTAGCGAATGTGGGTCAATATAAAGCGCCAGGATGTCACGGCGTTTAATTTGAATAGATCAATCGTTGCCTTGGAACCAAAGTAAACCAGAGCTAAATAGAAAAAAAAAACATTGGCGTACACACAGAAACGCTTCAGCTTAAGACGACGACAGTCACCAAGGACCTTGAGGGAACAAAACGCGCACTCGTTTCACACCCGCGAGACCGAAAATTCACTAGTTTTTATACTTTCCTTATTATTTTATGACTTAAAAAAAAGCTTTAGATCAAAATGTAGATAATTTAGATAGACAATTTCATTAAAATACGCCCGGCGGTTTTGGTACAATAGTCGTTTTTTGTCCGTGTTAGACTTAAATTTACAAATTAATTACACTATGTTTTACGAATAAAACTCAAAATGTTCTTAGATCAAATTATTAAGCAAATGGTCTAATGTAACATATATTTTTTCCATAAAATTACGACTGGCCGTTAAGACGTGATTCTTGTTTTAAAATCAGCTACTCAGGGGTATCTGCGCCAAAAACATCCAGGCAACGTCCTCCATCGTCGATCTTTATCGCTTACCATCAGGCGAGATAACGGTCAAACCCGAATCAAAAACAAAACTAAAGGATATACCTCAGGTAACAACATCCTCACACCATCGGAAGCAGAGTATCAGCTGCTTCTGTCAGCTGTCGCAGGTCGAGTTACTGTACACATACCGCGCACGTGGTAGCGTTTTATTATTGATGTTAAGCTGTTTAACTACATTGTAGTACGGTTAAACGGAACTTGGGGTGATACTTCCGTGTTTTTTGGGAATGTAGGAGGAAGTTTAGAATGGGGAAGCTGTGGGCCCTGCACGGATTTTCCTATAACTTTGAAAATAAATCTTGTTCCACAAATAATGAGTAGGCGCTCAAAACTAATTGTTTATTCTAACAAAATAGAGCTTCATCGTCATCATTGCATCTGAAAGACGTCCACTGCTGGAGACTGGAGGCCTACCACAAGCGTGAAAAGATAGCGCTTATTATAACATAAATGGCCAATTTACTACAATTTACTTTGAGTGGTGCCGATCCGTGCGTCATGTTCGTGAACGGGCGCCATCAGTTGGGATTGGTCATAACTTAGCTGCCTCGGCCTGTTATTGTTTTTTTTTTAGTTGTTTGTTAGTTTAGACGCTTTTATGTGTAGTTATGTCTTTTTACATCGTTCTCACATATATGTATATTTTGTAATTAAAACTAATGAAAAAGATTGTCCGTGGAGATTCTTCTCCATTGACCTAATGACGCTTGCGAATTTGCAACTGGAGTCATCTTTTTTTTTGTATGACAATTCAAAAGTACCTCTAAGGTTTGATTTTGACTACCTATTTGCTATTATATCAATGATAAATGATTTTATTTCTGTAAGTTGGTTTATACAAACACTTTTACATGTCGAACATATTTTTAAAACTAGATGAGGTCGGCGTTTCCTATCTGACTACTCTGAGAAGAAAGGCCGAAACAAACTCAGAGGTCACAGTCTCTTTTAAAGTCCAGACAAAATATTGGTTAGATCATGTGATACAAACCGACCCAGAATTACTCATTAAAAACTATACATTTCCATTCTAACTTTCTTATTAGCAGTGGGTAATCGTTCACGCTTTTCGCACATCGCACTACGTAAGACATTCTCGATCACGCACTCACGGGCCACGGCGCACCATCCGTGTTCTTCACTTCTGGGGAGTACTTACTACACTGTTATTATGGTTTTTAATTAGCTATTTCCCACATTAAACTGTGTGATGGTGGTTTTATTTACCATGTTTGTGTGTTTGCGGTTTTGTTTTCAATTTGTGGTGGCCCAATGACCTAAATTAGATCCAAAACAATTAATTTTCGTACCACTTGCTCAAAAAAGTGACATTCTATGCCACAAAAAGCGAACATAACAATAGTCATTTTTAATCTGTTAAAAACAGGGAAAGAAAATTGTACTGAATTTCATCCCGAATGTGATTTAAATTTGGAATACTTACCGAAACGTATACTGAACTACATCTGTGTTTACACCATTGAGTTTGTATATAAAGCATTATACATCTTTTTGAAAATGCATTTATTATGCAGTTATGATTATTAAATAAAATTACGAAAACCGACGAGGCCGTATGAGCTTGATGCCTTTGCTTTTCCGACAAAAAAATATTAGTCTAGGAATTTGCCGCGTTTTTGTTTTCTTCAAATACATAAACGTTAATGCTTATCTCATATTATTATTGTGTTAATTTTTTCGCAAATGGTACGAAAAGTAGAGTATTTTACTCGGTGATAAAGCTGTCTTAGTCTTGGGTGAACTTAAATCCCTCGCGATTTAAATAGTCACCCGCGACAGAAGACACTGCTTTATCCCCTTGGTTAATAATCTACTATTGCCTAGACTTTTTTCAATAATGTTGGTTTCGGCTTTCAATCTCGACCTGTTATTGTATTTTTTTAAATTGTTTATTACTCTAGACGCTTTTACGTGCACGTCTTTTTACTTCGTGCACACGTATATGTATTTTCGTACCACTTGCTCAAAAAAGTGACATTCTATGCCACAAAAAGCGAACATAACAATAGTCATTTTTAATCTGTTGAAAACAGGGAAAGAAAATTGTACTGAATTTCATTCATCCTCTAGGGGAAGAAAGTGATTTAAATTTAGAATACTTACCGAAATTTATACCGAACTACATCTGTGTTTACACCATTGAGTTTGTATATAAAGCATTATACATCTTTTTGAAAAAGGAATACGCATTTATTATGCAGTTAGTATTAAATAAAATTACGAAAACCGACGAGGCCGTATGAGCTTGATGCCTTTGCTTTTACGACAAAAAAATATTAGTCTAGGAATTTGCCGCGTTTTTGTTTTTTTCAAATACATAAACGTTAAGTTTATTTTAATTTATTTTTATAAATAAGTTAATGTTCTAAAATGCTTATCTCATATTATTATTGTGTTAATTTTTTCGCAAATGGTACGAAAAGTAGAGTATTTTCCTCGGTGATAAAGCTGTCTTAGTCTTGGGTGAACTTAAATCCCTCGCTACACTCCACCCTCGCTACGCTCGGGAGTAAACCTCGAGTCCTTCGTTACAGAAGACACTCCTTTATCCCCTTGGTTAATAATCTACTATTATCCAACAAGAATGATGTAACCAAATACTTGTAATTAAAACTGATGGAAAAGAGTGTCCGTGGAGTTTCTTGCATATTCTTCTCCATTGAGACCTACTGATGCTTGCGAATCATTTGCAACTAGTCACCTTTCTTTTTCGTCAATTCATAAGTACCTCTAAGGTTTATTTATTTGAAATAAACTATTTGATTTGAAAATCTAATTGGATTCAGCTGAATACAAGAATGTTACAAGGAGCGACTGCCTATCCGACAGAATGATGAGGCTTGTTGAGTTTTCTGAGCTTGTTGGGCGCCCATTGGCCGAAATTCAACCGTATTTTTAGCGTTCCTTACTCCTAGGTACTTGTAGGAGATTCCTTCAAGATAATTTTCGACACTCACGAGGACGAAAACACTGATAAAGCTAGGATTTATATAGTTTTATAGCTGACTAGCTGTCCCACGCGGCTTCGCTCCCGTCAACTGGCTACCTACCTACCCATCAACCCTACCTACTCTACATACATGATTGTTGTGTAATTAAACCGTTTACGCAGCGCACGCAACGGAAGCTCTCAAAAAGGAATAATTTTGCCCGTTTTTGCAACATTTTTCATTTATGCTCTGCTCCTGTTGGTCGTAGCGTGATGTTATATAGCCTATAACCTTCCTCAATAAATGGACTATCCAACACAAAAAGAATTTTTCAATTCCAACCAGTAGTTTCTGAGATTAGCGCGTTCAAACAAACAAACAAACAAACTCTTCAGCTTTATAATATTAGTATAGATTTATCTATTAAACAAAGTCACAAACTTAAATATGTCTCACGATACCAACTAATTACAAGAAAAACCCCAGACACACACACAATATTACCTTTGCCTCATTATTGACGTAAAAAAAAAACAATTCCCGCCATTGTTTTTGACACATATTCACACAGGAAGTCGGAAAGCGCGGGAAAGCCGCATAATGGCGGGAAGACGTCGCAACACAATGGTGTAATTACTCGAAATTGCAGCCATTTCGGTAAGATGGCAGATTAGAAAGCAGAATAATGATAGTTTTATAAATTTCTTGGCGTAACGGACGGGATGATGTGTTTCCTGTAGATGTTTTAATTTGACAAGGGATTGTCAAGATGAGAATCCGCCATTTTTATAAGTCATTGAAATTGTACTGTCAAAATCTAAAATAATAATAGTTTGCTTGTTTGTAAAAGATAATTTGTGGTAGTTCTGATCCATTTACGGTATTTCTTTCACTGATAGATATAAAAGCTTATACTTAATGACTGTATTTTATATACAACTTTCCGGGGAAAAATGCACGGTCCACGGGAACGAAGCCTTGGGCTTACCTCATTATTGTGGGTAAAGCTAGATCAACAATTATCCACAAATATGCTACTTATTGTTCATTGTATTAAGTAGGTAAGATTTTCGCACATGTTATGGCCATATTTACCTACTGCCAAATGATCACTTGGTAAAGCTAGCCCTAAACTTGCCAACGATGAAACAAGGACGCGGAATATCATACCACCAGCCACTTTGTTGACGTAGGTTGAAAATTTCCTGATTTCCTGAATTGGACGCAGCCCGGTTGGAGTTGGAGTGTATGTAAGACTGTATTGGGCAAAAAAAAATATTCTCATTTCTTTTTTTTCTCGATTCTATCTGTTACATAATTTTAAACGGAATATTTTTTTAACTTCTCAATAACCTACGAACTTGAAATTTGATGATAATGTTTATTATTACTAACAAATACCAATATATTGATAAATCAGAATTTTTTCGTTGCTACGGAACCCTAAATGTGCAAACTCCGACACGCAATCGGCCAGTTTTTTTTAATGTTTGTAACATTTTTGCGACATTGCAAAGCACCTGAGAAACATTTGCTGCAACAATTTTCGAGGCTAAACACTTGAGAAATAATTAAAATAAAGTTGCGAATCATCTTTTGAAATGTTGACAAAGAATTGAAGAAACAAGTGACTGACATAGATTTCGAATCAATCAGTCAACTGACGAAGGCTGTCATTGACAAATCTTGGCAGATTTTGTTGCGGTATCCAATCTAACGAATTGTTACGCTCTGAAAAGTTCGTTTGAATTGGTTATATAGTAATGAAGAAAGTATTAGTAAAGAGAATGTTCAAAGAAAAGGGAGTCAGTGATGGCGTGACGGGGGACAGGACGGTATGGAAGAAGAAAACGTGTTGCGCCGACTACAAGTAACATATGGGACCAGGGCAGGACAATGATGAAGGGAATGTTGAATTATTTATTTATTGTAATTGCGTTGTAGATTTTGGTTGGTTAATGTGCCTTAGAAGAATTCATTTGAGAAGTAAAACTGACCTTGTGTAATATTTTTTTGTGAAGTCCGGTTTTTATTTACGGTTTTTTTTTTGGCAATTATTTGTATTTTTTTTTTAATAGACAATTAATTAGTTATGTATATTTATTTAATAAAATATGTACCTATCTATGAAATAAAATCAAAGTTGCTATAGTTTCTAAAATTAAAAAAATATCGTGCTAAATAAAACTAAAGAAAATCAAAGAAACAAAAAATACTTCAATCTTTATCAATTACCTAAATATTAAAATTATTAACATTAATATTTAATTAAAAATCAATTATTTTTAAACAAATAATAAATTCAAATTAATCAACTTACCACAGACGCCTCAGAAAAAAGCAATCCTTTTTCTCACTAAAAATAGTTTCAATCACAAATTCACAATATCAATAAAGTTTCTCACTTCTGTCCGAACACGATATCGTCAATAAATTTATCGTATTAATGTTTACGGTTTTTTGTTACGAACACTACTGCTCACGACCAGGGCCGAGCGTTGAATGATTCAATGATGCTCGCTCGTTCGTTCCTCAACCTTTGAATGAATGCAGATGTCTGACGCAAACACCAGACAATAGACGGTCTTTCGTTCAGTAACATTCAGACGATTGTAAATTCAAATTATTGGGCATAAGGTTTGGATTTAATTGAAAGGGATGTGCATTTATGACATTTGGAACCGTTGTGATATTTGCAAGCGTGCGCCAATGCGGCTGGAAACAAAACTCTTTCTCACTCGCACCTACTTTTACATTTATTGGCGTAAAAGAGATAAAAGGTTTTGCTTTTAAAAATCGATAATGAATTCTTCGCATCCTGCCTGTCAGCATGTGCCTCTGAAACTAATCGTTTCCGCATAATTGACGCGTTCGATAACAGCTTTACTCCATGTAACACGAAACTGAATTTACACTGTATTTTAACACAATAAGGTTGATATTGGATGAATATTTTTTGCAAAATACATTTAAAATGATTAAGTTAACATAATTAGGGACGCGCGTTTCCGACGCGAGCGCTATTTTCGGTTTCCCGCGCAAATATGTTTCGTTGAAGACCGGATGGCGGCCGCAATTTGGAACGACCTTTTTTCATGATACTGTATGCTAATTATGAGGTCTTTTTTTTCATAGAGCCTTCATTATAGATGATTATACACTTAGACAGATGGTATTTTTTTTAATGTGACGCTGGTTAGTGATTAGGTGGAAGTATCTTATAGGTGTTTTATTAAATAAGTAGCTACTGTACTGTGTGGAATAAATGTGGCAGTCTGGCTTTTTTGATGTTTTTGACCCAAGATGGTCTTGGGACACGGGTCGCCCTTAACCTCGACTAAGATGGATGCTCTATAATAATCGTTCCCTTTTGGTGATTTCTAACATTTACGCTGGCAAACACTGGCAGAAGAAGGTGAGGCTCATCAGCCATTGAAATAGTCTGAAGCACAAATAAATAACGTTTCTAGCCAGACTACAGATACTGTATCTATCAGTTTCTGAGAAAGAAAGCGGGCCGTAATCCACTGTGTTGACTGCTGGCCGTGTGACTTCACGTCTTCAAACTGGCTCTAAGGATTTTAGACAAAGTGAAATTCTGTCTGCGGAAACGAATTGCAGAAGTAAATTCTAGACAAATTGGATAGGTCAACAATTGTTTTTGCTAATAGAATTTCTCTTTGACTAAATCCCTAAGGATATATCGGGTTCCTCACCTCACGATCACGACATTTTCCTCACAGTTTTTAGTCACACTTCTTTTAAATTCCTTCAACCTCAAACACAGCTCGCTCGTGTCAGCCCACAACATGTCGCCATAACACCTGTCTTTTAATTGAAAAAATGCACACCTTGTGATACCCACACACATACAGAGGCATACCTGAGCTCCTGAGCCAAGCGATCAAGTTACAAACACAAGATGTTATAGACAACGGCACTTTCTATGTAATTTTACTCGAAGAAATGTTATATTACGGTAATTCGAAAGTGAAAATCTATACATTCATCGAAACTTATTCAGATATATACAAATTATCTAGTAGTTTACACTTATGTGGCAATGTTTTAGCTAGGGTCAGGGTTAAGCCATCTTTTTTTTTGAGCTGAGAAATTATCAAATGACTTCTCCCGCTCTGGATGAAGCGAGAGGGCGAGACAGACTTTTCCTGATTAAAACCCACCCGTGTTCCTTCAGTTGCTTGTGCCAGGGCCGCGGTAACTCTCTACCAAAATCCACGACCCAGACCAAACATTCACATGAACATTCTTTTGATTATTTGGCCTGCTAGTATAGGTACTAGGTTTATAAGCACTTTGCAATATTTTTGTGACAATGGAAAAGGGGGGAAGCCTTTGCCATGCAAAAGGACCAAGTAGACTAGATAGACTGTGGTGCCTAGAAAGAAACCGGGTTGTGGAGGTCAGATAAGCAGTCGCTCCATTTAAAATACTGATGTTCTGTTGTATCCAGTTGTTAGACTGACAACCGAATTCAACATAGACGGGGTAAGACTAGGCAGATTAATTAGCATATATATATTTTTGCTATATATTATACAGTTTGTTGCCTCGATTTCCCAATAACATATATAACCTAGAAATCTTCAAGGTTCAGCAGCCTTAATGCGTAAGTGAATTCGGCAAGGCAAAGATTTTGATCCTAACAATCGACCAATCACGTGCGAGATGAAAGACACGCAGCTTAATTGCGTAAGTGAATTCGGCAAGGCAAAGGGTTTTAACGCCATCAATCGACCGAACAAATGCGAAATAAAAGACGCGATGTGGATTTCCGTCTATGTGATTAGTCGATTGATGGCGGTCAAACAAACCCTTTGCCTTGCCGAATTTAATTGCGCAATTAGGCTGCCCCGCATGGATTTCCGTCTTTGTGATTGGTCGATTGATGGGGTCAAATCGTTTGCCATGCCGAATTCACTTACGCAATAAGGCTGCATGTCTATCTTCGACCTCATCATTCATCATTGGTTGCAATTAGATGAGATTAGTGATCAAAGGTGAACATAACATTTACCAGTGGTGTCTCATCCCATACAAAGAAACCGTGCCGACGTACTGTATTGATTATTATTTTCTATGCATCGATCGCGTTCGGTTCCGTTCCACGGATATAGATGGTGATCTATCTATCGCCGGGGAACGGAACCGAACGCGACGGATTAACAAAAAATAATCGGTATAATCAGATGGAAAACGCTAGTTACGTCAACACTGTTTCTTTGTATGAGATGAGGCAAATGTATGATAGTATTATATTATCTGTGCATTTATTAAACACTAACATGAACACTGTTTTTGGACACGTAGATGCAACAGTAATCAATTCTTACATCGCGGGAAAACCTCTTACAGAAAAGCCTTTCAAAACTATCTCAATTTGTCACACAATCACAAGTCACAACCCATTCCTCGAAACCTAACACAAGAATAATTCAAACAAAAACAAGGAAGGAAGACCTCATCCCTCAGGAAGCTATAAAAAATCCTTTTTATAGCGCTTATTATATAACAAAAGTCTTAACAAATACCCTGGCTTTGTTTACAGTGGACATCCGTCTCTCAAACGGTTTCCGGACATACAGACAGATCTTATAATAAAATGGTTTAAATTTTATCATGGCGGCGTCCGTTCGTCTGTTAAAGATGTTTTACGGTTTTTTTTGTGTGAGTTCCTGGCGTTTTTATTTGAGTTTAAATGTTGTTTTATTGTTTTGGAATAGGAAAGGTGTTTTGGCAGGGTATATTGTACATTTGTAATCTTTGATATTCTTCTATATCTTAACTAATACCTATTACAAAGAGGAAAGATTTGTATTTTTGTATGTAACGAATAAACTAAAAAACTACTGCGCCGATTTCAAAAATTCTTTCGCCGTTAGGAAGCTAGCTAGTGACATGGGCGTCCGCTAGTTGGTTATAAAGAAGAAAGAAAGAAAACATTTATTGTCAACTGTAACACGCTATAAACAAAACAATAATAAGTTAAAAGGAGCGGGCAGCCCGCTGAAGCTGTGTTAGTTACTCTTTTAAACCTCCTTTCCGAGTCAATTTAACCCTTAGACAGGCCTGAATAACCTCTGGATGGGTGCCTGTTTTGACAATATCCAAACCTTTTCCCAATGGTTGAGCAGGTGATTTAGCAATTAACTTCTACTTTTAACGATGTGCATTCATCATCATGAGCCTTTTAATGTTCCCAATGCTGGGACACAGACTGCCTCTCTGTGGGTATGGGCCGTATCCACCACGCGGGTCCAGTGCGGGTTGGTGGATGTCACCAGTGGTAATGAATTAATTAACACTTTTTTTTTTGCTTGCCAGGGTTCGAACCCACGTCCTACAACTTGTTAGTTGTAAGTCGCGGCCGTTACCATGCTGGCCCACCACTGATCCACCATGATAAGCATTGTTTATTTATATTTGTTATGTTGTAGTACAATAAAGAGTACCTGAGTGCTGCAGTAGAGGTTCTGAAAGAGAACCTGAGCACTCAGAGAACCCAGAACAGAGCTCTCTGGCGCAGAAGTACAAGGATCCGATCCCAGCTATTGGGCAGAGGGTTGGCAAAGAAGAAGAAGAGTACAATAAAGAGTAGGTATCCTATCTATCTATCTACATATGATTGCATTTTTCTCAATAGGTGCCTGCCGGAGTCCAGATTTATTTTTTGACCCTTAGGCTCGAAAAGATGGAGCAGCGCTTCAAGTCGTTTGTGGCGCGGGTTCCAACACAATATCTTCATGGAGGAAGATTTCTAGCCGAAAGGCACCACGCATCATAACGTGACGCCGACAAAGTCATCACTTTGTTTGCACTAGATTTAATTGTAATTGTTTTGATATAAAATATGTATATCTAGGAAAAGGTCCATGGATCTATGGGCCATGTCGCCTGAAATAAATGGATTTTTATTCGCAATTGATATCAGTAGGCAAGGGCTACCCTAGGGTCGCCACTTATAAGATGGAGCTCAAACATAGAGGAAATAAAGCTTCGATCACTAATAAAAAATATTAGTGATCGAAGGAATACAGCTAACTAAAGATACTCATTTACCATCTGTTGAATAAAAACTATCACAAAGTTCTCTCAATTTAAGACAGTTTCTAGTTTCCCACGACAAGAAAACAACCATTTTCAAAGAAAACACAATGTCCTCTACGTGACTTTAAATTACCACTAACAATGCCACCGTCCTTTTAATAACAAAACGTGATCTCAAACAAAACTTGCCAAACGGCCATACCTGTCGATTCATCCCGTAATTTCTGAGCCATCCTAAATAAACAGCAAAAAAAAACAAAATTGATACGTGCCGTAACAAAAGCTACTACCTACTACCTTATTTTTACTATAATATTTGACAAAATAATACAACTATTGTCCAGCCGGAAGTCCGGCCCGGACGTCGTCCACAAACAACTTTACCGGTTTTTTTTTCGACGTTATGTTTTCGGTTTTTAGACCTCACGTGTGAGTGAATGATTTGTAGTCTGTGGCTGCAGGCGGTTTGAAACATTTTGAATAATTACTTTATTTTTATGTTTGTTTGATGGTTTGTTCCGGTTTGAGGTAGGTAGGGGTTCAAAAATCGTCTTAGTTTGGTTACGTTAGGCTGTATTTTTTGCTAGATAGGTACTTCCAGGCTTGATTTTAATAAAATAGTTACTAAGGTAAACAGCAAAGTTTAACCTTCTGCAGTTGTCCAGCAGTCAAGTTGTAGGCTTCAAGGCTTTAAATCCAAGCCTTGAAGCTTGACCTTCAGGACTTGAACTGAGCTCTAAACCCACCGCACTATTCCCAAACCACTGCAACTCCTGATAGCCAGAATCAACAGTGGTGACCACTAGAGAAGTCGAGGCAATGACGTTCGACGAAGTCCCGGCGAATGAATTGAACTGTCTTGGATCCCGCAACGAAATTAATCAGAAAAACATAACGTATGAGTAGGAAAAAAGACATAATTTCGACATCCCTCCATATCAAGTAGGAGACAGAACAAACAAGGCCAATCTAGGCAATGGGATAAACCCAGTTGCTTAGCACCATGAATAAAAAGTTATCATTAATATTAATGGGTCCTAACATTGTGAGCTGTTATATTTGATTCCAATAACAGGTATGGCAAAAACGCTTGAACGCACGGAAATTTGTTCTAGTTTCCACAAGGTCCGTACAGTAAACAACTCCAGATTCAGCCTGTACATTATCCAACATAATATTGCGTTCATTCTGCCAAAGAATACACTCCCATAAGATATGATGTGCAGATTGTGCAGTCAGATGTATAACATTGAAATAAAGGCAAGGCAACAAGCTTGAAGGAAAATAATTTACTTTTAAAGTTACTATGTCCTGTGAGAAAGTAACCAAACAAATTTCAAAAACAATTGCATGACCTCTGAGTGCTTCGGTGTTTCTTCTCAGAGCTGACAACTAGAAATACCGGCCACATCATCACCATTAATGTTGTTGCTGGGACCCAGGCCTCCTCTCTGTGAGAGAGGGAACGGACTTTAATCCACCACGCGGGCCCAGTGCGGGTTGGTGGATGTCACATGTCTTCGAATTTTTGGTTCTGGTACATGCCGGTTTCCTCACGATGTTGTCCTTCACCTTAAAAAGATATAGGTAGGTACCGTGTGAGACCCATTTGGCCAAAAACTTAATTCAGAGTTAGTGGCTAACACGAGATTTAAGGAGGCGAAGGATTTAACCCCATCAATCGACCAATCACATAGACGGAAATCCGCAACTCCTCTTTCATCTCGCACGAAGAAGCAAGCAAAACATTATAATAAAAAAAACATGGAAAGCTCATGTAGAAAAACATATAATGTACAAATAAAACAAATTATTATTAAAAAAAACCGAACAGCAAAAAATTATTAACTGAAAAGTAAGTACTATCAGTATATAATGTATACATTAAATATTATGAAGTGCTGCCACTCCTCCAGCATTTTAGTTTTATTATTGAACGAGTTCTGTGGTAAAAGGTTATTTTGCTATTAGATTTATGCTTATCTTGAATTTGTGCCTAAATAGTAACATAAAAGTGTTACGATATATATTTTTGAAATGTTCAATTGAATAGTTTTCATTTGATACCATATTGTTATGAAAACGAAAAAAAAAATGTGTTGCCCCTTTTTTTAGGGGAGGGGGGAGTGCGGTGGAGGTTAAAATAATATAGCCTATAACACAGCTATAATTGAGACGAATCCAAAGACACCCCTCATATGTCATAATCCGTCAAGCCGTTTGGGCTGTAGAGCGTGCTATAGAAATGGACATACATACAAACAATACATGTAATACCCATCTACCGACTCTGTAAATTTACCTAACATCTGTCTGTATAACCTATGCCCACAATAAAAATATTTGATTTGATTACATATAAACATACTTACATATGTAAATTATATACGCTCGAAAAACATTACCCTCCCGCGGTCGGGTAAAAATAAATCGTTTCCGATCACTAAGAGTAGGAATGTAAAATCCTATCGTAAAGCCGATTAGGGACATAAATGGGTAAAACGGTTTTCTAAGACGGCTATAGATACATAAATGCTATATACACATGCTATATACTATATAATACATACTATAACAATTATAACATCTATTTTAATGAATTATAACATCATACACCAGTCCTGTGCGGGCTGGGCCTGTATACTCCGAACCTACCCTGATGTTACCTAGTAATGTACCTAAGTAGGTTTAATAGGTACCTACTCATTATTTTAAAAGTAAAGATATCAAAACATAAATACAAGTAAAATGTAACTTCATGTAGGTACTTACATTGCGACTACCTACTCCGTTTCTAACGAGCGTTAACATACACCAGATGACCGTAAAATAGCTTCCGGTTTCGAAAAAAAGGCTTAATAACCATGATCATTGCCGACACACGTCCAAAAAAAAAGAAGAATGTCCTAACGGATATGGCGGGAAAGTATAGAATGACGGATGCAAAAAAATCTTTTATTGTTCGACAATAAGCCTTAAATAGGATCTTATTTTCGTCACAAATCTTGCGTAAAGCCGGATTTGGGGACAACAGCTTATTTTCGGCGTTTTAAATGAGAAATTGCACGCATCCGTTGAGGTTGGCTGTCAAAGTTTGACAGGGTGTCGGTCGTGCAAAAAATGTGGGGCTCGTCAACATTTTGTGTTGGCACATCACTATTGCCGAAAGGTAAAAACAAACGAATATATAAAAACGATAATAATTCGAAACGCCAGCCGTTTTCATACCTGTTGGCTTGTCACTGACTTTCCGAACACATATATCCCAATTTCAACTCTTACATTAATTTTATTGAAATAGTTGGCCGTTATATGATTCGGTGAATTAGTAGTTCCAATTGGGTGTCTTTTTTACAGAGTAGGCAGAAGATTATTTTGTATGTTATGAAAGAAATACCTTAATTTTACTCCACCCACGAGAAGAAAGGGCTTCCCTATTCTTTATAGTGATTCGTGAACCATACGGAAGTCGAAATAATATAGCATCTTCCTGCAATATCCATCCATTAATAATAAATTTAAAGCATGTTCAAAGCGTAACCAACACAATTAGATAAAAGACATTAGTGCTCCCTTTTCCAAAGCACAAATTAATGAATACATCTTCACATTTAAACTATTAAAATATTCACCAGGAAAAGGTTACACACCCCTGAACATCCTCTTCTTTTTTGACACAGTAGGCACAGGCGTGTGGCGTGCAGCCTACACGTGGCCGCCATTTATAAAACAACCTTTTTTTGTCTATGCATTTTAAATCTTCCGCCTGCTACGCATTTTACATCTTAACGCTTTCAAAATAGAGTATTTTTAAGACAAGCTTTTGTTTGACGCTAATGATATGTTTTTTACATTGATGTAAGATTAAGTAAAGATTTATGAGGCATTAATTTATTTGTTATTTCCTGCTCTATTATTGTCCAATTAGTAGATTGTTTCTCTCGTTGGTGTTGTCGTCTTGGCTGAAAGAAAGCTCTACAGCTGAGCAAAGAGTCTTTTGTATGTCCCATAGGCTCGCGCTTGACCACTATCTCACCTGATGGTAAGCGATGATGTGGTCGACGGTCGACGGTGAAACACGCTTGCCTAGAAATAACCTATTCACTCTTGACTTAAAGACCCCCAGATTGTAGCTGTCGGGAAACAGACTCCGGCAGGGAATTCCACTCCTTAGCTGTACGCATAATAAAAGTGTTCTCAAAACGTTTTGTGCGTTTTGTTAGGTTAGGTTAGGATAGAATGACCCCTTTTCCGCACTCCTGTTTGGTCCATTGTACGTGCATGTCTCCTTTTTGTAATTTCTGTGAAAGGAAGTGGATCGTAATCCACCACGCGAGCCCGGTGCTGTTTGGTGGAGGTCACATGTCTTCAAATTTTGGGTTCTAAGACATGCCGGTTTCCTCACGATGTTTTCCTTCACCATTTTGAGTGCAGTGCTGATGAAATAATTTACACAAAGTAAAGCGCGAACCCACGACCTACAACTTGTAAGTCGCGGCCGTTATCACTGGGCCTCTGTTGTCGTTGCTTGGGTTTAGGTAATATCCAGTAGGAATTTCACGGTAAAAGCCAGCAGTCTAGTTTTAACATTGTATACTCTGTTATCCAGTAACTGTATTGTGAGTAGACTAGAAGCCTGGATGTTGGGCAAAGACTACGTAGACGATGAGGCCAGAGTCCGGATTGGTACCGATTTGATCGCTAAGCATAGCCCCCTATAGGGTCTGGCTATATGCTCAATGTTATATCGCTAAAATGGTATACCGCACTACCAACGTTTTGCCGTCTTAATGCACATGTTTGCTTGTACCTACAAACAAGAATTTGTGCAAATAATATTGAGCATGCAGATAGGCCCATAAAGAAGTGTGTCTCTACATATATACACGGTATAAATGAAAGGAGTGATCATAATTTAGGAGGATACATATTCGCGAGCTGGCTGACCAAAACCAGATGTATGATTTTCTTCTTGTTTACATCTTTTTAGTTCGCTTCTTAAGCAGTCGGGTTTTTTAATTAACATTTTTATTTTTAACTTTTTAGTTAACATTTTTTTTTGTATTAGGTAGGTACATTTAAACGTCATAAATAAGAATTTTATATTTTTGAAATCACCTCGTAAAACCCTATTTTGATACCCCACACGCAGGGTTCGGCAGAAAAACAAAATTTGGGCCCCCACAGTAAGGCTCCCAAAAGCCGCCATTTTTCTGTTTTCCAATTTTAATGTAAAGAACACTCGCAAGGTTAAGCCGAATCGATTGACTTAAGAATCATCAAAATCGGACAAGGCGTTTGATCTCTAGAACGCCACATAGGAACAAACATACATACTTATATAGACTGATAAACACTTGACCCTCCTTCGGCAGTCGGGTAAATATAATGTGATCACACCGTTCCCTGTAGACACTTCTATAATCAATCTGGTTAGCCTTTTCCCAACTATGTTGTGGTCGGCTTCCAGTCTAACCGGATTATTTATTTATTTATTTATTCAGGACCTCCAACGAAAGATGTACACAAAAAATACAAAAAATCATCATTATGATGTAATGACAAGTGCACTCCCTCAATTAAGGAGGCCACAGCATGCATTTTGGATTATCGACTAAATATAAACTAAAATATAAACTCTTATTGTAAATTTTAAAACATATAAAAAGAAAAACAAATCAAAACATGACATACTTATGAAAATAAAAAGCTCTCCTTATATATAATTAACCTGGGCTTTACCAACATTATGGCAAACCAGACGGCAAAAAAATCATCAAAAACAGAAAAAATTATATATACTTTTTACAAACACTTTATAGGTTAAATAATATTAAAATAAAAACATAATGGTAAACTGAACTGAAGCAAATTTACTTACAGAGGGCAAAGTACTTTTAAAATAAACTATAAAATTAAATCTGAAACATGAAACTATTGTATAATAACTTAAAAATAAAAACTCACAGAACCTCAACTAATGACTTTTTAAATTTAGGCAATGGCTCACAAATGTCAATGTCACAAGTTTTCGACAAAGTATTGTAATGCCTACAGAGTCTGTTTAAAGCGGCATAGTGACCGAGATTGGTTTTTGAGTAAGGTATGTCTAATAGATTGAAAACTTTTTTTCTTGGGATGCTGTTGGGTATGTTTATATTTATGGAGTTCAGGATTTCGATACAGTCAATGGACCCGTTAATAATTTTGTGTAAAGATATTAAATCTATCATTTCCCTTCGTCTAGACAATGTTTTAATCTGGTAATGTTTCATCCTTTCTTTGTAACTCGTTATCTGCTTTGCTAAATGATCACCATAACTGAGATGATAAAGAAAACGTCTTTGAACACTCTCTAAGCGTTTAATATAGACCTCGTAATGTGGGTTCCAAATGACTGAACTGTATTCCAATATCGGCCGAACAAGGGTGTTAAATAGCTTAATTTTTGTTGAGAATCGCTTAAATTATTTGCAATTCCGGATAACAAACCCTAGTATTTTGAAACCTTTTGACACAGTGTTTAAGATATGGACATCAAATTTAAGTGCGCTGTCGAGCTGAATTCCTAGATCACGGACAACACATAGTTTCTTTAATTGGACTCGTTCAATAAAATATTTGTTAGATTGTGGATGTTTATTTCGCGTGAATTGGATATAATTACATTTGCTAATATTTAATAACATATTATTTTCTTTACACCAGAGCGTTAGTCGGTTGATATCTTCTTGTAGCTTATGAGCGTCCATAAATCAGTGCAAATAAATAAAATTGTGAATGTTTGAAGCATAGAATCAGTAATCAGTCAGTGCAAATAAATAAAATTGTGAATGTTTGAAGCATAGTGTTATGTCGTTTATAAAAATATTGAACAGAATAGGTCCCAAATGTGATCCCTGCGGAATGCCCGACGTGGCTCTATATTCTTTGGAGAAATGACCGTTTGCGACTACCCTCGAATGCCTGTTATATAAATATGATTCAAACCAGTTAATCAATGTACCGTCTATGCCAAGTTGACCCAGTTTTTTAACAAGGAGGGTATGGTCAACTTTGTCGAACGCCTTACTAAAATCTGTGTAAATTGTGTCTACTGGGATACGTTTATCGAGACAATCAGATAAAGCAGAAGTGAAGCACAGAAGGTTAGTGGTGGTAGATCTGGATTTAATAAAGCCGTGTTGATATTCAGTAATTTGTGATTTGAGATACCACATGAGATGTTTGCTAATGATTTTTTCAAATACCTTGCCAAAAGTTACGAGAATTGAGATAGGCCTATAGTTGGCAACAAAGTGTTTTTCTCCAGACTTGAAAATAGGTACGACTATAGCTTCCTTCCATTTATGTGGAAAGACGCCTTTTTGTGAGGATCTACTAAATATTCTGTGTAGAGGTTCGACTAAGGCCTTAGCACAGCGTTTGATAAAGACTGGCGGGATACCATCACTGCCAGCACCCTTAGCTTCATCTAATCCTTTTAAGCCTCTATAGATTTCTCTAGAATCAATAGATAATGTACATAATGCAGTGGAGGATACGTTAGGATTAGTGTTTGGCATAGACTGAGCTGGAACTGCTGTCAGACAGCTGAAAGCTTGAGCAAAATTTTCACCAAACAAATTGCAAATGTCTTCACCATTATTAGCTTCTTTGTTTTCAAAGAACATTTGAGCAGGGTATGTGCTACTACCTTTTCTTTTATTTTTAATAAAGGACCAGAATAATTTTGGGTTCTTAGATATTCCATCTTCTAGGCTAGAATAGTATATTATGCAACTAGTGAATAAAAGACGGATTTAATGCGAGGGCCGTAGATGAATCACAAGTAAGTGAAGGATTCTAACGACTGAATCACGACCGTAGGGAGTGATTCATAATGATTGAATCACGAGCTTAGCGAGTGATTCAAGTGTTAGAATCATGAGCGATGTGAGTGATTCATGGCCCTCGATATAAATCCGTTTTATTCAAGAGTTGCATACTATATTTTATACCATGACTACGAGAAAAAGCAAGATTGAAGCGGCACAAGGAATAATAATAAATAAATGGGTTTATTACCTTCGAAATTTACAAAAAAATGTGAAACCCTGACCCCTGAGCTAGGTAACAGCACTTGTGTTTCTATCTCTAAATCTATCTCTAACTCTATCTCTAACTCTATCTCTAACTCTATTTCTAACTCTATCTCTAACTCTATCTCTAACTCTATCTCTAACTCTATCTCTAACTCTATCTCTAACTCTATCTCTAACTCTATCTCTAACTCTATCTCTAACTCTATCTCTAACTCTATCTCTATCTCTAACTCTATCTCTAACTCTATCTCTAACTCTATCTCTAACTCTAACTCTATCTCTAACTCTATCTCTAACTCTATCTCTAACTTTATCTCTAACTCTATCTCTAACTCTATCTCTATCTCAATCTCTAACTCCTATCTCTATCTATAACTCTACCTCTATCTCTAACTCCATCTCTATACAAATAGATGTAACTCTAACTCTATCTCTTACTCTATCTCTACCTCTATATCTTTCTCTATCTCTATGTCTATCTCTTACTCTATCTCTTTCTCTATCCCTATCTCTAATTCTATCTCTATCTCTTTCTTTATCCCTATTTCTATGTCTATCTCTAACTCTAACTCTATCTAAGTTTGTATCGAATATTTTATGCGCAAGGAGGTTGTACAGCATTGAGATGGAGTTTGAATATTATATTGGTGTGTTCTAAATTCAAACACCAAAACAGTGATTAAAAGTGCTTTTTATTCACTGTTTTCAGTGAATAAAATAAGCTTTTTAGAGGGGGAATGGTATAATAGTATATTATGCAACTAGTGAATAAAAGACGGATTTAATGCGAGGGCCGTAGATGAATCACAAGTAAGTGAAGGATTCTAACTACTGAATCACGACCGTAGGGAGTGATTCATGTTGATTGAATCACGAGCATAGCGAGTGATTCAAGTGTTAGAATCATGAGCGACGCGAGTGATTCATGGCCCTCGATATAAATCCGTTTTATTCAAGAGTTGCATACTATATTTTATACCATGACTACGAGAAAAAGAAAGATTGAAGCGGCACAAGGGATAATAATAAATAAATGGGTTTATTACCTTCAAAATTTACAAAAAAAATGTGAATCCCTGACCCCTGAGCTAGGTATATTGTGTTTCAATCTCTATCTCTAACTCTCTCTAACTCTATCTCTAACTCTTCCTGTAACTCTATCTGTAACACTATCTGTAACTCTATCTCTAACTCTACAGCACTTGTGTTTCAATCTCTATCTCTAACTCTATCTCTTAACTCTATATCCAACTCTACCTCTATTTCTTACTCTATAGCACTTGTGTTTCAATCTCTATCTCTAACTCTATCTCTTAACACTATATCCAACTCTACCTCTAACTCTATCTCTTAACTCTATTTCCAACTCTACCTCTAACTCTATCTCTAACTGCATCTCTATCTGTAACTCTATCTCTAACTCTAGCTCTAACTCTATCTCTAATTCTATCTCTTACTCTATTTCTATCTCTTTCTCCATCTCCATCTCTAACTCTATCTCTTTCTCCATCTCTAACTCTAACTCTATCTCTTACTCTAACTCTGACTCTAACTTTAACTCTATATCTATCTAAGTTTGTATCGAATATTTTATGCGCAAGGAGGTTGTATAGCATTGAGATGGAGTTTGAATATTATATTGGTGTGTTCTAAATTCAAACACCAAAACAGTGATTAAAAGTGCTTTTTATTCACTGTTTTCAGTGAATAAAATAAGCTTTTTAGAGGGGGAATGGTATAAATATACTTTTTGTAAGAGGTTGCTCTAAGTGTATTACAGTCATCCTTTAATTTTTAAATGCTAACAAATCTAGTAGGTTTTTATATTTTTTGAAACGAACATGATATTTGTACTTTTCTTTTAGAAGCCGTATGAGGTTTCGCGGGTACCATAGTGGGTAATTCTTATTCGTCATTTGTTTAATTGGAACCGTCTCAGAGATTGTGTTTCTTAAGATTCTATAGAACACATTAACTATTTCATCGACTTAGGATTCAGCTGAGTACCAGTGTTTTACATGGAGCGGCTGCCTATCTGACCTCCACTACCCAGTAACTGGCTATACTTGTGTCAGATCTCAGGCTTCTGACTAACCGTAACGACTGTCATAGATTTTCAAATGGCAGCCGACACCAACATTTTAGCGTGCTTTCCCATCCACGAAGCAACCTTGGAAAGCTTTGCTTAAACTTGAAGCCACGAGCTCCTCTACCCAGTGTCCATGTAGTCACCTCTGCCTACCCTAAATGCAGGCGTGATGTTATACTACCTATGTCATTTATGATTTCCTTCTTATCGTATTGTCAAAATAATGCGTTGTTTCCGCTTTTTTATTTGATTGAAATCTTAAGACGGAAAGGGTTTTCCTGTTGCAATGAAATCTAATACCATAGGAAGTGATAAGGTTTATGTTTTCTGTTATCGCATTTCATCAGGCTATTAAATTGATTGTTTTGTTGGATTATACCTACATGTTTTCTTGTAGGTACTTTAAGGTAATTAAATAATCGACCATTATCTCACCTGATGGTAAGCGATGATGTGGTCGACGGTGAAGTATGCTTACCTAGAAGTAACCTATTCACTCTTGACTTAAAGACCCCGATGTTGTAGCTATCAGGAAACACAAACTCCGGCAGGGAATTCCAAATCCAATTCCAAATCTTTAGTGCGTATGGGTGGGACGTCCACCATGTACCGATGGCATATCGCTGTACGCTGTACGTCTTGTAGTCCAGTTCGATGATGGAATTCGGTATGTAACCGGAGGCTGAGGTGACTTGGTTCATAAAATATATTATTATATAGCCGGCACATCAAAAATATCGGCCACGTGCGAGTCGGACTCGCGCACGAAGGGTTCCGTACCATTATCGCAAAAAACAGCAAAAACTAATCACGTTTGTTTGTTGTATGGAAGTCACACTTAATTTTTTTTTTTTTTGTTTTATCGGCAACAGAAATACATCATCTGTGAAAATTTCAACTGTAGACAGACAGACGGACAATGGAGTCTTGGCCCCTTTTTTACCCTTTGGGTACGGGACCTAAAAATCAAACCTAACTCTATTATTAATTCTACTTCCCCGGCTTTATTACTTTAGAAAACTTGCAATTACCATTATAAAACAGTTTGAGATTCTAAGTGGCTTTATTATTTTTATGAAACAAGTTTTCCTTAGGATTAAATCTCCTCAGTCTCCAACTACGCAATTCCATAGCAAACTCCCTGAAACGTTACCATAAAATGGTTTTGCTCAGTTCATTCTCCAATTGTGTCCAGTCTACGTTATAGCATTTCATAAAGCTATTAGGTATTTTGATTAGTCAAGGATTATTCGTGTTTTGTTGTTCTGATAATAATACCTATACCTATAATCGGTTAAGCGTCCCTTCCTTTCTACATATTAGATAATAATCTACTTATCTACCTACATAATCACCTGTATGCATTAATTACATAATATTAGGTTCCCACATCATCACTTATTTATTACACGGTATTTACAGGTGAATGGAAACGCCGGGAGGGGACGCCCTAGAAAGACATACATAGACCTTATTGGTGATGTTCTTCAGAGCGGCCAGGTGCGCAGTAGTCATAACCGGCGTGTGTGTATGACTAGGTGTATGAACGTGAGTGAAGCAAAAGAAGTATGTAGCAGGTGGCGTTCTGTAGTTTCTGCGCCTACGCCTCATGGAAAAAGGCCTGAGTTTATTTATGTATGTATGTATCTTCAGCTCGTCAAGTTACTCGGGTTCATTACAAGTGTTCTTATTCACAGATTACCTCATTCTCACCCACTCCGGTGCAAAAGTCACAGTGGTACTTGCCAGGATCGCCTGACTGTCAATTGAAGATCTTTGACAGTCGTTCCGGGTGGACAGAAACCAGTCTTGCTAAGGTGTATTTTAACCGACTTACCAAAAAGGAGGAGGTTCTATGTTCGACTTCATATTTTTTAACCGACTTCCCAAAAAGGAGGAGGTTCTATGTTCGACTTCATGTTAGTTATTTTTTTTTTTTTGTGTATGTTCACCGATTACTCCGTCAATTGTGGACCGATTTTGGAAATTCTTTTTTTGTTTGAAAAGTATGTTCCGAAATTGGTCCCATTTTAAAGATATACAACAGAACTCTTCAATAAATAACGGCAAATCTCTCTGGATTGCTGCAATCGCATGTCTGTTTGTTGTTTATAACATTTCATAACATAACATCACGCCAGTTCGCTCTTAAGGGGTAAGCAGATCTCTCATTTCACCGGTTATGTTCAAGTTTCATGAAATCTATTCTGGCGAAATAGTTCCCTTAGTACCTTGCCTATTAGGTACGTACAACTAAAAAGTGACAAATAAATATATTTTTCACTTTGTAGTTTTGTATTTGGAAGTCGGTAGTATTTTTTGCAAAAAGTTTTTTTATTTTATTTGTGTTCACTGATATCGCAGTGAATTATGAACCGATTTTGAAAATTATTTTTTTGTTTGAGAGAGTATGTTTCGAAATTGGTCCCATTTTAATTTGGTGAAGGTCTGATGAAAAACTTCGGAGATATACAACAGAACTCTTCAATAAATAACGGCACATCTCTCGGGATTGCTGCAATCGCATATCTGTTTATACCATTTCATAACATAACATCACGCTAGTACGCTGTAAAGGGGTACGCAAATGTGTACAGTTCACCTTGGTACACTATCATTTCACCGGTTAAGTTCAAGTTTCATGATGATATTCAGGAAATCTATTCTGGCATTATAGGACCTTCCTAAACACTTGTCTATTAGGTTGGCACAACTAAAAAGTGAAAAATTCAAAAGCTTTTTACAAAAAAATACTACCGACTTCCAAATAAAAAAACTACAAAGTGAAAAAGAACTTAGTTTTTGGAAGTCGGTGTCCATACCGCAAAAAAATTGGTACCAACCAACCCCAAAGACACCGACTTCCAAAAACCAAGTTATTTTTCACTTTTTATTTGTAGTTTTTTTATTTAGAAGTCCGTAGTATTTTTTTGTGCAAAAGATTTTTAGGTTCGTGTACCATCATGTTACTGGGTTGTAGACGTCAGTCGCTCTATTTATAATACTGGTAGGTATAATATTAATATTTCAGCTGCATCTGGTTTGACTGGAAGCCACAACATCGTTGGGGAAAGGATTGGTAAATTGAAACTATGCGAACAATTGATTGATTTCAAGCATGAGAGTCGAGAGCACTGGACAACCACGACTTGCCAACGCCACGCTTATATATTCTAAATTCTCATCTCAAGACCATAACACCAGACAATAATTAACACAAAAATTAAACAATAAGTAAATTAAATTAGGAGTAGCTTAATTGACGGGAAGCGCATGCAAAACATGGTATAATATCCTGCGGTTGCCGCCGTGCACTTCCGGTTCCTCTGAACAATAAAAAGGATATCCCATTATAACGTTCTGTTTGCCCCATTTCCGTATGTGGGATGAAGAAAGTGCTTTAGTGTGTCATTTCCTGGCGTGACGCCGGAATATATTTTGACATTCGCACTGCACGTAGGTCGGATGTCGTTATACTTTTTTGGCGTAAGTGCGCAGGATTCGCGGTACCGAATTATTACTTCGAAATGTGTGTGAGGCACCGTGCCAAGGCACCCGTAGGATTGGCGGTCTCTACTGACGTTTGCAGACCAAAAGGAAGCGAACCATTTCTAGAACAAAAATTATTGCACCATGAAAATGATGTTACAAAATGTTCTGCACGCGTAAACTGCTGTTTGGTTCTTATGTGCGCGCGCTTAAAAATAAAAAATAAAAAAAAATAGGGGTAAATTAGTTTAGATTATCTCGCATAGCTGAAATATTTTTTAGGTGTCCGTTATTCTAAAGGAAAAAAAACCTGACTGCTTAAAAATCGAACTAAAAGGACGTAAACAAGAAGAAAATCATGCTGTGCAGTCGGAGGATACGTATTCGCGAGCTGGCTGACCAAAATCAGTCGGGTGTTTTGATTTTTTTAATTACCTAACTTTTTTATTACTTTTTAGTTATTTTTTTTTAGATTTAGGTACATTTTAACATATAAGTATTATATATTTTTGAAATCACCTCTTAAAATCCTTTATTTTGATACTCCAAAGGACAAAAAAAAATTGTCCCCCACAATATGGCGCCGCAATTTTTCAATTTTAATGTAGCCAGTGACACTCGCAGGGTTAAGATGAATCGATTGACGTAAGAATCATCAAAATCGGCCATCGCGTTTGGTATCTAGAACGCCACATTGGAACATACACACATACATAGACTGATAAAAACATTACCCTCCTTCGGCAGTCGGGTAAAAAAAGTAACCCTTATAGAATCACTTCGTTGTAGAAATTAATATCTTATACTCAAGTTTGCAACCCCTTGCAACTGTGAAAAATCAAACTTCTAGAACAACGTAATTAAAAGATATCGCCGTTTACGTCACAAATTTGACGAATCGCAAGGGAATCAAAATAAAATCTATAGACTAATTGCCATTGAACTAGAATAATGAAGTTTGGCAAGATACCAGATTTTAGGTCAACGGGAACTATCATATAGGTTTTCGACCCAAAACCTATAGGATACTTTCGGTTGACCTAGAATTGTCAATTTTGGTTAAAAACAAGGTCTTACAGCACAAATAAAGGGCACATTCTTAAAAATAAAAAAAAGTTGATAATTAAGGTAAGTTTTGCTACTTACAAGTTTTCGCGAAAATCTAAATTTGCCTTTTTATCGTGTTGACTCAGGACCTTGTTTTTTATACTCCTAATAGGGACTATATACCTCCGTATCTGGTATAAATTCAACTTGTTAGGTCCACCCGTTCCTGAGAAAATCGGTGGTGACACACGGACAGACGGACAAGAGACTAAGACAGTGATCTTATAAGGGTTCCTTTTTTTACCTTTTGAGGTACGGAACCCTAAAAAGAAGATTATTAACTTATTTACAGTTTTTTAACTGACCTGTTGCAGCCTTATTGCGTTATCCAATCGGCAAGGCAAAGAGTACCTATGAAAAGTCGACCAATCACACAGACGGAAATCCAAATCGTGTCTTTCATCTCGCATGTGATAGGTCTATTTTAATACTATTTGCCCTTTACCTTGTTGAATTAATTACGCAATAAGGCTGCTGGACTTAAGTTGATGCATGCGTACAACAGTTTCCAAAAGCTTTATTTTTTCCCCCTGAATCCTCTTTATATTTTCGTTAGAGCAATATTCGGAGCTTTCAAAGATTAAGAAATTCAATTAAAAAAAAAATTACATTTTATAGAAACATCGTGGGTAGATAAATGACAAAGATAAAGCGCATCAACGTTCACGAGTGGTGGCTTGTGACGTCACTATAAAGTGTACTAACGGCGTGACGTCACACGATATATATGTTTACGAGTCAAAACAGAAAATATCTACGTGTCCATTATTATTCTACCTGACGGACCAAAGATTTGAGTTAACATCCCTATTATTTTGTTGAATAAAGCTATTTTCAACACACTTGTTCATAAAGTGGCTCTAATTTCACCGCAATTAGGCACATAATGACACCTGTTATCAAACTGTGACTTTTTCGATTACTATTATTCACAAGTGAGTTAAAGAGTTTTTTTATTTTTATTTATTGGTTGAGTTGCTTTGTTCTTAAAAAAATTTCGATACAAAAAAGATCGTGCTCAATAGTATACAAATAAATTAATGTATCTATTGCTTACTCATTTTATGCAAAAACTTTAACTAATTTAATTACTAATTTCAAAACTTTCACTCAAATATAACTTTTGTTTTTCTCTGTAATAAACAATCTTAAAATTCCCCATTTTGAACGTGGCTAAAACGCTATCCGCGAAATGCCAAAAAAAAGAGACCTCGTTCTTTTAGTCTATGGCCGATCGCCATTGTTAGATGCGCGCGCATAGGAAAACTGGTTAATTTTGCCCGCCATTGCGAAAAAAATTCACAACTCGTTTTCACTGTTGAAAATGTTTTTTTTTAGTATTATTTTCTTCACAAGTGTGTTGAAAAACGTCGTATGATACACGTGTGTATTGATGGTTACCGTCCTCGGCTCTCTTAAGACCCTCACCTAACGGCTCGGGACTCAAAGGCGCCTCAGCGGTAATCACCAACATAACACAGTTGTATCATAATGTACGGAATACGGAAGCACGGTGCACGAGTCCAACTCGCACTTTTGCTGTTTTTTCATACTTAGGTTCCTAACTTACCTACCCATATTTTCTGGTTAATTTCCTCCACAAGACTCAAACATATTGACAGTTAGGTATATCTACCTTTTTACAATTATTGATTGACAGTTTTGTACCTGTCCTGGCGATTGAGATAAGTAAATTTCTTACGTAAGATTACTCAAAATCTAGGCCTAGCATATAAAAGTGCGACACAATTTTAAATTGCCGAAGCAGACCTTGAAGTGGGTAGGTACTACGAAGACAATGCGCTAAGACCTAATCTTTCTAAAACACAGTCGTGCTCATTTAACTTGAGAAATCGTCAGGCAGCCAGAAAATTAAGTATAACGATAACCCTGTCTACCTAAATATTATCTTAGACCGCACTCTGACTTATAAGAATCAAATATTTCAAGTTGTAGGGAACATCCTAGCTATATGACCCTTTATCTTTCTGCCTTTTTTCATAATTAGGAGAGGGTGTTTTGGCTATGTGGTTTTACGGCCAGCTGCCAACTCAAGCCAAGGTTGTGACCCTCCTGGAGAGCTTGAGTACCGCCCTTGACCATTGGTTCCTCCGCCGCCGTCCATACTGAGTTCTCCAACCTAAGAATTCAGTACACCAGTGGTCTTTTCGCCAGATATGGCGAAGTAGCCCGCTGGCGAGGTTTATTAACGAAGATGTCCTTCTTCGTATTTGATGTAGAAATAAAACCATCAAAAACATTATGGAATCGGAATTTATTAAAGTAATATTTACAGTTTGATTCTAACGTACATATCTAGTTTTTATTACTTATGGCAATATGACACTTACAGCTAATAAATATTAGGTCTATATTCGTATGGGAGATGATTTTAGAAGAGGGTAATACAAACTTGGCTTAGTATGGACCAAGGTTGTATACACAATAGGTCGTGTTGACCTAAACTAAATTTTATTACCATGAACCATTTTATCATAGAAAAAATCTATTATTTTCATACCGTAAATGCATTTACTGCCTACCCTCTTATAAAATGCATCTTCCATTCGATTTACTAGAAAATTCATTAATTTTCGAAAATATATCTGATATTTTTGATATGAAAACCTATTTTCGAGATATTCTGTGGCCAAACAAACTTTCGAAAACTTTTAACCACTTTGCTATCCGGTAAGAGTTTTTCATATAAAAAAAATCAAATACATTTTCAAATTATGTTTAACCTTACAAATCTATGTATTATTTACAGACTTATATATAGAGAAGTAATTATTGCATTGGATTGAGAAATTTGTATACACATGGAACCATGCCTAGAATTTTCCCAACAAATTTGTGGCATACTAGTATTTAAAGACATTTATTACACAAAAAAAGTTATTTCATAAGGCATATTATATATTTCTGAAATAACTATCTATTCAAAATGTTGAGATACATACATATTCATAAACTCATGCCTTTTTTCCATGTGGGTAGTAAGAAATTAAAGAAAGTCTAATGTCAAATCTTATATCAACATATTTCTTTATTTCTTTTTCAATCCAATGCAAAAATCTTTTTGTTTTCTCAAAATGGAATTTTTAATTCTAGGAGAAAAAGGATTTTGTTTTATAGTTATTATTTAATTATATGGAATAATAAATAAATTTTACGTAATATACAAATATGTGCAAAACTTCTTATTTTTTTGGATATTATACGGGTTTATTTAAAATTATTTATTTGATTTGACAATTTTAGTTTTGCCGTTGTTAGCCGGAAAACCGTAAATAACTTTAAACAAACCGTAAACCTATTCTAGTATATACATAATGTATTATGCGTAGTTC
The DNA here is from genome assembly GCA_964057195.1 of Orthosia cruda. Lineage (NCBI taxonomy): Eukaryota > Metazoa > Arthropoda > Insecta > Lepidoptera > Noctuidae > Orthosia > Orthosia cruda. The sequence continues at coordinate 1,787,364 of OZ059852.1, read as the reverse complement.
CGGTGTACTTAATCTTTTTTTAAAGTATTTTTCTTTCAGTAAATGCCTTTATTTTGTATCATTTGATCTACAAATAAAAACTCCGGTTTTAAAGCCCTTTAATATTGATCAACCAACCCGCACTGTGTAAGCTTGATGGATTTCGGTCCACTCCCTCTTTAATGTGGAGACCAGTGTCCCAGCTATGGGAACAATATTATTTATTATAGACTGCATTGATCGCCAAATTGATAAAGATTTTAAAACCTGAGGATAAACATTTATAACGTTTAATTTCAATAATGAATCAGCATTTTACAATAGTGTAGATGCTTTTGAGAATTTTTCAAGCGAACTGTCATTTTTGACATAAGAATGACATTTCGAACTGTCACTTTTGACATTTCGGCCATGACAGTTTCTCGAAAGAGTTTTATTTTTATAGAAAGAGTTTAGACGGAATGTTATAATCCCAAGTAATAGGAAGAGTTATTTTAATATTAAATTTCCAATAGATTTTTGGTACAGTCGTCGAATTGCTTTGGAAAAGTGTATTTAGTAAGAATAGATTTAAAAAGCTACAAGAGGCAATTTTTCTTTAGTTTTATCTGGGTATTTTCAGATTAACATATTTTTTCATAGAAGTTAGTAAAATACGCACTTTTTACTCGACTCCGTAAAGGGTTTTGAAAAATATGTTTCATTCGGCTTTCTTGCCTATTCCAAACACTCGGTTTTTCTCGCTAACTGTACTCAAATTGTTTCATAACTAATATTGCACAAGTATCACTTATTTTATCGCTTTTGCTTCGCTCGTATCCAAGAATAGATAAAACATAAACTCTTTATTTTATGAATTCGGTTAAATAAAAATTCCCTAGTTCTTATACACTTATTGAATCGACTTAGTTCTATAGTACATTACTGCAGCGGCCAGCAAAAGAGGCATTGATGGACGAACGTGTAAATGTGGGCCGAGGCGAAGCCGAGGCACACATACGTAAGTCCATCAATGCCTAGTTGTGGCCATGGCTTGTATAGTGCTTTTCTCAAATAATGCGCGGAAATTAAAACTAAGTAGCACCTAGAACTCATTTTGTCAAATACAATTACTTTTCGAAATCAATGACGAACAACAATAATTATGCCCGTGTTAAAGTGTTTTTTTTTAATAAACCGCTTTCTAATGCAAGCCGGTTCGAAATTTAAATAAAACCTTTGATAAGTTGCCTCCTTGGTTGCCATGCTTTGGATTCAAAGATCGTTCCATTTTAAAATTACACGACAGATATGAGTTTACTATGTAATTTATTTGGCCGCTACACACGACAGATATGGATTTTCATACATGTTTTGCCGGCCGCTGCGCGCATGTACTTGGCCAGTACAGCAATTGCGATTTATCTTGAAGAAGGTTGTCAAAATAATGCTCAAATTTCCAAGCATGTTTGAGAAAAATATTTTTTTGTGTGGATTTTCAAGTCGTTGGGCGAGCGAAGCATTATTTTCAAAATTCTACAATATGTTTTTTGATATGCTTTTAGTCATCAGAAAAATCACTTCAGGAATGAACCGGCTATCATTAAATGCATAATCATTTAAAAACGGCAAAAACCCGTTATGACAACAAAAAAATAAAAGGATTTTGACGGCAGTCAAAATTGTACTTTGAAAACATGTCACTAATGTCACTTTGACAGGTGACACTTTAGTAGGAAAAAGTCTTAAACGTCAAAATTTATTTTTTGACAGTTGAGATTTGTTTTTTCTTCTCTTTTTTAGACCAGAAGGTATTTTGGAAATTATAGTTAGACAGCCAAACTGGTGATCAGTTGCTCACACAACTTCCCATATTCCCTCTGATCGCCTGATATTCTTCTCATTTTCAAACCTTTTTTCTCCATCGCCTTATTTTCACACAGAACCAACTCGATTTGAATACCACCCGAGTATTCTAAATTCAAATAACCTGTCAGAGTTCCATCGCCGTCTTTCTGGTCAGTCTCTACAAATATACTCTGTGGTGGAACTCTAGTATTTATGGCTTCTTTTAGCAACTCTACAATCCTTTGCGAGTCTAATTTCGAACATACTGTTGACAGGGTAACTTCATAGTATTCTTGTACGCACGAAACCTTTTGAGGACTTAGGAGTATAGGAATTTTCTGACTCTCTTCAGGCCTACAGATTTCTGTTAGTCTTAAATCCATTGTAGACCTTTGCAGTTTCTCGATCTCCTCACTAGGTGGCGTTCCTTCTTCGTCACACTTCTCCAGACACTGTCTACTGCTATCCCTAGACATGTACACGTCTTCATAATACTCCTTCACTTCACCAAGGACGCCTTGCGCAGAAAAAGAAGATCTAGGAGTCTCTCCTTTTTCTGAAAAACTGCCTCTGCCAAAATCACTCTTTTCTGAGAACGAGGACCTTCCAAAGTCGCCTCTTTCGGAAAAACTGCCTCTATCAGAAAAAGAGAACGATTCTCGATGTTCAGAAAAACTGCCCCGATTTTCGCTGAACCCTGAACTGATAGAGACTATGTTTGAGTACATGGATTGGACGTTTTGCTCACAGTTTGGGGAAGCATTCGCTGAATCATTGCTTAAGGAGTCATCACTGAAGCCAAGAGACTTGTCGCTCCCTCTTCGAGGGTATTTGATTTCCTCAGTCAGAAATTTCGCCGTTTCGTCCACACTTTCTTTGGGGGACTGCATTTCTGCGTCCTTATGTTCTACAACTTCTTCTTTCGGCTCTGGCTGTTCAGTCTCCTGACTGACCTTCCGTCCTATACCTTTGGTTATAGACGGCCTATCATCCAGATCAGATGGTTCGGAGATGACAAATTGCGGTAAAGAATACTTCGTATTTTCTAAACTATCCATACTGTCTTCAGACGAAGACGCTACTAAAGTAATTTCAGATCCTAGACAATCTGTAAGAGATATTTGAGGGTGTGTTGGCGCGAACGAAGGGATGAACCTCATGTTTTCTTGAAAAACCTTGTCCAGATGGCTTCCATTCCCAATTTCCTCCTGTATCATATCTAAAGGAGATCCAGGATTTGATATAGGGGAGTTATTCAGCGACCGATGCGTCACCATGTGTATTTGAGAATGGACTAGGGGATGCAACTGGGAATACTGTCCTGTGTCCATATCGACATTGCTTCTCAGGTCTAAAGGGGTCGCTGATGCTTGAGGGGTACCTCTGGTGATGGATCCTGTATGTAGATAGCTCAGACCTTCAGTGATCTGGTGGAGAGGTGATCCAGGACTGGCTGGAGAGGTGTGACCGGATAGTAAAGCGAAGTTGTTGTAGGAGTGGATTGATTTGAGGATCTCCTGTGAAACATTTACGTGGGGAGAGTATAAGGCGTGCAGGTTGATGCCGATTTTGAGCGCTATGTCCTGTTGAAGAAGAGAAAAAAGAGTTAATTTTATTATTAGGAGCCTAAAGCTAAGATTTGGAGACATAACTTTTAGAATGTCTGAAAGGGACAACAAAAAAGCACGTCGTTGGATTTTGAACTCTCCGAGCCGAGCCGAATGCTGAAAAACCAATAGTATGCCCAAAACGCTGGCAGCATTACTACAGTTGTCGGCACGTAAATTGGCAAGAGTCTATAGATGCGCACAAATCGTTTTGTAGGTCTCTTTGGTTACACGCGCGGGACGCGGGGGACGGTTAGCACGTTCTGGGCGCGCGATTGGTTGGTCAGTTGACACAAGGATCGACTGACCAATCGCGTCGCGTCCATGTTCCGTTCGCTCTATATGGTGGTTGGTCAGTTCACGCACTATGCGCAAACTTACCCCCATTACGCCAAAACCTTGCCAAGCTACATACCGGGGACATTCAATAAAGCAATGCTGCTAGCCTTTGATTGCTGATTCTAATAAATATTATTAATAGCTTTAAAAGGTTCTTAACAACGATGTCTCTGACTCGAGTTAAGAACTTTTTTCACGTAGAAGAATTCTATGAAATTCTGAAATAAACTTAGTTGAAAAGTGTTAAAGTTTAAAATGCAATAACTGGACAGTCCGCCCTAGTACCACCTTGAGGATGGTTTCATATTTTTCCACTACCTTGTCTATTATGTAATACATTGCCTAAGAAATTCAATTAGAAATATGAAAATCTAGACACAAGATTATAAAATAAAACATTATGTAACTGGCAGAATGATACTGAACCTGTTACCTCTCGAAAAAGAGCGCGTTGATTGTGTGTATATAGTCTGTGATTTTTAGTCTAAACGTTTCTTATAAATTGTTGTTGGAACTTATTTGCATTTAATTAAGTAAGCTCATCAGATAGTGGAAAGCGATGCAGAGCTTTTTTTGGCTACATCGCTCGTGTTAAAATGTCGACTTTTTAGCTCGACACGAAATGTACTATTTATACTTAGGTACATGATTTATTCTCATATAGTTCGTGCTGCTACGAAAGAAGTACTCACCTGAGTTAACACTAGTGTGGTGTGCAGTTCTAAGGCGGCGGGATCTGTGATGATGCTCCGGACAGCCAGCAGCACTGCGCGGGCGGCTTCAGGGGACACCGTGTTCAGGTCCAGGGGGGAGGCGCCGTGCTGGTGGATGGGGGAGCCTGTTGGTATAAAAAATGTTTAAGTAATAAGTTATTTAAGAAAACTTTCAGACAATGACACTTGTTATTACGATAAATGAAAATGACGCAGTTATTTACAAAATATAATTTTTTACGCTGGTATTATTAGTGACATGTTTCTACAACCGATTTTATATTGCTTTTCTTCTATTTTTAAACACAAGAAATAGCGCGTCAGTTGATATAAAATTCGTCGAAATAGTTTCAAAATAATATGTTAAAAAAATTGTTTAAAAAATTGAGAACCTCCTCATTTTTGGGAAGTCTGTTAAAGACTTCCCAAAAATGAGGAGGTTCTCAATTTTTTTTTTGAACGGATTTCCAAAATTCTTTTTTATTTCAAAAGATCTGATGAAAAACTTCGGAGATATACAATAGAATTCTTCAATAAATAACGGCAAATCTCTCGGATGCTGCATAACATAACATCGCGCCAGTATGCTCTAAACGGGTACGCAGATGTGTACAGGTCACCCTGGTACACTCTCATTGCACTGGTTATTTTCACATGTTATTCGGATAATCTATTCTGGCATCACTGTGGGCATTATAGGTACCTTACTATAGAACTTGTCCATTATGTATTAAAAGGTGGAAAATAAAAAACTTTTTTTGAAAAATACAACTACCTTCCAAATAAAAACACTACAAAGTGGTAAATAACTTCAATCTCGGAAGTCAGTTTCAGAAAAAGAAAACAGGAACACCGACTTTATTTATTGCTTACCAGGCATGGAAGTCCCCGGCGTGTGCAATCTGACGTCGGCGTGCGGGGGCGAAGCGCCCGGCCCGCCGCTACGACGCTCCAAGCCACGCTGTAGGGACAAATATGTTTCATTATTATAGAGAGGTAACATTGTATGTAAGAGATAACCTCTCTCTACTATTTTTCCTGGAAAAATGAGAAGCCGCAGAAATTTTTATTGTCAAGTAGACCTCAGCCAGGGTGGAGGGGGGGTCCTAGGTTTTTGATACGTAGTCAATATCCCTTAGCCACTCGACAGTTCATAAATAGGCCACGCCCCGCCAGGTTTATTAACCGACTTGCCCAAAAAAGAGGAGGTTCTAATGTTCGACTATATGTTTTTTTTTGTGTATGTTCTTATTCACTTTGCAAAAAAAAAACATATTTATGTATTACTACATGACAACTAGAGTGGTACTGGAGAGGGGAAGGGGTAAAAATAAAATTGGTATCGTAGTATATTACATCTACATGGAGCGATTGTAAGAATAGGCTGAGGCCGTTCGTTCACGACGCGACACGGCACGACAAAATGTGGTCACGATTCAGAGCTCCATATATTTGAATGGACCGTTAGTTCATTGCACGACATCGCACCACACGCGACACGTTTTTTCGGCTATGTCGTCAATGCTGCTATGTCGTCGCGACTTTTTTGCGGTGACGATTTAAGTATGAGCTTGTTGACGACTCGACACACCGCACCGCACGGCTCACGCGTGTTCGTCACTCACGCGCTTATAAAACAACTAGCTGACCCCGGGACTTCGCTCCCGTCACGTGGGTACCCTGCCTACATAGCCTGCCCTGCCTACCGTGCCTACCCAACCCTACCTAACTAGCTAATATTTTTTATGAATCATCAATAGTTTTCTCAGCGCTCGCCAAAGAATGATTTTTTACAGGCAACATTTTGCTACTTTGAGTTACATTATTGCAATTTACATAAGGAACTCAATTTTTTTTGAAAATATATTATAGCCTATGACACTCAGGTATAATGTAGCTTTCTACTGGTTAAAGAATTTTCAAAATCGGTTCAGTAGATCTTTTTGATAATATTAGTATGGATATAAGTGCACTGCAGTGTCGTGAACAAACGAACGGACGAAAGACCGTCTGAAGTGTGTCGTTTGTTAAAAATCGTGACCGCAAATCGTGTCGTGCAGTGCCTCGTGAACAAACGACCTCTATGCTATGTAAAACACATACCTGTAACTGCTGATATTCAAGCCTGGCGGACGCAATGTCGTGCGCCACTCTCGGAGGAGAACATTCCGCGCGACGTACAGGGGAGTACCTCTCGGCGTGTTCGCGAGCTGAAAGTGAAGGGGCTGTTATAGTGATGGTGTATGGTTATACAAAAAAAAACATTACCTATAGTTCAGAGGCGAACATTCGAATTTTTTTAAGTAAGTATCGATCTGCAAACACATAAGATAGAAAAAAAAAAAACACGGTTCTTTTTTATTAGTCGCTAACCAACTAAATAATTGAAGTTGGCTTTAAAATACTGGAGATAAAAAGTCTTTAAGAATTTTATAACATTTTTCCAGTCTGGGAATCGAACCCAGCACAATACAGGTTGCAGCAGTATTAGCACTATCACTATAAGAACATCTGTTATTACAATTAATTAATAATTATCTTATTCTAAACCAAATGATAATAATACATTTTTCAAAAATCACAGAAAATCTTAAGTTAGTCTCAAAAATAACAACAACAACTACAAACACACACAACTACGTAAAACGCACACACATACAACAAAAAACACACTAACACACTCGCATGCAAAAATACTGTACACACACACTAAAGAAAAAAGATGAAAAAAAATTACCTTCGGTGATAGTGTACTGAAAATAATTTAATTTAGTTTTAATGATTTAAAAACCCGTTACAGTGTTGATCAGAAATAATAATGTTATCTTACTATACTATGTTATTCTACTTAACATATCATCACGCCAGTATTGCCCGAAGGGTTGGGTAGAGATGAAAATCAGAATAGCACATGATGGTTGAGCTGAGTGGTGCCGATCCATGTGTCATATTCGTGAACGGGCGCCATCCGTTTGGATTGGCCTCGGCATGTTTTTAATTACCTATTTATTGTATTTTTTAATTGTTTGTTTTACTCTAGACGCCTTTACGTGCACGTCTTTTTACATCGTTTTCACATAAATTTATTTTTTCAACAAGAATGATGTAACCAAATAATTGTAAAACACTTTTTTTTAAAGAGTAAGTGTGGAGTTTCTTGTCCATTCTTCTCCATAACAAGCTACATTTCCGAATGGAGGATTGGAATATTGTGTGACGTCACGGTGTGCTACACTTTATACTAACAAAGTGACGTCACAAGCCCCCACTGCTGAACTTTGGTGCGCTTTATTTTTGTAAATTTTAATTTATTTGATGCTAAAATGCTATAATTTTTTTTTGTTTATATTATGTTGCTACAAAATTGACAGTAATGAATTGGAGTTTTCCGATTTTACTAACGTTTTACGTGACCTTGTCGCTTTGTGATCTTATGAATAAAAACACCGTTAAAGAAACCGGCCTGGCTGTCACGTTTTAAAACACGTGGGTAAAACCGTAAATTAGAATTGTAAATATTATTATTTGATCTAAAAATAAGTACACTGATTATATAGGTTGATTTTTATTTCAAAGGCAATCATTTAGTTCGTGAAAGTATTCTATACTCACTAATATTATAAAGAGGAAAGATTTTTATTTTTGTATGTAACAAATAAACTTGAAAACTACTGGACCGATTTCAAAAATTCTTTCACCGTTGGGAAGCTACACTATCCCCCCGGGTGACATAGGCTACTTTTTATCCCTGTATTCCCACGGGAGCTGAACTACGCGTGTGAAACCGCGAGGCGTCCGCTAGTCATGAATATGAAGATCTTTTAATATGGGATCAAATCAGAAAGAACTAAAAGTAAATTAACTGTTCTGTTTTATTGTTCTGTTCTTTAAATCGAGTATAATATAAAAAATATAAAAATTATGGATGTGATTTGATAAGAAGTTCAGGCAGTATTCATGAGTACTTTAGGCCCCTAGGGAAATAAAAGTGAAGGGGCTGTTATAGTGATGGTGTATGAAAACACCACTAGGGAAATAAAAGTCAACCAGTATTAATTCACGTAAATACTGTATGAACAGTTTATTGACACGCGAGTGTACACTTCCACAAAGCTTATTTTTATTAATCCAATGGTTTTTTTGATACAATATTTACCATTAATGATATGATCTAATCTAAACCTTCATGAAAAAAAATAACCTACAACCCTTTTCAACCTAAAAACTACCCGTCACCTGTAAAAACAAAAATTAAAAAACGTAAAAAATTACCCATTTCTTGTACAGTTGCCAGCATTTGCAACTTAACCCTTTGAGGTCCGGAGTATTTCCTCTGCTTGCTATTATACTGAGGGTTGTAAGAACCGGTGTTTACCGGTAAAGGCGTTCCAGCGGTAATCGAACCAGTATTTTGGTATGACGTCATTTGGGTGCCTTGATTCGACCCCTGATTTGTTTGAGAAAAGGGGGCGTTGGAAATAGGACTGATAGTAGGTGTAGGAAAGGAAGATTGGTTCATTAAAGATCCCTGATTCGGTGGGGGTGTTTGATAGGCTTGGTTTAGGGGAGTTATGCTAAGGGGAGGTTGGTTCTTAGGGGTAGTTCCAATGGGTGTGTTTTGGTACGTTGGCAAAGACTCTTGGTTTGTAAAAAACCCTTGAGCCTGAACAGGTGTGCCTTCAGTTATCGACCCCTTTTTAATTGGGGGTGAAATGAAAGAATCTGACGTAAAGTTACTTTGGTATATCGGAGTGCTTTCAAAAGCCTGATTTATAGCAGGGTTCGAGAAGGAACTTGTCATAGTACTTTGATTTGGTATACTTTGAAAAGAGCCCTGATTCATATTTAGATTCTGAAAAGGGGTTGTAATAGGGGTACCATCTGTTATTGAACCCTTTTTAATAGGGGTGCTTGAGAACGGGGTTTGATTTAAAGGGGTGTTTTGATATGTTCCTTGGGTAGCAGCGAAAGGGTTTTGACTGATAGGGGTACCATCAGTAATGGAACCTTTTTTCATCGGAGTGCTTGAAAATGTGGTCTCATACTGATCCATACTTTGGTAAGAATTTTGATTCAGTTGTGAAGCCTGGAATGGATTCTGACTAATTGGTGTACCATCTGTTATAGAACCTTTTTTGATTGGAGGACCTGCGTAAGAAGAGTCATATTGGTCCATAGTCTGATAGGAACTTTGGTTTAAAGGTGTATTATGGAAAGACCCTGGTGTTCCACCAGATATAGACCCTTGTGATAAAGGGGTGTTCTGGTAACCCCCTTGGTTTACAGGTATACCAGCAGATATTGACCCTTGGAGCATTGTAGTGTTTTGGTAACCACCTTGATTCAGAGGTGTACCACCAGAAATCGAACCTTGAGGCAAAGGGGTGTTTGGATAACCCCCTTGGTTCATAGGCGTACCACTTGTATAAGACCCAAAAGCATTAACATTTTGAGGGTTGTAAGAACCACTAGACACACCCCCAAATGTAAAAGTTTTCGTCGAATCATAACTCGGTGTACCAGACATAATTGAACCCTGATTCAACGGCGTCCCAATCGTTATAGACCCCGAATTTTGTACCACGCTCCCATGACTGGGGGAAAATGGTCCCATAGATGGGGTAAAAGGAGATACAGCTTGACTTATAGGAGTCCCAGATATTATAGAACCTTTGGTCCCCATGATACTGCCCTGAGGAATAGTCTGTAAGGAAGGTTTCATAGATTTCTGGTTGATAGTATTCTGGGAGAAGTTCGGAGTCCCAGCGGTTATAGAACCTTGAGTGGGAGACTGTGGGACCGGATTTGGGGGACCAGTTGGGGTTGGGGGACTTTGGTATCCACTTTGGTACTGCATCGAAGGTGGTAGGTAGTTCCTTTTCATCCGAGCTTCAACCTCCATTACTAACTCTGGGCTAATAACTAAATGAATAGTAAAAAAAGAAAATAAAATAAAAACATATAAAGGTAAAAATGTTGAATAAAAAAATTGTAGCGAAAAGAGATGCAATTTACTAGCGGCATGCTTACGTTAACTACATTGTCAAACTTTAAAAAAAATAGGCTTGCTGAGATTTTTGTCGGCTTTTTCTTATAATTCGACCGTAGTCGCTATGGCTGTGTTTTCGACCAAGTACTAACTTTTTACTAGTTAAGATTGCAATAAGAATACAGTAGAAAAAAATCTCAACGTTCCGAAAAGCAATAAAAAAACAACATTAAAACACTAACATTGCATCATAAAACACATCCGCGGGTTCATTAGTATCCCAAGGAAAAACGCTCGAAGATGAAAGGACTATTTTAGTTTTGTTCCCAATTATAAGATTATTATTAACAAAATACAATAAAGTTATACATACACAGTCATCTGGGACTGGGACAGTTTTCATGGCTAAAAACGTCGATCAACAATACCAACCAAAATGTGTTACAAAACAAATTGAAACAATCTAGTGGGATGCCTCAGAAATTTAAAACCGCGCCATCTATTGGAATCAATTTTAAATGATCCGTTCAAATAATCTTTGCAATGTGGATTAAGAGCCCAACATTCCTTAATTCTGTGCTTAGGAGAGTTAATTAAACAAGAACATATTTTTTTATGATCGTCTCTAGAAAATCACAAAACTCAATAACGAATCGAAGCTTATCACGCCATCTAGTGCAATTTATTTGAACAAAATTTTCTTCGCGTTTGGTGTCCGTGGTCTTGTTAAATAACAACTCACTTGAGACGAGATCTTATATTTGTTCAGTGTATCATAGTAAGTATTGTGAATGTAGGCTAGCAAAGTATACAGGGTGTTTGGAAGGGAGCTGTACATACGCCTAGGGTAGAAACTAGGGATAGTCTGCTACCTACCCCCGCCCATTATATTGACCTTGGCCTCAAGGTTTTTTTTTAATTTATTATTATTTTTTATTTGACTTTTTTATGATTTTTTGACTAAAACTACCTGTAGCTCAAAATCTATCCATGGGACCGGTCGGCTAATGGTCTTGTTTTAATCGTTAGAGTCTTAGGGTCCTGCAAAAAATTATTTTACACCAGAAAATTGTGGAGAAGAAAAGTTATGGGGCCTGAAGTACCGTAGTAAGGTAAAGAAATAATTTTAAGGGCAACTTTCTATGGGGTTTAAAAAAAAACTAACAGGGTTGGAGTTCTTCTGATTTTTTTAAAACATCCTCAGTCCATGCCCTTTCTAACGATATGCTAAAAGTGTATTTATCACTTTTAGTTTTAAAGTTATTAATTAATTTCCGCAACTAGGGCACTTTTACCACCACGAGTCGACATTTGTAAGACAAATGTAATTGCCAGAATTTAAACCAGTTTGGCCTACAGTTGGCAAATTTGTTGTCTCACTCTTACACGAGAGCAACATGTAAGAGACAAAACATGTCATGTCATGTCTCTTTCGCTCTTGGGTCGACGGGGCCGGGCAGGTAACTCGTTGGGGTCTTTGTTAGTCAGTCGAGATTTACCCATCTTAGCTAACTTACGTACTTGCCGTTACGACGCTCCACTGTTTTCGTTAATTTTGTTGAGTTTGTTATTACTTCGTTTTTGTTAAGTTTTGTTATTTGTTACCTTGTTGTTGGCAAAATGGCTGGATTTAGCAGTGAAGAGTACACCGACATGCTGGTGGTGTATGGAATGGCTGATTGCAATGGGCGCGAGGCACGGAGGATTTATCAAGAACGGTATCCTAACCGGCGAGTGCCTAACCACCAAACGTTTGGCTCAACTTATCGGCGTCTGCGAGAAACCGGAAATTTAAATTTCCGGGAACCAGCCGTGAACAGATTTCAACCAAATTTGGCTGCGGAAGAACGCATATTGGCTGAATTTGAGGAAGATCCGACCAGAAGCGTAAGAACCGTAGCCCGGACGCTTGGTTTAAGCGTGTGGAAAGTCTGGTCGGTTCTTCGCGAAAATGGACGTCATCCTTTCCACTACACCCCTGTTCAAGGTAATTTTTTACATAAAGTTTTTGTTTTTAGCTCTTATGTAATGAACTAGCATGTGAATTTCATAGGCAATTTTTAAATTAACATGAGCATGTGTGTGAGAGAGAGAGAAATGGAAAGACAGAGATAGCAATCAATGTTACATAGCTACTAATTCATAAGGAAACCGCTAACGTTGATATTTTTATTGTTTTAGGCTTAGAGGATAACGACTATGCAAGAAGGGTGGAGTTTTGCCGCCACTTGCTCCATACGGACGTGGAAGATATTAATTTTTTACGGAGTATTCTCTGGACTGACGAGTCCAAGTTTGACAAGGAAGGAATTGTAAATTACCACAATCTCCATCACTGGGCACCCAGAGATCAAAACCCGAGAGTCAAGAGGCACAGAGGTTTTCAACGAAGGTTCTCCGTGAACGTATGGGCAGGCGTCATCGGTAATCGGTTGATAGGGCCGCACTTTTTGCCAGACAACCTAAACGGGCAAAACTACTTAGATTTCCTCGAAAACGATTTGCCTGATTTAGCGGAAGAAGTGTTTGACGAAGATCGGCCCATAGTCTTCCAGCACGACGGCTGTCCTGCTCATTGGAGCCTAGCAGTGAGGGAGCTTCTGGACAACTGCTTTCCTAATTCTTGGATTGGTCGGGGTGGGCCAATTCCCTGGCCCCCAAGGTCGCCTGACCTTACCCCACTCGACTTCTACGTCTGGGGAAGGGCGAAAGAGTTGGTGTACGCAGAAGAAGTACCAACAAGGGAGGTTCTAATTAACAGGATCCACGCCGCATTCGATACAATGCGCGAGGAACTGCTGCTTAGAACGGTGACCGTGGAGATGAGGAAGAGGTGCCGAGCATGTTTACAGGTCAATGGTCATCAATTTGAACAAAATTTGTAATTAATTAAAATTAGTAATTAATTAAAATTTGTAATTTAATGACATTAGTCATTACCAAATTTTTTGTTTCATTTGCCATCCTTTTACGATCGAACACATTTAATTTTCATTAGTTGAAATTTTTGCTTGAAGTGCCCTAGTTGCGGAAATTAATTAATAACTTTAAAACTAAAAGTGATAATTACACTTTTAGCATATCGTTAGAAAGGGCATGGACTGAGGATGTTTTAAAAAAATCAGAAGAACTCCAACCCTGTTAGTTTTTTTTTAAACCCCATAGAAAGTTGCCCTTAAAATTATTTCTTTACCTTACTACGGTACTTCAGGCCCCATAACTTTTCTTCTCCACAATTTTCTGGTGTAAAATAATTTTTTGCAGGACCCTAAGACTCTAACGATTAAAACAAGACCATTAGCCGACCGGTCCCATGGATAGATTTTGAGCTACAGGTAGTTTTAGTCAAAAAATCATAAAAAAGTCAAATAAAAAATAATAATAAATTAAAAAAAAACCTTGAGGCCAAGGTCAATATAATGGGCGGGGGTAGGTAGCAGACTATCCCTAGTTTCTACCCTAGGCGTATGTACAGCTCCCTTCCAAACACCCTGTATATCCACGTATATATTCACGCGGACAGAATTTTCCATTGATTTTGTACGTGACCCGTTATCTATTTGGTTATTGTTGATCGAAGGCTATAAATCTTTACAAGGTATCTGTCCTCCTTTTAGTCACATCCATAATTAACCAAAATAACCAGGTTTTTTTGAAAAACCTTAAATAATTGGTTAATCTGAAGATAATTGATTAATTTTGAAGGAGTCATATAATTGGTTAATGTGAAGTTATCAGATTTAGTTTGAAGGAGTCAAATAATTGGTTAATCCGAAGAGAATTGGTATATTTTGAAGGGGTCAAATTATTGATTCGATTACTTCTCTTCTTTCTTTATTAAAATCTCTCTCTCACTCGGTGAACGGTAAGGTTCGTGCTGCTAGCTATTTCGGGTGCTAAATGATAAGTCTGAGCTAAGATTCAGAGTACGTTTATTCCGAAACTTCACGCTAATTAATGCTAATGATGGTAATGAGTGCTACAAGTATGCCGGTCGATCGCGCACTGGCTCGCGTAGCTCACGCTTTCCGCTGGTGCGGCCGCGCGACCTACTTGAGTCAAAACTGCTGATGATGATGTGTTCGATGAGTATCGAACATGCTCCCGAGTGGAGGAAATGGGAAAGATGAGATGAGATGATTACACAATTAAGAGGGTTAGTAACACATAGGTGAACCAGTATTTGTTTATGCTAAATGAAGGTTAATACAACGCTGAATGTTCTTATCCTAAGTGATAGCTAATCTCTATCTAGATCTACCGTAAAGACCGATTGTCTTTTACTGATAGGTGACGTTGATTTGTCTCTTTTGTACCGTAAACTGGGCCACCGTTTGGTCCCACAAACACTGGGCCCTTGCTCGGGCACGGGTGATTTACGCGCACTAGCACTAACACTCACACTGCTGGTAGGCGCCGCCCGCGGCGCGGCAGGTTCGCTTGGAGCCTGCGGGTCACGCGCGGGCGCGGGTGAGGCTTGCTTGCCTCGCCACCACAGGAACACCAGGAACGCTACGACGGCGACGACTGCTGCTAGCAATACGTATGATATGGCATAGTGATGTATATCATGCGTAGTTAATGTTCCTTCTTCTAAAGCTGCTTTCTTCATAGCGGCTATCTGATTGCCGAGACTTGTTAGTGTGTTGTTGATCTGTGCATCTGCTGTTGTTGTTTCGAGAAGCGGTAGCGTAATATTGACCAAATGATAGTGCTGTATTGGAGCTATGTTCGCTAATAATAGGTCAGGTTTTAAAGTCAGCTTGTTTTCCTGCTGATATGAATAAAGTGTTATGTCACGGCCCTTAGCTATGCATTCTTTATCGAGTTGAATGAGCCCGGCCTTGCTGACACGGCGCGTTCGGGTTTCATTGTCACATATGATTGTAAATGAATAGGTATCGCATGCGAAATACAAATAAGACGATAGGTCGTGTAATTGTAACCACATATTCTTGCAGGTTTCTTTCTTAGACTGGCAGATACCTATTTGTTCGGTTTGACAGAACTTTTCTTCTAGACCCAGTCGCTTGACTGGACCTCGTAGCTGACAGATATAACTTTCCTCCTGATAGGTGCAGGTTTGAAGATCGTCGTTCTTGACTTCGATATAGGAGTCCCTCATCAGATTAGTTGCTATGTAATCTGTGAGGGGAATAATGCTGATCATGTCCTTTCCCACCTGGAGAGGAACAGGTATTAAGCGGTACAGTTGGAAACTGTCTCTGCTAATGAGTGGCACGGAGATCTCAAACATGAAGTACTCTTTACTCATTCTCGCCTTGATCTTTAGGTGTTTGTAGATTTCATATAAATCGGCCTGGATGTTGTTGATAGGCAAAGTAAGTTCTTTTGATATTTGACCGGAAATGATTTGAAGATCGTTGCTGAGCTGCTCTGGAGTAAGTAGATGCATGTTAATTTTACTATGATAAATATCCGCTAAGGTGTCGATTAATGTATCTTGGACACGCTTTAAGTTGTGTATCATGTTTGTCGTAGCCATGGCTGCGAGAGTGAATTCTTGTAACATTGATGTACTTTTACCTTGCAATTGTATCTGCTTAGTCGCTTGATCTAAGAGGTTTAGATGTCTATTTATGAGCTTATACTGAGTATCAATAGTCTTCTCAGTTCGTTTCAGAATATTATACTCAGCTTCTACCACTGATGTTTGGTTTTTCCAAAGCTGTAATAGGTGCTTTTCGTTGCTATTTATAATTTCAATATCACGTTGGTATTTATCAGCGAAACTTTGGTCGAGTACTCCAAATAATGTATTGGCTATGGAGCCGACCGCGTTGACAAGGCCGCGTCGGGTTCTTGACCGAGTGCCGAAATGCTGATTTAGCAGCAGCTGATTGTGATATTGGAGCTCGTTGTAATCGTGCTGCACTTGTAATAAAATCATGTTACAATGGCTAGGCTCCTTGATTTGTTCACATGTCTGCTCTAGATATTTAATGAAGGTGTCCCCGGCTTTATCACCTTGCCAATAAGGTTGCATGTTGTAGTAGGACACAATTTTCCATTGATCCCGTATTAGATTTAATTTACCTATTGGGTCGTAGTATAAGGATTGATTACCGCTAAATTGGGTAATGTGGTTCGATGCTTCGCTGCTGCTCCAAATGCTGATAAAAAATAATAGTGATAAAACGATGTTGACGAAATTACGATGCTTTCTCGTACTTGCTTTTGTTTCATCCTTTGTGATCTTGGGTTTGGCTTTTTTACTCTGCTCTTCAGCTTCCTTTTCTGCGTCCTCTTGCTCGATTGGTAAGACGGACAATTTGATAATAGGTCGCTTTATTAAACCGTTCTTCGTCTTTAATGTCACAACCCTTACAAACCCGTCCTTCCCTTGGTGTACCTCGACAACTCTCCCCACTGGCCATTTTCCAGAAGGAAAATTATCATCGTGGATGGTCACCATATTTCCGATCTTAATGTTGCTTTTTGGCTTTAGCCACTTGCTACGAACAGATAATTGGCTAAGATATTCAGTTTTCCACCTCCTCCAAAGGTCTTGGAGAATCTTGTTTATTAAGTGCCATCTAGTCCTAGCGTCACTGGCTGTTTCAATAACGGTTAGACCTGCTCTACCGGTTAGGAAGTGCGCGGGTGTTAAGAAATCTAAATCGTCTATGTCTTCAGATATCGGACATAGTGGTCTAGAGTTGAGACCCGCTTCTATTTGCGCTAAAATGGTGCTATATTCTTCATACGTCAATGCTTGGTCCGCTACAACTCGTTTGAGGTGTTGCTTTAGACTTCGTATTGATCGTTCCCATAATCCTCCCGCACTAGGCCAGGAAGGGCAATTCCAGTGCCATTCTATATCCATTTCCGTTATCTCACTATAAAATGAGTCACCGAAAACTTGTTTTAGCTGCTCGTACTCCTCCTGCATTACTTTGTTAGCTCCCACAAAGTTAGTGCCGTTGTCCGAGTACATATGTTTCGGGGCTCCTCGTCGCGCTGACATTCTCCTCAATGCTGCGATAAAGGAAGTGCTGGTCAAGTCCGACACCAATTCTATGTGCACGGCTTTCGTAACCATGCAGACGAACAAAGCCACGTATCCTTTCGTTGTTTTTATTCCACGCCCTTTATTTGCCTTCACAGATATGAAGCCCGTGTAGTCTACACCTGTGTGATAAAACGCTGGAGCTGGGTTGGTGCGGAAATCAGGTAGATCTCCCATAATCTGCTGTAGCTTCCTGGGTGCCTGTTTCCTACAAGTAACACATCTATGAAGTTGCGTTTTGATGGCTCGATTTCCTTTAATTATCCAATACTTTTGTCTAAGAAAGGACATAGTAAGTCGAGCTCCTCCGTGAAATGTGAGCTCATGGGCTTGCGCGATGAGAAGCTCAGTCAGTCGACTGTTGTATGGAATGATGATTGGATGCTTCATTTCTATGCTTATGTTGGCCTGCCTGAGTCTTCCCTTTGCTCTAAGGATCCCGTCCTGATCTAAGTATGGATTAAGGTTGAGTAGCTTGCTATCAGATTTTACTTCCTGGTTTTGCAATAAGCGTTCAATGTCTGTTTTAAATTCAGCGCGCTGTACGTTTTTTATTATTATAAGTTTTGCTGATCTAAGCTCGTGTAAAGTGAGATGCTTTGTTTTCTGTTTACTAACGACAGGTGTCAATGCCCGCCGTACCCAGGCTAAGATGCGTGTTGTTTTTGTAAACGAGCTGTAGCGATGTAATAGATCGTCGACTATGCTGCTATCCATGATAGGATTTTGAACAATGTTTACCTGCCTTTTTATCTCTTCGTTAGTAGTATACTTCGTTTGACCCGTAGGTTTGAAGTGCGATGACGATAAGAAGGTCGGTCCTTGCCACCACAATTCGTGTTCTAGCAATTGTGAGGTCGTCAGGCCTCTACTAGCTGCATCCGCTGGGTTTTCTTTGGTGTTTACATAATGCCAAGTGTTTGGTGGCATAATGCTAGCAATTTTCTTCACCCTGTTCGCTACGAAAGGCTTCCAGCGCTCCGGGGATCCTTGAATCCAGCTAAGGGAAACCTTAGAATCGCTCCAGCCGTATATCTTCACGGCCAAGCTGTTGATGCTTTTGACGATTTTTGACATGAGTTTCGTAAGTAGTTCGGCCGCACATAATTCTAACCTAGGTAGCGATACAGCCTTGCTAGAGGGCACTAACCGCGTTTTTGCTGCTACTAGCACTACTGATGTAGAGTTATTGGATACGATTCGTGCGTATACTACACAGGCGAAGGCTTGAATTGATGCGTCACAAAACCCATGTAATTCTATGACGTCATGCTCTTTGCTTTGTAACCACCGAGGAATGTGGAACTGATTTAATAGATTTAAATCTCCCTCCAATTTGATCCATTCTTCTTTGGTTTTAATAGAAACTTCGTCGCTCCACTGGACCTCAGAATCTTGCCATACTTGCTGGAATAAAATTTTCATCTTTGTGGTTAGGGGCGCTAACCATCCCAAAGGGTCGAAAATCTTAGAGATTTCGGATAGAAGCATTCTTTTGGTCAGTTTTGCTGTTTGTGTGCTGTTTGAATCATATTTGAAGATGAATTCGTCCTCGGTTGAGTTCCATTGTAGCCCCAAAGTTTTTGATGAGCTTTCAGTTTTAAATGTAAAGACTGCTGGCTGTTTGTCGGCAGTTTGCTCAACTGTTTCAAGCAATCTTTTATCGTTTGAGGACCACTTTCTTAGTGAAAATCCGCCGCTTTTTAGGCATGCGTTTACTTCCGTAATCCTCCGCTTTCCTTCTTTGATGCTATGCGCTCCCGATACCCAATCATCCATATAGAGCTCTTCCTGGATGCATTTAGCTGCTCTGGGATATTTTTGCTGCTCATCTGACGCTAATTTTCGCAGAGTCATCATTGTCAGGAATGGCGCTGCTTTAGTTCCATACGTTATGGTTGTTAATTTATAATTTCTTATAGGCTGATCCGGACTTTGTCGCCATACGATTTGTTGTAGGCTTTGGTCCTGCTCATCGACTAAAATCATACGGAAGCATTTCTCAATATCAGCTGTGAATGCGAAACGATATTGCCTCCACTTCAGGATAAGCTCTAACAGGTCTAACTGGAGGTTTGGGCCCCTGTACATTAGATCGTTTAGGCTGTGGCCTAAGGTAGTTTTAGACGACGCGTTGAATACTACGCGCAACTTTGTTGTGCTAGATTCTGCTCTCAGTACCGCATGATGAGGAAGGAAACATTCTATTTCCGTCTTCTGTTTGCTGTTAGAAGTCGCTAACTTCATGTGTTGCAGCTGCTCATATTCGCGGATAAATTGCTTGTATTGCTTCGCTAGGTCTTCATTCTTGCTAAACTTACGTTCT
Source organism: Orthosia cruda (assembly GCA_964057195.1). Taxonomy (NCBI): domain Eukaryota; kingdom Metazoa; phylum Arthropoda; class Insecta; order Lepidoptera; family Noctuidae; genus Orthosia; species Orthosia cruda. The sequence goes on along the minus strand of OZ059852.1, from coordinate 1,767,554 downwards.
ACATTTTTAAATTGTGCTATCGCTATCTCTTTCGAAGATCCTAGCTTCTCTTCTAATTCTGGTTTCATGGGCAACCTAACTACATAACGACCGTTTTCTAGACGTTTCGTCGTAGTTTCATAAAAATCTAGGCATTCCTGATCTTCTACGGACATAGAATTCTGTTCTTGAATGTCTTCAATTGTCCAGAATTGTTGAATGTCTTCAACGTTATGCAAGATCACGTTGCATTGGAATGAGGTGCTTGTATTGCCACCGCACAGCAACCATCCTAAATGAGTTTGCTGTGCTAGCGGTTCCGAGGACGTTTGTCCGCGAATTAATCCTTCTAAAAGGATGTTGGCGTAGATTTCTGCTCCTAGGAGAAGATCCACCGGACGACTGATGTTATAATCTGGATCTGCTAAACAAAGATGTGCTGTATGTTGCCAATATGGCTTAGCGAACGTTTCGTTTGGCAGATTTTTTATTAAGTTGTTCACTATGACAACATCAGTAGAAAACTTAAAATCGGTGTAAGTCGATTGACAAGCGATCGTTAGTTTTCCTTTGCAGTTGTTTTCACGTTCACCTACTCCGAAGATAACCCCTTTACAAGATTTTCGCTTTAATCCTAGCTGCTGTGCTGCTTTCTCGCTGATCACGGAAATTTGTGAGCCCTGATCGATCAGTGCTCGCATGACGTGCTGGGTCCTGTCGGCTGCTGTGACTTTCACCAGCGCTGTGGCTAGCAAAATCTCCGATGTTACTTGCTGAGAAGCGTAGATGCTTTTGTTGTTTTCGCATTTTTGTTTCGCAATCTCGGTCAAGTTGTTAGACTTTGATTGTGTTGCGAAATAGTCATGCAAAGTCGTATGATGTTCGTCATTGCACTTATGACATCTTTTTGTCGAGTAGCATTTTGCGCCATTATGATCGTAAACACAATTTACGCAATAATTTAATTGGCTAATTATTTTTATTTTCTGCTCATTTGGTAATTCTGTAAATTTTTTGCAGCTTATTAAATTATGTTTTGCCGAACAATGTGGGCATTTATTTACTGACTCAGACACATGCATTGATTTCGCCATTTCCATTTTCTTGCTATTTTTAGATTCATTGCCCAATTTAAAATTATTTTTGCGATTAAAATTGGATGAACCATTGGATGATTGAGATGAAACTGCCTTGGTTGTCCCATCTTGACGTCGCCGAGATGACTCTAGGGCAGTGAACTTGTTCTCTAAGTAGTCCAAAAAGTCCCGAAGTACCGGAAGCTCTCGCGAATTCTTCAACGACTCTATATACTCGGAATAAGACTCACTATCCAATTTTTGTGCTAGTATATATACAAGAAGAGGATCCCATGTCGTAATATCTACGCCTAGATTTTTTATGGCGTGGAGGCTCTCTAAGGTGACATCATGAAGTCGTTTGATGGCTGTGTACGACTGCTGCGGTATATTGGCAAGATTGTAAAAGGAATTTACGTGGGACATAAATATCTGCTTTTTGTTGTTAAACCTGTGAGTTAAAATTTCCCAACAGGTGTTATAGTTGTCCGCGCTAATCGGGAGATGCTGGATCAAGCGCTCCGCTTCTCCTTTTACCTTGCTCTTCAGGAATTGCATCTTTTGTGCCTTTGATAGAGAAGGGTTGTTGTGGATTGCTTCATCGAAAAGATCTTTGAAGGATACCCACTGCTGATAGTTACCTGAGAACACAGGAATTTCCATCTTCGGTGTGGACTTGTCACGGTACGATGTTGCCCACATCTTAGAGCTGATAGCCTTTCTCAAGCCGTTATACGTACGTTCATGTTTAATGTAGCTTAATTCGTACGCCTCGTCGTCTTCTAACTCCATCATTAGTTCCCAATGGCTGTTGTCCACGGCTGTCCATCGAGTTTGTAATAATCGCAAGGCGTCTTCAAACTCCCATTTATCGGACATGGTTTCGACATCTATGCTTTCTACGGTTCTTGCGAATGCTTTGAAATTGATATGTTGCTTGCGCATCATATCATCTAGTTGGCTATAAATACCTTTAGACACCTCGGCACGAGCGCGCGCCGGGCTGGCGGATGCTGAGGATGGCTCGTGGTCCTGGTGCTGTAAGTGTTTGCCCCCGGCAGGACCTGCTGTTGCTGCTACTTGCTGATTAGAAGGGTTGTCTTCTAGATCAGAGAATCCTGGCGGCTTTGCTTGGTGACATAACGCGTCATAATATTCGGATATGGCGTCTTTTGCTGCTTTATAAGACTCCATTGTCCGCTCGAACTCCGAATTTACGAAGTACTTATGACCTCTCTTTTCAAGCGGCACAAGTTTTTCGTTGTTTAGCTGATACTCTCTCCAATACGACTCTAAAAGATCTAGTCTCTTTTTACAGTAGTCGATGGTCTTACGCTGTTTGCTATCCTTATTGAAATTAATAAGGACCTTGGCAATGCTCTCTGCTAATTCAGTTTGTTGGAAGTATAAAGTCTCCATTGTGCTGCTGTTAGACTTAAGCGAGACAGAATATACGGAACGCTCTTACTTGAAAGCCGCCTTGTCCTACGGCTATTGCTGCTATGCTGCTGGCTCGCTGTTGTCGCTGCGCGGGTAGCTCCCACGGTGGTTGTGAATCCCTATGAACTCACGCCTAATCTAGTTCGCGGCAACCCACAGGTTGCTGGTACGGTACAAGCACTTCGCGTTACGACTTGTCGCGGTCGCGGAGTCCTTGACGGTTTCGAAGGACCAATATGAACGGTAAGGTTCGTGCTGCTAGCTATTTCGGGTGCTAAATGATAAGTCTGAGCTAAGATTCAGAGTACGTTTATTCCGAAACTTCACGCTAATTAATGCTAATGATGGTAATGAGTGCTACAAGTATGCCGGTCGATCGCGCACTGGCTCGCGTAGCTCACGCTTTCCGCTGGTGCGGCCGCGCGACCTACTTGAGTCAAAACTGCTGATGATGATGTGTTCGATGAGTATCGAACACTCGGTTTACTGGAAGAAAACTTTTACTTCGAGTTAAGCTCGCATTTGTACATAATCTTAATTTTCACCTTACATTATATTTTATTTTCAAAATCTTAACGGTATGATCACTATTCGCTTTCCTCAGGATACAATCAAAATCGCGTACGTTCTACACTGTACATAGTGACATAGCACACTGTCTGGTATATATGACTCACCAGGCGGTCGCTCGGTGACGGTGAGTAGACCAGTTCTTCTGACGCGGATGCTGGTAGTGGATGACGGGGACGCACTTTGCTGTGGAGAGAAGAGTTTGTTGGTCTACGATTGAAAAAGTGGGGGTTATTAAAACACGAGTGTGGGTTAATCACACGAGGTGAAGCCGAGGGTGATAATAGTATCACACGAGTGTTTTAATACCTAATTATATGCCGTTACATACTCTATCGTTGCATACTCCATTTTATGTTCACTCATACAGTTAAAATAAAGCAAAATTGGAAACGGAAAATATATGTGGAATGGCGGGCAGAAAAATATGAGATTCTATGCTTAGACTACGCAGCGCGAGCATCCTAAGACAATGACACTATTTTTCTACATTGAATCAATGAGCCCATAAGCGCCAATAAATTAAAAAGTAAACAAAAAACATTACCGTTGTACAGTTCGCCAGCTATGATATTGATGACGCCTTTAATACAAACCCCCAGTTTCCCAGAATGAATTTTCAACAGCCAATCACAGTAGATAACGCGTGCTTGACAATTTGTCACATTAATTATCCGATAATTTAGAGCTGGGAAACTGGGGGTAAGCCTTTTTACTGACGGCGCGAAGTAATTTAAGAAAAGATCGAGTGCGTAATGCGTATCGGTCGAATAACATTGCATTGCGTCCATGTGAAAATACTTGCAATTTCGCTTAATAAAAATCGCTTATCGATGTGATAAAAATCTAATTGCATCGTGCCATCAAGAAAGGGCCTAAGACTTTAACAGTGAGATTGGCTTCCGTAGTGTTTACCATTGATAATTCATATCACTAAAAATGAATAAACTACTCACCATAGAGCCAGTGCTGGAGGTGACAACGTTGGCGGCATCTTCCGGTGTCGCCATTGTATGTCGTTTACTGCTGCCTCGATTCATCATGTACCTGAAATAGTACATTGTGATACAAGGGTGGAAATAGTAAAAACAAATCAAAGAATTATTTGATTATTCACACAAAAATTAAATTTCAGGAAATGGCGCGTTTTTGCAACTAGACATATTTTTTTTACAACGGAAACAGCCTATACAGCCTATTCGATTTTTGTCAAATGTTGATGTGAAAATAATTAAATTATAACTGGTAATTAAATATATTAAACAACCATTTAAAAGACTTTTGAGAATTCAATGCTAAAACGTACGGAATCATTAATTTTTTCTCGTATAAAATCTATTCCATTTTATTCTATGTATGAAAACTCCTTGCTACTAAACTTTTTTAAATTGACTTATAAATTTAAAGCTCAACTGCAAAACTAATGATCGAGCTCGTAAACAAAACTCACGACCGCGTAACAGAAAGATGCCTATGCAAAAGATTTAATTATCTAATATATGAGAGATAAAATCATAATTATAGCCACTGAAAGTACTCCATGTTTAACAACTGTATTGAAAAATAAATTGGAATATTTAAACAAAGGGAGTACAAATATTTAAGGTTTGCCAACAGTTTGCTAGATAATTATTTTGAAGTTGAAGTCCGAAGTAATAGTACAGATAATAGATATACAGATGCCTCATCCCATACAAAGAAACCGTGCCGACGTAACTAGTGTTTTTCGTCTGATTATTTTTCTAAGATCATCAATCACGTTCGGTACCGTTGACATGGGGTTGTCAGTGGTGCGATAATACCAACAATGAACATAATATAGATACAACAATACTTACTAGAAACACAAATACATATTTAGGCTAAGTAATAGGTACATAAATACATACATACATAATATATAAACAATATGTCGAAAAACCAAGGGCACAATCACAGCGATAGGTACTGTTCTTTGATAAGTTTTTTTTAAATACGTGCAACAATTGAGCACGTTATATTGGGTCAGGCAATGCATTAAACAGACGAGCAGCCTGGACAGTAAAATATGTATCCATGAAAGTTGTGGAATGCATTGGCATTTTAAGATATTGAAATTGTGTCTTTCCTTTCTTTGAGATCCCAAATAACAACAATATGTTGTATGTAAATGTATCTCACCTGCATAAATTAGTGTTGTAAGCAGAGTCGGTGTTCTGTTCTTCGGATTGCTCCGCATCCTCTGCACGGGCCGGTGTGCCGCTATCTGATACCTGTGGGACCAGATTGAATATATGTTATCACAACGGTAACTGGCGGTATTGAAGAATGAACGTTACCGTTTTTTAATTAAAACATCAGTTGTGTTTTTGATTACCTAACTGTTTTCAACCGGCAATTTTATTTTTAGTTAAATTTTGAACTCCTTGGCCCAGTTTTTTATCCGTAGTTAACTCAATCAATCTCACTAATATTATCAATGTGAAAGTTTGGATGGATGTGTGTGTGGATGTATGTTTGTTACTCAATCACGCCAGAGCAGCTGAACGGATCTGGACGAAATTTGCCACAGGGATAGATTATAGTCTGGAATAGCAAATGTGCTACTTTTTACGTGGTATAATGTTACCGTGGGATGATAAAACACTTTTTACGCTGGTGAAACCGCTGGCAGACGCTAGTGGTTAAATATGCTAACCAATATTTAAAATTTCGGTAAAACGCGTTTATTCATTAATTGTAAGTCTGTCAAATAATTAACTCTTCAACTTATTTTACCATTTTGAGGCTAACAATTTAAGAAAAAACTCATTTTTGGTTGGCATATTTAACTACAGATAAAATAGGTCTATGACAGTGAAGTATGTGTTTTTTTTTTGAACATAACCTGTAAGCAGTAAGTGCCCATACTACACTAAAACTTTGGGGACTCAATGAACGCCACTAACCGCTGCTACTGCCATCCTATTGAACAAAAGTTATCGAGAAAGTTACATATGAGTCTAAATGAAGAATTCTTCTTATGCAGGTATGCTGGAAGTGATTTTTATTATAATAAAATTATTCATTAAAAAATATTTTCTTAGAACAAGTTTTTTTCGTATTCTTCTCAGCAAACCCCTTCATTTTCATATCATGGCAGTGCAAAAAAAAAATCTAGTCCGTCATCTTGGGCCGTCCGCCATATTGGATTTAGAATGACGTCTCTTAGCTTACCATGCATTGTCATTCAAACTAAACGTGTTTGCAAAATTTTAACTTTATCGGTGGAGGATAACTGCTTTAAAATTCAAGAGATTTGTTCCGAACACACTTACATACATTGCAAGTTAAATAAAAGCTGGTAAAAAATGAGCATCACCTTTGTACCAATTTTTTTGTTCTTTCATCTTGTCTATTTATTATATGTAGGAGTGTACATTAATTGTTAAGTAAATAACAAGAAGAAGCGATACTCACATGATGCGTGGGCGCAGAGTGGCAGCAGGCGCGCTCGCGACCTCTGGGCACGTGCGCGCCGCCCGAATGTGGAAGCTAAGGGGACACAAGGAGCGCTACTCACATGATGCGTGGGCGCGGAGTGGCAGCAGGCGCGCTCGCGACCTCTGGGCACGTGCGCGCCGCCCGAATGTGGAAGCTAAGGGGACACAAGGAGCGCTACTCACATGATGCGTGGGCGCGGAGTGGCAGCAGGCGCGCTCGCGACCTCTGGGCACGTGCGCGCCGCCCGAATGTGGAAGCTAAGGGGACACAAGGAGCGCTACTCACATGATGCGTGGGCGCGGAGTGGCAGCAGGCGCGCTCGCGACCTCTGGGCACGTGCGCGCCGCCCGAATGTGGAAGCTAAGGGGACACAAGGAGCGCTACTCACATGATGCGTGGGCGCGGAGTGGCAGCAGGCGCGCTCGCGACCTCTGGGCACGTGCGCGCCGCCCGAATGTGGAAGCTAAGGGGACACAAGGAGCGCTACTCACATGATGCGTGGGCGCGGAGTGGCAGCAGGCGCGCTCGCGACCTCTGGGCACGTGCGCGCCGCCCGAATGTGGAAGCTAAGGGGACACAAGGAGCGCTACTCACATGATGCGTGGGCGCGGAGTGGCAGCAGGCGCGCTCGCGACCTCTGGGCACGTGCGCGCCGCCCGAATGTGGAAGCTAAGGGGACACAAGGAGCGCTACTCACATGATGCGTGGGCGCGGAGTGGCAGCAGGCGCGCTCGCGACCTCTGGGCACGTGCGCGCCGCCCGAATGTGGAAGCTAAGGGGACACAAGGAGCGCTACTCACATGATGCGTGGGCGCGGAGTGGCAGCAGGCGCGCTCGCGACCTCTGGGCACGTGCGCGCCGCCCGAATGTGGAAGCTAAGGGGACACAAGGAGCGCTACTCACATGATGCGTGGGCGCGGAGTGGCAGCAGGCGCGCTCGCGACCTCTGGGCACGTGCGCGCCGCCCGAATGTGGAAGCTAAGGGGACACAAGGAGCGCTACTCACATGATGCGTGGGCGCGGAGTGGCAGCAGGCGCGCTCGCGACCTCTGGGCACGTGCGCGCCGCCCGAATGTGGAAGCTAAGGGGACACAAGGAGCGCTACTCACATGATGCGTGGGCGCGGAGTGGCAGCAGGCGCGCTCGCGACCTCTGGGCACGTGCGCGCCGCCCGAATGTGGAAGCTAAGGGGACACAAGGAGCGCTACTCACATGATGCGTGGGCGCGGAGTGGCAGCAGGCGCGCTCGCGACCTCTGGGCACGTGCGCGCCGCCCGAATGTGGAAGCTAAGGGGACACAAGGAGCGCTACTCACATGATGCGTGGGCGCGGAGTGGCAGCAGGCGCGCTCGCGACCTCTGGGCACGTGCGCGCCGCCCGAATGTGGAAGCTAAGGGGACACAAGGAGCGCTACTCACATGATGCGTGGGCGCGGAGTGGCAGCAGGCGCGCTCGCGACCTCTGGGCACGTGCGCGCCGCCCGAATGTGGAAGCTAAGGGGACACAAGGAGCGCTACTCACATGATGCGTGGGCGCGGAGTGGCAGCAGGCGCGCTCGCGACCTCTGGGCACGTGCGCGCCGCCCGAATGTGGAAGCTAAGGGGACACAAGGAGCGCTACTCACATGATGCGTGGGCGCGGAGTGGCAGCAGGCGCGCTCGCGACCTCTGGGCACGTGCGCGCCGCCCGAATGTGGAAGCTAAGGGGACACAAGGAGCGCTACTCACATGATGCGTGGGCGCGGAGTGGCAGCAGGCGCGCTCGCGACCTCTGGGCACGTGCGCGCCGCCCGAATGTGGAAGCTAAGGGGACACAAGGAGCGCTACTCACATGATGCGTGGGCGCGGAGTGGCAGCAGGCGCGCTCGCGACCTCTGGGCACGTGCGCGCCGCCGTCCGACGCGCGACGACCGAATGTGGAAGCTAAGGACAAACACAATTATTAAACACCAGTGACAAATACTACATAAACACCAGTGGAGAGCAGAGGTCGTCAGTTCGAGCCCAGGCAGGCGCTTTACTTTGTGTAATTTATTTCATCGCCACTGCTCTCAAAACGGTGAAGGAAAACATCGTGAGGAAATGTGTTAGAACCAAAAATTCAAAGACATGTGACATCCACCAACCCGCACTGGGCCCGCGTGGTGGATTACGGTATATTCTCTCTTACATAGAGGCCTGTGTCCCGGCTGTGGGAACATTAATAGGCTGATGATAACGCCATGATCACCTGGGGTCTTATAATGAAGTGTCTACACCAAGGGTCACCAATTATTTGGGGTCCGATTTTAACATAATAAGACCGCTGCGGGCCTTTTGGCCTGCGGATTTTTTTCAATTATTTACAAAATTGAATTATCTTTATTCAAGAATATGCTTCAAAAATATTAGTTATAATCCCCGGCACGTAAGTTGGCAAGAGTCGTTAGATGCGCAGAATTTGTTTTTTAGGTCTCTTTGGTAGTGAAGCGGGGCGCGGGGAACATCGTTCGGGATTCGGGAACGGGTTCGCTCTATATAGTGGTTGGTCAGTTCGCGGAATATACGCGAACGGGGTAAGTTCACTACGCCAAAACCTTGCCAACTTACGTGCCGGGCACTATAGTAAGAACTGATAAACCGATTAATGTGCATGTAATTTTGTGCCTTGCCTACGGATAGTTCGTCCGAAGTTTGAACTGAAATTGGACTATTGCCATTAAATCTTGGACATGATCTTAATTCTTTATTGTACACAAAATATGACATACAACATAGAGTGATTATTATAAAGTTGATGTACAAAGGCGAGCTTAACATAAAAAGAGAGATAGAGTTTACAAAAGGAAGAAGAGAAGTAGTCCAGTTAAGCAGTTAAATAGCAATTATAGAATAATATAAAATAAATCATAAATATACATACATAAATAAGAATAATTGAAAAAAAAAAAAAAAAAAACTAAAAAAAAACTGTATGTATATATATATCTATATATATACATACAGATTTTCCTCGTGAAGACATTCAGAGAAGGGCTATCGCTTAGGGAATTTGGGAGAGAGTTCCAGAGACGCACTGCAGTAACAGAGAAGGGGCTATCATAGTGGCTGGAAGTGTGACGTGGGGTACAAAGAGGAACGGAAGTGGAAGTGCGACAAGGTTTACCCCTTGGGACAAAGTACTCAAAGCGTTCTTAAAGATTAGAGGAGAATTAGGATTGTGTAGGTTAGTATAGAGAAGGGATAGGATATGTGTATCTCGACGATGCCAAATCGCAGCCACTTCAATTTAGTACGAAACTCCGACACATGGTCATATTTGCGGAGGCCAAGAATAAAGCGGATGCACAAATTCTGCAGTCGCTCGATTTTAGTTACAGACATCCGCATAGTCTATGAGCGGTAGAAGAAGAGATTGAGCAAGAGTGACCTTACTGTGAAATGGTAAGAACTTTTGGAGACAGTGCCGCGCGAAGAGCCAAGGCGAGCGCACGTATTGTTAAAAGCTATATTTCTGTATTAAACTTTTTATTTTTCATCTACCTACATTTTATCATAAAATCCAAATGTTTACTGATAATGGATAAAGTAACGGATTTTGATTGTGAGTCGAGTGGAAGTGACATTATAGAAGAGGAAATACTAATCGAAAGTGAGCAACAAGTTAATACATGCATAATGGAGAGGAATTGTACTACTTCAACTGAAGCTATGAGGGTCCCAGAGAAAAGAGTGCGACAGGATAGTGAGGAGATTATAGAAGACGAAGATGGGTTTATAACCGTTAGAAAAGGAAACAAAAAGCAAGCAAGAAGGTTATCAGAGAACTTGCATAGTAGTGTGAGCGGCGAAAGAAGTGTACAATCGCAGGGTTACGTTGTGAGCATTACAGGAAAAGATAAAGTATTGCCAAAACAATTTGGTTTAGCCAAGTTATTAAAGTCATAAAGTATCATGAACATAAACAAAATTAAGTATAAAAATGCATATAAGGTAATATTAGAATTTGAAGACAGAGAGAACGCTGAAAAACTGGTTAAGTGTCAAAAGTTTCTAGATTTGGAGTACAGATGCCAATTTGCGAATGAAATTAATTTATGCTATGGAGTTGTCAAACAGATAGACTTAAACATAGAAGTAGAAGAAATTCAACAAAGCCTAGAAGGTGAATACGAAGTTGTCAGCGTGAGGAGATTAAAACGCCTTGGATTTTCTAGGGAATGGGTGGATAGCGAGACAATTCGACTATGTTTTAAAAGTTCCTCTTTACCCCCATACGTGTTTATGTATGGGTGTCGGTTTAAAGTTAGCCATATATGTTTCCAGTGACGCAATGCTCTGGTTGCTGGCGGTTTGGGCATTTAATAAGGTCATGTCCAACAAAAATAGTACGCTGCCCGAAATGCGGGGAAAATCATAGCAACTGTGACACTACCAAATACAAATGTATAAATTGTAAGATGTCACACATGGCATTGGAAAAGTCATGTCCCGTGTTTATAAAAGAAAAGGAAATACGAAAAATAATGTGTGCGAAGAATATTACATACCGAAGAGCCCTGTCTACATATTTGGAGGGGAGAAAAACAGCAGTCGAACATCAAATTGAAAAGGAAATTACTCATGATAAATCAAACTATTGCAATAATAACAAGACTTCGTATCGAGATATTTTAGTAACAAAATTGCGGCCAGAGAAACAAATTCAGGTAAGAAATGAACAAAATATTAATAGCGAAGACAGAGGAGATCAAAGTATGGAAGAGTCGGTAGATTCAATAATTCTGGGTAAGCCTGAAAGGAAGCAAACAAAAAAGAAAAAAAAGACTGTTCAAAGTCGTAATTTCGCATTTGATAATTATGAAGAGGATCCAAATCTTCAACAGGAAAGAATGGAAAACAAGGAAGAGACCACAACACCTATTTTAGACCTTAAAAGATTATTGCATAAGTTAAAAGAAGTGTGTTTGTCGGACTGTAGTTTTGATGTCAAACTTAAATTGGTATGTAATTTTATATTCGAACAATGTTTTCAGTTAATTTGGAGGTTACTTAAGGAAGGGGATGTTTATAATAAAATAATTTCTATATTTAAAAATGGCTTGTTCACGTAAAAATATTAATTTAAATATAACGCAGTGGAATGCACAGAGCTTGAAACCCAAATTAGAGGAATTTAAATGTTTACTGTTGCAAGAAAAAATACATGTAGCATTAATTAGCGAAACTTGGCTGGGGGAAGACGTTTATATAAACATTAATCAATACAATATATTAAGAAGAGATAGAGAAGATTCGTATGGTGGGATTGCTGTCGTAGTTCATAATTCAATAAATTTAGAGGAGTTGCAGATAAGTCCAGCTAATCCGGGCATCGAAATGTTGTGTATTAAACTTAATAATTGTAGCTTTGTTAAATATAATATTTTAATTTATTGCCCTAGTTCCGTTCAGACTACACAAGCCGACTGGGATAGGATATTTTCTTTGTTTCCAAAGAATTGTTTAATAGCAGGAGATTTTAACGCTCACCATACAAACTGGTCGTATAAAAATGACAGAAGAGGAAAACAAATTTTTGAGTCAGCATTAGAGTTTGGTTTTACGTCTCTGAATACTGGACAGCCAACTAGGATTAAATTAGTAAATAACATTTTGCAATCCTCTTCTCCTGATATTACATTTGCATCTGTAGACATCGCTATTAACTTTGACTGGAATGTTATGAACGAAAACTTAGGTAGTGATCACTTATTTATTAAATTTAAATTAAATTACTGCGAGGATGTTTACTTCCATAAAAAACGTAATTACAAATTAGCCGACTGGACTGGTTACAGAAATGTTCTTCTTGATTGCTTTTCTTTGTCTAATGCAGATGGTGAAGTCCAGGATTTGTATGATTATTTCACTACTCAAATAAATAGATCAGCAGATGAGAATATTCCTATAATTAAATTTTGTAATAAGCCAAATAATAGGTTTAAACCGAAAGGGTATTGGAGTCAGGATATATCTAAACTGGTTGCTGAGCGCCGACTGGCACTCAAAAAATTTAGAGGCAATCCAACACCAACGAACCTTGCATCACTTGAGGAAAAAACGTTGAAGGCTAAACAGGCTATTCAAAAAGCGAGATCTAATGACTATAAAATTTTTTGTGAAAGCATTGATTATAAAGTTTCAGCTTCAGACATGTGGCAACGATTGCGATGGGTGAAAGGCTACAAGAAAACTAAGATTCAATGTTCTCAGGAGCTAAAGAGAGAAATGTTATGTGATCTTACACCAGATTATGTCGCTTCACCTAAACCTATCTTTACATCTACAAATGTGTTACTCGAGTCTGAGTTTACGATGCCGGAATTGAATAACTGTTTAAAGAAAAAAGATACTGCTCCAGGAGAGGACAAAATTACCTATTCTATGATATTACATCTACCACTTATTGGCAAGTTATATTTACTTAAAATCTATAATATTATGTTAAGCTCAGGTAATTTTCCATCGCAGTGGCGTCAGATTAGAGTTATCCCTATACCGAAGTCGGGTGCTGGCGCAAATGCTAACAGCAAACCAAGACCTATTTCGTTGATGTCGTGTACATGCAAAATTTTTCATGCTATGATAACCAAAAGACTCGAATGGTTTGTAGAGAAGAATCAGATTTTGTAGCCAAATACAGTCGGTTTCAGGAGAGGACAATCCAGCCTTGATTGTCTTACGCGGTTAGTGACTCAAATTCAGATAGGCTTTTCCAAGAATTTCCCAACTATAGCTTGTTTTCTTGATATCAATAGTGCATATAATAATATATTAATAGATAAATTATTGCGGGTTCTTGATAATTTGGGTGTTGGTAATAATATTTGCCAATATTTATGGAACTTTCTTAGCGAACGTCACCTTAAAGTTGCCGATGAGCCCGCAATCGATATGGTCAGATACGCACGAAAAGGTTTAGCCCAAGGTGATCCCATCTCACCGTTACTTTTTAATATAGCCACTTCTAAAGCTTGTCAGGATATTGTTGAAGTGTATTCATGCCAGTACGCTGATGATTTCGTATTATATTTCAGTTGTAAGGATATCTTAGAGGGACAGAACAAAATTCAAAATGCTTTAAATATTTTTACGGTTTTGTTGGACGAGTTAGGGTTAGAATTATCTATAAATAAATCAAAATATTGCGTTTTTAGTAGGGGATTTAGAAAACAGCAAATACAGCTTTTAATAAACAATATTGAGCTTGACAACGTATGTTATTATAAATATTTGGGAGTTTGGCTAGACAAGACTTTACGCTGGGGTAAACATATTAACGAAATAGTCGAAAAAATTCAGAGACTTCTCAATTTACTTAAAATTCTTACGAGTCCTTCATGGGGCATTCATCAAACTCATCTTCGTAGGCTCTATATAGCTCTAGTTAGAAGTAGATTAGACTACGGGAGCTTTTTATATGATAGTAGTGCTAAAACAAATATTTATAAGTTAGAAAAAATCCAAAACCAGGCTTTAAGAGTAGTAGGGGGTTTTATAAGAACTACACCAATACACGTCATGGAGCGCGAGCTCTGTGTTCCTCCACTGCACGTTAGGAGAAGATGGCTAGCATTTAAGTATTGCTTAAAGTCGTATTCAATATCCGATAATGTAGTAATAAAACTGCTATTAGATCTTAGCGCTATTAGACACATCAGATATTGGGTAGGTAAAAAGCTTCCATTACTTGTTAGTGTGATTATGGAGGTTAGGGAGGAATGTATAAGGTCATCTCCGATTCTAGACATGTTTTCTTTGGATACATGGGTTACTAGGATTAACATTCAAGATATAATAAAGATTAATTTGGAATCAATCAAAGAACCTAAGAAAACATATGATCCAAACTCAATAAAAGCAGAAACATTGGGAGAATTATCGAATAAATATCATGATTATTATAAAATCTATACTGATGTCTAAGAGCGCTAATGGTAGTGGCGCTGCTTACTATGATCCTTTGAAATCGGATAATACAAACACTTGCTATAAAATAAGTAATTATGTGTCAGTTATGTCTTTGGAGCTTTATGCAATTTCAGAAGCACTTTCCTTATTTTAACCATTAATATTAACAGAAATATATTAATTTGTGTAGATAGCAAAAGTGCACTACAACATATAGATCGATAGCTTATGAAATTATTTCTAAAATATGCATTTTATCTAAAAGAGGTAAAGATCTGAAATTGCAATGGGTTCCATCACATATAGGCATAAAAGGTAATGAGGAGGCTGACCGTTTAGCAAAGTTGGGTATAGTTGAGGGAATAGAAAAATATATTGAAACTAATTTTATAGAATTATTGCCAAAATATTAAAATAAATGCTATGAAGTTTGGAAAGAATACTTCGATAAAAGGTCTAAGAAAAAGGGAATTTGGTATAGGTCTATAGTTTCGGAGCCTCCTCATGTACCATGGTTTTGTAACACTACGCTTAGTAGAAAACTCATAGTAACAGCTCACAGACTGAGATCTGGACACATGCCGCTCAATAACTTTAGTTTTTTAATGAAAAAAAGTAATTCCCCGAATTGTGAGGAGTGTGGCACACTAGAAGATGTTATACACCTATTGACGGAATGTGTCAGATTTCAGTCTGCGAGAGAGATTTTACTAAGAGAGCTCGAGACAAATATGTACGATGTTGGTATGTTTCATCATATTTTGTCGACCCCTAACTCTGGTTCTGCAAATAAGTTAATTAAGTTTGTGTTGTTACGTTTTACGTTATAAGGTCCGATGGGACTGACATATACATATGTATAAAAGTCCCTAACTAAAAATAAAGAGAAAAAAAAAAAAAAAAACTTTTGGAGACGTTTAAGAGACTGAAAAGAGTAGAAGACCCTCTTTCTTACATCAGCAATATGAACCTCCCAAGAGAGGTTAGTATCCATAAAGTCGCCTAGGTTTTTCACGCCTTTCGAATAACATATGGGCAATGCATCATTAACTAATGGCGGGTGGGCTTGGTCATTTAAAAGGATGAAGAAAGCATGTTTCTACCACCAAAACTGAGCGCTTGAGATTTGGTTGGGTTCAGTAAGAGTCCAAAGGATTTAGCCCACTTGTTAATATTTTCAAGGTCACTTTGATGGCAGACACCGCCCAATTAGATCACCCTTTACCTTTAAAGTGTCGATATAACTGCAATTCGTCTGCATAGAGATGATAGTTAGAAGTTAGGATCTTAGTGATAGCATTTATGAAAATTGAGAAGAGGAGAGGACATAGGACGCCTCCCTGACGAACGCCCGCAGTCAAGTCGCACCATTCAGAGGAATCCTCATCCGCTCGAACAGACACCGAGCAGCTACGAAGATAAGATTTTAACCATTCAATTACCGAAGCAGAGACTTTAAGGGAGGAAAGGATACTTAAGAATATGTCAAAGTCAACTGAGTTAAAAGCACTGCTGAAGTCCAGCAGAACCAATACAGTAAGAAAGTTATTACAGTACTATGACTAGTTCTGAAACCAGATTGGTAAGGACTCAGCAGGCTATTAGAGGAAAAATATCAAGAAAGTTGCTTCTGAACAATACTCTCGAGGACTTTTGGAGAGGATTGGTAGGATGGACATTGGACGGAACTGGGAAGGTAAGGAGGGATTTGAAACTTTAGGTAGCGGTAGGACGTGAGCCTTCTTCCAAGCTGAAGGAAAGGAGTTTTGGAAAAGATATTAATTAATTATTTGTGTTATGATATGAATTGTTTCACTTAAAATAGGTAGAAACATTTGGAGTTGAAGGCCATCGTCACCTACTACTTTAGTGGACAAGTATTGGATACATTTCAATTATTAAGTTACGTACGTAAATTATATTGCATGGTCCACACAAAATACCGTGTACCGCGGTCCGCCATTTGTCCCGTTCTTCTTTTGACTATGATGGTTCCACTCTGTCACTCTTGTCAGAACTTCCGGCGGATATAATCTCTGAAAGTGTTTTTTTTTTTTGTTCTGGCATGAATTATCTTGACTGAGTTCATCTGATAGGTTAACCAGCACTTGCAGAGGACTGTTTTAGGATACGTCATTGTTTTATCTGGGGTCACCCGTGTTAGTGAAACCCCCAGGTTAAGCAAAATACATGCCAAGACTAGTTTGTAATAGGTCCCTAGGGGAGTTATGCAGCATTTGCCGAGGTCAGTTTTTGGATGGGTCAGTATTTTACCTTGAATCATTAGTAATAATGAAACCATTAGGTTAGGCAACACTTCCAAAGGTCGGTTTTTAGATGAGTGACCATTTGCATACACACATACATAAATAAACTCAAGCATTTTTCCCATGGGGATAGGCAGACACTACAGAACGCCACCTGCTACGATCTGCTACTCCTTTTGCTTCACTCACATTCATACATCTAGTCATACACATACATGCCGGTTATGAGTACTACGCATCTGGCCCTTCTGAAGAACATCACCTATAAGGTCTACGTATGTCTTTTGGTTTTTTTATAATTCATATTTTTGTTTCAAGCTTCAGTATATGACAGTAATGATGAAGCAACACCTATCAAGATAAATTTTTGGATGGGTGAATTTTTTATGTGATTTCCTATATTTGTATTTTTTTTTATATGAAGGCTCGCGCTTGACCACTATCTCACCTGATGGTAAGCGATGATTTGGTCGACGGTGAAGCTTGCCTAGAAGTAATCTTGGGATATTAAGGTTTACCTTGTGTTTGCATGGCATGCGGCGGCTTCAGCAGATGCTGGTCTTTGACGCTGAAGTATCTTGGTGGCTGGTGCTGTACGGCGGGCAGCTTGGCGGCCAAGTTTGTGTTGGGCAGCATCGATACGTGTGGGGACGCTTGTTGCTGTTGAGTAAACAATAATAATGTTATGAGGTTTTAAACAAAGCTGTCACTGGTAAAAACGAAATAAAAATGTTTGAAGTGGGACCAAGGCGAAATAATAAAAATATGATATCATAATATTAAAATCATGACCAACTGCTATTTCCATTAATTTGACATTCTTTCTCAACTTTCCAAATACTGGAAATTCTATGATGTGGTGTTCCTAAAAAAACTGGTCGTTTTGTGATATACTTTCCAAAAACTGGTAAGTTTGTGATGTACTTTCCAAAAACTGGTCATTTTATGTTGTACTTTCCAAAACCTAGACATTTTATGATGTACTTTCCAAAAAAACAACATCATGATTTTGACCTTCCGAAAATTTACCCTTTCATGACCTTGAATTTTGTACTTTCCAAAACCTGTTAATTTTATGAGGTAAAATTCCAAAAAAAGAACATCATGATTATGACGTGCCGAAAATTGGGTTTTCTATGACCTTGAATTTCCAAAATTTGACCATCTGTAATATTTCACATTGCTCTAGCTGTTATTTTTCATTCGAAAAAAAATTACATTAAAAATCTTTTATTAAAACGAACTTTATTCGTATTCTTTAATGGCAGTGCACAAAAAATAACTAGTCCACTATCTTGGGCCGTCCGCCATATTGGATTTAGAATGACGTTACTTATCTAGCCATAAATTGTCATCCAAACTAAATGTGTAAGCAAAATTTGCTAAACTGCTTTAAAATTCATTTGCAAGATTTGACCCGAACACACTTACATACAATTGCAAGTTAAATGAAAGCTAGTAAATTTAACAATCTGTTAAACATTTTTCTATTCGGCTGCATAGCTGTTGGTAGGTTGGTAGTTCATCTACTTACGTTAAAGTGCGCAGACACATACAGCGGTGACGGTCTGAGATCTGCAGACGCGGCCCCACAGACCCCCAGCTCACCGCCCTGCAATCAATTATATCACATATTTACTGGTTCTCTTGAGGCCATTGTTCACCGACATATAATAAAAATTAAAGCGAGCATGGAGCTAAAAATTTGGCGCAGATATTTGTAGGTCAATCTATACTTAATATTATAAAGAGAAAAGATTTGTATTTTTGTATGTAACAAATAAACTTAAAAAACCGGCCAAGTGCGAGTCGGACTCGCTCATGAAGGGTTCCGGTACCATTATCAATAAATAATAAAATAATAATAAAAAACTGCAAAAAATACACGTTTATTGTATGGGAGCCCCACTTAAATATTTATTTTATTCTGTTTTTAGTATTTGTTGTTAAAGCGGCAACAGAAATACATCATTCAATCATCAACAAACACCAAAGAAAAATACAAATAATTTCACAAAAACAAAACAAACACAAACTGAAGAAATCATGCAAACAGACTGTACACCTTCTACACAAGGGACGTCGAAAAACAAAAGAGAAGATATCAACTTATGTCTCTCAAGCACTTCTCAAGAAAGAATATCGCATACAGATCAAACTGACTTATCTTCGAAACACAAAATATGTCTACTTAGTAATGAAACTTCCAACAGAATATACAAAGTCACACAGAGAACTCAATTATGTAATTTTGAAATATGCCATTATCGCAAGCCTAACTGTAGTATAAATCATTTACTTGAAAATATTGACGAAAAAGTACGAAACTTTACCTACTGCGACTACTGTATTATTTATATAGGCGAAGTACATTTTAGAAAAACGCATAATTATATTGAACTTGTGTCGTTTGTACGCGAAAAACTAGTTGCTTTAAAACATACAAACTTTATAATATGTCTACCGACATTTAAATATATGGTTAACAATAATATTATGTATAATAGCCGAATTGATACTTTCAACAATTTACTTTATATGGATGTGGAAACATATAATTACGCATATATTTTGGACTCGAATTTAAATTTGCCGTATACTTCCGACACATACAGCCCTCGTTATGGCACTCTAAACAATAAAGGCTTATATACTATAATATTAGATCTCCAAGATCTCGTCCTAGACATAAGTGCCCTGAACTCTGCACCCTTAGAGGTTGACTGTCCTCAGGAGAATCAAATGAGTGCTGTACGGGACCCGCAAACACCAGATGGCTCTCAGTTTTTTCTATAACTGTCTCAATATTCTCCATCAAAATATAGCCGGTCTAGTGAACAAATCTGACACATTTTTAGTTAAGTTAGAAGAATTATACAATAAGGGAACTATTGTTGACGTTATCTGCATTACAGAACATTTTATGGAATCAGGTAATGAAGATTTAATGCATTTACCCAACTTCTATCTGGCTGCTTATTACTCAAGAAATTCGAAACGGGGAGGTACATGCATCTTTGTCAGAGCAGGACTGCAATATCGAGTACTAATTGACGTAGCTAAACAATCGATTTCAGGACAATTTGAATGTTGCGCTGTCGAACTTACAGCTTCTAACACTATTATTATTTGTATATACAGGGTACCTAAACATAACTACACAGTATTTTATGAAAAATTAGACAACATACTCAAAAAGCTTTGCTCCGGAGCAAAAAACATTATTCTTGCAGGAGATTTTAACATCGATGTTTTAAAGAGAAATAAAATTACAATGGAATTTGAATATTTTCTCTTACAATATAATTTAAAACTAGCGCTGTACAAGCCCACAAGACTCAGTAGTAATACCTGCATCGATAATTTTGCACATAGTTACCAAAGGGGCTGCAAGGCCGAAATCATAGATTTAGCTCTCTCGGATCATACATCTCAAACTTTGAAAGTGCCCATAAAAAAGTCTTGCAAATTACATTTCTGGAAATGCAAAAGAAAAGATTATTCTGCAGAAAATCTTATTAAATTTAAAAATCTCCTAGGTTGTTTATCTTTCGTAGAAGTTTTTACGGCTAAAGACGCAAACATATCTTTTGAAGCCTTCATGGAAGATTTTATATTATTATATAAATTATGTTTTCCAGAAAAGATAATAACTGTTAAATTAAACAGGAAAACCAAGTGGATATCTCGAGGGATAAAGATATGCAGCCAGAAACAAAGGGAGTTACTTTGGAAATATCGATTTGACCCTAGCCTTAAAAATAAAAATAATCTAAGGAAATATTCTAATGTCTATAAAAAAATTATAAAGTTGACTCAGAAAGCCCAAAACAATTATTTTATAAGCTCATCCAAAAATAAATCTAAAGCCGCTTGGCAGGTTATTAATAAATCTAAAATATGCTTACCACAGGAACAAATTATGACTATAAACAGAGACAATTTGACTTTTACACGCCCCATTGACATCGCCAATGAATTTAATAATTACTATATTGACACAATTGAAAATAATATAAATTCTGATAAGACTAGTGGTAATTTTTTTGAAAATCATTCGTCACAATCTTTGTTTATGACACCGGTCTCAGATAATGACATTATAAGAATTATCTCTGATCTTAAAAATACGAATACTGTTGGTTATGATGGCGTTTGTACTAAGGTCCTAAAGTATGTAAAGGAAGATATAGCACAGCCATTAGCTCACATTATTAATCTTTGTATTGTAGATGGCATATTTCCCAACAGATTAAAAAAAGTTATTATCAAACCTTTATTTAAAAAAGGGGACAAAACGGATATGAAAAACTACAGACCTATTGCAAAAATCTCCGTTTTTTCAAAAATTTTTGAGAAAGTTATATACAAATCCATATACACATATTTTGAAAAATATAACCTATTTTGCAATGAACAAAAAGGCTTTCGCAAAAATATAAATATTAACATGGCACTTTTTGATTTAATTAATAACATTATGCCATCAGTTGACAAAAATAATCCAATCTGTACTATATTTACTGATATGACGAAAGCCTTTGACTATGTTGACCATAAGATACTGCTACAAAAGTTACATGGCTACGGTGTAAGGGGAAATATCCTAAAATTGATAAAATCATATTTATCTGATAGAGTTCAATGCACCGAAGTCACTAGATTATGTCCTAAAACCAAATTAGAAACCGTACACCTATCAAAACAAAGATGCATAAAGTATGGCGTGCCCCAGGGCGGTGTGCTGGCATCACCTCTTTTTTTGATTTACATCAATGATCTCCCAAAAACAATCCAGCACAAGATGGTTCTTTTCGCAGACGACAGCACAGCCATAATTGAATGCAATGACATAAATAACTATGAAAATGACATTAATGAATCTCTAACTAAAATAATAAACTGGCTCAATGATAACAATTTGAAAATTAATTTAAGTAAAACCAACATCATGCAATACCATCAACGTCGTGAGAATGCTGACATTAATATAATTTATAAAGACATTAAAATACAGGAAGTTGATAATGCTAAATTTTTGGGAATCACTATTGATAATAAATTGACTTGGAACAATCATACTGACATAATATGTAAACGATTAAGTAAATCTGCCTATGCGCTATTCCAACTCTCAAAAAAGGTTAATATTGAGACATTACTGACAGCATACCATGGACTTGTGGCTTCTGTTTTACGGTACGGTGTTGTTTTCTGGGGGCAGTCAGCTAATAGGGAGTCTGTATTTAAGATGCAGAAACGCTGCGTAAGGTCTATGTGTGGTCTAAAAACGACGGATAGCTGTATTCCATACTTCAAAAGACTAAAAATATTGACACTGCCAGCAATGTACATAATGGAAACTGCATTGTTTGTGAAAAAAAACCCACATTTATTTGTAAGCCTATCTGCAGTCAGAAGGAATCCAATGCGTTCTCAATATCGTAACAAACTTTGCAATGTTAAATGTAAAACAGCCTTAATGAGTAAAAGCTTTTTCAACAACGCCCCAAAAATATATAATATAATACCCGATGCCATTAAAAACATGCCATTATTAAAATTCAAAAAAGCACTTAATAGCTTACTTATTGATAAATGTTACTATACAATGGAGGAATTTCTGAATGATGAATCATTGAAAACCATATAAAATGTTTGTTATTGTAATGCGTCAGTATAAATAAATGTTCTTAATAATATTATAACAGAAATAAAATACTGAGTTTTGTTTGGATTAATAATGTTGACATTTAATAATTTTGACATCTCATAATCTTTGACATGGTAATTTTTTGACATTTTAAATTAAGTATATTGATTTGCGCACTTACTTGGTTTTGTTTCTTTTTACTCTCTGACTTTTTATTGTTAATTTAATTATTGGTTCTGCTAATTTAATACGCATGATCTTACGACAATGTTTTTTTCTTATTTTTTCTCTAGACATTTGATTTGTTAATCTCCAGGTAGATACCTACACCTAATATTTGTACGCCTCTTGGCATGACATAGCGCTCTATTTTCATTTTAAACGCAACATCTGTATTTTATTACCTATGTGAACAAATAAATATGATTTGATTTGATTTGATTTGATTTGATCATTTGTGAAAATTTCAACTGTCTAGCTATCACAGACGGACCGCGGAGTCTTAGTAATAGGGTCCCGTTTTTACCCTTTGGGTACGGAACCCTAAAAACTACTGGACCGATTTAAAAAACACTTTCACCGTTGGGAAGCTACACTATCCCCGGGTGACATAGGCTACTTTTTATCCCTGTATTGCCACGGGGATGAGAACTACGCGGGTGAAACCACAAGGCGTCCGCTAGTTTTGTATGAAAATAATTTATTTTTTAAACCAACCCTAATAAAGAAAATATGGTTCAAATAATTGTCACTAGATGGCGTGATATGCATTGATTTGTTATTATATTGTGTAAAATATTTTCATTTTTTAGAATTGATCATATAAATTGTATGTTCTTTTTTTAATCAACTCTCCTAAGCACAATATTATGGAATATTGGGCTCTTAATTCACATTCCAAACATTATTTGGCGTTGTGCATTTATTTGACGTCATTTTCTGAATGGCGGTGTTAAGATTCTCCGCGGAAGAATGACCCTAGAAAAAAAATAGACAGGTAGATAGTGTAGGTAGGTGGGTCTAGGGTAGACGGGAGCGAAGCCGCGGGCACAGCTATTTAGAAAATAAGTTCCTTTTGTTCTATTCTTAATCAATAAAAACTTAATCTGCTTAGCCTTTATAATACAAGACAGCCGGCAACAACGCTGTAATGTGCTTGCCGAAGCACGGAGAGATCTCGGCATATAATAAGAAGCCCACCCACCCACCGACCGGCCTCAAACGCAGCCTAAGTTTCGATCTCTCCTTGTGGCCTAGTCCCAGTAATGCCAGTTCATCCTCACCTGCGTATGCCGACAGTCTCCAGGTCCTACGGTGTGTCGTCTGGTGGCGTGTGTCTCTGCTGAGCTGCTGAGGGTCGGCTGAGAAGGTGGTTCCTCGATAACTGGAGTTACTGTTGAGCCGAACTGGAAATAACACAATTTCGTTAGGAAAGGAAGTGATGAATAATAGCAATTTTGTGACTATGGCAGACAATTTTAGAAATAATTCCCTTCTGAATAAAAAATTTGAAGTAAAGTTTTTTGTCAAACTACTTTAGCTTGAAAACCTGTGAAATTTTGGTGTGGTTTGGCGAGCTCTTAACTCCAAATTCTCAATTCAGAAACTGGCTTTAAGTCTTTGATCAACTAGTCGCAAGCGCAACTGCAGACTGCTAAGTCCGGGTTTCAATTCCCGGGTTGAGTAGTGTTATTAGATTTGTCTATCTTGAATTCCTCAGTAGCATCTTGGAGTCTGAATAATATATCCGGTTGATGGCAATACGCACGCCCTCAATGTTGCATGGTACTTAAAAAAGTTTATTGTACATTACTACAAACCCAAACAAAAAGTGATAAATAAAAACATTATTACAAAATTTATAACCACCGACTTCAAAATAAAAACATTACAAAGTGAAAGAAAAACTTAAATTGCCAGCAGTCGGTGTCAAAAAACGAAGAAATTAAACCAGAAACACCGACTTCCGGCAAGTAATTTATCACTTTTTGCCAGTAAATCATTGTACAAATTAAGACAAGATTTTACTCTGTGTCTTTTTAAGCTGTCTGCATAGTGCACCGCAACTTCGCCGAAAAATAAAAATGGCGATGGTGTGTCTATGTTACAGTACGGTTGAAATAGAATGGCGGCTCGGAATACCTTCTCCAAGTTGTCGGGCTGCTCGGTGAGGTAGTCGACGGGCTCGCAGGGCACGGTGAGCAGGCAGTCCTGTGCGGTACACTCCTCGGCGTCCATCTGTTCTTCTTCTACGTTCTACAACCAAATAGAACATGTTATAATTACAGAAAAGAATTGGGGAGTTCTACAGTATATTTTCAACTGAAGTAAAAATTAGGAGTGCTTTTCGGATAAAATAGAAAAGCAAGCAAAAAAAAATTTTGACTCAGTTTTTATAAAAAAATAAAAAGATTTAACTTTGGACCTAGGTTCAAAATCTCAAAACCATCAACCCATTATTGAATTTCAAACTTTATTCTGACCAACTTAAAGTTCTATTTATAATAACTGACATCAAACCCAAGTAGTTGTATTCTGA
Source organism: Orthosia cruda (assembly GCA_964057195.1). Lineage (NCBI taxonomy): Eukaryota > Metazoa > Arthropoda > Insecta > Lepidoptera > Noctuidae > Orthosia > Orthosia cruda. The sequence continues at coordinate 1,742,637 of OZ059852.1, read as the reverse complement.
ATAAAGTGCAATATAAAATACTAGAGGACGCCTCGCGGTTTCACCCGCGTAGTTCCCGTTCCCGTGGGAATACAGGGTTAAAAAGTAGCCTATGTCACCCGGGGATAGAGTAGCTTCCCAACTGTAAAATAATTTTTGAAATCGGTCCAGTAGTTTTGTAGCCTATTCGGTACAAACAAACAAACAAACTAAAAAATCTTTCCTCTTTATAATATTGGTATAGATATGGCAAAAAAGTTGGGCTTTAACTAAAGTAAGTACTCTTTTTGCGTGAATTTATTTTAGTTAAACCATTTATTTATTCCTAGTGTATTAAAAATACACGCACACCAAGGATTCGGTCAGTTAGTCAGAAACTAAAAGCTGGAAGGTCGTTTTTTTTTATCCAGAGCGGAGTGAAGTATTCAAGAGTAAAATCCTGTGCGCAGCGAGGGATTCAAAGTACGTCACTCGAGCTTAAAACAGTGTTGCTCCCGAGTTGGTCACTCTACTTTTTATCACCCTCTATGAGAAAATAAATAAGTGCAACTTATAACCAAGAACGTTACGTTTATTTATTTACATACAATTAGGAACCATAAGACATAACATAGAAATAATTAGAGGCTAATGTTTATAATTGAACAATTATGGAAATGCATCGTAACAATTTTATCAGTACCATCCGTTACAGTTGTAGATTTATTCTTTAATTTGGCTCACGCGCGGTTTTCCAGCCAGTCACTTGTTCAATACAATGTTCCCGTGCGGTCCGAAATATAATTAAAATCGCTCATTGGCCATTCACCTCATACATTCGTCGTAATCAATTTTAACGATGTTATCCTATTTTGGACCGCATGGTTTGTGATTCATCTCTTTGCTGATTGAAACATTTACTAACAATAGCCACATTCCAAATTCAAATCACTTTTAGTCCCTAGGGATTAATGAGCTATTTTAGTCCCTGTTTACGAAGAATAAACCAGCTCTTTTTAAAGAAAAAATACATCTAATTTGGAATGATTAATCTAGAGTTTTAGCGTTAGGAAGATTATTATGATTTATCTTACCTTACAGCTAGTGAGATCCAATGGTTGGCCAGTCGTCGAGTCTAGTGAATCTGTGACAAAAACATTATTTTGATGACTTCTGTCCAAAACTTATGTCTTAAAAACACATTTTCATAAAAAATAAACCGACTTCTAAAGCAAAACACAAAAATTTCCAAAAATACTTTCGTTTCGGAAGTCGGTGTCTTTTGTACCTCTTGTTTTTATGGTTTTTCAACACACGTGTGAAAAAATTGAAATCCGCATGATTTTTGTGTACTTTAATTTAACCAAAAACCAAACCCATAAGATCGTAATTTTTTGTTTTATTAGCTTTTAAAATCATAAATCCACCACCGGACACCCGTGACAAAGGCGAGGATGCGAGCTCGTTGTACCTAAAGAGAACTACCGGCATTTGATGCAGTTTCCTTTTAATTCTGTTTGACACAAGTAATTTTTCCACCTTTGTAAAATCACCACTTTTTAGTCATGTCTCAAAAAGATTTAAAGACTGGTACATACCTCTATGCTGTAGACTATTTCTCGCACTGGTCCGCTGTTGTAGCTTGTCCATTAGTAGGTGGTAGATCGCTGATATGTGGTCAAAACGGTCCTCTTGGATAGCCTGCAGAAAATCATATTTTTTTGTATAGTAAAAATTTCAATAATTCATATCAAAATTGTGTGACAGAGAGACACGTGACTGACAAGCAATAGGCCTCCGTTTGGACGCTTCGAGTATAAATAAATAAAAAAGTAAAAATAAAAAAGGCTTTTATTGCATGTAAGTATCTTACAAAACAAAATTGAATCTAATTCCAGTACAGAAAACTAAAACAAAAGTGCCTTCTCTGCTGCACAGTAATGGACTAGTACCTATTCCATAGACAGCCAGTTTTAATTTTCCAGATAGAATAAATATTACATTGATCGCTCAAAGCAAATAATTTAAGATATAGTATGATGGCTATTGGCTATAGGTGTGGTGGTAAACTAAGCATTGTTGTTTTCTGTCGTTCACACCTGTTCAATATGCTGGTGCGTGAGGCCCGGCAGTGTGAGCATGTGCGCCACCACCGTGTCCCTCTGAGCAGCGTCACTCCTCTCCGCGCCGTTCACGTGGCATGCGCACGCGCCGTCCCATGCGTCTGTGGAGAAAGGAAGCTCGAACTTAAAATAGTGTTGCTCCCGAGGTGGATACTCTACTTTTTATCACCCTCTATGAGAAAATAAGTGCAACTTATGTAGAGGGATGTTACGTTTATTTATTTATATACAATTAGTAACCATAAGACATAACATTGAAATAGAAGCTTATGTTTATATTTAAACAATTATGGAAATGCATCGTAAAAATTTATTAGTACCATCCGTTACAGTTGTAGATTTATTTTTTATTTGGCTCGCGCGCGGTTTGCCAGCCAGTCACTTGTTCAATACAATGTTCCCGTGCGGTCTCAAATAGGATTATCGTAATCGATTTTAGCGACGTAATCCTATTATGGCCCGCATGGTTTTTGATTCATCTCTTTGCTGTTTGGAACATTTACTAACAATATCCACATTCCAAATTCAAATCACTTTTAGTCCCTAGGGATTAATGAGCTGTTTAAGTCCCTGTTTGCGAAGAATAAACTAGCTCTTTTTAAATAGATGTGATAATAGTACATTTCGTGTCGAGCATTAAAATAAAGCCTTTTTATGCGAGACACGAACGATTATTTTTCCACTACCTGAAGAGCTTACTTAATTAAATGAAAATAAGTTGCAACAACAATTTATTAGAAACGTTCAAACTAAAAACCACAGACTATATACACACAATCAACGCGCGCTTTTTCAAGAGGTAACAGGTTCAGTATCATTCTGCCAGTTACATAATGATCTATACAAAAGTCATTTCGTAACTGTTATTATGTAATTTTGTTTTTTTTTTACAATCTTGTGTCTAAATGTTCATATTTCGAAACTTAATTTCTTAGGCAATGTGTTACATAATGGATAAGGTAGAGAAAAAAAAAATGTTTTACTCACCATAATGCGGCGGGCCTGGCCCGGGCTGGTGCGCCCCTAGCCATCGATGTCGCGCCACACTTCGCAGTGACAACCTTTTCTCCGGTTCTACCACCAGCATGTGTCGGATTAAGTGCTCGCAGTCTGTGGGGGAAAGAAACAGTCATAGGATAGGATAGATGGACCCCTTTTTTCGCACTTAGACTCGCATTTGTCCGTTGTGCGTGCAGGCCTCGTCTCTGTGTGAGGGAATGGGCCGTAATCCACCACGCGGGCCCAGTGCGGGTTGGTGGATGTCACATGTCTTCGAATTTTTGGTTCTAAATCATGCCGGTTTCCTCACGATGTTTTCCTTCACCATTTTGAGAGCAATGGTAATGAAATAATTTACACAAAGTAAAGCGCCTGTCTGGCTTCGAACCCACGACCTACAACTTGTAAGCCGCGGCCATTACCACTGACCCACCACTGCTCTAAACAGTCATTAAAAACTTCAAAATCCAACCAGCATTTGGAAATTCACGACTGCTAATATTGCAAACGACATAGATATAATTATTTGGTTTTCAGGGGTACTGATACCGAAAATGAGCTCATTTTCCAATCCAAGATGGTATCCCAACATTTTTATATTTTTTTCGGGTATCTTCTACAATTTTTAAGGGTATTTAACACTTGCCTTGCGACATAAAGTAAGGTATCCTAAATTTCCCGCTGAGCACGACGCTTCTCAGTTCGTGTAGGGTGCTGCCGTCGAACGGTAGGGCTCCGCATACTAGCACATATAGGACTACGCCGAGTGACTGTGGAAGAGGGAAATAAAATTATCTTATTAGAATAGAATAGCATACAATTTGCAAGTTTCTTGACGATTCTTATCCATAGGAAACGACTAATTCGAATCGTGCACTAGTTTTTGACATTTTTAAGTTCTCATGTAGGGATTAATTTTGTACTCAAATATTTTTCATCATATCAGCCGAAAGACGTCCACTGCTGGAGGCCTATCCACCTCCAGGCGTCGTCACATTGACCGGTCCCTTGTGTCCCGCATCCAGCGGATCTCCGCAAACTTCACCAGGTCATTGGCCCACCTGGTGGGAGGCCTTCCAACGCAACGTCTTCCGGTTTGCGGTCGCCACCCCAGAACTTTTCTGCGAGCAATGTGCCCTGCCCACTGCCACTTAAGTTTGGCTCTTGTGGATCTCTACATTTCTGATTCGATCACGCAAGGAAACTCCGAGCATAGCCCTCTCCATTGCCCTTTGGGTGACTGTAAGCTTTCTGATGAGGCCCATTGTGAGCGACCACGTTTCAGAACCATAGGAGTGATTTGATTTGATATATGGAATTACTGATGATTGGATACACATCAAAAACATAACTTTTCTTTTATGAAGTCGGTTAAAAACTATGGTACAGTTAACTGCACGCAAGTGGAAGTATGTAAAACGCCCGTACGTATACGAAAAGGTTACATTCAACGTCGAACGGTTACCATTGGCCTACGATGGACTGTACGATAAAAACAAATGTTTCATTAAGAGTTTTTTTAAAGGCAGAACATATTTTTTTAACCGACGCAAAAAAGGAGGAGGTTCTCAATTCTACATGTATATTTCTTTTTATGTATGACCAAGCAAAACTTTAAAAGAAGTCCGATTTCAAAATTTTTTTTTATAAGAAAGAGTATACCTAAAAATTGGCCCCATTTAAATTTCAAAAATAATATCCCCTCTAAATGTAGAAAAAAAGGATTTATTGATAATTTACCAACTGAATTTTCAATTGTGAACCGATTTTGTTGAAACTAAATAAACTAAAAAGCGAAAAAAAAACCTTATTGAACAAAAAAATAAACCGGCTTAACAACGAAATAAAAAGCAAAAAATAAAAAAATCTTTTGTTAGTCTAGCATTTTTAGGCGATGCCAAACAAACTATCAACGAAGATCAACCTTTGATGGTCACGAATTTTGCTTCAAATAAACTCCAAAATCTTCCTGCCGGATAAGTTGAGTTAAGCTTGAATTAAATATACATATAAATACTTCTAGTACTACTTTAATTATATCGTTCAATTCTAGTGTAAATGTCTAAATTCCCCGCTTTTTCCCCATATAATCGCTCTCCCCAAAAATTACCCAATCGGACTGAAAATCCCCGCGGTTTGGGGAATTCCCCACAGATGGCAACGCTGCTCACAATGTGATGTATGTTAATTTCTAGTGTAAATGTCAAAATTCCCCGCGTTTCCCCGACATAATCGCTCTCCCTAAAAATTACCCAATTTGGACTGAAAATCCCTGCAGTTTGGGGAATTCCCCACAGACTGGCAACGCTGCTATCTACAATCATTCTACGCTTTAGGTTAAATAATTTGCATGTCTGTTTGTTTCGCGGCAACTCAAAATGCTAGACTAAAATATTTTTTGAATTTTTTGCATTTTAGTTTGTTATTTCATCGGTTATTTTTAACCGACTTCAAAAAAAAGGAGGAGGTTCTCAATTCGTCGGAATCTTTTTTTTTTATGTATGTTCCCCGATTACTCAAAGACGCCTGGACCGATTTCAAAAATTCTTCTTTTGTTTGAAAGGGTATACTTCCTAGTTGGTCCCATAATCATCAGGTCAGGATCTGATGATGGAATCCTAGAGAAATCGAGGGAACTCCTCAAATGTTATAGGCAAACATATAGCGATTTTGGTATTTTCATCAACAATGCAATCATTTGCACTCAGAAAGTAACATTTGGTGAAGTGGAACTGATGAAGAAGACCACAGATGGCCACTGGAACTCCTAAATGCTAAATATGTCACGGGCATAAGATATCTCGAATAGTTAACCGACTATAATGAAGCAAATACTTATAAATAAATGTAATTGATGAAAATGGCACCATCGAACTGATATGATGATGAAGCCGGAAGGTAGGCACTGGAACTCTTATATAAAACAATGTATCCTAGTCGTGTTTGGGCTTATTGGAATCGTCATGAGATGTACTTTGGCTATAAATGATAATCATGTTAATTGGAGGTACCTACCAAAACTAAAAAGAGAAAAATAAAAACTTTTTAACAAAAAATCAAACCGACTTCCAGAACAAAAAACTACAAAGCAAAAAATTAATTTCTTTTCGGAAGTCGGTGTCGAAAAACGGAAAACAATGGGTAGGTACAAAAGACACCGACTTCGGAAAAGAAATTTATTTTTTGCTTTGTAGTTTTTTGTTCTGGAAGTCGGTTTGATTTTTTGTTAAAAAGTTTTTGTCTGTTAAAAAAGTTTCTTATTAGGTAGAATCGCGTTTGACCATCTTATAATAAGCGATGAAGTGGTCGACGATGGATGTAACCTATCCACTCTTGACTTATGACCACCAGGTTGTAGCTATCTGGAAACACACTCCGGCAGAAAATTCCACTCCTGAGCTGTACACACAATGCAATTATTCCCAAAGCGTTTAGTGCTTATGGGTGGAATGTATACTCACCCAAATATCAGCCTTAGGTCCGTCGTACTGTCTACCCTCAAACAGCTCGGGTGCTGCATAAGGAGGGCTGCCGCACCAGGTCGCCAGCGGGGAGCCTGATGTGAACTCGTTGCTGAAGCCGAAGTCTGCCAGCTGTGGGAAAAATAGGGGGATTAGTAGAATAAAAATAAATATATAGCAAGGTAGAACAGATTTTGTATTGTTCGAGGTTTTGCTGTGAGATTCTGTGGATTGGAAAGATTGTAAAATATTTTTTTTTATCTCGTCATTTAGCTACACACGCCACTACTGAGCACAGTGCTGTTGTGGTTTGTAATTTTTTTAGGTGCAGCCAAGGGGAAAAGGCTGCTATCCTAGTTTCAGTTCCTATACTTGTATAAGGAACAAATCTTTTAGATCAAACGAGTATAAATGTAATTTTAAAGTAATTTTAAACCTTATGGTCGGGCATAAAACCGCCCGAAAAAATTTAAGAATTCTAGATAGATTTTTTTTTATAACACTGCTCTAAAGTCCCATATAGACTGCCGGACTTCTAGACTTACGGTACAATTGAGAAAATTCTATTAGAAAAACAGTTCTGTGAATCGAACTCAAGAACAGCATAGCAGTCACGCTTGCAACCACTAGACCACCTAGGCTAACGATAAATTGTTTTAAGACGATGACAGTCACCAACGACCTTGAGGGACCAAAACGCGTTGTTTCACACCCGCGCGACCCATAATTCAGTGGTTTTCGTACTTTCCTTATTATTCTATGACGTTAAAAAAGCCTCAGATCAAAATATAGTTACATTGTCTTTGAGAAGGTGAAAATTTCATTAAAATTGTCCCGGCGGTTTTGGTGCAATTTCCGTTTTTCTGTCCGTGTTAGACATAATTTTACAAATTAATTACACTATGTTATACGAATAAAATACAAAATTTTCTTAGATCAAGTTATAAAGAAAATTGTCTAATGTAACATATTTTTCACAATAAAGTATGATTAGCCGTTTAGACGTGATTCTCATTTTAAAATCAGCTTCTGAGGGGTATCTGCGTCTTAAATAAATACTAATATAATTCTTTGTATAAAAACAATGTTACATAAATTCAGACACAATATTTCAGACTTTTCCTTTGTAACCGAAGCGTTAAGGAATGTCCAAGTGAGAGTTCAGTATCAGATAGCTATTAAATACGTATTTATATTTTTATGAGTTTTCTGCAGAATCTATTGGCCGTGAAAATTTTGTTTATTTATGAAGCAACATTATTTGTTGGTAATTGATACTCAATAGCTCTTCGTATTTTTATCTATAGGCCGAAAACTGACAAACATACTCATAATTATACTAAAATAGCTTTTGCCTGCGGCTTCGCCCGCGTGATATTCGGCAATTAGCCCAATGGAACATATTACCAGGAAATATGTAGCCTGTGTGCTATTCCAGACTATAATCTATCTCTGTGCCAAATTTCATCCAGATCCGTTCCGTCGTGGTTGAGTAACAAACAAACATCCATCCATCCAAACTTTCGCATTTATAATATTACTAGCTTCTGCCAGCGGCTTCGCCCGCGTGAATGTCGAAAATTATCCCGAGGGAACATATTCCCGGGTTAAAAAGTATTATATGTGCTATTCCTGACTATAGTCTCAGTGCCAAATTTCATCCAGATCCGTCCAGCCGTTTGAGCGTGAATAAGAAACAAACATACATACACACCCACACTCACAAACTTTCGCCTTTATAATAATTTGTGTGATTCCTGACTATAATCTATCTCTATACCAAATTTCATCCAGATCCGTCCAGCCGTTTGAGCGTGAAGAAGTAACAAACATACAAACACACTCATAAACTTTCGCCTTTATTATATTTGTGTGATAGTAAGATGATAAGTCTTCAAATCATTTATGACAACATCTCATATTCTTTCTCAAAGCCATTACAAAATACGTAGCTGTGAAAGACATATGAAGTCGGCTTAAAAGGAAATGTGGCAGAGAGTTCCGACAGATTCAGCCTGGTGACAGACAGACAGACGGGTAGTGGAGTCTTAGTAATTGGGTCCCGTTTCTGCCCTTTAGGTACGGAACCCTAAAAACATAGGGGCATAGTATATATCTTTCTTTTTCAGTTTATGGAGTATCTTTTAAATTGGTCCAATATTGGAGGAGGAAATAGGCGAGAGCCAAAAATCGAATTACGACTTTTTACTTACGATATTCAGTCGGATGTCTGCGACCGCATTTCCTCTTAAGAGTTCGTTTTTTTTACCATTTTTATTCGGAATCATCTGTGACAAAAACCAGAATATGCACAATCATACTTTGGAAAACTTCGTCGAGTCTTCTCGTCACGTATCCCACAGAGCCTGAAGACCAAAGTCTTCCACCAGTGCGTCCTACCTGTTATACCTACGGCACCGAGACGTGGACACTCACAATACGGCTGGTTCATCGGTTCAAAGTTGCTCAGCGAGCTATGGAAAGGGCTATGCTCGGAGTCTCTCTAAGGGATCGAATCCGAAACGAGATGATCCGGCAGAGAACCAAATTTGTCGACATAGCTTACAGAATAAGTAAGCTGAAACCGTTGGGGTAAAGACCTCGAATTGGAAAACGTAAGACGCCCTCAAGCTAGATGGAGTGACGATCTTCGCGGGGTGGCTAGTAGCAGCTGGATAAGAGTTGCGCAAATCGAAGAAAATGGCGTGCAATTGGAGAGGCCTATGTCCAGCAGTGGACTGCTATAGGCTGATGATGATGATGCACAATCATACTTTGTGTCAATCGGGATTGCCGTCTTGTTTCGAACTAAATCATTCGTCCTCCGCATCTCAGTTCATACCCTTTATTCGACTAGCTCGTCTCAAATAAACCGTTACTCCAAAATTATTGCCTTGATGGTAAGTGATGATGTGGTCGACGATAGAGCACACCTGTTTAGAAGTAACCTATTCACTCTTGACTCTTTGGCCGCAGACTCCTGCAGGGTGTCCCACGTACCTTAATATTCATATTCTTGTCCAGCAACAAGTTCTCGGCTTTCAGGTCTCGATGCACGACGCCGTTGCCGTGGCAGTAGCCCACCGCGGCCACCATCTGGGCGAAGGCCCGCGCCGCCTCGGCCTCCGACATGCGGCCTCGTGATACTAGGTGGTCTGCAGAAAAAAATATAACTTTATCAAAATCGGTTCATCCGTTTAGGAGCTATGATGCCACAGACAGACACACAGATACACACGTCTAACTTATAACATCCCTCTTTTTTTTTTCGGGGGTTAAAATTTTTGTGATTTGCAGGGGCGTAGCTACCGCCGTCTCAGCGGTATCAAAGATAACGGGCCCCCGAGCTAAAGGAACCCCAACGAAGAGTGGAACCAAACTTCAGAAAATGTTATCCTCAGGTTCAAATTATTTTTGATAAAAGTTTAGTTTTTATTAATTAAATGAAATATTAAAAACTTATCTGTATTTCCAGGATTTCCCCATTTTTCTCACTCGTGCTTTATCCTCGTCCCTCAAAACCGTTAAAGATACCCAAGTAAAGAATCAGCCTCCCATTTTATTTATTTCGTAAGAAACATTATCGTTTTTGCTCTATCTACTTGCCGGTAGAAAGGGCCCCCAAAAATTTTTAAACAGGGCCTTTATAGGTTTATATAGCTACGCCACTGGTGATTTGGTGATTAATATTTTTAAAGTGATCTTAGACGGACGTAACGAAATAATTGGACGAGAATAGAGAGTGAAATTTCAAGGACGCGTCACGTTTACGCTTATTTTGCTACATGAGAGAAGAATGAACTTCCTCCTCTCACAGTAAACTCAATAAATATCTTAATTTGAGGAGCATCCGTGGGTCGCAAGTTATTCCAGTGCCCTGTAGCCATTTCATCCATCCTGAGTTAATCCGGTGCGTTTATCTCGCCATCCTCATGGGCAAGCGACCCTGGATACCGGAAGCGAGTTCCAGCGAGAGTTCCTATGGGGACGGAACTGGAGACCGCCAAAATCGCAAAACAAGTATTCAGTTTTGCTTATGCTCAATTTCAGGCCAACACTCTCCAGTCTGTCCTACCGTGTGGTGGCACAGAATGGACAGTGTTGGCTGTGTTGTGGAGATTGTTGGTGCTGCAATCAGATCTAATAAAAAATCAATCTGCCTAGTCTTTTCCCAACTATGTTGGGGTCGGCTTCCAGTCTAACCGGATTCAGCTGAGTACCAGTGTTTTACATGGAACGACTGCCTATCTGGCCTCCACAACCCAGTAACTGGGTAACACGGTACCCCTTGGCAAGACTGGTGTCAGATCTCAAGCTTCTGACTACTCGTAACGACTGTCAAAGATCTTCAAATGACAGCCGGGACCAACGGCTTAACGTGCTTTCCGAGGCACGGAGGAAACTCGGTATGTTGAAATGGTCACCCATACACGGACCGACCTCGGCAAGTGTTGCTTAACCTTGATGATCGACCAGTGCGGCTGTTATTATTTAGCCACGAGCTCCCGAGCTCTAATAAATAAAAAAATATAACTTACCGAAAATTTCTCCGTTCGGAGCATATTCTGTTACTAAATATATTGTGTGGCTGCTTTCCATAACCTGAAAGACACAAAAAAATACATAAATTTTACATACATCACATTGTGATTGTGAGCAGCATTGCCAATATGTGGGGAATTCCCCAAACTGCGGGGATTTACAGTCCGATTGGGTAATTTGTGGGGGAGACCGATTATATCGGGAAAACGCGGGGAAATTTAGACACACTAGAAATGAACTTAGAAGTAATAAAAGTAGTACTAGAAGTATTTGTGTGTATTAATTCAAGCTTAACTCAACTTATCCGGCAGGATGGTTTTAGAGTTTATTTTATGCCAAAATTCATGACCACCAAATGCTAAAAATCGTTCTACCTTTCTTAAACGCATCTGTCGATAAAAAAAATTGCGTCCTAATGAATTCGAAAACAGATCATATCACTGACACTGTAGTAGCGCTTATGGTCACTAGAGAAGGTATTAAGAAGAAAGGAAGAGAGCTTAAAATTTGATCCTTCAAATGATAAGTCAACAAGAAAAAATGGCGACATGAGTTTCAAAAAGTAGATTAACTTATGTAATGTCTTTTTAGTATTTATACATATAACATTTTTTTTTTATAATAAACATGTTTGATTTAATATGAACATAACTTTTATATATTTGATAAAAAAGAGTGGGGCAGATGTGGGAAATATTGATTTTATTTGCCCCAAAATTGAGGCATTTCTGTCAGTTTTTTGGGCAATCCAGACCATAGACATCGGCAACACTGATTGTGAGGTTTTTTATCTGCCCCAACTATGCTGTGGCCGGCTTCCAGGCAAAACAAATGCAGCTAAATACCAGTAAGTATGTTACATGGAGTGACTGCATATCATCACCACACTAACTGGATAACCTGAAAAAATCCAGGTGGAAAATACCTAGTAACACTTTCCCGACCCGGAAATCAAACGCAGGACTTCACGCCCAGCAGTCGCGCATGTGACTAGGAGACCAACGGAGCTGTTAAATGATGAAGACGACTAACAGAGAAGTATGGAAGATGAAGACAATGTTTCGTTTGTGCCGACCACTTATAAACTGGAATAAGGAGACAAGAGAACCGGAATACGTTGCCTCAACTGCAGATCGCCGCTTGACTGCTTGGAGCTTCGTATTCTTCTTGGAGAATACTTTCACAAAGTTTCAAGTCGCGAAGCCACATAGTTTACGAGAAAACAATCCTAGTTTCAATAATTTAGGTCAAATCTGTTCCAAAACTGAATCGGGGCACCCCGACTTCACGTAGTCTTATGATTATGCTACCCCTAGAGTGTATATAAAAACCGAAGGCGCGAAGGGAGAGCAACCCCCGCCCGCTATAACAAAGAATAGGCACCCTTGCGTGCCGTAGCGGCTGAGGCTGGGCGCCGCGCCGGAGGAGACTATCAAGCCGAAGCTGCGGAGGTGACCTTAGGTGCCTACTGCCTATCTTTTGTTAAGTAAGGCCGAAGGGGTTGCACTTCCCGCAGCGCTGCGTTATCTTTTCATGGGAGTTATGCCAGGGGCCTCCTGCCAATCGATACCTAGAGATTTTTGACGGCTTGGTTACTTTTTTTTTGACATCTATGGTTTTGCGCGTTTTTTCGATTTCAAATGTACATTAAAAAGGGTCTATTCTAAAAAAGAACCCTACAATATAAGTACTTCTGGATGGGTACTGCAGTGGTTCCAGGCCTCCCACTAGGTGGACCGATGACAGGTTGCAGGGATCCGCTAGATACGAGACGCACGGGACCGATCAATGTGGCGACGCTTTGGGGAGGCCTATGTCCAGCAGTGGACGTCTTTTGGCTGAAATGATGGAGGAGAAGAGAATGATAATGAATATTCTTACCTGATATAGTCTGACTATGTGTGGGTGTCTCAATTTCTTCATGATAGCTATTTCTCTAAAAGTTTTCTTTAAATTATCTTCATCTAGTCTTGATTTGTCTATAATTTTTATTGCTACCTGAAAAACATGAATACACACATTAATTTTAGTGCAGTATATGTAACTCGCATCAAGGGTAGCCGATAGATGGCCATTGAGAAGTCAGGATGTATTCCCTTAGGTTAAGATATCGTGTGTAGGCAGGTCGTTGGTTACAACCGTGAAAATGAAATCACACAAGTTATTCGATACACTGGGTTTTAATCAAATAGTCACAACTCACAGTTACAATCCTGCTTACTAATATTACGGATCGACCGTGATTCTACGACGTCTTAGCTCTAAGGCGGTCAGTACTCAACTGCCACATTCTGCTGTCCCAACCACGCAAGTGGTTAGAAAAAGCGCGCCAATGCGTAGTTGTTTTTGATTTGCCGCCAGGGGCGTGCTTGTGATGTTTTGACGTCCGTACTATTGACTAAACCCGACATGTATAACCATTCGGCAGTAACATCGGCATTGACAGTAACATCCAACAACCCGCACTGGGTCCGCTTGATGGATTACGGCCTACTCCCTTTCAAATAGAGAAGGCAGATGTCCCAGTAGTGAGAACATTAAGACCCTACACCGCTTTAGTGCCGTAAACGGTAATTTTCTAAAGCATACTCCTTAGTAACGGCTAGGTTAAAAGGTTTGAAAAAAAAGAATAGAAATATTATTAAAAAAAAGAAAAAATCAGACCCAATGGTCCATAGTTTTGTTAGTATTACAAACTACTTAAAAACAATGTTAGTAACACATCATCTGCTTAGCCTTTTCCCAATTATGTTGGTGGCGGCTTCCAGTCTAACCGGATTCAGCTTAGTACCAGTGTTTTACATGAAGCGACTGCCTATCTGACTTCCAAAACCCAGTAACTGGGTAACACGGTACCCCTTAGCTAGACTGGTGTCAGATCTCAAGCTTCTGACTACTCGTAACGACTGTCAAAGATCTTCAAATGACAGCCGGGTCCAACGGATTAATGTGCTTTCCGAGGCACGGAGGAAACTCGGTGTGTTGAAATGGTCACCCATCCACGGACCGACCTCGTCAAGCATTGCTTAAACTTGAAGATCGACCCGTGCGGCTGTTATTATTTAGCCACGAGCTCCTCAACTAAAAACTATGTTAGTAACACACTTAGACTTATTGATTCCTGTACATTATTTGAGGTTGATGTTGCGATTTGCGGAATTGCGATGTGCGATCTCAGTCAGTGAAAGTGATGTAGTTTTGTGCCGATAGATTATTATTACATTCCTAATTTATTCTACGATCTTACTAATATTATATACTAGCAGACGCCTCGCGGTTTCACCCGCGTAGTTCCCGTTCCCGTGGGAATACAGGGATAAATACTTTTTAACAAATAATCACTTCTTTTGTACCCATTTTTTTTTCAGTTTTTCGACACCGACTTCGGAAAAGAAAGTTATTTTTTGTTTTGTAGTTTTTTGTTCTAGAAGTCGGTTTGATTTTTTGTTGAAATGTTTTTTATTTTTCTCTTTTTAGTTTTGATAGGTATCTCCAATTAACATGATAATCATTTATGGCCAAAGTACATCTCATGACGATTCCAATAAGCCCAAGCATGACTAGGATACTTGTTTTATTTCTGAGTTCCAGTACCTACCTTCCGGCTTCATCATCAGAACAGTTCAATGGTACCATTCATTCATAAGTATTTGCTTCATCATAGTCGGTTAACTATTCGAGATATTTTATACCCGTGACATACTTAGCATTTAGGAGTTCAAGTGGCCATCTGTGGTCTTCTTCATCAGTTCCACTTCACCAAATTATACTTTCTGAGTGCAAGTGATTGCATTGTTGATAAAAATACCAAAATCACTATATGTATGCCTATAATATTTTAGGAGTTCCCTCGATTGCTCTAGGATCCCATCATCAGATCCTGACCTGATGACTATGGGATCAACTAGAACGTATACCCTTTAAAACAAAAGAAGATTTTTTGAAATCGGTCCAGGCGTCTTTGAGTAATCGGAGAACATACATTAAAAAAGATTCCGACGAATTGAGAACATCGTCCTTTTTTTGAAGTCGGTTAAAAAGTAACCTATGTCACCCGGGGATAGTGTAGCTTCCCAACGGTGAAACAATTTTTGAAATCGGTCCAGTAGTTTTCAAGTTTATTCGATACATAGAAAAATAAAAAAACTATCGTGATGTTCGGATGGACGTGTGTGTGGTTGTTTGTTTGTTACTCAATCACGCCAGAACGTCTGAACGGATCTGGATGACATTTGGCACAGAGATAGACTATTATCTGTGATAGCACAAAGGCTGCTTTTCATCGTGGTATAAAGTTCCTTAGCGATGACAAAACATTTTTCATGCGGGCGAAGCCGCTGGCTGAAGCTAGGTCTTTCATAATTATTACGAAGATTATTTAATCGGACCCCCGCGTCTTGTGATCGGTCTCGTGAACAAAATATATCCGTCATCTATTTTGATTGCGAACTTATACAAATGTGTTGTTATACATTATATAATTGTTATCAGGCAGATAAGTACTATCCGATTTCTTTATCAGTGTTGTGCTATCACATAAGGCGTACCTAGAGATCGCAAGTCATTTGTCATGTTGTTGTTGTTGTATAGGCCAAAGTCCTTGTTACCAGCTTTAGAAAAAAAGGAGGTAATCAATTCGATACGTTTGTATGTAATATTGTTGGTATTGCACAATATTCACATTATGTTACTCTGTATGGGCTTCTAAACACGTGTGCCAAATTTCATAAGCGTATGTATGTTTGTCCACGCATTTCTCCGAAACTACTTATCGAATCGTGATCATTAATTTATTGGATGGAGCATCTCTTAACTTAGGGAACAGTGCAAGTTTCATCAAAATCGGTTCAGCCATTTTCAAGATATGGGAAATACCAACGAACCCCTTAGCGACAAACAGCACGGAAGTTATTTTTGCACTATTTGGTGTTTTGCTTTTGAAGTCGGTTTATTTTAAGTGAAAATGTTTATATTTCTCTCTTTATAGGGTTCCGTACCCAAAAGGTAAAAACAGGACCCTATTACTAAGACTCCACTATCCGTCTGTCTGTCTGTCTGTCTGTCACCAGGCTGAACCGTGATAGCTAGTCAGTTGAAATTTCCACAGATGTTGTATTTCTATTGCCGCTATAACAACGAATACTAAAAACAGAGTAAAATAAATATTTAAGTGGGGCTCCTATACAAAAAAACTTTTTTTTTTTGCTCTTTTTGCGATAATGGTACTGAACCCTTCGTGCGCGACTCCGACTCGCACTTGGCCGGTATTTTTTCGTATTCTTCTTAGCAAACCCTTTTATTTGATACCCATATCATAGCAGAGCACAAAAAAATTCTATACCCATCTTGGGCCGTCACCCATATTGGATTTAGAATGACGTCACTTAGCGTACCATGCATTGTCATCCAAACTAAACGTGTATATAAAATTTTATCTAAATCGGTTGAGGATAACTGCTTTAAAATTCAGTTGCAAGATTTGACCCGAACACTGTCGTGCCAGCGAATAAGAATAATTTACTGAACTGAAACCCGTGAAGGCTTTCTTTTGTTTCCAAATACGAAGGAAAACGAAATAAAAAAACTTTTTTGCAAAAAAATACTACCGACTTCCAAATACAAAACTACAAAGTGAAAAATAACTTTATTTTTTTAAGTCGGTGTCCATAATGCAAAAAAAATGGTACCTTCGAAAGACACCGACTTTCACTTTTTAGTTGTACTTACCTAATAGGCATGTTAGTAAGGTAACTTTAACGCCAGAATAGATTTCATGAAACTTGAACATAACCGGTGAAATGAGAGATCTGCTTACCCCTTAAGAGCGAACTGGCGTGATGTTATGAAATATTATAAACAATAAACAGACATGCGATTGCAGCAATCCCCAGAGATCTGCCGTTATTTATTGAAGAGTTCTGTTGTATATCTCCGAAGTTCTTCATCAGATCTTCACCAAATTAAAATGGGACCTATTTCGGAACATACTTTTTCAAACAAAAAAAGAATTTTCAAAATCGGTCCACAATTGACGGAGTAATCGGTGAAAATAAAGAAAAAAAAAAAAAAAAACAAACATGAAGTCGAACATAGAACCTCCTCCTTTTTGGGAAGTCAGTTCGAAATCGCACGTGTCTTTTATGACCTGCATATTTACACAGAAAAACTTAATCCACACTAATATTATAAATTCGAAAGTAACTCTGTCTGTCTGTTACCTTTTCACGCCTAAACCAGTGAACGGAATGCAATGAAATTTGCCAAGGAGATAGATGGCAGCCATAGGTAGGGTTGTTGGTTTCAGTTGGCTGGTCTGATTTTGGTTTCAAAAGGAAAGTAAAAGGTTATATACAATATACGTTATCTAGGTACCTACCTACCCTTTTTTTTGTAAAAGTTATCCTATATCATTCTCCAGGATGCCATATATCTTCTTGTCAAATTTCATTTAATTCCGTTCAGTGGTTTAGGCGTGAAAAGGTAACAGACAGACCAGACAGAGTTACTTTCAAAATTATAATATTAGTATGGATTTCAGGCAAATAAATGAATCTATCTATCTCCTACATTGCTGGTGGGGGTTCGGTTCCCGGTACGGGCAGTGTCTTTGGGATGAGTCCGTGGCTTAGGCCCCCAGTGTACGAGGCACCTATGGCCGACGCCCCCGATTCAATAAATTTAATATTTATATTTTTTTGTGCTTTTCCACTTAGTACAGTAAATGAGAAAAGTGTTTTACCATAATAAAGTATTTTTCCTTGCTAAACAAAAGTTAGGTATTTATCTAATAGCAGAGAGAATACATCACCACTTAACCTTATTATTACACACCTTTTTCCCCATTAAAAGCATATTTATTATGTACAAAAGTTTTTACACTTGATTATTTTTATGTTTAGAAAATTTTAAAACATTTCACATCTAAAAAAATTGTTACTGTATGAGTACGTTTGCTTTTTAAGTCTGATTATTTCGTTTCATTATTGCTATTGAAACTGACTGTTATAATTAGTTAAAATTATTCTCATTTGTTTAAGGTTTCATAGTTGATTATGTTTAATTATTATTGTTACAAAGATAAAAAGAACATTTCACTATGAAAAAAGTTAAGTTGCTTTGCTAATCACGATCTTATTTTATTACATTTGAGACTGATTATTATAATTAAGTTAAATGATTATCTTGATTAAAGGTGATGAAATCTGTAATTTATATATATTTTTTTACTAGATTTCTTATTGAGCTAAATAAATAAAGAATGAAAAATAATTAAGACTTTCATTTTTCAAAAGATACTACCAATTTAATGTATTTCATACATTTAAAATAATAAATCATTTATTATTTTTGTACAAAATTTTGTGCCTGACAGTACATTTGATCAAAAATTGCTTTGAATTAAATTAATCGTGTCCGGGGCGTCGGCCACAGGTGCCTCGAACACTGGCGGCCTAAGCCTCAGTTGTATCGTACTACACAAATTTTTGCGTTGCCAAGTACAAAGTCAACTAAAGATTTTCAGTAGTTTCAGCTGAACGCGGCCTTGACCCGGGAGGTCGTGTCGCGAATTCGCGACTCATACATATATTAAAATATATTTATCGACACGTGTCGGTTGAGATGAGGAGATGAGGTTTCAAGAAGGCAGGTAGAATACCGGTATTCTGATGCGTTCGGTTGGCCTGGAACATAGTTGGGAATGGTCGAGGCAGATCAAGATGACTAACCCCCAGTTTCCCAGCTAAAAATTATCGGAGAATTAATGTGACAAATTGTCAAGCACGCGTTATCTGCTGTGATTGGTTGAATGAATTTTCAACAGCCAATCACAGCAGAAAACGCATGCTTGACAATTTGTCACATTAATTCTCCGATAATTTTGAGCTGGGAAACTGGGGGAACAATTACCATTGGGAATCCTAATATTATAAAGCTGAAGAGTTTGTTTGTTTGAACGCGCTAATCTCAGGAACTACCGGTTGGAATTAAAAATATTTTTTGTGTTGGACAGCCCATTTATCGAGGAAGGTTATAGGTTATATAACATCACGCTACGACCAATAGGAGCGGAGCATAAATGAAAAATGTAGAAAAACGGGATAAATTATTCCTTTTTGAGAGCTTCCGTTGCGTGCGCTGCGTAAACAGTTTAAGTTACGCAACAATGACGTATGTAGGGTAAGTAAGGTAGATGGGTACATAGATAGCCAGTTGACGGCAGCGAAGCCGCGTGGTACAGCTAGTCATAGATAGTATAAAAATTGGTGAACCAAAAACAAAGCCAATTTTGGAAAACCAACCTCTAAAGCAAAACACTAAAAAGTACAAAGTACAAAAATGACTTTCGTTTCGGAAGTCGATGTCTTTGGTACCTCCTTTTTTTATCGTTTTTCAACACCGACTTGCGAAACGAAAGTCATTTTTGCACTTTTTAGTGTTTTGCTTCAGAAGTTGGTTTATTTTTTGTGGAAAAGTTTTTGTCTCTCTTTTTAGTTTTAGTACACCATCACTAAGAAGTGAGCAAAGGTAAGTAAGGTACCTAAAGGATTGAAAAGCACCCATACGCGAAAGAGTTCGGTTGTATGTTCCATATCTTGAAAACTGCGGAACCGATTTTGATGAAACTTGCAGTGTTAAATAAACAAATAATGGTCACGATCTGATAGGTAGTTTCGGAGAAATACGTGGACAAACATACATACATAGAAACAAACATACGTACATTTATGCAATTTGGCATACGTGTTTAGAAGCCCATACAAAGTAACATATGTGAATATTCTGCAATTCCAACAATATTACATATCGTACGTGTATACGTGTCGAATTGATTACCTTCTTTTTTTGAAGTCGGTAAAAATAATAAGAAACAAAAATTATGTTCATATTTTCTAAGAATTCATTTTGTGTTCAATGTTTAACTTTTCAACGATATCGCATACAAAGAATGTCCCCCGAACGCCAACCCCGCCCAAGTTTTTAAACTAGGGGAGAAAGAGAAAACATCTGCCTGGAAACACGTTTTTCCTGTACCTACATTCTTCTTCAAAGACAAAACATTACGACTGTATTCGCCGAAGAGTTAGGCAGAGGACAAAGACAAGACTTTCGGTGACAGCTACAATGTCCCAGGGTATAATAGGCTACATTTCAACCTGGAAAATGCCCGGTCTTTGTGAGAAAGGACACTGGAGCGGAACCGTGGAAAAAGCTAGTCTTAAGTGAGAATCTGAAAGATTTGTTTAAAAAAAATATTTCTTAAAAAAAAAAACAATGTCAGACCTATATCTCTGGCCATGATAAAGGTATAATATTTACTAACAAAGCACTGACAGCAGGGGTGAAAATTTCCGCCCCCGGTGTGTTCCCACATTGTCGAGGCGGGGGCCTCAGTAGCCGTGGTTTGGTCACCCACGGTGAAGCGAAGAGGAACCCGAGGAGGGGCCGCTCGTCAGGGCTTCTGCCGATTAAGCCGACGCAAAGCGGCCATCAAGTAGACTGCGGTGCCGCTTGGTAATAGAGGCGACATCGCAACTGAGGCGGGCCGCCATGTCGCATGGAGCGTCGCAGGTCCCATACGATATCGCGGCGGGAGAGAAGTGCCGGTATTGCGGTGCGCCGCTCTACCTAAGTTCCGCGGCCTGGACGGGGTCGCTACCGTCTGACGGCGGACGGGGATATGGAACTCCCCTGCGGCCGAAAAGTGGTAGGTGGCGGCGCCATTGACCTGACCCGTCACAGGAAGACCAAGGGTGCCATAAACGGGGTCATCTGGCGCATATGTACTGTTTTGGTCCCTGGGGTGCGCCGGTGATGTTGGATACGGTACCTCCTAGAGGAGGGACCGGTGACGGACAGCCGCGGCAGGTTCGCGGTGAGTAGGTAAACATTGCATACTACTCTGTTAATAAACATTGTATCAAAACCAAAATGGCGGCAAAAAATGCTCGTGAATGTCAAAAATTTAAAGGTAATAATAATCATTAATTAATAATTGATTCTACTGTCCATTCGGAAAAGTAGCTTGTTATGGAGAAAAACGGACAAGAAACTCCACTCTCCACGTGTTTTTCAAGTACATATTTGGTTACATCATTCTTGTTGGAAAAATACATATATGTACGTAGACATATATGTAAGAACGATGTAAAAGGACGTGCACGTAAAAGCGTCTACAGTAAAACAAACAATAAATAGGTAACTGAAAACCGAGGCAGCTAAGTTATGACCAATCCCAACCGATGGCGCCCGTTCACGAACATGACGCATGGATCGGCACCACTCAGCTCAACCATCATGAAGGGAACCGAATGATCCAACACATGTGCCACCATGTATCTTCAAAATAGCTGGTAGGAATTTTTAATTCGAAGAAAAATATGCATGGAACTAGTGTGGGATATGCCACGATATCACATGCCACCATGACACAAGGAATTTAAATCCTTTTCCAATTCAATATGATAATATTTAGATTGTACAAAATCGCGTGTAGTTAGCTGTACTGTAACCTTAGCACGGATCGTACCGAGGCCTTGGGGCTCAAGGATTGTACTTCCAACCTTGTTCGGGGGCAGTAGCACAGGGTCTGTCGGGGTTTCCGGCTTTGTTTAAAGATAATGAATGACATGGACTGGAGGAAGAAAGGTCGGTATGGTATTTAACCTTCTTCCAATTACTATTTTTTTTGGGCATTGTAAAAATGTAAGCTCCAAAATATTCAAGACTAGCAGACGTCTTGTATATTTGTCTGTCTTTCGTAGGTGCCAATTTTTTGCGTTATGGACACCGACTTCAAAAAATAAATTTATTTTTCTCTTTGTAGTTTTGTATTTGGAAGTCGGTATTATTTTTTTGCAAAAAAGTTTTTTTATTTTTCACTTTTTAGTTGTACCTAACTAATAGGCAAGTTAGTAAAGTAACTATAACGCTAGTATAGATTTCATGAAACCTGATCAAAACCGGTGAAATGAGAGATCTGCGTATCCCTTAAGGGCGTACTGGCGTGATGTAATGTTATGAAATGGTATAAACAATAGACAGACATGCGATTGCAGCAATCCCGAGAAATTTGCCATTATTTATTGAAGAGTTCTGTTGTATATCTCCGAAGTTCTTAATCAGATCTTCACCAAACTAAAATGGGACCAATTCCGGAACATACTTTTTCAAACAAAAAAATAATTTTCAAAATCGGTCAACAATTGACGGAGATATCTGTGTACAATAATTAAATTGCACTAGATGGCGTGATAAGCTTCGATTAGTTATTGAGTCTTGTGAAATATTAAGATTTTCTAGATACGATCATAAACATGCATGTTCTTGTTTAATCAACTCTCCTAAGCACAAAATTACGGAATATTGGGCTCTTAATTCACATTCGAAAGATTATTTGAACGGATCATTTAAAATTTATTCCAATAGATGGCGCGGTTTTAAATTTCTGAGACATCCACTCGATTTATTAAATTTGTTTTGTAACACATTTTGGTACGTTTTTACAGTTTCACTGTAAAAACGTGCAAAAAAAAATATAAAACAAATCGAACCGTATTTTAAAAAAATAGTCACAAACCGAGAAAACCCTTTTACTTGCAAGTCACTGCTAGCTAACACCATCTATAGCCGTGGAACAGAACCGAACGTCATCCTAATCAGACGAAAAAAAACCAGCCAAGTGCGAGTCGGACTCGCGCACGAAGGGTTCCGTACCATTATCGCAAAAAACGACAAAAAAATCACGTTTGTTGTATGGGAGCCCTACTTAAATATTTATTTTATTCAGTTTTTAGGGTTCCGTATCCAAAGGGTAAAAACGGGACCCTATTACTAAGACTCCGCGGTCCGTCTGTCTGTCTGTCTGTCACCAGGCTGTATCTCAAGAACCGTGATAGCTAAAAAGTTGAAATTTTCACAGATGATGTATTTCTGTTGCCGCTATAACAACAAATACTAAAAACAGAATAAAATAAATATTTAAGGAGGGCTCCCATACAAAAAACGTGATTTTTATACCATTTTTTGCTATAATTGTACGGAACCCTTCGTACAGGAGTCTGACTCGCACTTGGCCGGTTTTTAAGTATTTGTTGTTATAGCGGCAACAGAAAAACATAATCTGTGAAAATTTCAACTGTCTAGCTATCACGGTTCATGAGATACAGCCTGGTGACAGACAGACAGACAGACAGACGGACCGCGGAGTCTCAGTAATAGGGTCCCGTTGTTACCCTTTGGGTACGGAACCCTAAAAATCTAGTTACGTCAGCACGGTTTCTCTGTATGGGATGAGGCATCTGTATGCTAGTATTATATTATCTGTGCGGCAACGTAGATGTACGAAAGACAGCCAGAACCAATCGCTTAAATAACCTAGGTACTTCTACAGACGAGCAATTTCACTCTAAACGATGGAAATTTACGACACAAGAAATTAAAAAAGCGAAGTCAACGACTCGCCTTGTGTTCAACCTTGAGGGCACAAAAAACTGCCTAAGGCTAACACTTTTTGTACAAGCCTAACTGCCTTATGTTTACCGTTTGCATAGATTCAATCTGCTTAGAATAATGTACAAGAACTTATAAAAAGTGAAGAGAGAAAAAATTCAATGGGCATCAAAAAATTCGTCCACATCGCTTTTGATGAGAAAAGTGGCCAGAACGCTGGCAGCATTGTCACGTTGAATGGCAAAGCAGAAAACTTTTTCTCAAAATATTATATGATTTCCAAAGCAAAAGACTAATAAAAAATACATATTCAATACACATATTCGCGAGCTGGCTGACCAAAACCAGATGTATCCTCCGACTGCACAGCATGATTTAATTCTTGTTTACATCTTTTGAGTTCGCTTTTTAAGCAGTCGGGTTTTTCGATTTTTTAATTAACTTTTTTATTCAAACTTTTTTTTTTTTTTTTTAGAATTAGGTACATTTTAAAACATGTGTTATATATATTTTTGAAATCAACTCTTAAAACCCTTTATTTTGATACCCCACACGATTTTTGGGTAGGTTTAGGTTTGGAATAAAAACAAAATTTGGGCCCCAACAATATGGCGTTCAAAATCCGCCATTTTTCTATTTTCCAATTTTAATGTAGCCAGTGACACTCGCAAGATTAAGACGAATCGATTGACGTAAGTATCATCAAAATCGGTCAACGCGTTTAGTCTCTGGAATGCCACATAGGAACAAACAAACATCCATACATAGACTGATAAACTCATTACCCACCTTCGGCAGTCGGTGTCTTTGGTACTAACCTACTGTTTTTTTTCGCTTTGTCGTGTTTTGCTTTAGAAGTCGGTTTTAACATACAATGATGAATGACGTGTGTAAATCTACAAATGACAGGCGACCAGGACCATCAGTTTAAACTGCTTTCCGAGGCACTGAGGAAGGTCTGTATGTAATGAAGTAATGGATTAAGATTTGTTAGAAAGCCCATGATTGTATAACCAAACAAAAACATCAAATTCTTGTTTATAGCCCTTACTTTACCCTACATAACACTTGTATCCACAGACGCAAAATCTAACTAGATAACGCAAGTCCCTCCATCTGTATGAAAACCAAGCGTGCCACTTTTTCACACCCAATTTAAAAACAAATTTACTTACCAATGACAGAAAACATTTCCAATGCCTCGCCCAACATTTTACCCGACTGCCGAAGGAGGGTAATGTGTTTATCAGTCTATGTATGTATGTTTGTTCCTATGTGGCGTTCCAGAGACCAAACGCGTTGGCCGATTTTGATGATTCGTACGTCAATCGATTCGTCTTAACCTTGCGAGTGTCACATAGAAAAATGGCTTTTGGGCGCCATATTGTGGGGACCTAATTTTCTTCCTGTACCATCATGTGGGGCATCCAAATAAAAGGTTCTTATATGTTTAAATGTGCCTTATTCGAATAAAATGTTAATTAAAAAGTGTTAAATTAAAAAAAAAACAAATTAAAAAAAACCAGCTTCCTTAAAAAGCGAACTAAAAAGACGTAAACGAAAAAAAAAATTGCTGTGCTGTCGTAGGATACATGCTCGCGAGCTGGCTGACCAAAACCAGATGTATGTCTTTTTAGTTCGCTTTTTAAGCAGTCGGGTCTTTTGTTTTTTTTTTATTAACTTTTTTTTCTATACAGTCTGTCTTTACCGCTCAATATGGCATAAAAAGGCATTTTTATAGATTTCGGTGGATTTCCGGTGCCGATAATGCTAAATGAAAAGCTCAAAGTACGATCATTGAAGGTAATTTTACTCCGTTTTGACACGCGAAGTACATACAATCGCGTCATCTAGTAAGATTTATATCTGTGGTTGTAACCAATCAAATTATTTCATAAAAGTTTCCTCTCTCGTGATCTTACGCAATGGTTACACAACCATGGGATTTTAAAGTAAGGGCTTTATGTTAACGAGAATTTGATGTTATTTTTTGAGGTTTAGAAAGCGGAGCTTCTGGTGTTAAGTCTTTAGCGATATCTGCTACTAGCGCACGCCTCGCGGTTTCACACCCGCGTAGTTCCCGTTCCCGCGGGAATACAAGATTAAAAGTAGCCTATGTCACCCGGGGATAGTATAGCCACAGATAATATAATACTAGCATACAGATGCCTCATCCCATACAAAGAAACCGTGCCGACGTAACTAGCGTTTTTCATCTGATTAATCTTGTTATTTTTTGTACATCGAACGCGTTCGGTTCTGTTTCACGGTGATAGATAGATGGTGTTAGCAGTGACTTGCAAGTTAAAGGGTTTACTAAGTTCGTGAATATTTTTTTCTTTAAATACAGTGAAGGTTCGTTTTATAGTATTTATTGCCACGTTTTTACAGTTTTTTTTGCACCAAAATGTGTTACAATGCAAATTTTAACAATCGAGTGGAATGCCTCACAAATTTAAAAATGCGCCATCTATTGGCATCAATTCTAAATGATCCGTTAAAATAATCTTTGAAATGTGAATTAAGAGCCCAATATTCCATAATTTTGTACTTAGGAGAGTTGATTAAACAAGAACATACAATTTTTATGTTCAATTCCAGAAAATGTGAATTTTACACACATTCAATAACAGATACGTGCATATCGCGCCATCTAGTGAGATTTATTTGAACCAAATTTTCTTTGTTAGCAATGAGACCCCGTGGTATAGCTTACCAACGGTGAAAGAATTTTTGAAATCGGTCCAGTAGTTTTTATGTTTATTCGTTACGTACAAAAATACAAATCTTTCCTCTTTATAATATTAGTATAGAAGTATAGATAATAATCGTACATGTATGAACGTAAAAAAATCCGGCCAAATGCGAGTCGGACTCGCGCACGAAGGGTTCCGTACCATTATCGCAAAAAACGGCAAAAAAAACACGTTTGTTGTATGGTAGCCCTACTTAAATATCTATTTTATCCTTTTTTAGTATTTGTTGTTATAGCGGCAACATATAAATACATAATCTGTGGAATTTTCAACTGCCTAGCTATCACGGTTCATGAGATGAGACGGACAGTGGGACCTTAGTAAAAACTACTGGTCCAGTAGTTTTTAAGTTTATTCGTTACATACAAAAAAACAAATCTTTCCTCTTTATAATATAAAAGAAGTAAACTGAGAAGGCTCTGATAATTCGGATGCTTTTCGAATTATTAACGATCTGTTTCATTTCTCAACATCCAATTTATTTTCCAGGAATTGGGTTTAAATTTAGGTCCCCAAGATACAGGTTTAAACTACATAGGGGCCACTACCGTTTTTGCTATCGGGGGGACCTCAAAAGGCGACTTTTGGGGACACGACCAGGGAGTTTGGCAGTTTTACATCACTAAAACCATCCCGGTGATCTCTCCAGCAAACGGGGCTCCGTTACCTCTCAAAAGACCACTCCGGATGCCCCCTTTGTGCAACGCCTGTTACATCCCTAAGGAGCTTGAAGATAGGTCTCTCCTGAGCCTAGCTGTGCATGGCAGCACGTGATCACTGTACCACCAGTGGAACCTCCCTCAATTATCGAGGACCACCGTAAAAAATATGGATTGACAAATTAGTTACAGATAATAAATTAAATAACAGTTGTAAAGAAATGTTTACAACAATGAACAAATAAACTTGATTATTATTCGAATCAAAGACACTATAATATTTAATTTTATCCAGCCGAAAGACGTCCACTGCTGGACATAGGACAATGTGCCCGTCAGTACTTTCAAGGGTTCCGTACCCAGAGTAAAAACGGGACCCTATTACTAAGACAGACAGACGGACAGTGGAGACTATCCGTCTGTCTGTATGTAACCAGGCTGTATCTCATGAACCGTGATGATGAGCTAGACAGTTGAAATTTTCACAGATGATGTATTTCTGTTGCCGCTATAACAACAAATACTAACAACAGAATAAAATAAATATTAAAGTGGGGCTCCCACACAATAAACATGATATTTTTGCCGTTTTTGCGATAATGGTACGGAACCCTGCCTGCGCGAGTCCGACTCGCACTTCGCCGGTTTTTATGTTGACTTTCTTGGTTTTCAAAATCAAAATTTCTTTTAATTGAAAAAGAAATTTTGATTGTGATTCTAATTGTGAGACTAATTATTTAAAGCCAAATATATAATTTAAAAATAACTTTCAAAATCGGTCCACAATTGACGGAGATATCGGTGAACATACACAAAAATAAAAATAAAACATACATGAAGTCAAACATAGAACCTCCTCCGTTTTGGTAAGTCGGTTAAAAACTACTAATAATTGATTCTATCGTACATTTGAAATCGTCCGTTTCTCATAAAAATGTGCCAGTCAGTACTTTTAAGTTTAAAACATTGGATTAACAGTGTTTTTGTGTGAGGGACAGTTTTTATTTCGTCATTTAGCATCAGTGACACGGTCACATCAGCATGTCGCTGACGCCAACCTATAAGTTTTCTCTGTACCAAAAATCGCTCAACACAACCACAGATATTATAATACTAGCATAACACAACTAATAATTTTTTTACTTAAAAAATTTCAATCTTCTCAGAAGGAAAACATTTAATTGTTTTTCGAAACTTTTTCGCAAGAGAATATTAAAAACACTCTGTTTTCATTACATAAGCGTGGATTTGTGAAAAATTGTTCCCTCTTGCACTTCTAGAGATTCTAGGGAACAAGTCTGCTTAGGCCAAGACCGATATTCAATCAATCTGCCTACCCTTTTCCCAACTATGTTGGGGTCGGCTTCCAGTCTAACCGGATTCAGCTGAGTACCAGTGTTTTACATGGAGCGACTGCCTATCTGACCTCCACAACCCAGTAACTGGGTAACACGGTGCCCCTTGGCTAGACTGGTGTCAGATCTCAAGCTTCTGACTACCCGTAACGACTGTCAAAGATCTTCAAATGACAGCCACAGAATGCAGATTGCAGATTGATAGCTACATAATTTATCTAGTAGTAGACAAGCTTCGATCGACAATCTATTGAACACGTAATTATGACGCGATATCTTGCGTAAATACTCCGATTCAAACAGTAAAACGCCTGAAATTTTTAAATTTAAATATTTGGCTTTCAAAAGTGTCGCTTAATGGCCAAATAATTAGTCTCACAATTAGAATCACAATCAAAATTTATTTTTCAATTACATAGGCCCTTATAGAAAAAAGAATTTTTTATTTTGAAAACCAAGCAAGTTTTTTTTTTTTTTTATTCGTTATAGGCTCGCGTTTGACCACTATCTCACCTGATGTTAAGTGATGATATGGTCGAAGGTGAAGCACGCTTGCCTAGAAGTAACCCATTCACTCTCGACTTGAAGATCCCTAGGTTGTAGCTATCAGGAAACAAGGACGCCGGCAGGGAGTGCCACTCCTTAGCTGAAAGTCAACATAAAAACCGGCGACGTGCGAGTCGGACTCGCGCAGGCAGGGTTCCGTACCATTATTGCAAAAACGGGAAAAATATCATGTTTATTGTATGGGAGCCCCACTTAAATATTTATTTTATTCTGTTGTTAGTATTTGTTGTTATAGCGGCAACAGAAATACAACATCTTGGAAAATTTCAACTGTCTAGCTCATCATCACTGTTCATGAGATACAGCCTGGTGACATACAGACAGACGGACAGTCTCCACTGTCCGTCTGTCTGTCTTACCAGCTGAACCGATTTTCATCAAACATAGCTAAGAACAATCTCGATAAAGTGAAAAAACTAAATGAAAATCAGTTCATCTGTTTATTTAGGAGTAGACACAAATACACAGATACCCAGCAACACACGTCAAACTTATAACACCCTTATTTTTACCCGACTGCCGAAGGAGGGTAATGTGTTTAAATCAGTCTATATAAGTATGTTTGTTCCTATGTATGTGGCGTTCCAGAGACCAAACGCGTTGGACAATTTTGATAATCGTTAATCCTTACGTCAATCGATTCGTTTTAACCATGCCAGTGTTACTGACTACATTAAAATTGGAAAATAGAAAAATGGCGGCATTTGGGCGCCATATTGTTTGGTCTCAATTTTTATTTTTCTTCCAAACCCATCTTGTGGGGTAAAATAAAGGGTTTTAAGAGATGATTACAAAAATAAATGACACTTATATGCAGCCTTGATAGTGGCGCCCCCTCCCATCAGTGTTTGAGAAAAACTGCCAATGAGTAGAATTTTTGTGACCATTTGTTAAAATAATAATCTTATAAATATACCTTTTTATTATCTAATAACTTTCATTTGTGACATAAAACATAAACAGAAAAAATATATAACCAGGAAAGACAACAACTTTACACGGCGTGCTTTCTTTTCTGCGAAAGGCATAGGCATAGGCAGTTTTGTTTTCAACGGCTAAAAAAGTTAGCTTCAAGCTAGAAAAGTTTGTTTTTTAAACATATTATGTTAATATTCGATTACTTGATAAAAACCTAAGAGATTGTAGGAAAAGAGGCTTCATTTGTTCGATATTTCGAATTCTTGTCTCAAGGGTTTGGCGCCCCCATGAAACTGCGGCCCGGGGCAAGTGCCCCGGTTTGCCCCTCCTTAGATCCGGGGCTGCTTATATGTTTAAATGTACGTAATTCGGAAAAAAAAATATCTATTAAGTTATAAATACCTAAAAAATAAAGTCGGTGATCTGGTTTTGGTCAGCCAGCTTGCGAATATGTATCCACTGACTGCAAAGCATGATTTTCTTGTTGTTTACGTCTTTTTAGTTTGCTTTTTAAGCGGTCGGGTTTTTCCGTAGGGGGTTAAAAAGAGGTTTAATTGGTCTCGGTTACCTTTATCCTCCCTTTTTCATTTCTGAATGTCCCCGAAAGTTATTTCAAAACGTTTCCTTTGCCGATATTATTAAAAACAACAATTAATTAATCGATTGATGATAATAATATTTTGCCGTTGGCCTCCTATTAAAATCGATACCAAAAATATTGATTTTCCAAATGATTACTGAGAAATATTGTGATTGGCTTACTTTCAATCTATCAAAAGTGTTTGTTTTGATTATGGTAGGTGACAAGTTCGATGCACGTGTGAGGTGAAATGAAAGTCATTGAGGATTTCGCTAAATTTGAATATTATCAATACCAAGAGTGCCATACACGTGGTCGTCTGGCACCTATGTACTGGTTTGATCTCTGGGGTGTCACGGCATACAGTGTGTTCTGGTGCGCCGATGATGGGGGGTACTCCCCAAAGACGCCCCCGGTGCCGGACAGCCGCGGCGGGTTCACGGTGAGTGCTATCGCGTGCCCGTGTTCCCGCCATAAGCGGCTCAGGAGGACACCATAGAGTTTTAGTGGGTTGGAGTCCCACATAACTGCGCTATCTTCCCGTGGTAGTGCAGTATGCAGGAGCATTTCTCCAAACAAAAAAAAAAGTTAGGTTATTTTCAGTGTGCATGAGGAGCAGATGTATACAAGTCATATATATCTGTCCTTTACACACACTCTTAATAACCTTACTGTTAAGAGCTTATGACCACCCCCCCGTACGTTACATGAATCGAGTGCCTCTGAACAATCCAGTAACCGGGTAGTATGAACACTTGGTAAGACTGGAGGTAGATTTGGCTTCTGAGTACCTATGAAAAACTAACAAAGATTCGGAGACTAATGACACTTACGGCACGGGGGACTCTCGGTATGGAAGGACCGACATCGGCAATTGTTGCTTAACATTGAAAATCAACCTGTCCACCTACAAATAGAGCACCTCAACAAACGTAAACGGCAAGGCTGGAAGATTTGCCAAACTTAAGGCACAGATACCCTTTAATAGCTGATTTTAAAAAGAGGATCAAGTCTTTCTTAACCTTTGACACTGACATAGTGACAACACAAGACCCCAGGCTTGTGACGTCACTATGTCAGTATAAATAATAGCACACCGTGACGTCACACGATATTTTAACGCACTGTATCGTCTTAATTTCTTGTTTACGAGTCAAAAGAAAAAATACGTGTCCAATATATTTTATTACTCTACCTGACGGATAAACAAATAATTGTCAATCAACTACCCTATTGCCAAACTTAATCGGCAGTGGGCAGAGCAAATTGCTCACAGAACGGCGCCGATGGAGCCGAAAGGTTCTAGAGTGGCGACCGCGTACCGGAAGATGCAACGATAGAAGGCCTTCCACAAGGTGGGCCGATGACCGGGTGAAGGTTGCGATGAGAAACACATGAGCGATCGATATGGCGACGCTTGGGGACTATCTCCAGAAGTTGATGTTCTTCGGCTGTCATAATTATCTTTCAGAAACATTGATGAGTAGTGTTCGTTAAGGTTGCCCTAGTCGACAGCACGAACTATTTTGTGCGCGGGGTTCAAATGCATGCTATCTTATCCGACAACACGTGGGAAAGAGATAGATGCTGTGATGAGCAGTAAGAAGCTAGTTCGCGTACGCATTTGCCCTTTTGCAAATTTGTAGCGACATGGTTGATGATTTAGAACGAAAACGAGCGCGCGATATTTTATAAACAGACCTTTGGTAGTATGGATATTATGAAAAAACTACTAATCTGTAACTATTTAAAATAAAATTATTTGCATTGTTGAACTACTAATCTATCTCTATATGGTGGCTGTTCTGCAATTTTCCTTTTTCGTATGGTATTTATTTTCGCCCAAATATGCGTTAAAATTAGTGTTGAAATATGGAACTTTTGACGCTCATAACTTTTTTTTTAACTTTTTTTCCATCATCATTTCAGCCGAAAGACGTCCACTGCTGGACATAGGCCTCCTATGAAATTTCTTTTTTTTTAATTGTCGCGTTTTGTAATGAAACCTACATGTTTGATTATTGATCTTCTTGCGTCGTTTGACATTTTTTGGGTATTTTTTTGATGTTGCAACATAAATGTGATATTTTAAAGATATGTGCTGCTTCTTTGTGTTGTTTGGTCAGAAAATTGAAGTTAAATTGGTATAACACTTGTGACGTAATATAAATTCGTCTGCGTTTCGCATCCAGCGCCTTCCCAGGTCATCAGTCCACCTAGTGAGAGGCCTTCCAACGTATCGTCTTCCGGTTCGCGGTCGCCACTCCAGAACCTTTCTGCCCCATCGGCCATCCGTTCTGCGAGCAATGTGCCCTGCCCATTGCCACTTAAGTTTGGCAATTCTTCGGGCTATGTCGGTAACTTGTTTTAGCTAGATAATGAGGAGACAAGTTGATATATTTTTTTATTTTGAACGTGCATTGTCAAACAGTGGAATAATCGCCAGAATACGTTTGTATGGAAGAATGATCAGCTAGTGTAAGGGCAACAGAAACACATCATCTGTGAAAATTTCAACTGTCTAGCTATCACGGTTCATGAGATACCTAGCCTGGTGACATACAGACAGTGGAGTCTTAGTAATAGGGTCCCGTTTTTACCCTTTGGGTACGGAATGCTAAAAAGCTTGGTTGCTACCCTACAGTTATCCTCCTAGCAAACCATTGTTTACTAACACGTGTATATAGATAGGTATAATAATGATACCGTTATGTGTCTACCTATTTCAGTTCAGACTGGATCCATCCAGGAAAACGAGCAGGAAATCCTAGGTGTTATCCTAGACTGCGTCTAAATTGACGGTGACATAATGGTTTAGGATGAGTTACTAGTAAAGGCTTGGAGGTGCATACCGCGTTAAATAACTACTTTTAAAATAGAACAAGAAAAAAACCTTTTTACAAAAATTACAACCGACTTCCAAATAAAAACACTACAAAGTGAAAAATAACTTTAATTTCGGAAGTCGGTGTTCCTGTTTTTGTTACTCCGGTTTTTGACGCCGACTTCCGAAATTTTAGTTATTTTTCACTTTGTAGTGTTTTTATTTGGAAGTCGGTTGTAATTTTTGTAAAAAAGTTTTTTTTAGTTTTCACTTTTTAGTTGTGGTACATAATGGACTAGTTATATAGGCTAGCTACCCATAATGCCCAAAGTGAAGCCAGAATAGATTAACCCAATAACATGAAACTTAAACAAAATTGTGGAATGAGAGTATACCAGGGTGAACTGTTCACACTTGCGTACCCCTTTAGAGCGTACCAGTGAGATGTTATGTTATGAAATGGTGTAAACAATAAATAGACATGCGATTGCAGCTATCCCGAGAGATTTGCCGTCATTTATTGAAGAGTTCTGATGTATATCTCCGAAATTCTTCATCAGATCTTTGACTAAAAGACTTCGCAAAAAGGAGGAGGTTATCAATTCAACTGTATTTTTTTTTGTGTGTTACCTCAGAACTTTTTACTGGGTGAACCGATTTTGAGGATTCTTTTTTATTTGAACGCTGGTGCTTGTCATGTGGTCCCATTCAATTTTCATCAAGATCTGAAGAACTTCAGAGATATACAACAGAACTGTTGAATAAATGAAGGCAAATCACTCGGGATAGCTGCAATCGCCTGTCTTTTTATTGTTTACACCATTTCATAACATAACATCACACTGGTATGCTCTAAAGGGGTACGCAGGTGTGAACAGTTCACCCTGGTATACTTTCATTCCACCGGTTTTCTTCAATTTTCATGTTATTGGGTTAATCTATTCTGGCTTCACTTTGGGCATTATAGGCCTAGCCTATAGAACTGGTCCATTATGTACCACAACAAAAAAGTGAAAAATAAAAACTTACAAAAAATTCAACCAACTTCCAAATAAAAACACTACAAAGCGAAAAATAACTTTATTTTCCGAAGTCGAAACACAAAAAACAATAAGTATCAAAGACACCGACTTCGGAAAAGAAAGTAATTTTTCGCTTTGTAGTGTTTTACTTTGGAAGTCGGTTTATGTAATTGTTTTGTTAAAGTTTTTTTTATTTATGCACATAGAGGTTTTCTAACGACGTTTTTTTTTTAAAATTCAGGACATACAACAGGCAGGCAATCCCAGGAGATAACGCGTGTAGCTAAACTTTGTTGTACAGGATAATATCAATAGTAAATTATACAAATCTACAAGCAAAAATAACTACTACAAATCCGTAGGGGAATATAAGAGGAATAAATTATTAGTTTATATTTGATAGAATCGCGTTTGACCACTATTTCACCTGATGGTAAGCGATGATGAGCTGATGATGGAGCAAGGTTATCTAGAAGTAATCTTCAGGTTGTAATCATCAGGCAACACAGACCAAGGGAGGGAATAAATAGGGATGTTATCTGAAAATTTGGTTTTTGTTTGTCAGGTAGATTAATAAAAAATATTGCCTAATTGGACACGTATTTTCTCTTTTGACATGAAAATATCGTGTAAAGTCATGCCGTTAGTACAATTTATACTGACATAGTGACGTCACAAGCCCCTACTCCTGAACTATGATGCGCATTATCTTTTATTTTTTTTATTTATTTGGTCAAGCAAAAAATACGTCTCCCATTTTATTTGACAATCTCACAGACGGACTATAATTCTATTTAGTCCGTCAGTATTACCCGGCCCAATAAGAGACAGGCATTATTCAGAAAGTCGATTCAATCAATTCAATTCAGTCAATTTAATTGTTTCCATAGTTATTATAATATGGTCTACTCATATTGGACATTTTTCAAATTGCCCGGGCATTATGAATAATGCCGTATTTAATCACTTGGTCCATAACATATCATCATCATATCAGCCGAAAGACGTCCATTGCTGGAAATAGGCCTCCCTCAAGCGTCGCCACATTGACCGGTACCGTGCGTCCCGCATCTAGCGGATCCCCGCAACCTTCACCAGGTCATCGGTCCGACTGGTGGGAGGCCTTCCAACGCAACGCCTTCCGGTTCGCGGTCGCCACTCCTGAACTTTTCTGCCCCATCGGCCATCCGTTCTGCAAGCAATTTCCCCTGCCCACTGCCACTTAAGTTTGGCAATTCTACGGGCTGTCGGTAACCCTGGTTCTCTTGCTGATGTCTACATTTCTGATTCGATCACGCAAGGATACTCCGAGCATAGCCATCTCCATTGCCCTTTGAGTGACTGTAAGCTTTCTGATGAGGCCCATATGTCATCACTGGCAACACACACTGGTCATAGACTTTCGTCTTGAGACACTGTGGTAAGTTGGACGAGAAGATACCGCGCAACTTCCCGAACGCTGCCCAGCCGAGTCGGATTCTACGGTTGGCCTCTTTGTCGAAGTTGGCCCTACCCAATGGATCGTTTGTTCCAGGAAGACATAGTTGTCCACAGCTTCGAGGGTAGAGTCTCCAACCCTGATACAGTGATGAGTGGGTGTAACATGGGCATTCATCATCACCGTAACCGTATTTAACACCGTAGACCACATACATACGCTGCGGCAGGTTATACAGAAGACCGACGAGTACAACCTGCCTCTCTGCTTAGTGTTTGTGGACTACGAGAAAGCCTTCGATTCGATAGAGACTTGGGCTGTACTGCAGTCTCTCCAACGGTGACAAATCGACTACCGGTACATAGAAGTGTTGAAGTGTTTGTAAAAAAACGCCACCATGTCAGTTCGACTTCAGGATCAGACTTCGGAACCCATCCTTCTGCAGCGAGGTCTGCGACAAGTAGACGTCATATCTCCGGAACTGTTCACCGCTGCACTGGAGGATGTCTTCAAGGTTCTGGACTGGAGGACTAGGCATCAACGTCAATGGCATCACTCACCTTCGGTTTGCCGACGATATAGTGGTCACGGCTGAGACAATGGAGGTCCTCAGTACAATGCTCGATGACCTCAGAAGAGTTTCCGAAAGAGTGGGTCTTAAAATGAACATGGACTAAGCCATAACATATATAAGTCTGAAATCGCCAACCCGCCTTGACCAATACGAGTGGTTTCTCTGTTACAGTGGGGCATTACCGCAGTAACAGCTAACAGGCTGATATTAAATATCAATCAAATTCGGAATTCCCCTTCATATTCCTAGTATTGTAAGTCCCTAACTAATGTAAGTGATTGTTACATTAACTTTATTAAATTCAATTGTTTTATTTATTTTAATTATACGATCTAGGTAGGTAGGCACTTCTTGTTTTAGGGTGGAAATATTTAAGTGGGGCTCCCATACAACAAACATGATTTTTTGGCGTTTTTTTGCGATAATGGTACGGAACCCTTCGTGCGCGAGTCCGACTCGCACTTGGCCGGGTTTTTTTTATTTATTGTACTATCTAGGTATGAACTTCTTTTTTTTAAATTTCTAATCACTTTTTTATTTACTACAGCATTTTTTTTACCTTATATAAAGTCAACAATTATAAATAATTATAATTGTTGACTTTAACCAAATTCAGTTCAATTGTTTTTTTTTGTAATCACACTGTTATACTAATATTTATTATTATAAAGGCAACAGTTTGAGTGTGTGTGCGTGTGTTTACTTCTTCACGTTCAAACGGCTGGACGGATCTGGATGAAATTTGGCACAGAGATAGATTATAGCCTGGAATAGCATGGATACTTTTTATGTTCCCTTGAGTTAATTGCCGACGTTCACGCGGGTGAAGCCGCTGGCAGAAGCTAGTAATTTATAAGTTACTAGCTACTAGATCTATTCACTAAAACACGCCTTTTTCCCATGGGGGTAGTCAGAAACTATAGAATTACTGATATGCATACCAGCAATGATACTTATTCTTACATAGGTACTCCTTTTTAGGGTTCCGTATCCAAAGGGTATAAACGGGACCCTATTACTAAGACCCCACTGTCCGTCTGTCTGTCACCAGGCTGTATCTCATGAACCGTGATAGCTAGACAGTTGAAATTTTTACAGATGATGTATTTATGATGCCGCTATAACAACAAATACTAAAAAAAAAAAAAAATAGGGCTACCATACAACAAACGTGATTTTTTGCCGTTTTTTGTGATAATGGTACGGAACCCTTCGTGCGCGAGCTCGACTCGCACTTGGCCAGTTTTTTTTTACGTCGTTTATGTTTATATATGTACGAGTATTATCTTTACTTCTATACTAATATTATAAAGAGGAAAGATTTGTATTTTTGTATGTAACGAATAAACTTAAAAACTACTGGACCGATTTCAAAAATTCTTTCACCGTTGGGAAGCTACACTATCCCCAGGTGACATAGGCTACTTTTTATCCCTGTATTCCCGCGGGAACTGGAACTACGCGGGTGAAACCGCGAGGCGTCTGCTAGTAGTCTTAAATATGTACGCCTGCAGTCATCATAACATTACGCCTGTTCTCTCCGAAGGGTTATGCAGATGTATACGACATTTCATCAGTTATGTTTAAGCCCCATGTTTTATTCTATTGTCATCAACCGGATTCAAATCCAGACTGCTACAGGTAGAATCAAACCCAACGCAGTTCGAAACGCTCCGCGAGTCACTGCGCAGTAGCGAATTCGAGTGACGTCGGGGGTGAGGGATACGGTAACTAGTATATTTCTCGCTAAACTTCTGGGCCGCTCTGAAGTTGGTTTTCCGATGCGCAAGGCACGGATCGGTGCTGTTTCTGTATGAGATTTACAACTGGGCAGCCATAGTAGCCAACTTCAGGGCGGCCAAGAAGTTTGGCGACAACTTTATACTGCACAACGAAACGCGAACTTCAAACACGTCATTAGGTTTGATAGACCTACTCGTATACTTATGGCGAGAAATTCTGATGGCCTAAGTATTTACTTATTTTCATGAGTTTATTAATTGACCTTGGCAAATATGATTAATTACCTACATAAGGAAAAACAACAATACTGCTTTGTTTAAAAAACAAAATCTTGTCGGCATGTAAGTTGGCAAGAGTCGTTAGAGGCACAAAGGGTAAAAACGGGACCCTATTACCAAGACTCCGCGGTCCGTCTGTCTGTCTGTCACCAGGCTGTAAGTATCTCATGAACCGTGATAGTGTTGCCGCTATAAAAACAAAATAATACTAAAAACAGAATAAAATAAATATTTAAGTGGGGCTCCATACAACAAACGTGTTTTTTTGCCATTTTATGCGATAGTGGTACGGAACCCTTCGTGCGCGAGTTCGACTCGCACTTGGCCGGTTTTTAGGTCTCTTTGGTTACCAAGCGGGACGCGGGGTATATTTACTACCGTTCCAAGCGCTTGATTGGTTGGTCAGTTGACACAAAAATCGACTGACCAATCGCGTCGCGTCCACGTTCCGTTCGCTATGGTGGTTGGTCAGTTTGCGCACTTTGCGCGTACTTACCCCCACTACGCCAAAACCTTGCCAAGTTACGTGCCGGGGACTATAACACGTCAAAAACATATGTTGTTTGTCAACACAGTTCTCACAATTTATCACACAAAGAAAGGATATAATGAAAAAATACTATGAAGCACACATGTTGTATGACAATGATAGACGTAATCAATCAATTCCTTGATTATGATAAAACCTGATTGACACATTGTTTTGAATCTTCATTTTATTTTACGAGTTGTTTCCGAATATAGTTTCACATTTTACTGAGTTTGCGAATTTGTTTTAGAAATACAGCAAGTATTAATCTATTTGACAGGATGGATAGGATAGATGGACCCCCTTTTCCGCACAGACTCCAATTTGGTCCATTGTGAATGCAGGCCTCCTCTCTGTAGGAGGGAATGTGCCATAAAGCACCACGCGGGCCCAGTACGTATTGATGGATGTCACATGACTTAAAATCGCCTGTCTGGGTACGAACCCACAATAAACAACTTGTAACTCCCTAAACAAAAACCTAACCTTTAATTCTGCAGGCAGTTCAGAAAAGACGAATATTATATCAAGAACAACTGATCCAATGTATTTTGATTAACAAGCAACAATCATGGGATCAGCTGTTTTTCGAACGAGTTAGCTGCTTCCTTCAAAACACATAAAAACAGTGCAATGAAATTATCATGTGTTTAGCTTTTTTTCAACATGTTGGGGTCGGCTACCAGTCTTACGGGACTAAGCTGAATACCAGTGTGATACATGGAGCGGTGGTGGCCCGGTGGTAACAGCCACAACTTACAAGTTGTAGGTTGTGTATTCCAACCCAGGCAGGCGTTTTACTTTGTGTAAATTATTTAATCACCACTGCTTTCAATACGATGAAGGAAAACATCGTGAGGAAGCCGGCATGTCCTAGAACAAAAAAATCATGGACATGTGACATCCACCAACCCGCACTGGGGTGGATTACGGCCCATTCCCTCTCACATAGAGGAGAGCTGTGTCCCAGCAGTGGGAACATTAAAAGGCTGATGATGACATGAGTGACTGACTGGGTAACAATGAAACATTTAATTCTTATTGGGATATTAATGGTACATCTTTAGATCATTATCAAAGTTGGCCAAGACAAAGAAGATACCAATTGGAAAATTTAATTATTTTATTGACTACTTATCATTAGTTATACAATAACACCATAATAAGGAGTACTAATAGCTTTTGTTTAATTGTTTATCCATATGATAAGAGCATTCTTAGAAACACATGCACAGAATTTGATGCGATCTGTCAAATTAGGAAGACATTTTTTTGGTTCAAGAATGACTGTCTATCAGTGTGTTAGATTATATCTGAAGAATGTTTAATGTATTGTTTTTGATAAAGTTATCAAGTAGAAACTGTCTTTTGTTCTCCCAAAATCGATTTCGAAACAAAAGTTTTGCTATGTAATTATTGTAGGATGGTCATGTCTCGCTCATAGTACGCATTTAAACGAAATAGTACCAGTTGTAACGAGACACTGGAGTAATTGATCAAGTGAAGACTGAATGAAGCCATCAATTGGTGATAATTGAAGCAAAAAACAATGAAAAAGGTCGCTGTAAAATAAATTACCCATTCGCGCCATTTTGTACGAGAAACATGAATTAAAAAGTTAGAACAAGGCAAAGGCAGAAAGAAAAACAAAAATCCTCTGCATTCGAACTTTTTCCACAAAAATTTTCTAAAGTATAATCTGACCGATTGGAAAAGTGTCTACCATGTTAGCCGGTTTATAGTAAACAATGTACAATCAAACTGGTTTGTTTAATGTTATTTTTTTTAACAAACACGTTCTCGCCCCTCGTACATCAGCTAGTTGTAGATTAAAACGGGTTATATTGTAATGTTTGGCAAACCTGACCGCTGCCGACGGAAGGCTTCGGGAGAATGGAAAAAAACCACTTAAGTTTAACACAACACGAGAACAACTCACTACACTGCTGAGATCGCACTGACACCTTAAAATACACTTTATAAACGAGTAATACAGGAATTAAACACTAAAACCACAGTGTTATGCGACATTACGACAAAAGGGTACGCACCTTACTCTTAGTTATTATGTGTGTAGCGAGTTTTACAACAGCGAAATTTCCCGTGCCAATCGTTTTCTCCAGCTCGTAATTGCCGACACACACGAGCTGGTCTATCGGGAAATGTTTGCTTTTGTGTATTGGCTTCATATTGCTGGCCATTTCGTGAGAAACTTGAAATAATTCGCTCAACCTCACATTCCCACCGAGCGAAATTCGTCTACTGCCGTTAGTTCAGGCCGACTGCCGCAATGGCGCCACTGTCACTCACGTCATTCGCTTTGGGATGTTCATGTGCGCCCCTCGATGTTTCATTAACAAACACTATTTAATTTATATTAAATTCACATTTAGACGCACAGTTCAATACGAAATCATGATGATTTCACTTCGCGATCACTACGATCACACTAGGAACGTCAAACAGGTGTTGACAGACGCTCTTATCAGTGTTTCTCTTATCAATACGTAGGGATTCAATTGAACAACATAGGCTCATGAAAATAAGAACTCGATTCACAACCTTTACGCGACTCGCGCCGTCTCTGTCTATCTGATTCATGTGTCTAACGTTTGAATGAGATAGATAGAGTGACCACCGTCAGGCGGGAGACCTAGTGACGTCATTGGGCCCGGCTGACGTCACACGCGGCAATTTCAAATTGGAAGACGGTGTGGGGTGTACGTCAGTAGAAGATATCGATTTTTCTTATCGTTAAGTGCAACTTTTAATAAAAAAGCTAATTTAACATAATTAAGAGCTAATACAATGCACTTTCAGAACGTTTCGATTTACCGTTATTCATTAAAGAAACTCCATATTCATGGAAAATTATTACTGTTCATTCAAATGCGTCTGTATTTTATTTGAACATTGATTCAAACTCTTGCAGAGACAGACTTTTTCTTCTCGAACAATAGTGCGACACGAATCCAATTAATACCAATACGTTTTTTGTATTAGAAATCAGCAGGAAAGTCTTGTTTTTGCTTAGAGAACGGCTTTTATATTCAAGGTCTTGCCTTATCGACGTTATATGTGTTGCGTAGTAGATATGATCTATGAGATTATGTATTCGGGAAGAGATAACTGGGTTTTCTATAATATAGGCGACGTTCATTCATTGATGATAATGCTATCTTCATTGTGAATCTGTATTGATTACACGTAAGTTGAGAACAGCGCCATCTATTAATATAATGCTTGAAAACATTACTCGATGCAGTATTGAACCTAGATGGCGTTGATTGCAACTATTGAAATGACATCTATGTTGCGATTGTAGAACAAACTGTTTAATTCTGGTTCTTGTTTATAACGTAAAATGTGCGCATAGCGCTAGTAGTCTTACAAATTAATATTTTCTTGAGCTTCCTCGAAACTGTACCTACTATTTTTTGTCGCACAGAGGAACGTGGAGCCATAGACTAATATCCATATTTGATCAACATTATTGCCTGCTTGGGCTATGAAAAAGAGTCACGAGCAGAAACTGCACACTACAGAGATGCGCATGCTGTGCTAGGCAGGTGGAGTCACTCTCAAAGATAAAATTTGTAAAGAGTATCTACGGGGTAGCTTCAGGGTTGCACCCATCTATGAAACACTTACCGAATCTAGGCTTAGATGGTATGGGCTTGTAGTGCGAATACCTACCCGGTGACCATATCGTGAAAAAGTGACTTTCCATGATGACGCAAAAGAGAGGGAGAGGTAGACCGCTGAGGATGGAGGCAAACATTTAGTCTGTTGTTCTTTAGACGTGAGTGAATACTGGTATAATGTTGAGAGGTATGGTAAGTAACCTGCTATAGGATGTATTCCGTACTTACTATGTAGAGCAACTTACCTTTCAGCAGTATTTATTAATAAAAAAGAGTCATCGAAATTAGTATAATTTATTTGGAAATAAAAGGCGTCAGCTAGGTAATAACTAAATTTGTAAATGTATTTACATGGCGAAAAAAAAACTTTTGTGATCTTTTTGTTGCAGTTCGCATAGTCGGACAACCATTTAGCAAGAAAAAAATACCAAAACCACGGTGTTATTTTTTTAACTTTTTATTCTACTTAGTAG
Source organism: Orthosia cruda (assembly GCA_964057195.1). NCBI lineage: Eukaryota > Metazoa > Arthropoda > Insecta > Lepidoptera > Noctuidae > Orthosia > Orthosia cruda. The sequence continues at coordinate 1,699,744 of OZ059852.1, read as the reverse complement.
ACATGCTTCGATCAACAATCTTTCAATCACGTAATTATGACACGATATCTTGCGAGAATACCCCGGGAAAAGCTGAACGGATTTTCATCAAACATAGCTAAGAACACTCTCAATAACTAAATCAAAATTGGTCCATCCGTTTAAGAGAGGAGACAAATACACACATACCCAGGTGCGCACTTCAAACTTATTACTATAACACCCCTGTTTTTCCGTCGGGGGTTTAAAATCAATCAAGTTGATTGTCAACAACAATTAAAATAATCATCAACATCAGCGTTTTAACGTTCCCACTGCTGGGATACATGCCTACCTATCTGTAAGAGAGGGAATGGGCCATAATCCACCGCGCGAGTGGGTTGTCGGATGTCACATGTCTTCGAATTGTCGGTTCTAGGACACGCCGCTTTCCTCACGATGTTTTTCTTCACCGTTTTTAGAGCAATGGTGATGAAATAGTTTACACAAAGTAATGCGCCAGCCAGGGTCTTCTTCTTCCGGATCTTGGATGACTAGTGTCCAGAAGGACATGAAGAAGTGCGATAGACCGCCCTACTGACGATGCTTATCTGCGGAACAAGTGGCAACAGAAATACATCATCTGTGAAAATTTTAACTGTCTAGCTATCACGGTTCATGGGATACCGCCTGGTGGCAGACAGACAGACGGATCATGGAGTCTTAGTAATAGGGTCCCGTTTTTACCCTTTGGTTACGGAACCCTAACAAACTTTATTATGTGGGCTTTCAGTCTAAGCGGTTGCAGGCCAGTTGAATATAAGTAGGTACCTACCTACATTACATGGAGCGACTTCTTTTTTTGGTACCGTACCCAAAGGGTAAAAACGGGACCCTATTACTAAGATTCCACTGTCCGTCTGTCTGTCTTAAGGAATGCAGAACCGGTTCTGTTTTAAAGAACCGAGATTTTCGGGACATTCTAGCTAAAGAACCGGTATTCCCGGTACTTCCGATTCTTTAAGTAAGCCTTTATAAAAGGGTACAGGGTTTTGCAAATGTGTTATATTGATGTTTCTGGCAGTTTGATGTTTCGACGTTGTCTATATCTGTTTTTCAGCATCGTCAGCAATTTATCTTGGAAAATTAACGCTGCCAAAATTGTTCTAATAATGCCAAGTACCTCGTAAAGTTCAGTTATATTTTGCCAGTCTTCTTCTATCTATATATAAGTATATAAAAGCGAAAGGTCACTCACTCACTCATCACGAAATATCGAAAACCGGTTGACGTATAAAGATGAAATTTGGCAGGGAGGTTCCTCAAGTGACGTAAGTGCGCACTAGGAAAGGATTTTTGGAATTTCTAACCCTATAAGGGTAAAAAGGGTTGAAAGTTTGTATGAAATTTCTACTATTAACTTTAAAACTTTCGCGTTTCATAATTGAGAAACTATATACCACGGGTATTTAACGCGATGATTTCGATTCATTTATTTACCTATTTCACCCGACGTTTCGGCCATGTTGCAACGACCGTGTTCCCGGGTAGACTGGTGTCTCGGTGTACTGGCTCCGTTGTAACCGGTGCCGCGGATGTAAATTATCCGCGGCGTGGAATCCAGTGATTCAAAAAACATTACCTCGTTTTGTGCAGTCGGCGAACTTACAGAATAAGGACACGGTCAGTGTAGTGTCACAGATCATATATTACTACAGTAGTAGTGTGTAGAAGTGTGAGGGTAGATGAAGAATTTTCTGCCCCAACGGAGCCAGTAGGTACACCGAGACACCAGTCTACCCGGGACCACGGTCCTTGCAACACGGCCGAAACATCGGGTGAAATAGGTAGATAAATGTATCGAAATCATCGCGTTAAATACCCGTGGTACATTGTTTTCCAGAAATTTCTACTGTTTGTAAATTGGACACGTGAAATTTTAGATTTATGCTCATAGTTGATAAAAATAATTCAGGTATTTATTGATTTTTGGCAATTCCACCCGTAAGGAGATAAAAAAGGGGGTTTAAAGTTTTGAAAATGCCGGTTCCTGAAACGACGAAAATTTCCGCGATTGCCCGGTACTTTCGGTTCCTATACTTCCCGGGACTATTCACTAGTTTGTCACCAGGCTGTATCTCATGAACCCTTCGTGCGCGAGTCCGACTCGCACTTGTTTATTAATTATAGGTTCGCGCTTGACCAGTATCTCACCTGATGGTAAGCGATGATGTGGTCGACGATGAAGCACGCTTGCCTAGAAGTAACCTACCCCCAGGTTGTAGCTATGTGGAAATACATACTCCGGCAAGGAATTGCACTCCTTAGCTGTACCACGGGCATCCACAGTGAAGAAAGAAAATTTGGTTCAAATAAATTGCACTAGATGGCGTGATAACCTTCGATTTGTTATTGAGTTTAGTGAAGTATTAAGATTTTCTGGACGATAATAAAAAATATGTTCTTGTTAACTCTCCTAAGCACAAAATTAAGGAATATTGGGCTCTTAATTCACATTTCATAGATTATTTGAATGGAATGGTCCAAAATTGATTCCAATAGATGGCGCGGTTTTAAATTTCTGAGGCATCCACTCGATTTTATTAATTTGTTTTGTAACACATTTTAGTACAATGAAACTGCAAAAATACTATAAAACAAATCGAAGGTGTGTTTAAAAAAAAAAGTATTAACAAACCGAGTAACCATTTTACTTGTAAATCGCTGCTAACGCCATCTATATCCGTGGAACGGAACCGAACGCGATCGATGTTCTTAGAAAAATAATTAGTTTAATCAGACGAAAAACACTAGTTACGTCAGCACGGTTTCTTTGTATGGGATGAGGCATCTGTATGCTAGTATTATATTATCTGTGGCTATACACAATAAAATAAGTGCTTATGCGTGGGATACTAACCGTGTACCGACAACCTCTTTATATTGGTATAAAAATAAAAGCCACATTATTAGAATTAGTTTTAATTTTATTGTAAATAAAAGGTATTGTATTGGGAGGAAGATTTGACGAATACATTCCGTACTGCACTGTCGACTGCGTCCTCTCTATGTAAACTGGTCCCTGAAACAAAAATATATCAAGTTATTTTCTGCACAGATTTTTATTGGTGTGGGAATATAGTTTGACCGAGAACGCTGTACCACGGTAATGATATCTAACAGTATGATGACTCGGCCATATCTTGAAATAAGTGCCTACAAGCGCGCGTCATGTAAACACGTGTTAGGGCTGTGCGCCTCTACGTACTTGAGTTTCTTTATAGTTTTGTGATTGTAAATATCTCAGATTCTTTTCTCTAATCTGAGGTAACTATTATAATTTTATTATACCTACATATTTTAAATCTTACTAGGTATACCTACCATGTATAACTTTCATAGGTTATCATTTCATAATGCTATTTTATACGCAGGCCGCTCTACTGCAGTGCTGCAAATTTAGCGGTTTCAGCGCCAGATATAGCGCTTTTTTGTTCAATAACGCTAATTCTAGCGGTTTTTACCCAGCTGCGAGGAAAGGGTTGTGTTTTTCGCGCGTATCTTGTATGTATGTAATATTCTTTATTACCTCATATCTTTTAAACCACTTGTCGGATTTTTATAATTACATCATTGTGTAGATCTTGATCGCCCAAGTGTTGTTTCTGCGTATTTATTTTATTAGCTGTAAGTTTTCCTAAGATTAATAAAATAAAATAAAAAAAGGAACCAGGCAGCTTTTGGGCGCCATATTGTGGAGCTTTCAATTATATTTTTTCGATGGGTAAGGAAGACAAAAAAATTGGGCTTTTTTAACTTCAATAGGTTCTAACTCGGTATCTAAGAAAATTTGGGCGGTCAAGACGTATCTAACGATGTCTTAATTATATAAATCCGTCTAGCGGTTTGAAAGATATGAAGTAATAAAGAATATTTATTACATACATATATACAAGATACGCGCGAAAAACATAACCCTTTCCTTGCAGATTATTGTAGCTGCAATATTCAGTGTCTTGCTGGCTTCTGCTACAGATGCGAACCATACTTTGTTATAATATAAATTATGCAATTCTGTTCCTCTGAATGCGTTCCTCGCCTCTCACCTACATACGAGTTTGGCAAACGAAAGTAGACACTCGAATTATTTGCAAACTTTTTATATGGCAATGCTATACTAATGTCAACATCAATTTTTGGTGATTTGTTGTGGTCTTGATAATAGCATTTACTAAGTGAAAAATTTAAAAAAAAAGAACAATTATAAGTGGATTTCGGGAGGTCTCGTTTCGCATGATGTCTAAATATCAAATATCAAATCAAATCAAATCAAATCAAATCAAATATATTATAAAGCTGAAGAGTTTGTTTGTTTGTTTGTTTGTTTGTTTGTTTGAACGCGCTAATCTCAGGAACTACTGGTTGTAATTGAAAAATTCTTTTTGTGTTGGGTAGTCCATTTATCGAGGAAGGTTATAGGCTATATAACATCACGCTACGACCAATAGGAGCGGAGCATCAATGAAAAATGTTCCAAAAACGGGAAAAATTTATTCTTTTTGAGACGCAACGTATTTAGAGTAGGTGGGCTAGCTTGGTAGGTAGCCAGTTGACGGGAGCGAAGCCTCGTGGGACAGCTAGTATCAAATAAAACAACAGGAGAAAGACGTCCAATTTAAACAATAACAAGATTGTTTACGTGTGGTGTTGATACTTTGTTTTAATTCGTAATCACTATTTATCTTTGATACATAATATCTAAAGTATTACCTACCTAAAGTACTTATTGTATTTTTATTCAGATGAAGTAAATAGAATAATTGTAAAGTATCAAATTCGGTTATTCCAGGTATTTCATACTAGTTTTGGGGTTACTATGCTGATATTTTTTAAATTTGCCGCGCTTTTTCAGTCTCTACTTTCGTTTGCCAGACTCTATCAGAGGCATTATAACTCCATGATGTGTTTAAGACTCACCTAGTACTGTATCCACTACGCAGTCATAAGGTCGGGCGCCGCATTGGCCAGCAAGTCCGCCGCCCCGGCCACAGCCCCACACCACACGTCCAGCCGGGCGGCCAGCGCTGCGGCACCGCCACGGGGCAGAGCCCGGGGCCGCACCCAGCCGATGTGTGTAAGACTCACCTAGTACTGTATCCACTACGCAGTCATAAGGTCGGGCGCCGCATTGGCCAGCAAGTCCGCCGCCCCGGCCACAGCCCCACACCACACGTCCAGCCGGGCGGCCAGCGCTGCGGCACCGCCACGGGGCAGAGCCCGGGGCCGCACCCAGCCGATGTGTGTAAGACTCACCTAGTACTGTATCCACTACGCAGTCATAAGGTCGGGCGCCGCATTGGCCAGCAAGTCCGCCGCCCCGGCCACAGCCCCACACCACACGTCCAGCCGGGCGGCCAGCGCTGCGGCACCGCCACGGGGCAGAGCCCGGGGCCGCACCCAGCCGATGTGTGTAAGACTCACCTAGTACTGTATCCACTACGCAGTCATAAGGTCGGGCGCCGCATTGGCCAGCAAGTCCGCCGCCCCGGCCACAGCCCCACACCACACGTCCAGCCGGGCGGCCAGCGCTGCGGCACCGCCACGGGGCAGAGCCCGGGGCCGCACCCAGCCGATGTGTGTAAGACTCACCTAGTACTGTATCCACTACGCAGTCATAAGGTCGGGCGCCGCATTGGCCAGCAAGTCCGCCGCCCCGGCCACAGCCCCACACCACACGTCCAGCCGGGCGGCCAGCGCTGCGGCACCGCCACGGGGCAGAGCCCGGGGCCGCACCCAGCCGATGTGCGCGCAGCTGCTCACCTGGAGGAAAGAAAAAAACTCAACTGGTGCGAAAACAACAAATTTAAAAATTCCAGACAGGAAAACCTCCAAAAAAGCATAAAAATAAGCCTCGTACTCGCGCCGAGGAACCGGGAAATATTACAGCAGTTCATTTTATTTACTTAGCGGTGCCCCAACGCGAGTACGAGGCTTATTTTTTGCTTTTAGAGGTATTTGTGTGGGGAGATATTTTTAATTTTTATTTTATTCTTTTTAAACTGCATATAATATACCTAGTAGTAGACACGCTTCAATCGACAATCTATCGAAACACGTAATTATGTTATATGTTGCGAAAAAACCCAGACAGTAAAATGCGACATACTTTTGAACGGTTGAACCGATTTCAACAAAACATAGCTATGATGCCAGAACACTCTCTTACAAAGTCACCTTTCAAACAAAAAAAACGAAATCAATACCGGTTCATCTGTTTAGGAAATATGATACCACAGACAAATACACAGCAACACACGACGAACGTATTACATCCCTCTTCTTCCGTCGGAGGTTAATAAGAGGGCAAAGTCATAGTCAAAATTCTTTATGTCAATGAGGGCCAATAGTCCAAATTTAGTTCAAATAAATATCACTAGATGGCGCGATATGGATCGATTTATTATTCAATTGTGTGTAAAATTAACATTTTCTAGAATTGATAATTAAAATTATATGTTCTTGTTTTATCAACTCTCCTAAGCACAATATTGTGGAATATTAGAGTCTTAATTCACATTTCAAACATTATTTGAACAGATCATTTAAAATTGATTCCAATAGATGGCGTGACTTTAAATTTCTGATGCCACTCGATTTTTTTAATTTGTATTAGAACACATTTTGCTTCAATAAAACTGTAAAAACGTGCAAAAAAAGTATTATGAAACAAATAATCTCTGTATTTAAAAAAAAATAGTCACGAACCAAGTGAACCCTTTTACTTGCATGTCGCTGCTAACACCATCTATAGACGTAGAACAGAACCGAACGCGATCGATGTATTTTTAGTAAATATTTCGTATAGTCCGTCGAAAAAATAGTTTGTTCACATACCTGATCAATATGTCCCCTGATGAGTTTCTCGGCCAAGGCCTTCATGACGAGCAGCTCCACCTCGTCGATGAGCATAGTTTGTTCACGTACCTGATCAATATGTCCCCTGATGAGTTTCTCGGCCAAGGCTTCATGACGAGTAGCTCCACCTCGTCGATGGGCATAGTTTGTTCACGTACCTGATAAATATGTCCCCTGATGAGTTTCTCGGCCAAGGCCTTCATGACGAGCAGCTCCACCTCGTCGATGGGCATAGTTTGTTCACGTACCTGATCAATATGTCCCCTGATGAGTTTCTCGGCCAAGGCCTTCATGACGAGCAGCTCCACCTCGTCGATGGGCATAGTTTGTTCACGTACCTGATCAATATGTCCCCTGATGAGTTTCTCGGCCAAGGCCTTCATGACGAGCAGCTCCACCTCGTCGATGGGCATAGTTTGTTCACGTACCTGATCAATATGTCCCCTGATGAGTTTCTCGGCCAAGGCCTTCATGACGAGCAGCTCCACCTCGTCGATGGGCATAGTTTGTTCACGTACCTGATCAATATGTCCCCTGATGAGTTTCTCGGCCAAGGCCTTCATGACGAGCAGCTCCACCTCGTCGATGGGCATAGTTTGTTCACGTACCTGATCAATATGTCCCCTGATGAGTTTCTCGGCCAAGGCCTTCATGACGAGCAGCTCCACCTCGTCGATGGGCATAGTTTGTTCACGTACCTGATCAATATGTCCCCTGATGAGTTTCTCGGCCAAGGCCTTCATGACGAGCAGCTCCACCTCGTCGATGGGCATAGTTTGTTCACGTACCTGATCAATATGTCCCCTGATGAGTTTCTCGGCCAAGGCCTTCATGACGAGCAGCTCCACCTCGTCGATGGGCATAGTTTGTTCACGTACCTGATCAATATGTCCCCTGATGAGTTTCTCGGCCAAGGCCTTCATGACGAGCAGCTCCACCTCGTCGATGGGCACCCGCGCCTCACGCGCTATCTCTGCGAACGTCAGCTTGCGTTGTGCTGACGTGCGGTTGAAGGCCATCTGGGAAATGTGGACGAGAATATTTCAAAGTGAAGTCAATTTGAAGTGATTTTATGGTATTGAGAGTGTCCATACCAAAACATATGTACAGTTATCCCCAATCTTCTTGGCAGGCTTACCATCTTTGGGCTTTTAGCCCCTAATTTATGGTAAAACTAGCAGTTTTTTTTTTCATTCCTTTCGTTTATGCTATAAATGATTTTCTTGTATGCAGGTAGTGAAGGCGACCAAAAATTAGCTATTATTAAAACAATAAAAACTGGGTATCGTAGATATACAGGGTTTATTGGATTGGGATGATTCGTTATTTGACTTAAATAATAATAAATTTTAGGTTACCGCCACAAAGTAAAATTCTCCCCTAACTTATCAACCCCTTTTTGCCCCGTTGAGGGTGGAGTTTTGAAAAACCTAAATATGCTATTCATACTTTTCTTCTCTTTTTTATTTATCGTTTATGTTAGTCAGAATGCGCAGTGAGATTCCTCAAAAAATCTTTAGAACCCCTAACCCTATCTGGGAGAGAGTTTTAAAAATGTTTTATGTACATTTTGAGGATCAACCTAATATCCCCAAGGAATTTGATTTTACATACAAACTAATTTTTAACCTTTTCAACTCCTTAAAGGTAGAATGGCCGCAAAATTGCGCCTTAGTGCTCCCCTAGAACCCCACGTCAAAAACGAAACCCTGTCCAGTAAGATTCTTAGCTTGAGTTAGTTTCGAAAAACTTATAATGACAACCTTTATTGTTTCCTTAGGTTGGTATTTGCGCCAAGTTTCAAATTTATTAACCCAAGAAATAAGATTCTTCAAAAAAACTTTAACACTCCCTAAATCGTGTTTTGGGAGTAGATGAGTAAAACTAATAATGACAACCTTTATTGTTTATTTAGGTTGGTATTTATGTCAAGTTTCATGTTTATTGACCATTTATTGGTATTTATGTCAACTTTCAAATGTATAAACCCAATAAATAAGATTCTTCAAAAACACTGTAATACCCCCTAAATCGTCTTTTGGGGTTAGTTTCAAATAATAATAATAGCAACCTTTATTATTCATATAAGTTAGTATTTGTAGCAAGTTTCAAGTTTATTGACCCAAGAAATCAATTTTTTCCATACAAACTTCATCACTCCCTAAAACGACTTTGGGGGTTGTTTCAAAAGACTAATAATGATAACCTTTTTTGTTTATTGAGGTTAGCATTTATGTCAAGTTTCATGTTTAATAACCACAAGATATAAGATTCTTCAAAAAAAAATAACATCCCCTAAATCATGCTTTGAGGGTAGTTTCGAAAACTAACAATGAAAGCCTTTATTGTTTATTTAGTTTGGTATTTATGTCAAGTTTCATGTTTACTGACCCAAGAAATCAGATTTTTTCATACAAACTTTCAGCCCCCTTTAGGGTTGGAATTGCCAAAAATCCTTTCTTAGTGCACACTTACGTCACTTGAGGAACCTTTCTGCCAAATTTCATGCTTCTAGGCGTAGCAGTTTTGGCTGTGCGTTCATTGATTAGTCAGTCAGTGAGTCAGTCAGTCACCTTTTGCTTTTATAGATATATAGAAGATATATACATGTTGGTCCTATTTTAAAAATTTGGGCTGTTTTTAGGGCACTAAATAATATTTCATGCATTACTAACGAAATCGATAGTTCCTTGAAATACTGCAAAGTTTAATGATGACACGATTCATTTTAAAAAGATATGCTGGATCATTTGTTCCATTTACCCCAACTCCGAAAGTGTTAGTTGTTCATTGTAAACATTTATGACCTCAAGAATTCTGAAAGCTCAAATGAAAAGCCAAGTCAGAAATTAAATGATTTATGAACGCTGGATCTCAAATAGTTAAGTGGCTACGATGAAGCAAGCCGATCAAACCAATCATATAATGAAGCCAGAACATAGGCACTGGTACTCCGTAATAAAACAATGTATCCTAGCCGTGTTTGGGCTTATTGGAATTGCCGTGAGAGGCAATCGCTAGTAAACACTAGTATAATACTCACAACCGTACTTTGTGTTTCTGAATTGGCTGCAAGACCCTGCGCAGTAGCTATTTTAATAATGTTGAAAGTAAATATAGCATTGTATAACTGCCTCTTTCATTCGCTTACGTTTGTCGCATTGTCCTATCTTGCTTACTCTATGCAGTATACTCGATGACAAACTGTTTCTCTTTCTTGCGGAATGGTTCGCAGAGCCAACTTCAGAGACACAAAGATCTGCTGTGACTACTTAAATATTAGAATAGAATTCGTCACCTCCATAAGACACAGGATAGCAATCTTCTGCCTCAGTTGTCTGTCAGTCCTGGCCAGGTCGGGGTGGTGAGCCTGAGCCCGCACCTTCTCAAACAGAGCTACGTCCCCGGAGGCCACTGCTCGCACCAGCTCACAGGCCCATGCGTCTGGTGTGCCGTGCAGGGACTCCAGGATTGGGTGTGCTAGCTGGGGATCGACAAAAATTATGGTTAGGTATAATATGATAGTGCCAAGACGGGGATTGGCAGAAGTATATACTGTATATAAAAGCCAACAAAGAAAATTTTCTTCAAATAAATGGCAATAGATGGCGCGATTTGTTATTGAATTGTGTGTAAAATTAACATTTTCTAGAATTGATCATAAAAATTGTATATTCTTGTTTAATCAACTCTCAAAAACACAAAATTTAGAAATATTGGTATCTTAATTCACATTTCAGAGATTATATTTTATTATTAGAATTTCTGAGGCATGCAACTCGATTTTTTTGTATTGTAAAACATTTTGGTACAATGAAACTGTAAAAGCGTGCAAAAAAATACTATAAAACAAATCATCACTGTATTTAAAATAATAAAAAGGTCACTAATCGAGAAACCTATTCACTAACACCATCTATAGCCAAGGAACGGCACCGAACGCGATCATATAAAAATAATCAGACATAAAACGCTAGTTACATCGGCACGATTTCTTTGTATGGGATACTCAATACATTTATTGTTTCCACATGTGAACTTAGATGGTAGGTTACAAATTTAGACCATTGTGGACCCTGTCGGGATGAGGTATCTGTATGCTAGTATTATAATTATGTGTGACGTAATGGAGGAATTTATGGCTAAATCAGCAGCACGAATCGATCCTACCGGGGTAAGTCCTTTAGTGTCCGACCGAAAGTTCGGTTTCGTTCGAGTTTCGGCAAAAAAACGAGTTTCGGTTTCGGCGGCAGACCTGCCGAAACTACGACCGATACTGCATTCGTTAGTTCTCGCACTGTGATTGGTCTTGTTCGGCGCGTTAAATTCCATCCAAGCGAGTAAGCGACGAAGACATTTAGCCGCGTCCACGTGCCTAATCATCAGGGACCGAAAACCCTTATAAATTACGGTACCGGTATCGAAGAATTTTGGTAACCTCTACGATTTAGGTAACCGCTATCTGGGTAACCCAAGAAGAAGAAACAGGTTACCTTTATTTAGGTTACCGTTTAAATACCGGTTACCTTAAAAAGACCTTGCGTAGAAAGAAACAGAATATCGCAATGCCGACAATTTGTTGGCGTTAGAAAATAAATTACCAGGGAGATCGTCGTGCGTGCTGTAGTACGTGTGTGTGCGTCTGCACGCAAGTCCTGTTTACGTTAATTTAGTACGCCTTTTTGCGGCGTATTTGAGTTAAAGTAAAAAAGGAAATGGACAAAGGTTAAGATAGTCAGATAATATTACATGGTAAAAAACCATTTGGTTATCTTTTTCTCTCATCATAGAAATCAAGTCGGTAGTTTGTTTATTTAACTTGCTGAGAAACGTACACGCCCGTTTTTCGAATAGAGGGCAGCACTTCCTCGTAAACAAAGCGCTTATCTTTTTGCTTAAAATTTGTTTGAGCGCGCTAGCAGAGTACCTACACTTTTTGTATTAAAACATTATCATGAAGTGTTCGAACATTACATGAAATGATTGTATCATGATGTGGTCCCTAATTGCGTAATACACGATCAATCATAATCTCAATCTGTTTCATTTCGACAGTTCAACAACTTTCATTTATCGTAAAATAAAATACATAGTTAGATTACCTGCCGGTAGAGGAGTTGATGTCGCTTTGTTTTTGTTGTGCATCATGGCGGCGGTATGAACCGAATCAAACAAAGTAGTAGTACCATAGTAGTACCACGCAAAAAAGTCGATAGACTTTTATTGGATTTCCAAATATGATAATTGTTATAGAAAGCGACCAATTTGGAAGTAACACTCGCTCGGCGCACCCGCGGGGGGTTACACTTCTTACCTAACCCATTTGGTCGGGGTGCCATAGGCGACGTGTTTTTTTTTAAATCATATTTTAAGTGTTATGTTGCATTTCACGGAGCACATGGCATCCCAACCAAATGGGTTAGGTTACGGTTTTTACAAACTTACTTTAGCTTACGGAATACATACAGTGCGTCCATTATAACTTGTCCCGTGAAGCGATTGGTATCACTGTTAATATTAATATAATAAGTTTAAATATTGAAACTAAGGCGTCAAACTGACGAGCAGCAATTTGTGTCTACTAAGCGAACTTCAACTGTCGACAGAGGCAACCGCAGCTGTTGACAGAAGCAACTGCTACTGTCGACAAAAGCACCAGCTATAATCTGCCTAAGCTTGGCAAGCCATGGTGCCAACATGAAGGCAAGGGACAAGTTATAGTGAACAGTCCATTGAGCTAGGAAAAACATGGAGGCGCCCTATTATTCTATACATATATTAGCTTATACAAATATGAGTGAAATACGATACAGAATGTGAAACATCATTTTGTCTCATTTCTTTTAATGTAGTAATCGTATTTAACAAAAGAGACAACAATATTTCAGTTGTTGCTCATTATGGCAACATTTTGTTATGACGTAGTGACAGCTGTCAGTACGTGCCATATTCGCCATATTAATTGCCGAAATTTGTGGTTGTGTTCGTGGTAGTCCTGCTGTCAAATGGTTGTTTACTTTTTGTATTATTAATATGTGTGTGTTCCGTGATTAACACAACCATAGCATCGGCAGCCATTTTAAGGTTTAGGTAGGCACGTTTTTTTTGTACGTATTTCGAGTCCATACTATTTATTAGGTCTATAGAACAGTCTGAACTACGAGGATAGTATTGCCAAAAAACGCCAACAAAAAAAAAAGTGTGACTCCGGTTATACGAAAACTGATGTTATTTTGTTATCCATTCTGCTGATGAAGTAAAGAATATGGAAACTTCAAATAAGCCTCTGATGCAGATATCTACTACGTTGGATCCAGATGCATCTACTCCAATTAAATTCAAATGCCTCTGCCCCAGATTTATCTTCTGATAATTCATCAAAACAAATGAAAGATAACGGAAACGTGCCAAACTCAGTACAAAGTATGGAAGATGACAAGATGGCGAAACCTTTGTGCAAATTAGTCATAATATGTTTATTATTACAGGACATCTGGCCAAATATTCAAACGCCACTTGATGTCGAGATGCCGCTGAAGCCCTATTTATACGAAGTTTATTGCTACAGGCAATAAACATGCTTCTTATAAATAGGGCTAAAGTCTCGTGGTGATACAGTCACTTTACTTAGAGTGATAGAGTCAGCAAGAGACTTAACTTAAAATTGAGTAGCGTTTTAATATTTGGGCATTAGGTGCCAAAGCTTGACAAAACTAAATAAAAAAGTAGTATATGATTTCTGATCTTCTTCATCATGTCAACCAGGAAGCAAATGTTCAATAATGTCAAATACAAGATCAAATCGGTGAAAACCGGTCGCGATCACCGCATGGTAAGAGGCACATTGAACATTAATATCAAGCTTGAAAGGTCTCGACTGATGAAGTCTACGCTCCGTCCAGCACAGATCCAGATCCAAAACCCCGACACCTTTCAGCTGTCTCTCCAACGGTGCCAAATTGACTACCGGTACATCGAAGTGTTTGTACAAAAACGCCACCATGTCAGTTCGACTTCAGGATCAGACCTCGAAACCCGTCCTTCTTCAGCGAGGTGTTAGACAGGGAGATGTCATATCTCCAAAACTATTCACCGCTGCACTGAAGGATGTCTTCAAGGTTCTGGACTTGAGAGGGCTAGGCATCAACGTCAATGGTGAGTACATCACAAACCTTCGGTTTGCCGACGATTTAGTGGTTATGGCTGAGACCATGGAGGACCTCAGTACAATGCTCGATGACCTCAGTAGAGTTTCCAAAATAGTGGGTCTCAGGATGAACATGGACAAAACCAAGGTGATGTTGAATGCCCATAATACACCCACTCCTATCAAGACCGGAAAATTAATTAAGATCACAAATATTTAGCCACATCATGAAGAAGTCGTGCGTCTAACCACATCATGAGCGTTCGATGTTCTATTTCATGTAATGGCCGAACATCTTCATAAAATGATCAATTCTAAGATCTGGCCATGACCGATGTACAACTGTTACCCACGCTCTGTGTTCTGTTTGACTACCATCATTTGCCCGAAAGCATAAAATACAAAAACACAACAACAAATAAATAACAACAATAAATTAAATCAATTTAATTTAACGTTAGCCACAGCCACAGACAAAATAAAAAAAAACAAGACACAGCACTGCGAACGATACAATGAAGAATGCCAAATCTACGCGCGCGATTCGTTCAACTAAACTCAGTTTATGCAAATACAGCGTTCAGATTGGTAGTTTCTCAGCGGTACCAACCAATCAGAACGCTAAACGCGAAATTTGTATTTATTTATTTTTGTAGGGAAAACTAACTGTAGTATACTAAAAATATACAAAGTGTCTTAAACATGTGAATTAACAAATATACTACCCACTACATTTTCCACAGATTACTATTTACACAAGTAAAACAAACTGATTAGCAAAAGTTATTATAGTCAGGGCATGTAGAAACATTAGAAGCTACTGTTCATCCATAAATATTTAGATTATGTTAGTTCTAAAGGTATATTTGCTTATAAATAATATGACAATTGCACAAAATAGCTTATTTTATGTATCGACTAAACGGTGTGTGACACATTTTTTTTGCTTTCTGCCCATTTCTAAGTATATTAATAATATGTTTTATCTATAATTTACCAAGCCAACAAAACTATCCAACACGACCAACACACGCTTCGCTAGCAAACTGAGAAACACGTCGCCGTGCCAGCCAGAGCCGTGATTGGTCGGCGTCCGCCGGCGCGCGCGGGTAGACTCGACTCTTTGACACACACACAGGCGATGCGCGCCCTTTATTATTTTGACTAATGCCGACGGACGGCACGTGTAAGATAGAGGTTTTTTTATTTCGGTAACCGGTATTAATAAAGGTTGTTTTTAATATTTAAAAATTAAGGTAACCTTTAAAAATACCTGTAACTAACCGAAACATACCGGTATTATTCATACCGGTTTCGGTCCCTGCTAATCATGCCGTGACTGGCTTGTGTTTGCAGTTCGTATTGTTTGTTGTGAGTTTTCGTGTGATTTATTTTGAATTCGGTAAGTTTTATTACGTGATATAGCATAAGAGTAGGTAGTAAACATCAAAAAAATGTCGAAGACTGCATAGCTATGTGATTTAAAGATAAAAAAAACCGGTCAAGTGCGAGTCGAACTCGTGCGCCGATGGTTCCGTACCTACCCATGATTGCGCCATAATAAAATTGGCTTAATTTTTTATTGGTGGCTAAGTTTTAAAGATATGGGCAAATTTAGATTTTTGCGAAAACTTGTATGTATCTAAATTTAGACCTTACTTTTTGCCATATATCGTTATTCTAGGTTACGATATATGGCAAAAAGTAAGGTTAGAGGAGCTCGTGGCTAAATAATAACAGAATCGTTATTCTAGGTT
This sequence comes from Orthosia cruda, assembly GCA_964057195.1. Taxonomy (NCBI): domain Eukaryota; kingdom Metazoa; phylum Arthropoda; class Insecta; order Lepidoptera; family Noctuidae; genus Orthosia; species Orthosia cruda. Next base: position 1,683,967 of record OZ059852.1, on the reverse strand, counting down.
AGAGGAGCTCGTGGCTAAATAATAACAGCCGCATGGGTCGATCTTCAAGGTTAAGCAACGCTTGACGAGGTCGGTCCGTGGATGGGTGACCATTTCAACACACCGAGTTTCCTCCGTGCCTCGGAAAGCACGTTAAGCCGTTGGTCCCGGCTGTCATTTGAAGATCTTTGACAGTCGTTACGGGTAGTCAGAAGCCTAAGATCTGACACCAGTCTTGTCAAGAGGTACCGTGTTACCCAGTTACTGGGTTGTGGAGGTCAGATAGGCAGTCGCTCCATGTAAAACACTGGTACTCAGCTGAATCCGGTAAGACTGGAAGCCGACCCCAACAATAATTGGGATAAAGGCTAGGCAGATGATGATCGTTATTCTAGGTTAACGGGACCTACCATAAAGGCTTTCGACCCAAAACCTATACGGTACTTCCGGTTGACCTATGATTGACTATTTTGATTAAAAGCACGGTCTTACAGCACAAGTAGAGGAAAAATAAAAAAATGTTGTAAATGAGACATTCAAGTTTTCACGAATTTCTAAATTTGCCTATATTTTTATCGTATTGACTCACGACTTTGATTTTTACATCTAATAGGGACTATAGACCTCAGTATCTGGTATAAATTTCAACTTGCTAGGTCCACGCGTTCCTGAGAAAATCGGTGCTGACACACGGACAGACGGACAAGAGAGTGATCATATAAGGGTTCCTGTTTTTACCTTTTGAGGTACCGCACTTCTTCACTTTTCACATTCTTTACTTTTCCCTCAAAACATGATCTTTGTAAGGAAGTTTCGGTTTCGGCCGAAACTGAGACTGTTGCCGAAATTCGGTTTCGGTCGTACACTAAGGTCCTTGTATAATTTACCATACCTTAAATACCGAATCATCTCTGTACAAATGCGTCCAGAAATAAAATCCCTTTTTAGGGTTCTATACCGAAAGGGTAAAAACGGGACCCTATTTTATCCGTCTATCTGTCTGTCCGTCTGTCACCAGGCTGTATCTTATGAACCGTGATAGCTAGACAGTTGAAATTTTCAGAGATGTTGTATTTCTGTTGCCGCTATAACAACAAATACTAAAAACAGAATAAAATAAATATTTAAGTGGGGCTCCCATAAGACAAACGTGTTTTTTTTGCGATTATGGTACGGAACCCATCGTGCGCGAGTCCGACTCGCACTTGGCCAGTTTTTTATTTATATTACCCAATTACTCAAAGACGCTTGGACCGATTAAGAAAATTCTTGTTTTGTTTGAAAGGGTATACTTCCCAGGTGGAACCATCATCATCAGGTTAGGATTTGATAATGGCATCCAATGGAAATCGAGGGAAAGCCTCAAATATTATAGGCAAACATAGTGATTTTGGTATTTTCATCAAAATGGCAAGCCTTTGCTCTCGGCAAGTATCATTTGGTGAAGTGGAACTGATGAAGAAGACCACAGATGGCCACTGGAACTCAAAAAAATTAAACCAACTTCTGTCTTGTCTTCGAAGTCTTTGGTATTTCGTTTTTCGACACCGACTTTAGAAAAGAAAGTAATTTTTTGCTTTGGAAATCGGGAAAAAATGTTAGTGGTATGGTAAGTTACCAGTTCCCCGAGGTCATAAACAGTGGGTGCTATGACAGCGGCCAGGGCTAGTCTCAAGGCGGTGGCTCGTCGCTCGGCGGGCTCCAGGTGCGCTCCGCCGCCGGCGCAGCCCACGTAGCGCAGAGCTGAGCGGTAGTAGCGAGCCATAGGGCCGCGCACTCTGCCAGGATGAAAGATTACATGTTATACTTAGTATTATTAGTACTTTGTGTAAATTATTTCATTATCACTGCTCTCAAAATGGAGAAGGAAAATATCGCGAGGGAACCGGCATGTCCTTGAACCAAAAATTCGAAGAAATGTGACATCCACCAACCCACACTGGCCCGCGTGGTGGATTATGGGCCATTCCCTCTCAGAGGTGGCCTGCACAATGGACCAAATGGGAGTCCATCTATCCTATCCTAGTACAGTAAAAGAGAACCGTTTGTTCTGGAATGGCCATGTGGGATGAAACGCATGTTACTAAAACAATTATGAATATAATTGTGGATGGGATGAAGAGGGAGTGGCAGGCCCAAAGAAAAGATGGATGGACTGTGTGAGGAGTGTTATGACAGAAAAGGGAGTCAGTGATAGCATGACGGTGGACAGGACGATATGGAAGAAGAAAACGTTTTGCACCACTCCAAGTAACATGGGACAAGGCAAGACAACGATGATGATGATACTTTTGATCTCTCTGTGAGAAGGAATGGACCAGAATCCACCACATGGGTCTAGTGCAGATTGGTGGATGTCACAAGTCTTTGAATTTTAAGTTCTTGAATATGCCGGTTTCCTCATGATGTTTGCCCTCTCCCTCTCTCACACTCTGACATAAATCATAAATTAAACACATTTATGACCTTACCTGTAGTACTCAGAAGCCAGTTTATAAAACCTGCCGTGAACTGGTGTGACTCCATCAGCATCTTCGAGGGTACCTTCCAGCTGTTCAATGATCTTCTCGGTGGCATCCAAGTCATTCAGCTGTTCCAGGTAGATCTGACCCTGGAGGACCTGAAATTTAGCAAAGTTTGGTGCTTTTTAGATGGCTGTGTTGTATTTATGCAGGTTATTATATCTTTAGGAAGGAGACCTTAACTCATACAATGAAGGCACAGGTATTGATCCCAAAAACTACAACACAAATTTTTTAAAGAATCGATGGATGTTTGTTACTCTTTCATGCAAAATCTATTGAATTTTGACAAAACTTTACTGTAATTTTATTATTTTTGAGGTTTTTTTTTTACACTTTTGACCATTTTGTTTTCTAGTAGTAGTAATATGATTAAAAATCCAAGATTTTTTTTTATCAGTACCTATATACATCAGAATAACACATATTATTTTATAAACATGGAAGTACTAATTCAATGCGCAGGCAGAAGCTAGTCTATTGCATCAGTGAACAAGTTTATATGGACATGGACTAAATTGATTCGAGTTTTATTCATTCAGCTCAGACAAACTGGCTATTATCCAAAAAACCACAAATATTTGACAGAATCCTCACCTTACAAAGTGTCAGCGCTTCATCGTTAGCCTTGACCTTGGTCTCAATCTTCTCGAGGAAGGCAATGGCCTCCTTCTTGTTGGTGTACTGCTTGATTATGTGAGCCACTATCTCCACCAGGGAGAGGGGGTTGATTCTGAAAAAAAAAGAAATGAGTATACAGGAGCTTGTGACTAAATAATATCACCACACAGATCGATCTTTGACCATTGTTGACACACCAAGATATCTTCGTGCCTCGGAAAACCTCTAAAGCCGTTGATCAAGGTTGGCATTTGTAGATCTTTGAGGAGGTCAGAGTTATGGTCAGATTGATTACTGCTTCGTCTTGGTGTACTTACTTGTTCTCAAAAAAGCTAAGGAAGTTGGTGTACAGAGTGATGAGATGGTCTCCTTGCTGCATGGAGGGCTTCTCCACCAGCTTCTGGATTTCCAGTGTTAGCTGGTGCCATAGTCTGGAAACATATAGTTAAAAGATTAACAAGATAAGGGATTGTTTTTTCTGTTACTACTTGGAACTTGAATGTAATAGGCAAAATTGCAAAATTATTTTTGTATGAATCTTTGGGGCATACAGATGAGATATTCTGTTGAGTTAAGGTTGCTGAAACATGATTGCAAAGCAAGTCATCATCATCATTTCAGGCAAAAGACGTCCACTGCTGGACATAGACCTCCCCCAAGCATTGCCACACTGATTGGTCCTGTGCATGTTATATATATCGGATTCCCATAGCCTTAACCAAATTGTCAGTCCATTTAGAGAAAAGTCTAAACTTGCATTTTAGCCCCTTCTATTCTGCGAGCAATGTGCCCAGCCCACTGCCATGTTAGTTTAGCAATTTTTTGGGCTATGTCGGTAACCCCGAAGGATTTTCAAAAAAATATGTTAAGCCAACAGCTTACTGTGATTTGGTTTGATGGATATTGAATGGATTTTGCTGACATTACAGGGAACTGTGACTTAGGGTTAACTTAACCATCAAGATATGTAGGTATATTACGGTAACCTAACATCTCATATGCCGTTTGCCATTTAATTTACTAAAAAGCATGGGAAGTTATTTACATTTGACAAACATTCACTTAAACAAAAGATAGACCTTATGTTGTCTAGTCTTTGGCATGAGTCTAATTTCTAAGAGTCATGTTGATGAATCAATAAAAGTATACCCTACAATAAGCCCTCTGCTTCAGAACAGAATTTTACTACTAGGAAATGAAAGAAAGCTATTAGAGTCGCAGCTGTCGACAATAAAGTTAATTATTTAGCATTCACATGAAACAGACCATAATAGAGTACTAATTAGCCATGTTTATTACAGGAAATCGTTTATAAACAGGAATCGGAGAGAAACAAAGCAAGCTGCCGCGTTTCGCATCAGAAAGTTTATTTATTGGATAAAGGTACAATAATTTACTTAAATACCAAGAATGAATGCTTCTGAAGCGGATAAAAGGAAGTACGAAGGTATAATTAAGGGTATTTCTAACAAAACAGATAATTTCCAAGAAAAGGGGGACAATGACATGGTGACTTTACAACTTTGATATCTCACGAAATATATCAGTAGGAAGCCAAAGTACTCACTTTTTGTTGTACAGCTCTTCTAGTTTAAGCCATTCTGCAGACAACTCCGGCTGGGTTGTCTGTTTATTAGCAATAAAATCGTTTACTTCAACGTTGTAAAACTTCACGCCTGTCGCCATCTTTCAGAATTACTTGTAATGGTATGAAATTAGTTGCGAGTTGTGAACTGTCATGTCAACTTATCAAGTTTTTAGAGAGTGCAGCACAGAAATTATCATTCAGCCAAACTGAAGTTAGCTGCATGTGCTGCCATCTAGTAGTGAGTAGCCGTAAGTTTATTTTTGCTATTTGATAATAGATGGCGTACGATCACGATAAATGTTGAATACTAAAATCTAGCCTATAGTCTAGACTAGGGCGATGGACTTGATAGTTGAACCTGTATTTTACACACTGATTTTGTGACCTAACAAGTTTCTAATGCCTCCAGCTATTGTAGAAAGAAGAAACTCGCAGTTGAAACTCTCTCGGCTAGTAGAAAATCGTGATTTATTGTAGAATCTTTCTTCAATGATTTATCTAATACATAATGACAAATTTATGCCTAGAGCATCATTCTGGTATAGTTTTATTGAATGAAATAAATCTTCGAGCATGAATCGTTGAATTTCTAGTCACTCATTATTAGGTAAAATAGGTAGAAAGGGGCGACTTTTTAGTCGACAATTAATTCTAGAGAAATATGGAAGTAGGTACCTAAAAGACTTGTTGAGCCAACCCCAAATAAATTAGAACAAGGGTAAATATAATGAAGATGATTCTAGTCATCATCAATTAAATGTATAAGTAGTTGCCTTTCAGTTTGAATTGAATGCAGGGCTGTAATTCAGGAGATACCTGGGCAGTTATTTCTCCTAAGCCGACAGTCATTTGTTTCCCTATAGAAATCTGTGTCTGAAAAAGAAACTGTGTACCTATAGGCCCAGGTTGACAACATTCATAGGCTTTTGGCTGCGATGGACAGGTACTTACTTACTTATCCAACCATTTACATTTTCATTCGATATTTAACACATACCTGGTTAGGTTGGCAGGTATACTATCATTTTTAAAACCTCCAAAAACCCTAGTAAATTTTAAAATGTTTGTTTGTGTCGGGTTAGCCTAATAGTCGATTACCTAATTCTACCTATTAGGATTATCTTAAAAAGTTTATTAGAGGTTGTAAATCGCTGCATAGATTAGATTTCATATTGTAATACGTCATCGTTAACTTATGGCTTAAAAATGTGATATTTTCTAAGGAATTCTTTACTTCACTCTTTCAATAGATGCCTGAAATTTTCCACCATTGTCGACAATCATAAAGTTGAATGATTTCAGGCTACGAAGTAGACGAATCATTTCGTTTTATAGGTAAATTTATTAACCACTCCCAACAATGTGAGCTGTGGGCACTTCCTAACGGGAAAATTAATAAAATGCCATGTGAGAATGATCTTACCTACCTACATACCTACTATAGTAGGCAGTAGGTACATGAAAAACCTCTGAGCTACATAATAAAAACAGTTTTACTAGAAATGCATGAAAAAATGCGGAAATTGAACTTCTTGTCTATATGATTCTTAGAATGTTAGTACCTACTTAATTAATTTAACATATAAAATCATTAACACAATTAAATTGATTTCATGGCATTTTTTAATAAAAAACTATGCCTGGCAGTCATCCCAAAGTTGGGCAAAGACGTACAGTTATTTGAGTTATTTGGAATTGATCTTTCAACTCCAAAGTTCTGTTGAACTTCAGTTTTTTTTCATTGTTATACCTGAATATCTATGCTAATAGGTTATTTTTTCAGGATTTTTCATAAAAATTTAGCTATTTTAAAGTCATAGCACGTGGTTGTATGCAGTTTCTAAATAGGTATCATAAAGTTTTCCCTTTATCATCATCAAGAGTACCTACAGCATAACTTGAAAGTTAAATTGTTTCTTTTAGTTCATGTATTTGACACTTATTTACCTAATACTAGAGATAGCTAGTTTTAATCTTCAAAGAGGTTATAGGTACATAGGCTTAAAAAACGTAGGTAGCCAATGTTACCCACCTCGATTTAGAAAATTAAGTCAAATTATACTGTGTAGGTACATTTATTAAAGCCACGTATGTATCCGTCTAAATATTTTTGTTATTTAATAGTTATTTTATTCACTTCTATTCCAAAAAATCTTATATCTAATATCTACAGAATGAATAAAAATTACGGGAAGAATTTGTGCCTCTAGGATTGTGACGAGTTTTTGTCATATTTTTTTGTTTCAACTTTCATACTCATTTTATTTTCCTAATTTGTACTGCCTGAAGGATCGAATCGCAAGTCGGTCAGTGTGTCTTCCATCAGGAATTTATTAGTATAGCAGCATGGTAAACTATTATAAATTTATAATCCATCCAAACTAATCTAGCTTCTGTCAGCGGCTTCGCCCGCGTGTAAAGTGTTTTCTTATCCCAAGAAAACATTATATCGGGATGAAAAGACTATAATCTATGTCTGTGCCAAATTTCATCCAGATCCGTTCAACTGTTCTAGCATTATTGAGTAACAAAGAAAGAAAGAAAAGAAAGAAAAATATTTATTTGTAACCCACATAGGAGACAAGAGAAATAAGCATAAAATTAATCAATAATAAAAAATAAAAATCCCCCTGAGAGACCAAAAACATACATACATCCAAACACACATCCATCCAAACTTTCTCATATTTTATAATATCAGTGAGATAAATGCGAAAATAAATAATTCTATCTGTTTGTTACGTATTCACACCTAAACAGCTGAACAGATTTTGTTGAATTTTGGTAAAAGACATAGGTACATTTTGTCACGGGATTAAATTCCCTTGGGCTAATTTCCAACTTCCACGCCGTCGAAACCAGGGGCAGAAAATACTAAGTCAAGTATGTATTCTTTGTTCTTATTACCCTGAACTGTTCCACTCTTGTTGTGCTTCTTCACGCCTGTTCCCGAGGAAGCCATCCAAGGCGTCCTGCCCACCTAGCCAAGTTTTAAACGTGTTTTCTCGAATCTCTTTCTACAATCGTTAAAGCCTTCTATTTGTATGATCTGACCACGTGACTTAACGTTCAGATGTGTCATTCCCATACATTGATTCCTTTTCTACTAGCGTTATCGATTGTACATTGTCAACTTGGCTACAGGTGCTGACATGTTCTCTTCGGTCTGCTGCCACCCCATCTTGCAACAAGCATCGCATCCATCTAGCAACAGCAAGTAAGGAGGGCAAATTAAAGTTTGTCTGAAGATGTAGAACTGCCCATGTAAAAATATGAAAAACAAGAAATTAATGTATCCGGGGTATGTATGCAATCATCAAAAAAAACTTTTTGCAAAAAAATACTACCGACTTCCAAATACTAAACTACAAAGTGAAAAATAACTTAATTTTTTGAAGTCGGTGTCTTTCGTAGGTACCATTTTTTGCGTTATGGTATTTGGAAGTCGGTAGTATTTTTTTGCAAAAAGTTTTTTTATTTTCACTTTTTAGTTGTACGTACGTACAACTTATTGTAGCAACTTATTGTATATGTACTAGTACCTTATAGGCAAGTTAGTAAGGGAACTATTTCGCCAGAATAGATTTCATGAAACTTGAACATAACCGGTGAAATGAGAGATCTGCTTACCCCTTAAGAGCGAACTGGCGTGATGTTATGTTATGAAATGTTATAAACAACAAACAGACATGCGATTGCAGCAATCCCGAGAGATTTGCCGTTATTTATTGAAGAGTTCTGTTGTATATCTCCGAAGTTTGCATGAGATCTTCACCAAATTAAAATGGGACCAATTTCGGAACATACTTTTTCAAACAAAAAAAGAATTTTCAAAATCGGTCCACAATTGACGGAGTTATCGGTGAACAAACACAAAAAAAGAAAAAAAGACAAACTTGAAGTCGAACATATAACCTCCTCCTTTTTGGGAAGTCCGTTAAAAATCGAGTTGAGATAGTTACACAGGTACGAGTAAGGTTGCCATCCTATGAGTAGTTATGTATTGTACCCACTGCATTTCGCTTAGGCGTAGTTACTTTATAATTTACAAAAGCATACCAAGTACACTAAAATACTTTGATTTTAACTGAATGATTTTTTGTAATATCTGTTAAGAGATTTTTTGTATTTCGATCATAATTGCAAAGCGATGGGAAGCGAATTACAGCACCCTTAATGAAACAACACAAAATGCTCAAGGTTCACATAAAATTCCGTTTTTACAATAACAATCAAATGTACTCTTTTTATAAGTCTGTACTCATTATTTTTCTCTCTATAATCAGGTATATTTAAATACTTCTTCTAAAAAAGGTTGGTAACCCTAGGTATGAGTGAAAGAGAGCGACGACAATACATAGACGTGCTTATTCTAAAACCCGATGTGTCATTGTTATTTGTTACGACGGCTAACTTGTTACCTACTTTGAAAAATCGAATTTTCATTTCTTTCAAACCATAATCTTCTTGAAATTAAAGGCTTTTAGAATTTGTAAAAAGTAAAATAAAATGGTTATCGAGAACAAATAAAACCTTTATTTTGACGTGTGTACCTACTTAATACTATTTCAATTATTAATTCGTAGAACATTTTAGAAAAAATAAATCATGGAAGAATAAAATTGGTCACTTTTACCTGGTGAACTCAACTTAATAGCCTTAAAAAAACAATGAACGAAACTACAATACATAATATCATTTGATCGCCAATAAGCCATTAAAAATAATTTTAATATCCATGTCGTATTTTCTACAAAAACAGTTTTATCTCGGACTATATGCAACCATATGTGAACATTATTCAACATAACTCAAAAACTACTGAACCGATTTTGGAACTATTTACACTATTGTATAGCTTGTTAAAGCAGCAATTTTTTTGGCAACATCATTTTTCCATATCCTCTTAAACAGTAGAGATATTTTACAAAAACTGTAGGGCTGTCAAAGTAATGGCCCCAAAATATCGTAAGTCATAAAATTATTAATTCTTAATATTGCTATTATAACTATTAATATTTTATTATGAAAACTTTATCATATTTTAATACTAAATTATTTCGAACACTTTATTTCTATTTATTGCTGTTTTTATTGCGAAATTAATTTCTCATTATTATTTAAATATTTTTAAATAATGGGACGGGGTTAACAGGACGTAAGATGATCTGTCTGTGGTGGTAACTTTTCACGAAATTATGTTTTAAACCAGTCTTTTTCATCCTGTGTAATTACAATCTCCTCACCAAGCCTGGTCAGGGGATTGCAGTTGCAAGAAGAAGGTAAGGTCCTACACAAGAATATAAATTATATAAATTTCAGTTCCTATTTTAGACAGACACGTAATTTATTAAATCATTTTCTAACTGGAACCTATTTCTCTTCTTATTTATAACTGGCATCTGGTCTCTCTCCCAGGGACTAGAACTATCTCCATACCAAATTTCATCCTAATCAGTGCAGCGGTTTAAGCGTCAAAAGGTAACAGACAGACAGAGTTAGTTTCGTATTTATCACTACATATTATAAAAATCACTACATATTATAAAATAAGGTCCCCGGTCGCGTTAGTACACGATAAACTCAAAAACTACTGAACTGATTTTCATGCGGTTTTCACCAATAGAAAGAGTGAAAAATGAGGCAGATTTTTGTGTATAATTTGTCACGGGCGAAGCCGGGGCCAGTCGCTAGTAATATTACAAATTATGGATTAAACCATTCAAGAGAAAGTTTGTTCACGTAGTACACTGAACAAAACTGTCTGTCCTATCGCCGTGGTCTCTGTACACCTGCACCCTGAAAGACCTATGTCATAAATGATAAAAGATTTTATTTCTGTAAGTTGGTTTGTACAAACACTTTTGCATGTCAATCATATTTTTTAAATAGCTATCTGACTACTCTGAGAAGAAAGGCCGAAACAAACTCAGAGGTCACAGTCTCTTTTAAGATAAAATCTTGGTTAGATTATGTGAAGACCATGTAGACTGATGTCTGAAATGGTCTTTTGAGGAAAGAACCAGCCAGATTGAGTGGACCTGTCCAGTCAGTGCACGCATTTGTCAATAACCGAGCAGCTCAACTCAGAATTTAAGGAGCTCAAAGAAGAGACGGACTTCAAAGCTTGTGCTCTGTATATATTTCTGACACCAGGCATTGTTGTGTTTCAGTGTGATGGGTAGGTATAGTGCCGGTAAGATAACAAAAGACGGAGACAATAAATAATTTAAGTTTATGTATTTATTTATTTATTCATTTACACATACAATTATTTTTACAGGTAGAACCCAGGGTAATAAAAGTAGTCATACAATGCGAAAATAAAAATACGACACCCAGAGACGCACCCCGAAATCTGACAGCACCTACTCGCGTCCATGATTGACCAGCCCTGGAGTAACAGCTCCGGATGCCGGCACAAGTTACATGGAGGACAATACACTAAGTGTCACCCTCTGGAATTCCGCCAAAGAGCAGGAAAAAATGTCCAACCGCTGAGAGATGCTATTAATAATCGTAATTGCCCGACACACGGGAGCAAACTTTAATATATTTGTACGGGCTACTGGAGTTTCAAACAGACTCTTCCTCGGCCCCAACCGTAGCCTACTGTTTGGAACGAGCAATCCCAACGATGCCAAGATTTCTGGATTGTTTAGCATCCCACGAAAAACCATAAAGACATATTTCACCAGAGCAAGATTGCGCCTTACTTCCAACTTATAGTTAAGACGGGCTGGTTTCCACAACTCCACGTCTAAGCGTACTGTACCGTATTGCGTACGGGGGGGCTTCGTCTTCCTTACTCGATCCAAACCGGCTCCTTGAGGAATGCCAGCAGCTATTTGGTGTAGCAAACTATTTCCTATACGGTATCTGGGTCACCGAGGTATTTGGCCCTGTAACCAGCGAATACTGGGCAGCGTAGGAGTAGGTGTGCTGCTGTTTCGTCCTCCTCCATGCATGCTCTGCACAGTGGGTTGTCCGTGATCCCTAAGACAAAAAGATGCTTGTTAAAATTCCTATGGCCAGTCGTTACGGCTGTGACTGCAAGTAACTGTGGTTTAGTCAGTCGCAGGGATTTCTGCGTAAGACGGCCATCTAAAGATGGAAGTGCCTCCTTGGCCTGAACGAGGATAATCAGTAATTGAGCCCGAAGAATATATGGCAGAGGCACATTGCTTACACAACTGATGACCAAAAGTCCAGGAATGACAAATGAGCCCTGGAACAAGTCTTGTCAAGACTGGAGACTCGATGAAGTACGTGGGAATCCGCTGGATATGAGAAGCACAGAACTGGTCGAGAACGCTTGCTTAAAAGTAACATATTCCCTCCTTTCTTAAAGTTTAAAACTATCAGGAAACACAGATTCCGGCAGGGAATTCCACTCTCTAGTTGTATGCACAATGAACGTTCTCCCAAAATGTTTTGTTAGAAATAGTACGGGTCCAGAGGTGTACGTCTGCCACCTAAGATAGGAGAGGATATGACTTCCTTTGAGAAGACTGTAAGTACGATACGATCAGTAGTTTAATTCGTAGTGTTGTTAGGAGGCAATCTTTTTGTTCGTCTCTACTAGTAACAAGGTGATTAATACAGTTGACATTCAGAGACAAAGTTTAGTTATGTTACTCCATCGGTACTCCATACCGTCCTGTCCCCCGTCACGCTATCACTGACTCCCTTTTCTTTCATGTCACTCCTCACACAGTCCATCCATCTTTTCTTTGGCCTTCCTCTCCCTCTCAATCCATCCACATTTATATTCATAAATCTTTTAGAGACACCATCCGCAGGTTTCATCCCTCCTCATAATATGACCGTACCAGGACCAGGAAAACTTAGAAAGCACATTTTAATTGAGAAGTTTAACATAGTTTTAGACGTTAGAAAATGTTTTGAAAGATGACTAGAGAAGAAGGGTAACTAACCAAACAGGAGCAAGAGTAGGAGCAATGGTGGTCCAGTGGAGCAGTGGTGGTCCGGTGGTAACAGCTGCGACTTACAAGTTGTAGGTCGTGGTCGAACCCGGGCAGGCGCCTTACTTTGTGTAAATTATTTTATCACCACTGCTCTCAAAACGGTGAAGGAAAACATCGTTTTTTTTTTTTGTTTTTTTGTTTTATTTGAGATGGGTTTGCTCTTGACTCTAGTCTAAGTCATAGGTGACAGAGACAGAGTCGACGATGGAGTGAGCTTACCCAGAAGTAGCCTGTTTACTCTAACTTTGAAGAGATTCGGGTTGAATGCGTTCGGAAACACAGATGCAGGTAGTGAGTTCCATTCATTCGCTGTGCGCATTATGAAGGATGTTTGGAAGCGCTTGGTGCGAATTGGTGGAATGGCAACAAGGTAAGGATGGTAACTTGCAGTGCGTCTAGATGTCCGATGGTAGAAGGGGACTGGTGGGATGAGGTCGTGGAGTTCTTGAGCACACTCACCGAAATACAGTCTGTAGAAGACCGACAAGCAGGCAACCTTGCGGCGATGAGCCAAGCTGTGAAGCTTGGTATCCACCAGTTCAATGTCGCCGATGAGCCTCTTAGCTCTGCGTTCCACCGAGTCAAGCGCGGCAAGCTGATACTTTGCTGAGCCATCCCAAAGGTGGCTGCAATACTCCATACAGGATCGGACTTGCGCTTTGTACAGGGTTAGAAGCTGTCCAGGCGTAAAGTATCGCTTCACCTTATTTAGGATGCCCAGTTTTTTGGCCGCAATTTGGGCTTTGTGCTCAATGGAGGCGCCGAAGTTAAGACTGGATGTCAACTCCATACCTAGGAGCTCAATCCGATCAGTCACTGGAACAGACGCACCACGAAAAATAGGCGCCCGATCGAAAAGACTCCTTTTAGCGGTAAAAAGACACGCCTGTGTTTTGGTGGCGTTAAAGGAGACCAGATTGTCATCACCCCACTGGGAGACAAGGCTTAAGGTCAAATCTGTCCGCTCTACCATAGTCTCTCTCAAGGAACGAACTTCATCCACGCTGGTTCTTGCGCTGGACAGGTATCTCTCTGAAACAGTACTGTCATCTGCGTACCCAACAATACCAAGCTGAAGAAGGTCATTGATGTGCAGCAGGAAAAGAGTTGCAGAGAGAACAGACCCCTGAGGAACTCCGGAATCAATAGCCATAAGGTCAGAGGAGCAGCCGGCTATGACTATTTGGATCGACCGTTCGCAAAGGAAATCTGATATCCAGCTACAAAAACCAGCGGGGATGCCATACGCAGGAAGCTTACTGAGTAGACTTGCGTGCCAGACCCTGTCAAAGGCCTTCGAGATATCCAGCGAAACAGCAAGTGCTTCGCCGTGTCTCTCGATGGCTTCGCCCCAGCAGTGCGTGACATACACAAGAAGATCACCAGTAGACCGTCCCCGGCGAAAGCCATATTGACGGTCACTGAGGAGATTATTGTCTTCAAGGTAGGTCAGCAACTTACTGTTCAGTACCCTTTCCATAACTTTGCACAGAATGGAGGTAATGGCGATTGGACGGTAATTGACAGGGTCTGCACGGTTGCCTTTTTTGGGCACTGGTTGCACATTTGCAAGCTTCCAGGACTTTGGTACCGTTCTTTTTACAAGAGAGAGGCGGAACAAGCGTGTCAACACAGGAGAAAGTTCGGGCGCACACAGCCTCAGTACTCTTGCTGGAATGCCGTCAGGCCCGCTGGCCTTGTTCACGTCTAGACTGCACAATACTCTTCGGACCTCTTTGGTGTGCACAGCGATCTCCGGCATCGAAGAGTCACAATGAGGGACAGTAGGTGGTTGCTTGGATCCAGCGTCCAGACGTGAATTGCTAGCAAACAGAGATGCAAATAAATTTGCTTTCTCACTTGCAGAGTGAGCCAGCGACCCATCAGGTTTCAGCATTGGAGGTAAAGTGGGACGACAGAAATTCGATTCAACAGCTTTAGACAGGGACCAAAACTGTTTACTACCCGGAGGGTGTGATGCCAGCTTGGCCCCAATACGTCCAATATGGTCAAAACGTGCCCGACGCAAAACCCGCTTGCAGAACTTGGTGGCAGAATTAAAAGCTTAAAAGTGAGGAAACCGGCATGTCTTAGAACCATTAATTCGAATACATGTGAGATCTGCCAATCCGCACTGGGCCCACGTGGTGGATTATAGCCCACTCCCTCTCTTTGAGAGGAGACCTGTGTCCCAGCAGTGGGAACATTAAAAGGCTCATGGTGATGAACCAAACAGGAACCAGCAACGCTGCTTACTGGCAGAAACATAGACCCTCAAAAGCTCTGCCTCTTATATACGACTAGCGGACGCCTCGCGGTTTCACCCGCGTAGTTCCCGTTCCCGTGGGAATACAGGGATAAAAAGTAGCCTATGTCACCCGGGGATAGCGTAGCTTCCCAACGGTGAACAATTTTTTCACCGAGTTTATTCGTTACATACAAAAATACAAATAATATATTTCCTCTTTACAATATTAGTATAAATAGAAGTATAGATTCTTGTCTAAATCTTCTTCAATGTTCTTTACTAGGAACTAGTGGCTAAGTAGTAAAAGCCGCACGGGTTCTATGACGATCTTCAAGGTTAAGCATAGCTTGCAGAGGTTGGTCCGTGGATGGGCAAACATCCATTATAATTAAATCGACTGCTCCGTGCCCCGGAAAGCACTTAATGGCGTTAGTCCCGGCTGTCATTTGTCAAAATCAAAATATTTTTATTGCAACTAAACCTTAAATAGAGTACGTAGAGAGCACTTTTGAATTGTCAAACAAAATATGAATCTAATTGCACATTCGCAAGCGTCACTAGGTCTCTATGGAGAAGAATATGCAAGAAACTCCACAGACACTCTTTTCCATCAGTTTTAATTACAAGTATTTGGTTACATCATTCTTGTGGATAAATAGTACATATATGTGAGAACGATGTAAAGAGACGTGCACGTAAAAGCGTCTGGAGTAAAACAAATAATTTAAAAATACAATAGGTACGTAATTAAAAGCAGGCCGAGGCAGCTAAGTTATGACCAATCCCAACTGATGGCGCCCGTTCACGAACATGACGCATGGATTGGCACCACTCAGCTCAACCATCATGATGGGAACCGAATGAACCAACACATGTGCCACCATCAGAGAGATGATTGTAGATCTTTGACAGTAGATACGGGTAGTCAGAAACCAGACAATCTTATAAATGTCTTGCTAAGGGTTATCGTGTGATTCAGTTACTGGATTGTGAAGGTTAGACAGGCTAAATATTGGTATTTAGCTGCAGGTTAGAGTAGAAACTGACTAAAAACATAATTGCGAAAAAACGAGCAGATTGTTTGTTCTCTACGAGAAAAAAATCTCAATAGATACCCCCCTTATATATCCGTTACGCTTAGTGCTGGGTCGTATTCAAGAGCTACCCACAAACTCTTCCAGGTCCTATCTTATCTTGTGGAGGGGCCGAGAAATAACTCGGACACTTCGACCCATTGGGATCTATCGTGGGCCCCTAGATAATATCTCTCCCCAATCTCGTTTAAAACTCTTTCCATGAGTTTTACAACGAGACTAGGAGATATGAGCCTAGAGTCTTCTGGTTTTGGATATCCAACCCCTAGGAGACTCATTCGCTTACCAGCCAGTGCATCGCATGTGCACAGAAGGTGCTCCATGCGTTCCGTATGTTCCCCACACAACCTGCACATGGATGTGGCGGTTAGACCCATCTTCATGAGCATGTCATTGATTCCAAAGTGCCCAGTAAAGGCCCCAAGCAGGTAGGGGTTTTGTCCCATGCCCATATTCCAAATGCATTTACGTGCTTTGAACATAGAGCCCAGGAGTTTCTTGGAGTGTTGCAGATCGGTATTAGACAGTCAATGTGTTCGTTGTCTGTGATATGCAAACTCCCTAAATGTGGCTTTTACGAGACACGTCTAAATGCCTATACATGGTTCTGGACCCACAAAATCATTTGCTGAGCTCTCTCTTCCAGGTCTTAGTTATTTATATAGGTATTATGTACTTGCTGAGCAATCTCTAATCAGTTCTAATTAAAATTCTTGTTACTGGTCTTGTTTTATGTTACCTTAGGTTCGCATTGAATCCCCTTTAGATATCCGTTACGCTTTGTGCTGGGTCGCATTCAAGAGCTACCCACAAACTCTTCCAGGTCTTATTTATTTATATAAGTCTTATGTCCTTGCTAAGCAATCTCTAATCAGTATTAATCAGTACAAATTAAAAGACTTGTTACTCGTCTTGCCTCATGTTACTTCAGGTTCGCGATAAATGTTTCTCTGTTTTATTCTCCCTTCACGTTATCTTTTTTTTCATTGATTTCATCCATCATCCATCAATTTTCTTCGTCCATCTATTACAGTCAGCCTTCCTCATCACATACACATAGCAAGACTTCTACGAATCCTTTTCAACTTTACCGTCACTGACGACACATTCAATCTTCATCTCATCCATTACGAATAGTAGTGGGACTCCCTTTTCCGCATTCTCTCTCTCATTCGGTTCGTTGTGCGGGAGACCATACTATAATATTATAAAAGCGAAAGTAATTCCATCTGTCTGTTTGTTAAGTTTCATCGCCTAAGCTGAAGAACTAAATTGGATGTGATTCGGTAAATGTAGAGATACGACTTGTATAGAGATTGGTCCCTTGGAGAAGGACATAGGGTATTTTTTATCCCGGGAGTATGCTTCCTTGGTATAATTGCCAATTAACACGCGAGAAAAATGGCTGGCTGAGTCTAGTATCATGTAGGTATGTATTTCGATACAATTGGATATCCAAATCGTGGTGTCTCATCCCATACAAAGAAACTGTCCCGACGTACTGTACTGATTATTTGATTTATCTATCGATATCGATTGATTATTAGATGGCGATCTATCTATCGCCGTGGAACGGAACCGAACGCCATCGATTTACAAAAAATTGTCGGTATAATCAGATGAAAAACACTAGTTACGTGTCACGGTTTCTTTGTGTGGGATGAGGCATCTGTATGCTGGTATTATATTATCTGTGTCCAAATATATTTATCTCCACTAAATTCATTAATCCCTTTCTCTTCTATAAGTAGTATAAAACAAAGTAGCTGTCTGCCTGTATGTTTGTCCGTTTACTTCTTCTAAACCACGCAACAGATTTGGATACTGTTTTCACTAACAGAAAGAGTGATATATGAAGAAGGTTTGTCTAAATATTTTTTCACGGTCGAAGACGGGGCGGGTCGCTAGAGTCTTCCAAACTTCTTTAAGCTTTTTCAATGCTTCTAATCAGTCTCAGGGTGTGATGCTCCCAGTCATTCTTGCTATAAACTGACGCTGTCTGCGTACTCTGCACATCACCTGCGGAGTTATTCCCAAGAAGCTTATCATATAATGTTCCCACTGCTGGGACACAGACCCCGTCTCCGTGAGAGAGATAATGAGCCTTAATCCACCACGCAGTGCGGGCTGCTGAATGTCACATGTCTTCGAATTTTTGGTTCTAGAACATGCCGGTTTTTACTCACGATGTTTTCCTCATCTCCTCAAGAAGCTCATCATCATCATCATTTTAGTGGAAAAAACGTGCTGAACATAGGCTTCCCCTAACTGTCGCGATATCGACCGGACCTGTGTATCTCGCATCGAGCTCAAGAAGAAGAAGAAGAGAAGAAGAAGGCTTGTAAAATTTAAAATATCACTGATACGTTTTTATTTCATACTACATAATTTATCTAGTAGTAGACACGCTTTGATCAACATTCCATTGAACACGTAATTATGACACGATATCTTGCGGAAACAGCCCGATTCAAACAGTAAACCGCCCATAACTTTTGAACGGCAGAACCAATTTTCATCAAACATAGCTAGGAACACTCTCGATAAAGTCACCTTTCAAGAAAAGAAACTAAATCAAAATCGGTTCATCCATTTAGGAGGTATGATGCCACAGATAGAAACACAAACAACAGATACACACGTCAAACTTATAACACCCCTCTTTTTCCGTCGCGAGTTAAAAAAGTTACCGACTTCAGAGAAAACCACTACATAGTTAGATATAAATTTAGTTTAGGAAGTCGGTGTCTTAGCCTTTTATCCTCTGAACTCTTTCTTCATCTTTTCGCGTCGATTAACACAATTACAGTCCCAACTAATTAAATCTTGTTTGACCAGTATGTGGACAATTCTATCATTTGCCACGTTCAGATCCTGGATCGCCTGGAATCCTGGATCATGGGCATGAAGGGAAAAATAGGAGGGCATATCTTGCAAAGGGGCTCCACAATTGCACTTTGTTTGGGATGGGTCTACGATAATCTATTTGGCCAGGTCGTTTCGAATTCCGAAACTAAAGTTATTTATCACTTTGTAGTGGATCTCTACTTTTTTTTGATTTCTGAAAAAAAAAGACAGAAGAAGATAGATTAGCAGACAGGAGGATGTTTCTGACACACACGAATAGACAGGGATCGCCTTTTAGCCAAAATGATTTCAATTTAAAAGTCTGCTAACACCCATAAAATGACTATCAGACAATTTAATCTTAATTTCTAGATCGTTACAGAAATAGCGACACATAAACAATCTATCGAACTAGACAAATAGACGGACAGACTAATTTTTGTCACCGTATTCGTCATGCCTGTAATGGTTGAAATATCTAAAAAAAGTACAAGTCTCTCTAGGCCTCTACCTATTTTGAAAACACGGCAGTACTGTTTTTTCAAATGATAAAATAGTATTTTAAATATAAATAAATAATTTAAAAAAATAGTTTTAAATTAAAAGTTTTAATATAAAAATACAAAAAAAATACTTATTACAATTTTAATTTAAAAATATTATTTTAAGATTGGTTTTGCGCCAGTTGTTTTAAAAGGTAGGTAGTTAGCTGTGATATGTATACCTACGGATATTGATGCCTCTTTTAGGCGTAACTCGTAACTAGCAGCGTGGTACAAGGTTACCGTACGTTGGCGCGTCGGCCCGCCATTTCTGCCAAGCTAGCCGCGCGCGCGCCACATCCCGCCACAGATAACCACAAGCTCCCGTCACCCCAACCCCGAACAACCCTTAACAACTACCCACCAACCGGCCAACAATCCTGAAAAAAAAAGCCATTAAAAAAACAAAAAAAAAATCATAGCCCTTCGTTCACACCAAACCCTTCGAAATCTAAAATACAAAATAAACCGTGTTTTTTAAAGTTATTTTTCTTGTAAATTCGGTCGCTTGCCTTGAGATTACAACCACGTGTTTGAGTCGATCATGTACAAGTTTCTGATACACGGAATGAGTTTTCGGTCCCTTATCTAGGTAGTGATCCTTATTTATCGTATGTTTTATTATCATTTGAGTGTGCAAAGTGTTTTGGTATAGGTGGCAGGGCGCGCGTGTACTGGCTCGGTTGTCTGTAGGCCTAAATCGGCGGGCAGCGCGCGGATCTGCGAAAATTTTGCACAAATATCCAAGGTTGGATCCCAATAAGATCCTTATAGGCCTATTTGGAAAATTGTCGTTTTGTGCTCGAAATTCATTGAAGTTTATGATTAAAAGACATTTTTCGTGGATTTTCATGTGTTTCTATGTTTTTTTTACGGTTATGTGAAGTGACTGTGTGCCCACGCGCGGACGCGTGATTTGAGGTTTATGTGACTTTATAAAATGGATTTTTCTTTGCAGTTCCAGTTGAAAATGTGAGTATTAGTGTTACTTTACCTTTATTGACATATAAAATTAAAAAAAAACCACGCATTTTGAAGGGTTTTTAGACCGATACCTCACGGAGAATGGGTTTGCCGCGCGAACGCACGGAAAAGTTGGTAAAAAGAAGAAAAACTTTCATTTATTGGTTGGAAAATGTTTAATATAGATTATTCCATGTATATTCTTTCTTAATTATAAAGAATTGATTTATTTAATTATTATTTAAAGGGAGAAAATCTGACCTAAAGTTCGCGTCTCTATCAAAATCACTTCCGTGCGGTATTCCATTGTTTTAAGGCTTAATATCGCTTAAAAAGTCCTATATCTCCATAGAATGGGCATATTTTGTAATAAAAAATGTTTAATTTTACGTGAAATAGACTAATATTCAGAAGTATATGCATTTTGTGTTATAATATAGCCAAATCACAGTGAAATTCTGATTTATAGAGTTTATCGGCTCTACCGGAGATTTTTAGGTATTAAATAAACAAAAAAAACAAATGATATACAAAAAATAAACAATATAAGTGATATCCTTGACAAAATCTTTATAATTTTCCAGAAATATATATTTAAATGACAGTAAATGTTATTTAATAAAGCTTAAAAGCTTTGCATAGTAGAGTCGGCAACGATTTTAGGCTATTACAACTTTTTAAAACCATAAACAAACTATATACTTGAGTGTAATATAAAATGTATATAATTTAAGTCTTTTTAAAATAACAGTTTAACAAATAAAATCTTTTAAAAAACGTATAAACCTTAAAAGAATGGCATAAATAACAAATTTTGAAAAACTTTATATTTCTCCTTAGTAAGACTTTAGGCCTAAAGTTTTAAACCATATTTTGAACATTTAAAAGTATATAGGACCCAAAACCCCAAAAATCCTATAAAAATATATTTAAATAACAATTATATTCAAATATAAACATGGTATATAAGTGTAAAAATTAAAATAATTTAATATAGCATCCCATTCGTAGTCCCTACCAGATTCCGGAGGGTTGTATTGTTAAAAGCGATATTCAAACTCGCATTGGATAATTATTGTTATACAGTTAAAATAAAATAAAATTGTATTATGTAGTGCATACAGTCTTAATTGTCCTTAAGACAAGACTTTATCTTATCTATAAAGTATTAGGACTTAATTGGGAATGATTGTGAGAAAGAAGGTTATATTATAGACAAAATTGAAAATAATTTGAAACCGATATAAATATAAGTTCTATGGATGGAGGGAGGATAGGCCAAATCAAAGATGGATTATGAGAGAAATTATATGAAAGACAAGGGAGTCAGTGATAGCATGGTGGTTGACAGATATGGAAGATAAAAAGTGTTGCGCCGACTTGTAATAGGACAAATGCAATGATGAAGTTCTTGGCGGCTGCAGTATTTTTCCAATATTTTAATTATTTAATGACCTGAAGTAGTTTTAATGATAGACGCACCCTGGACAGTCATACCCGGCTACCACCTTGCTGACTGGGGCATACCTATATTCTAACCACGGATATTCTCATATACTCCAAACCGTTACGGGAAGAGCAGACGAATGTTAATAAAATTAATATATGTCACCATTTCAAACAAATCTAGCCATGATTTAATATATTGAGGATCTATTTTTTCGTTCACCTGCATCTTTGATGACCCAACAGCGCCTCTGACGCCACTATACTCGTAAACTTGGCTACTTACGGGGGTTTGGACCCCGTAAGTAGCCAAGTTAGAACTATAATAATATTTAAGTATAGTTGAAATATTTGTATTTAGTTATAGTTAACTCTCATAGATTTTTATGTCTCTGTAATATGCGTTTTGAATGTTCAGAAAAAAAAAAAAAAAAAAATTCCTTTTATGAAAAAACACGAAAAGATTTTTTTTTAAATATGCATTTACATTTTCTTTAATAGTAACAGTAGAGCACTTTGAGAGGGAATTCATCTGTGAAAGAACGAATTTCGAGAAAAAAATTGTGGTTTCTTATTCTTATTGATTGAGACTAAGAGTACTGTGTTTTTGAGTTAAATACCTGAGTAGGAAAAGTCCAGGATACAATTTAAATCTGTGTATTAAATTGGACTAAATAACTTACCGGTATTTGTAGTTGTTATAACCATTTACGTTTCTATAGCATAAGTAGGTATGCAAATAAATTGACTTTATTAATTTCTACAATTTTTACCTTGTAGGTATACCTATACTTTGTATAGTCAACGACTAGTTAAATCTTTCCCACTCTGAAGTAGTACCTATACATAATGTATGCAGTAAAAATTAATTTAATAAAATATGCACATATATTAAAAAAAATTGTAGAATTAAATGAAAGATTAAGCATTTATTAAAATAATAAATAGTATACGTGTTATGGGATATTCTGAAATACAATGCAATAGTTTGTTTTTTTAGTAGGTATAGGTAAAATACAACTCACAAATCAAATCTCTAAATTATTTACGAAAACATAATAATTAAAACTATTATATTTAATATAAAATAATAGTTTTAAATACTAATAAGTAGTTTTAAATAAAAAACAAAAGAAGTAGTGCAACATTTTAATTTTAAAATAAATCTATAACAAACAAAATAATGGAAACCTGTAGGCTAGTTCTACGAATTTTATATAAATTATTTAAAAAAGGCTTTGTCCTAATATGGTATGGCAGAAATTATTTTGTGCATGAAATTGGCTACTTTCGTTGCTAATGTTTTCCACGAATAAAAATTTTGCCGATCGGAAAAGTTGAAAATCACAAACTGTTGATATGGACACAAATATATTAAGAATGTTTTTAATTTTACTAAGCATTTTTCACGGGCGGTAATATCATGTAGAATAGTTTTGGTTAAATTTATATATTTTCCAATTAAATCATAGTAGCATACTGCTATAAAAGTTAGGTTATGTTGAAACTCCCACTTAAAATACTTCAAACTATCCGTAAAACCTAAAAATAATAAGAAATCTTCGACAAAATGAAAAAAATACTCTTGTAGTAAGCCAATAAGTGCCAGATTGTCGTGTTTACACTGAGATCTAGACATTTTGGGGTTATAAATAGCACGTGCTCGATCTAGGCTAGAATCTAGACTCAAACATAGGTACTAGACATACTGTTATATAAAAAGAAAGCGAGCAACAAAATGAAGATTTTTTTATAGGCTCGCGCTTGACCACTACCTCACCTAATGGTAAGCGATGATGTGTTCGACGATGAAGCACGCGTGCCTAGAAGTAACCTATTCACTCTGGACGGCTTGGTATCCACTATTTTCAACCTCACCTGAGGTCTCCCAGGTGAGTTTGAAAATAGTGGATACCAAGACGTTTCTTGTTAGTTTTTTTCTATATGAATCCAGTAGCTTTTCACGCGGGTTTGCTTCCATGGTCTTTCCTATAAGAAACGTATATTTTTCAGGGATTAAAAGTAGCTTAAGCCACTTAGTGATTTATAATTAAAATAATTTCGGTACTCGGATCAGTACTTCTAGAGATTCTTCATCATCATCATCAGTCTTTTAGTTTTCCCACTGCTGGGATACAGGCTTCCTCTCTGAGAGAGAGAGGCACCTAGTTTTTTTAATATTATATACCTATTTTAAATAATGGTAATGATTCGATTTTGATTTAGGCCCATTCTAATATAAAGTATTTATTTCAATGTATCCATTTTCAGGCATTTTTGAATTGTGAATGTCGGTAATTTTAAAAGATGAAGCTAGTTGCATGTTCCAAAGCGTAATAATATCTATGGAGAAGAACGTGCAAGAAAATCCACGGACACTCATTTTTTATTTTTCTTTTCACTTGCACCATTTGTCACTAATTATTTTTCACACACATTCTTAATAATTTAGCTCCAAAATATGCCTGCATGTTGCATGAAGTTTTAATAATACATAAATTTAAAAAAAGTCGTCTCATTTCTGTCAAACTTTTTAATATGATAGACAGAACGATATTTTGAATACATTAAGCATTAAAATGAAAGGGGACCATTGTGAGTGATATTTTTTTAATTCAAATTATATCATCCCACAGCTTGGAAAAGATCTCATCATACCCTTTCTTTCGTCCCGTTGTGTTGTCTTCTCCGATCCAATCTCTCACTTCAAACCTTGGTCCAAAATATACTAGTTTTTTTTTGCAAGCCTAATTTGCATCCTACTTCTGAGAAAAGATAGTCTTCTTTCTTCTTCAAAGTCTCTCAGTCTTGTGTAATCTTTGTCCTCGTTTACCCCAGAAGCAAAACCACATTCGCAACAAAACAGTTCGGTGTCTTTGGTAGGTACCAATTTTTTGCGTTATGGACACCGACTTCCAAAAATAAAGTTATTTTTACTTTGCAGTTTTCTTATTTGGAATTCAGTAGTATTGTTTTGTAAAAAGTTTTTTTATTTGTCACTTTTTAGCTGTACGGCTAATAGGCAAGTAGTTTAGTAAGGTATCTATAATCCCGAATATCATGAAACTTGAATATAACCTGTGCAATCAGAGTGTACCAAGTTGAACTGTACACATCTGCGTACCCCTTTAGAGCGTACTAGCGTGATGTTATGTTATGAAATGGTATAAACAGACAAGCGATTGCAGCTATCCCGAGAGATTTGCCGTTATTGATTGAATTTCTTCATCAGATCTTCACCAAATTAAAATTCGCCAATTTCGCAACATACCCATTCAATAAAAAAAAAGAATTTTCAAAATCAGTCCACCATTGACGGTGATATCGGTAAACATACACAAAAATAAGAAAAAAAATCTTAAAGTCGAACATAGAACCTCCTTCTTTTTGGTAAGTCGGTTAAAAAATACTAGGGATCCGCTGCGCGTTGTACGGGACAATTTCTGTTCCGTCTTCCTCATTTATTGCATCTTCTTTTAGTGTAAATCATATCAAAACCCGTTGCGTGGTTTGGAAGAAATAAGCGGAGAAACAGACAAGCAGACAGCGTCTTTGTTTTATACTACTTTGATCAGCGGCTCCCAACCTATACGGTCCGCGGACCACTAGTGATCCTACCAGAAATATAAGTTTCTATCATAAATATCGTATTTTGTATGACCGTTATCGTTACTTTTGATTTGAAAGAATATGCATACTATAAGTTTGAATTTATCATATAAGTTTATTTTTAGAATAACCACAGATAATATAATACTAGCATACAGATGCCTCATCCCATACAAAGAAACCGTGCCGACGTAACTAGCGTTTTTCATCTGGTGAAGTTTTCATCGGATATTGATGGTGATCTATATATCAATCAATCTGCCTAGCCTTTTCCCAACTATGTTGGGGTCGGCTTCTAGTCTTACCGGATTCAGCTGAGTACCAGTGTTTTACATGGAGCGACTGTCTATCTGACCTCCACAACCCAGTAACTGGGAAACACGGTACCCCTTGGCCAGACTGGTGTCAGATCTCAAGCTTCTGACTACTCGTAACGACTATCAAAGATCTTCAAATGACAGCCGGGACCAACGGCTTAACGTGCTTTCCGAGGCACGGAGGAAACTCGGTATATTGAAATGGTCACCCATCCACGGACCGACCTCGTCAAGCATTGCTTAACCTTGAAGATCGACCCGTGCGGCTTTTATTATTTAGCCACGAGCTCCTCAGGAACCGAACACGATCGATTTACAAAAAATAATCAGTATAATCAGTACAGTACGTCGGCACGGTTTCTTTTTAATGAGATGAGACATCTGTATGCTAGTATCATATTATCTGTGGAGTAACACAGTTTTATTTTCTTCAGGGTACTGGTCTCTGCTAACAACAAAGAAATCAGAGTGTTCCCAAGTTACACAAAGATTAGGAAGCCGTAGTTTGACACTTCCGTTTGTGATGAAGACATAAAGGATCGTATGACTGCAGTGACTTAACAAAGTATTGTTTGCTAATAAGTCAATTAAGTGTAAGATATCACACACTTTATGCTCTAATTACAGATCAAATACCAGTTGTATCAAAACATGGCCTGTCCATGATTATTTCTTTGTCAATGAATTGTCATTCCTAAGTTTCTTCATTCCATCTGGTTTTGGTCAGCCATTTCGCGAATATGTATCCTCCGACTGCACAGCATGATTTTCTTCTTGTTTACATCTTTTTAGTTCGCTTTTTAAGCAATCGGGTTTATTGATTTTTTTTATTACCTTTTTTATTTAAAACTTTTTAGTTATTTTTTTTAATTAGGTTCATTTAAACATATATGTGTTAAATATTTTTAACCCTTTATTTTGATACCCCACACGATAGGTATGGAAGAATAAAAAAAATTCCCTCCTACAAAATGGCGCCCAAAATCTGCCAATTTTTTCTTATCTAATTTTTAAATAGCCTATGACACTCGCAGGGTTAAGACGAATCGATTGACGTAAGAATCATCAAAATCGGTCAACGTGTTTGGTCTCTAGAACGCCACATAGGAACAAACATACATACATACTTACATACATAGACTGATAAACACATTACCCTCCTTCGGCAGTCGGGTAATAAAAAGGTGGAGGTTATCAATTCGAAAATATTTTTTTTACATGTGTTACTTCAGAACTTTCTACTAGAAGAACTGTTTTTTTTTTTTGAAACTTGGTTATTGTCATGTGGTCCAATTTAAATTTCATCAAGATTTGATGAAGAACTTCGCAGATATACAACAGAAGAACTCTTCAATAAATGACGGCAAATCACTCGGGATAGCTGGAATCGCATGTCTGTTTATTGTTTACACCATTTCATAACATAACATCACACTGGTAAGCTCTAAAGGGGTAGGCAGGTATACAGTACACCCTGGTATACTCTCATTCCACCGGTTTTGTTCATGTTTTAAGTTATTGGCTTAATCTATTCTGCAATCACTTTGGTCATTATAGGTACCTAACTATAGAACTGGTCCATTATTCAAAATATAAAAGTTTTTACAAAAATATACAACCGACTTCCAAAATATTTCGGAAGTCGGTGTCTATAAACGAAGAAACGAAAATAGGAACACCGACTTAGGAAATTGAAGTTATTTTTACTTTGTAGTGTTTTTATTTGGAAGCCGATTGTATTTTTTTGTAAAAACGTTTTTATTAATAAAAAAAATTACCTCATAATCTTTATTTCGCACTAGCAAAGCATATAATAATATGGGTAAGTTAACGAGAAAGAAAACTAAGGCCCAGTTTTATGATCCTTACAATGGTTTCAAATATCGGTAAAATGCGTTTATTCATCAATTTCAAATCTAACAAATGGTCAAGAAATTTACTCTTCAACTTATTTGACCATTTGTGATGCCAGCAATTGATAAATATACGTGTTTTACCGAAATTTGAAACCATGTTTAACCATTACTTGAGTTAACTACGTTTAAAAAAACTGGACCTTAGGAACACTTATTCTATATTATGTAACTAGCAACCCGCCCCGGCTTCGCCCGTGACAAATTATACACAAAAACCATCCTCGTTTCTCACTCTTTCTATTGTTAAAAACCGCATCAAAATCCGTTCAGTACTTTTTGAGTTTAACGCGTACAAACACGGCGGGGGACTTTATTTTATGGTGTTGATAGTGAGGAACGAGGAAGTTTTTTGATATACCAACAATACATTAATACAATCAGCCAAGTCTTTTCCCAATTAAATTGTGGTCGGCTCCTTGTCAAGCCAGAAGCAGCTGAGTACAAGTTTTTTACATAGAGCGACTGCCTACCTGACCTCTACAACCCAGTAACTGGGTAACACGATACCCCTTGGCAAGACTTTTTAGCTTCTAATTACCGTAACGGCTGTCAAAAATCTCCAAGTGACAGGCGGGACCAACCGCTTAACGTGTGTTTAATATTATGTAAATATGATGTTGATGACGTAAATGCCTAAGATTTGGCCTAACGGTAAATTCATTATATGCCTACAGTAGTATATGTACGTATAGACATACTGCTGTCTCTTTTATTCTGACGCCAGCTTCTGACAGCGACGAAGCCCCCGTCACAATTGTAAATTAAAAAAGAAGACTAAATATTTTAAATTCAACTAAGGGCCGATTTTTTTAATAGTCTGCAAAATTTTAACTGAGGAATAAAAATGGCCGTTTGACATATTTTCTATACAAAAGCTGTCAAACCGCCATTTTTATTCCTCATTTAAAAGTTATGTACGTATTTATTATATACTTTATTGGTATTTTTGAATTGTCAAACAAAATATGAATCTAGTTGCACATACTCAACCGTCAGTAGGTCTTTATATATGGAGAAGAATGTACAAGAAACTCCACGGACACTCTTTTCCATCAGTTTTCAACGGACTGTGCTTTCGGGATAAAATGTATCCTAGATGTCCTTCTCCAAAGTCCAATTATCTCGATACCAGAAGTCATGAAAATTGGTTTAGCGGTTTAGGTTTAAACGTACCAAACAAACAAACATTCAAATTTTTTAGGCAACCCTTTTGCCATTATGAGATATTCCAGATGGCAAACCATTAAGGGACTTTTTAAATGATGTGACTATATAGAAAATTACTAAATATAATTACATAGTGCAAATTTTTATTGAGCATTCATTAGCTATTTGACATGAAATAAATTGTTAATGTTTTTTTATAATTGCCTGACTATCTATTGTTTTGTCTCATTATTAATTATATTTGTATTGATGACATTCACTGATAGAAACAATGAGCTCTCTGGTCCTACTCTCAAGCTCCTGAAGGAGAGGCGTGAGATGATCCTGCAGTCTTCAGAGGATGCGTTGATATACCGGCAGCTAAATAGACGGATCTCAAAGTCCTTAAAAAGCGACCTCCGCCGCTTTAATACCGAAAGTATTAAATACGCGATTGAGCGGAATAAGGGCTCCAAGGTCTTTGCAAGAGATCTGTCTAATTGGTCTATTGGGCAGCTCACGAAACTGAAGACCGATGATGGCAGGATTGTATCCGCCAAACCGGAGCTTCTGAGGGAGATCGAGAGATTCTATGGGCAGTTGTACACGTCAACCAGTAAACCCGTAGCGAATATAGCGAATGACCCTAGAGCTAGATTGACCCGACACTATACCGAAGACATTCCAGACGTCAGCCTGTATGAGATTAGAATAGCTCTGAAACAGCTTAAGAACAACAAGGCGCCGGGTGATGACGGAATCACGGCCGAACTCCTGAAGGCGGGTGGGAAACCGGTCCTTCAGGCCCTTCAGAAGCTGTTTGATTCCGTCATACTCGAGGGGAGGACGCCACAGACATGGTGCAGGGGTGTGGTGGTACTCTTTTTCAAGAAGGGTGACAATGCCTTACTGAAGAACTGTAGGCCCATCTCACTTCTTAGCCATGTCTACAAGCTGTTTTCAAGAGTCATCACGAAACGTCTCTCGCGCAGGTTTGACGATTTCCAGCCTCCCGAACAAGCCGGATTCCGTAAAGGCTTCACCACCGTAGACCACATACATACGCTGCGGCAGGTTTAAATACAGAAGACCGAAGAGTACAACCTGCCTCTCTGTTTAGCGTTTGTGGACTACGAGAAAGCCTTCGATTCGATCGAGACTTGGGCTGTATTGCAGTCTCTCCAACGGTGCCAAATCGACTACCGGTACATCGAGGTGTTGAAGTGTTTGTACAAAAACGCCACCATGTCAGTTCGACTTCAGGATCAGACCTCGGAACCCGTACATTTGCAGCGAGGTGTGAGACAGGGAGACGTCATATCTCCGAAGCTGTTTACCGCTGCACTGGCGGACGTCTTCAAGGTTCTGGACTGGAGAGGGCTAGGCATCAACGTCATTGGCGAGTACATCACTCACCTTCGGTTCGCCGACGATATAGTGGTTATGGCTGAGACCATGGAGGACCTCAGTACAATGCTCGATGAACTCAGTAGAGATTCCGAATCAGTGGGTCTTAGGATGAACATGGACAAAACCAAGGAGATGCTGAATGCCCATCTTACACCCACTCCTATTAAGGTCGGAGACTCAACACTCGAAGTTGTGGGCGACTAAGTCTACCTGGGACAAACGATCCAGTTGGGTAGGGCCAATTTCGAGAAAGAGGTCAACCGTCGAATCCGACTCGGCTGGGCAGCGTTCGGGAAGTTGCGCGGTATCTTCTCGTCCAACTTACCACAGTGTCTCAAGACGAAAGTCTATGACAAGTGTGTGTTGCCAGTGATGACATATGGCTCTGAGACATGGTCGCTTACAATGAGCCTCATCAGAAAGCTTACCGTCACTCAAAGGGCAATGGAGAGGGCTATGCTCGAAGTTTCCTTGCGATCGAATCAGAAATGTAGAGATCCGCAAGAGAACCACGGTTACCAACATAGCCGGAAGAATTGCCAAACTTAAGTGGCAATGGGCAGGGCACATTGCTCGCAGAACGGATGGCCAATGAGGCAGAAAGGTTCTAGAGTGGCGACCGCGAACCGGAAGAAGTTGCTTTGGAAGGCCTCCCACCTGGTGGGTCGATGACCTGGTGAAGGTTGCAGGGATACGCTGTTTGCGTTGCGAGACGCGCGGGATCGGTCAAAGTGGCGACGCTTGGGGGAGGCCTATGTCCAGCAGTGGACGTCTTTCGGCTGAAATGATGATGATGATGAATGATTTGCACGCCGTAAGGTAAAATGTAGGTAATCTAATTTTTTTATATTATTAATATTATTATACTGTACCTATATTTGTCCCTATCTGTACGACCCGAACAGATGGGGCTTTCGCAGCTGGAACTACGGGTCCGGCTGTTTGGATCAGGGTACGCGGGGTCAGGTAGGCCCTCCACCATTGCAAGCGCAAAGGTGGTACCTGACATTGAGGTTGGACTCGCGGTGGTCTATGTGGTGGTTGCAGAGGAGTGGCATGTTGTCTGCTCGACTATGTGTGGGTCGAGCGTCATTCCTCGCGCGCAACAAGTGTCTGAAGTTACCGGCCCAAGGCAAAGGGCCACCTGGTGGTCAGACGCGGGGTTCGTGAGTAACCCTCAAGCAAGTGAGCTCCTGTGAGCGAGCTGCATCTCCGGCACTTTCCTGGATAGAAAGCAGAGGACTACCCGTTGGATTAGTTTTCCGGCAACCCAGCTGTAGGCATTGGGTAGATGCGATGATTTGTATTCGAGAGGTGAGCGTGCTTACAGCTCCGGGACCATTCTGGAGAAATGGGAGCCAGCTTCTCTGGCGTCCCGAACGGGGATTGAATCCGCTAGCACCAACTGCGCTGGTGCCGGTGCTTGCACTAGTGCTGGCGTGCTGGGGTGCGTGTGGTGAGCGGCTTTATTGCTCCGGTACCATTCTGGACAAATGGTAGTGAGTAATCACGATGCGACTCACATTTTCTCTTGAGTACCAGGGGCGAGTGCTCTCGGAGGCGTGACCTACCGAAGATGGTCCCAGACACCTCGTAAGGGGTTGCCTGGTATAGTGTGCCGCCTTTTTATACCGAAAGGTGGGTAAAGGTGGCCACTATAGAAAATCTCATTAGTTTTGATCGGGTTATGTACCTATATTTAGAGCAAATAAAATTCTGATTCTGATTCTGAAGTGACTTTGAACAAACCGGGAATGGATCCCAGAACCTTTGTCTCACCGGTAGCTCTTGCGAACACTGAGGCAGTTACGAGATATAATTTATTGAAAGAAAAAGTAGTAATAATTGGTAAAACAATAAAAAGCGAAACAGAGTTTGCCGTTATTAGCCGTCACAGTTGATGGACTCAATCAATCAGTAAATACTTTATCGAAAGAAGAGTCGGCATAACAAATAAAGAAAAATAAAAATAGAAAAAAAAAGTGTTAAATTGTCACAAAACGACATACAATCTCAGATCAAATAAAAAGTCAAGATGGAACGTTGCAAACAACAAAGTGAAGCCGGTTCAAACTAAGCCTTGCCGTATATATACACAATTATACGCGCACACGCGTAAAGAAACTACCCCTTAGCTTGTCAGTTGAGCTTTATTATTTGATCTGTAAGCTCGAAGGACAAGCTAAGGCGTAAATTCGTTGTACGTGAGTGCGTGTAATTGTGTATTTGTACGGCAAGGCTTAATTTGAACCGGCTTCACTTTGTTGTTTGCAACGTTCCATCTTGACTTTTTATTTGATCTGAGCATACAATATAAATACATGCTTATGCTAAACTCTTAACAATAATATACTATAAATAATAAAAATAAAAACAAAAAAATATACAAAAAAGGATACGTGAAACGTACGTACGTAAAAACAACCTAAGTAAATACTTATACCAAGCATTACAAATGCGCACAAACTGGCCTGTAGCCTTATGGCACAGGAACCATGTTTTTCCCTGGAAAAAAGTAGCCTGAGGGACTCATATTGTTGCTAACTGTCAGTGAAGAAATTTTCGTAATAGGATAACCTTTCAAAAACATCATATACAATTTTAGCTCATTTTAATGTACTATAGAAATTTAAATTGACTGTTACACTGGGCAATTTGAAAATATAATTAAAATCAAAATGAAATTAACATGAAATCAATTTAGCATCAATATAAAACCAACAATGTTAGGGGTCGGCTTCCACCCTTACCGGATGCAGATGAGTTGGTACCAGGTTTGTTGCTGATGCACATTTTCAAATAAAATCAAATTCAATATGCAATTAATATGAAATCAATACAAAATAAAAATCAAGTAAGAAAGAGATTGCCTACTGGAGAGCATCATAGATCCATCAAATTGTAAAGTTTTTAAGAGACAATGATAAGAGAAAGAATTAAGTGAAAACCATTGGAAGATCAGCGTCAGACAGCATCTATCTAGCAACACTGCTATACATTGCAACATTGCTGTAATGCCGTCCTTTTTGGCAAAGACGTGAGGCACACACATTGAATTTTAGGGTTCCGTACCTCGAAAGGAAAAAACCGAATCCTTATAGAATCACTTTGTTGTCCGTCGTAAAAAAACATATTATTCGTATTAGGTACATTTAAACATATAAGTATTTTATATTTTGAAATGGTCTCTTCAAACCCTTTATTTTGATACCACACACGATAGGACTGGAAGAAAAAAAAAATTGGGCCCCCACAATATGGCGCCCAAAAGCCGCTATTTTTCTCTTTCCAAATTTTAATGTAGCCAGTGACACTTCGCAAAATTAAGACGAATCGATTGACGTATGAATCATCAAAATCGGCCAACGCGTTTGGTCTCTGGAATGCGACATAGGAACAAACATACATACATACATAGACTGATAAAAACATTACCCTCCTTCGGCAGGCGGGTAAAAATACCACAAAATACTAACAACATTAACTATTTTATGTTATTTGATATGCTTGATTTTTTACTATTTTAAATATAAAAGCACGTGCCGTTTTCAACCACAAAGATATGTGAATAAAATTATACTAATTAGCTATTTAATATCTTAAGTTATTATCATAAATGCCTCGCTATCATGGTCCTTGGAAGTCGTCTATTTTTGTCTCTGGTTTAAAAGATAAAATAACCGGAGATTAAAAAAAATTACCCGCCTTTTTCGAAACATAACTTCTACGATTTTTTTAAATCTTTTATAACTATGTTTTGCTGAGCGTTCTAGTTTTAATTAAAGGCTCTTTCAACATTGGTCTGTTCTGTAGCTTGCTATCTACTGCTGGGCTATCTTGGTTTCACTAATACGCCACTGAGCGTTGATATAGTTGACGATGAAGCACGGTTGCCTAGAAGTAACCTATTCACTCTTGACTTAAATACCTCCAATATTTATATCGTTATGAAGATTATTGTTAGACCAACCTTCTAGTACCAGTTCAGTCCATTGAACCGGCCTATGACATCACTCCTACCTGACGTCATCAAATTGTAGATATTTTTTCTCCTAACACTAACATCCGTATATATTTTTTAGACCAATTTAAATATTGTCTATCGTAATCTGTATTCACGCTTGATTTGTAGGGTTCCGCATTGCAAAGGACCTAAAAGTTTCACTGTACCAGGGGATCCCAGCGCTATGAAAGAAAATTTGGTTCAAATAAATAAGACTAGATGGCGTGGCATGCACCGATTTGTTATTGAATTGTGTGTAAAATTAACATTTTCTGAAATTAAACATAAAATTGTATGTTCATGTATAATTAACTCTCGTAAGCACAAAATTATGGAATATTGGGCTCTTAATTCACATTTCAAAGTTTATTAGAACGGATCATTTAAAATGTATACCAATAGATGGCGCGTTTTTAAATTCTGCGGCATTCCACTCGATTGTTAAAATTTATATTGTTACACATTTTGGTGTAATTGTACTGTAAAAACGTGCGAAAAAAAAATCTACTATAAAACAAATCGGCGATTGATATTTATGCAAATAGATAAATATTAATGTGAATGGCATCTTCATCTTTCCGGAAGAAAGACGTCCACTGCTGGACAATAGTATCCAAGAGCAGACCATCGACCTGTCTTGACAATTTTTTATTAGGTTTTTCTGCCTTAATATTCGATCTTAGTCCCAATTTCGTAGATATATGTAACAAAATAATCAAACCGACTTCCAAAACAAAACACTCCAATTACCATGAAAATCATTTTTAGCTAAAGTAAATCTCATGACGATTCCAATAAGCCCAAACACGACAAGGATACACTGTTTTATTTCGGAGTTCCAGTGCCTATCTTCCGGCTTCATCATCAGATCAGTTCGATGGTACCATTTTCATCAGTACTATATATTTATAAGTATTTGCTTCATCATAGTCGGTTAACTATTCTATATATCTTATACCCGTGACATACTTAGCATCAAGGAGTTCCAGGTCCATCTGTAGTCTTCTTCATCAGTTCCACTTCACCAAATGATACATTCTGAGTGCAAATGATTGCTTTGTTGATGTAAATTCCAAAATCGCTATATGCATGCCTACAATATATGAGGAGTTCCCTCGATTTCGCCAGGATCCCATCATCAGATCTGACCTGATGACCATGGAACCACTTGGGAAGTATACCCTTTCGAACAAAAGGAGAATTTTCCAAATCGGTCCAAGCGTCTTTGAGTAATCGGGAATGTACAAAATAAAATGCCGAGAGAACCTCCTCCTATTTTGAAGTCGGATAAAAATAATAATTAGGCTCACTCAATTTTCACCTCAGGCAGAGAGAGAGTGGGCTGCAAACCACCACGCGGGCACAGTTTGAGTTCGTAGGACACATGAAACTTGCCAACTAATAAAATATAAGTA
Organism: Orthosia cruda; assembly: GCA_964057195.1. Taxonomy (NCBI): domain Eukaryota; kingdom Metazoa; phylum Arthropoda; class Insecta; order Lepidoptera; family Noctuidae; genus Orthosia; species Orthosia cruda. The sequence goes on along the minus strand of OZ059852.1, from coordinate 1,648,313 downwards.
GAAACGGAACCATTAGTGATTTTTACGATTGGTACTTGACCAATTTTTGGCAGTTTCACCTTTGACCGACCATTGTAGCTATCATTAGGAGGCCCGCGTCTGAAATTAAGATAAATAGGGCATGATCTGTAATAAAAAATAACATCACGCCTTCATTAGGTAGGCAGAAGTATTTATATGTAACAATCAATTTGCTCATTCTGTTCCCTATTAAGTTAGGGGTCGATTTCCACCCTTTGGTACCAGGTTTGTTGCTGATGCACATTTTTTCACATCCTCGTTGATAATGTTATTTTTAAATGTTTTATTTTAAAAATCAAAAACCCGACTGCTTGAAAAGCGAACTAAAAAGACGTAAACAAGAAGAAATTCATGCTGTGCAGTCGGAGGATACATTTTCGCGAGCTGGCTGACCAAAACCAGGCGTATTTATTTTGATACCCCACACGATGGGGGAAGGGAAGGGTATGGGTACGGAAGGAAAAAAAAAAAAACCCCCATAAAATGGCGCCCAAAATCCGCCAATATTTTCTTTTCCAATTTTAATATAGCCAGTGACATTCGCAGGGTTAAGACGAATCGATTGACGTAAGAATCATCTAAATCGGCAAACGCGTTTGGTCTCTAGAACGCCACATAGGAACAAACATACATACATACATACATAGACTGATAAACACATTACCCTCCTTCGGCAGTCCGGTAAAAACAGGGGAAAAGTTTGAATTTATGACCAAAAGTTGCACAGTATACCTTAGTTTTGAAAGTAAAGATTGTTTTCTATGCATAATAATTTTGTGACTTTTCATAAGCAAAAGAATGAATCTTATACTAGAAATTAGATAAGTACTACATTAGTACCTAATTAAGTACCTTGTTGTGTAAATTATTTCATCAACACTGCTCTCATAACGGTGAAGGAACACATCGTGAGGCAACCGGCATAGAACATGCCGATTTCCATACGATGTGAAGAATCAAAAATTCGAAGACATATGACATCCACCAACCCGCACTGTGCCCGCGTGGTAGATTACGGCCCATCCACTCTCATAGAGAGGATGTTCCCAGCAGTGGGAACATTTATAGGCCGATGATGAAGTACCTTGTGCATAACCTGCTAATATTTGGTATTATTAGTATTGGAATCTTAAACAAGGTAAAGTTGTATTTAAAAAACCTTTTCTAGCAAAAAATATAACGGACTTCCAAATAAAACACTACAAAGTGCAAAATAACTTTGAATTCGGAAATCGGTGTTTCTGGATTTGGTTGAAAATTTAATGTTTGCCTTTATTAGTGTAAATGGCTAAATGCTATCCTCCTAGGACCAACAATTCGAAGGCATGTGACATCCACCTAACCGCACTTGGCCCGCGTGGTGGATTAAGGAAAGGGAACGAAGAAGGGGGGAAGGGAATTGTTTTCTTGTCTGTATATTAGTTGTAAGTATGTATTTATGTATCTATTATTTTGTTTAGTTTATATTTTGTATTTAGTATCTACATTCTTAATAAATTAATTATTTGTTGTAAAATTTGCACCAAGTGCAACCCCATATTGTGTCCAGGCTGTATCTTTCCATTCTTGGTTGCCTGGAAGAGATCGCGGTTCGCGATAAGGCCACCTGTTGTATGTTTGTTTTTGTTATAAGATGTCTTTTTGATTAATTTTTATCTTGGTGTACAATAAAGTATATAATAATAGCTATTTATCTACTTCGGTTTCGTTATATTCGAATTATAAAATTGACAGCGGTTTCATTATGATACCCATAACGACATCGGGTTGCATTATGCGAATCGTCATAAATTCTAAAACACAAGCAAAGACATTCTGAACATACAGCCAGGTACCTATAATATTACTTCGAAATCGAGACAATGTAAATGATGTTTTTAAAAATGGAACAAATTTAGAACAAAAGTATCGTATACTATTTGGCTGTTGCGGCTACAAGATCTTTGCCTTATACCTAATAAAGACTAAATAAAAAAATAAAATAAAAAAATGGACGCGGGAAAAGAATTCTGAGTGTAATTGTATTCCAAATTTTATTAAAAATGTCTTCAACATCAAGTGATATTGAAAATACACCACCAGATATAACAAATAGAGCAGTTGCGGCTACAAATAACTTACTACCAGAAAAATCAAGACATGCATATAAGAAATGAAATACTTAAACACACTTCCTGAAATACTTATTTGACTATATCTGTGTTTTATTCCTTCCTTCGTAGATAAAATCTTGTATGCAACTGTACGTTATTGGTCTTTTAATAACTCGTGCCCACCTATTTCGGTACGCGCTACGCTTGTACCGAAAAATGGCACTCGTATTAAAAGACCGTCCATAACGTAACAGTTGCATAAATAGCTATTATGCAACTGTTACGTTATGGACGGAATATATTTCATAAACTGAAAAGGAAAGGTATATACTATGCCCCTATGTTTTCCTTTTAAGGGTTCCGTACCCAAAAGGTAAAAACGGGAAACGAAGGAAATTCAGTCTGATCTCTCTGCCCACATTTCCTTTTACTTGCCGAGGCAGGGAAAGTCTCGGTATGTAATGAATGGTCACCCATCCACAGATCGACCTCGGCAGCGTTGCTTAACCTGGAAGATCTACCCGTGCGGCTTTAATAATTTATCCACGAGCTCTTATACCTAGTAGTTATATAAAAATACATTTAAAATCACCCTTATAAAGAAATTTTATAGCACCCTTTAAATATCTAGTTTCTAATAGGACAAGCCATATAATTTTCCCCAAAATAAAGGGTCTTGTAACCCTATTTACCTATGACCCTACGTCTATGTTCAACTATTAAAAATAGATAAATAGAAATAGATGTTAAAATCAACCCCAATTTTAAATTCAAATTCAAATTACAAAAAGTTCACATAGTCTTCATTTAAATTCACCCCAAATTTATATTTAAATGTAAATCTTACCTGTTTGCTTGTACAAGTTTTATTTAAATTATGAGAGTAACCTTGGGTAAATGCAAGGTCAAGTTTTAGCCCTTTTGATAAAAATGACGGTAGTCTAAGGTCACCAAGGTGAGCTTATCATTTTCTTATAAAAGGGTTGAATAGAATGATGATAAATATTCATAAATGTATGGGACCTCTTTTTGCACGAAGATTTAAAGAATGTTGTTAGCGTTTTGTATAAATACCGGTATTAATATCTTAGGATTAGGACGTGACTGTGTCTTGTGATTCTCCGTACAAAAGTAAAAAAAAATGATGTTTTGGTGGTCGTGAATTATATTGCTGAGACTATTTCGGCTACGTACTAGCTGAGCTTCAAATCAGACATATCGGGAATCAGACATAGTATTATTAGAATTTGGAGTCTCGATTTGTGCCCGGCAATAAGCTAACTCTCTATAAGGAAGGCCGATACCCAAGTATATGGGACACTCAGTGTATGAGGAAGAAAAATGGAGAGCATGTAAAACACAAAACACCAATTAAGATCGGTAATTTTTCATGCAACTTAGTGTACAGAAGGCCGTATTTTGACCTTGAACTGGCCTAAAAGATCAGAGCTTCAGCAGAAATAATAAGAAGCTAGCTTATTCTGATAGAAATGAATCAGATGTGTGCCATGGAGTGCTTCCCTCAAAAGACCATCCAGATATTGACCTCCATGGTTCTCATTTAATCTTGCCATTACATTCTCTGTATGGACTTGAAAAGAGACTTTGACCTCTGAGATTGTTTCGATGTTTCTCTTCAGAGTAGTCAGCTAGGAATATATTTTCATCAATATGAAAAATAAATTTTAAGTATTTATCATACTGGTCTTGTTACCACGTGGACAGACACATTAGGGCAACTAGCTCTTACATTAAAAAATATTTATATCAATTTACATTTAAATGAAAAGTTGGGTGAATTTAAATGAAGTCCATGTGAACTTATTTGATATTTACATATTTTTATATTATTTTTATTCGACTAGGGTCCAATGGTGTAGCCCTATTTCTATTAAATTTATTAGATACATCATAGACTGTAATAGATAGGGGAATAGACATAGAGTGAAGCAACCCCTATCTTATCTTATCGTGTGGAAGGGTCGAGAAATAACTCGGACACTTCGACCCATTGGGATCTTTTGTGGTCCCCTAGATAACCTATTTCTCCCCAATTTCGTTGAAAACTCTTTTCATGAGTTTTACAGCGAGACCCTATAGTCTTCTGATGTTGGATATCCAACCCCTAGGAGACTCATTCGCTTACCAGCCAGTGCATCGCATATGCACAGAAGGTGCTCCATGCGTTCCGTGTGTTCTCCACACAACCTGCACATGGGGGTCGCGGTTAGACCCATCTTCATGAGCATGTCGTTGGTTCCAAAGTGGCCAGTAAAGGAACCAAGCAGGTAGCGGATTTGCCACCTGCTTTCCCAAATGCATTCTCGTACTTTGAACGTAGAGCCCAGGAATTTCTTGGAGTGTTCCAGATCGGTAATAGACAGCCAATGTGTTTGTTGTCTGTGATCTGCTTCTAACTCGCGTGAAGCAACCCCTAAGTAAGCTTAATATATCTGCCTAGCCTTTTCTCAACTATATTGGGGTCGGCTTCCAGTCTAACCGGATTTAGCTGAGTACTAGTGTTTTACATGGAGCGACTGCCTATCTGACCTCCACAACCCAGTAACTGCATGGGTAACACGGTACCCCTTGGCAAGACTGGTGTCAGATCTCAAGCTTCTGACTGCGTAACGCCTGTCAAAGATCTTTAAATGACAGCCGGGACCAACGGCTTAACGTGCTATAAGTAAGCTTAATATGTATATTATTTACTCATTGTTAGTAGTAGGGTGCAGGAACTCGCCTGGGGAAATCCACCAAGCTACAGTAATCTCAGCGGTTATTTGTGTTTCTGAAGTTGGCTGCAAGACCCTGCGCAGTAGCTATTTTGTGTTAATGTTGAAGGTGAAGATAGCATTGTGTAACTGCCTTTTTCCCTCGCTTACGTTTGTCGCATCGTCCTATCTCGCTTACTGTATGCAGCATACTCGATGACAAACTGTTTCTTGCGCAATGGTTCGCAGAGCTTAACTTCAGAGACACAAAGATCTGCTGTGACTACTGTACCTGCCTGGAATCAAAATCTGTTCTCCTAGTAAAAAGTACTGAGGTAAAAACATTTAAAAAATATACAATCGAATTGATATATAGTAACATTGATGCTTACCCAGATTTGAACCCACGACCTCAAGCACGAGAGGCGAGGTCTAAGCCACTGCGCCACCTCCGCCCAAATAACCTCGAAAATTATCTAAAAAACTGGCAGTAATAAACCAACGTCTGACCACCTGTTTCAAGGTCTGACCCACCCAGACAGGTCACTGGAGTTAGACCTAGACATGTTACGACATGTTCTATACTATATTATAGTGTTGTCAACTTGACTAGACGATGTGGCACCTTTTTAGATGGCAAGTCACAGTTCGCAATATAGACCACGGGGCGACCACACCCGGCAGTGACTAGAGACGGCATCCATACTAATTACTAATATTATTGCTTGTATTTTTAAAGAGTTGCAAAGAGCGTTTTAGCGACTAAATGAGTTAATTGGAAATTTTTGAATATTCAACAATATTTTATTTATTATTATGAAATTGTTATTTTTGAATTATTACTGAATTTATATTATTATTATTGTATTTTTTTATTATTGGACTGTTATTATTGAATTACTGAATTATTTTTTATTTAATTATTATTTGTTTATTCATGCTAGTTTAATTGATTTGCCTGTCTGTGTTTCATCATCATCATCAGCCTATAGCAGTCCACTGCTGGACATAGGCCTCTCCAATTGCACGCCATTTGGTTCGATTTTCGGCAACTGTCATCCAGCTGCTACCAGCCACCCTGCGAAGGTCGTCGCTCCACCTAGCCTGAGGGCTTCCTACCTTACGTTTACCAGTTCGCGGTCTCCACTCATGAACACGTTTACCCCAACGGTCATCGGTTCTACGACTTATATGGCCGGCCCATTGCCACTTCAGCTTACTTATTCTGTGAGCTATGTCGACAACTTTGGTTCTCTGCCGGATCACCTCGTTTCGGATTCGATCCCTTAGAGAGAATCTGAGCATAGCTCTTTCCATAGCTCGCTGAGCAACTTTGAACTGATGAACCAGCCGTATTGTGAGCGTCCACGGCTCGGCAGCGGCACCGTAGGTCATAACAGGTAGGACGCACTGGTTGAAGACTTAGGTCTTCAGACTTTGTGGGATACGCGACGAGAAGACTCGACGAAGTTTTTGCTAGCCTCCTTCTCAAAGTTGTTCTTACCAAACTGCAGAGTTTGCCCGAGTCTGTGTTTAGTCCGTGTTAATTTTAAATTATTAATAATTATTTGTCTTAAGTAATTCTATAATTATTGACTCTCTGCGTGTGTGTGTGTGTGTATTTGTATGTTTATTACTTCTTCACGCTGAAACGGCTAGCCGGATCTGGATGAAATATGGCGCAGAGATAGATTATAGTCAGGAATAGCACATAGGAAACATGTGCGTGAGGAAACCTGGACTTAATAGTGATTTTATTATAAGATTGTGCTCCATTGGTGTAATTGCTGCAAGGCGTTCCAGTGCGAGGATAAACTTATAAACAAATAAATAATAAATAGGATACTTTTTATCCCGGGAATATGTTCAAGCTAGTTTCTGATGTTTTCGGATTTGGCCATCCACGCCCACTTGAAAAAATCATTCTGTATACTGATATCCAACTACACCCGGTTAAACTGAAATTCGACCCCGATATAGTTCTTGGTAGATTTTGCCAGTTTTGTGAAAAGTGACGTTCACTGTCACGTTCGGTTTGTATGCAAAGTTTTGACAATGCCGTGTCTTGCAGTGTCCAGCGAGGCGACTCCAAGCTCTATGGCTCACAAGTTCACAATCATTAGTGCGTGGGTAGACGGATCGTTTCTGACAAATTAGTGTGCTCGAGAATGGCGTGTAATTTGAGAGGATTGTTTAAATTCAGAATGTATTTTTGGACAGTTGCTACTTCCTACATAATATCACGCCACTCTTTGGGGATTCCAAAGAGTTAGGCAGAATATAGGATAGACTGCAAGAAGGCCTTCGACTCTGTGTCACATACATGGCTCATGAGAGTTCTGGAGTTGTACAAAATAGATGCAACTCTACACAATGTCCCTAGTCTAGACTAGTCTATGTATGGGGCAGTGGAAGGGCCCTTCGATATCCAGGATGTCGACCGATTTAGGGAAATGATGAGCATACATGGATTAGGCGGGGGATATTTCAGGGTGATAGTTTGAGTCCACTTTTGTTCTGCTTAGCCCTGAATCCTCTGAGTACACTGCTGGACGATTCAGGTCTAGGCTATCGGTTGAGAAGAGGTGCTTGCGAACACTGGATTAGCGAGGAAGTCGTAATTACAGAATTTCAGTTCGAATAAGGGATGCCGTCCACTAGGTGGATCGATGGCCTGATTAAAGCCTTGAATGCTAGTCGGTCAATGTGTCGGTCTCTGTATATTGGTCGTAGACGGCGGTTGAGACCGATCGTTATGGTGACGCTTGGAGGAGGCCTATGTCCAGCAGTGACCTTCTTTCGGCTGAAATGATGATGATGAACTACGAAGGAAGGGCTTTGCGAAGTTGGTGTTAGTTTTGTTTTAGTAATGGGTTAAAAATACTCGAGAGAAGGTGAGAACTCGAGAACAATGTAAACCCTCGACACATTTTTATTTCATGCTAGGTACATAATTTATCTATTAGTAGAAACGCTTCGATCGACAATCTATCGAACACGTAGTTATGACCCGATATCTTGCGATAACACCCTGATTCTAACAGTAAATAGCTTATAACTTTAGAATGGCTGAACCGATTTTCATCAAACATCACAACAAAAAACAAAATTGGTTCATCCGTTTAGGAGCTATGATGCTACAGACAGATACACAAACACACAGGTACACACGTCAAACTTATATTACCCGTCTCTTTCCGTCGGGGACTAAACAAGGATAGCCCGCGTCGTCCTGCAGAGCTGCGTCTCTCTCTTACATTGGAACCATGACACTTCAGAGTCAGACCCTGAATATGAATCAATCTGCTTCGCATTCCAGTCCGACCGGATACAACGTCATATTAGATGGTCCTACAGCACAGCATAGCAACAACTGAATTTGCTTTCTGAGGCACGGAGGAATCTCGGTATGTTTGTCACCCATCAATGGATCAACCTCGGCAAACGATGCTTAACCGCGAAGATCGATCCGAGTAGCTTTTATTATTTAGCCACGTGTTTCTGAAAACCTGAAAATGAATTAAGTGCATGCATCAAACCCATTCTAATTCCTATTATAAAATATATTATTTGTAATGTATAATTCCATTTATTCATTATCTATACATATGTTTTACATTTATAAATATTATTCTATAAAATATAAAATCCGGCCAAGTGCGAGTCGGACTCGCGCACGAAGGGTTCCGTATCATTATCGCAGAAAACAGCAAAAAAAAAACACGTTTGTTGTATGGGAGCCCCACTTAAATATTTATTTTATTCTGTTTTTAGTATTTGTTGTTATAGGGGCAACAGAAATACATCATCTGTGAAAATTTCAACTGTCTAGCTATCACGGTTCATGAGATACAGCCTGGTGACAGAAAGACAGACGGACAGTGGAGTCTTAGTAATAGGGTACCGTTTTACCCTTTGGGTACGGAACCCTAAAAACATTTATGCCTTATATAAAATATAGTAGCCCACCGGTATCGGGAACATGGTCCTAGCTAATAGGTATTATATAATTACGAAAGTAAGCCTGTCCTTCTCCAGCGCGGCGTGAGACAGGGAGACGTCATTTCGCCGAAACTGTTCACTGCTGCGCTGGAGGATGTCTTCAAGGTTCTGGACTGGAGGAGGCTGGGCATCAACGTTAATGGCGAGTACATTACTCACCTTCGGTTTGCCGACGACATAGTGGTCATGGCTGAGACCATGGAGAGCCTCAGTAAAATGCTCGATGACCTCAGTAGAGCTTCCGAAAGAGTGGGTCTAAAAATGAACATGGACAAAACCAAGATCATGGTGAATGCCCATGTAACACCCACTCCTATCAAGGTCGGAGACTCTACACTCGGAGTTGTAGACGATTATGTCTACGAGTACCTGGGACAAACGGTCCAGTTGGGTAGGTTCAATTTCGAGAAAGAGATCAACCGTCGAATCCGACTCGGCTGGGCGGCGTTCAGGAAGTTGCGTGGTATCTTCTCGTCCAATTTACCGCAGTGTCTCAAGACAAAAGTCTATGACCAGTGTGTGTTGCCAGTGATCACCTATGGGACCGAGACGTGGTCGCTCACAATGGGCCTTATCAGAAAGCTCAAAGTCACCCAAAGGGCAATGGAGAGGGCTATGCTCGGAATTTCCTTGCGTGATCACGTCAGAAATGATGATATTCGCAGGAGAACCAAAGTTACCGACATAGCCCGAAGAATTGCCAAACTTAAGTGGCAGTGGGCAGGGCACATTGCTCGCAGAACGGATGGTCGATGGGGCCGAAAAGTTCTGGAATGGCGACCGCGAACCGGAAGACGATACGTTGGAAGGCCTCCCACTAGGTGGACTGATGACCTGGTTAAGGTTGCGGGAAGGCGCTGGATACGAGACGCACGGGATCGGTCAATGTGGCGACGCCTGGGGGAGGCCTATGTCCAGCAGTGGACGTCTTTCGGCTGAAATGATGATGATGATGATGAAGCCTGTCTGTTTGGTGTTAAACTTTCACCCTTAAATCTCTGAAACAATTTTGATAAATTTTGGCATGGGTATAGATTGGACCTCGGAGAAGGACATTATAAGCACAATGCAGAATAATAATATAGTAGATATTTTATCCCAGGAATAAATTCCCTGGGGTTAATTTCCGACTTTAGAGACGAGCTAGTCTCATATACAGGACTAGCGGACTCCTCGCGGTTTCACCCGCGTAGTTCCCGTTCTCGACGGAATACAAGGATAAAAAGTAGTCTATGTCACCCGGGGATAGTGTAGCTTCCCAACGGTGAAAGAATTTTTGAAATCGGTCCAGTAGTTTTTAAGTTTATTCGTTACATACAAAAATACAAATCTTTCCCCTTTATAATATTAGTATAGATATAGATATAGAAGTATAGATTATTTTCAATTCATTGGAAATATTTCCGAGTATGAAACTACTCATGAATTTAAAACTGTTAGTACATGTTGTGAGTTAAAATTTATAAGTAGTTAAAGTACTTTCACCCCCAGAAACATTGTAGAGAAATTAATAATCGCTTGTAGGTAGATCGTATCGACACTGGCATTAATTATTTAATTAATTACAACGGTTGGGAACCGTATCGGTTAACAATAACTAAAATTAAAAAATAAACGAGTGCGAGTCGGACTCGCGCACGAAGGATTCCGTATCCACTATCGCAAAAAACTCCACTTAAATATTAGTTTTATTCTGTTTTTAGATTTGTTGTTATAGCGGCAACAGAAATACATCATCTGTGAAAAAATCAACTGTCTAGCTATCACGGATCATGAGATACCTAGCCTGGTGACAGACAGACAGACGGACAGTAGAGTCTTAGTAATAGGGTACCGTTTTTACCCTTTGGGTACGGAACCCTAAAAAGTTTAATAACACTTTCATAAATCACTCTCACAGTAGGTACGTCCCTCAAACAATCGCGAGAAGGTACCAGTAAAATATTGATTTTATTGTAGGCATATTAGTTTTTAAACTGTCATGGTCACTAACACTAATATTAACATTATAAGCGGGATCGTGATCATGGTGCTTGTAACAGCACCGAAATATCGGAAACTCGCTACAAACAGTAAACATGGTAAATATCCCGCTTATAATGTTAATATTAGTGTAGGCATATTATTTCTGCCTATCTCTCCTACATCAAAAGCGTGATGTTCCCAGTAGGTGGGTGACGCAATAACCACGCCCTTCGAGCGTCAACCGATTGAATAATAACAACCAAAAATTTTGTAACCTCGTCTGTGTTGCGGTGCGGATGGATTTTTGGCAATTTTGGTAAAAGTCTAGGTTTACCAAAGAAGGGGACGATAATTTTGACAGTTACATGTTCAGTTTGTGGTTTATTTTAGTGGTGTTTATACTTACCACAAATTTCGAGACAATGTATTATTTTACGAAATAAACGACTTATGACTTAGTTTATTAACTCTATAAAGAAAAGAAAACTATTTTTCAAAAAATACAAACAATTTTTTTTTGCAAAATGGACAATAAACACTACAAAAATAAAATAACTTCAATTTCGGAAGTCGGTCATTCTGGTTTCGTTTCTACGTTTTTTGACATCGACTTCAGAAAAAAAATACACACAGTCGAACAAAGAACTTGCTCCTTTTTGGGAAGTCGGTTAATGACACGTTCAGCTCCTTAGAGTTCTGAGTTGAGCTATACGATAACTAACAAATGCTTGCACTGCCAGAATAGGTGCACTCAAATTTATGAAAGGCGAGCGTTTGTCTTTATATAGAATTTTGATGTTCAAAAGTTGCTGGCTCTTAGCCTAATTTGAATAAATGACTTTTGATTATGTGGCTTTCTTCAAAACATCACTTCAGACCTAAATGGGTCTTGTCCGGTTTGACCATTACATTAATTCTATGGACTTTAAAAGAGACTTTGATTTCTAAGTTTCTGCCAGTTTTTCTTCGGCAGTTCACCCATCACGAAAATTATGTCAATGATAAAAAGCTACACGGTTTCTAACTGTTAAAAGCTAAATTTATCCCAACACATTATACAGCACAGAAACTATAAAGCTATCTTAGTTTCGTCTACAAGTTGACTGTTGACAGTAACAACTTGATACACAGTAAATCTTTCGTTCTCCTGACTTTCCTTACTACTTTCGACACTATTTCAAGTCGTGTGTCGATTGTAACAGGGCTCTTAGACAACATTTCAATCAACTGTAGGGAAAGGAGACTTCAGTTAGAACGACAGAACGATGTGAACTATCAGTCTTGTGATCTATAAATTTCTAGTAAATATCCGTCAGAATGCCTGCATTAAAAAACTATGTTTTGTTACATTAATTATTGAGATTTACGTAATTCCATATCTAAATTCATTTTTAAAAAAAAAAAACTTACGGATTAATGCTCATATAATGTCAAATTAATTTTAAACTAGCTGAATATTCAAAATAGTAAGGAAGATGACATTTTCAGTATGAAATAAAAAACCTTAAATATTAGAAAATAATCGACGACTCCTATTAGAACGTTTTTGGCCATTTTAAAACAAAAAAAACAAATATGAAGACATTAAACGCAAACCAACTAGTTATTTCACCAAAACTCTAACTCCCCCCTTCTACCGCCACATAAAACCATGTGCACACAAAACTAAGCAAACAATAAAGCCCGCCGCACACCAGACTGGTTTTTTGTCGCAGACGCGAAAAAAATCGTCTACTAACGATAATGTGTGGCGGTCGTTATTATTACTACGGGTTACGCGACGTTTGCATGTGTTTAGTATTATTAGCGAGATAGAAGCGTGTGGAGCGATTTAGGGGCGGCCTGCGCCGATGAGGCGACTGCTGCGAATAGTGATGCCGAACGCTTGAAAATTATAGGAAAAGAAGAAAGTGGGTAACAGATTAAGACAAGCTAAAGATTTCTTTAAAAAGTATTTGCAATATTTGTAGTGGAACAAAGGGCATTTTTATTTTATTTAGCATTTTTACTAGCCAGTGGTGTATGAGTTGAGTTTGTGGACTGAGCGGTTTGCAATGTGTAGTGACGAGTGTAGTGATATATTTTTCACGTTTGGTGGAATGGACAGTTTTATTTTGAACTTCTTTTTTATTAATTTTAAAAGTAGTTATTATTTAGTATTTTTGTGCCATTTCGATTTTGTTAAAAAAAACATAACATAACATATAGACAGACAGTCAGACAGTGGCATCAATTATTATTTTTAAATTAAAATTTTCGACGTTTGAAAGTGGCGCTTATTGGGATAAATGAAATTAAAAAAAAAAAAAACTATGCTATCTATAGGCTATGACGGCGGGTAAAAATAACATAAAACATAATATTGCAACTAATTTATTTAATTTGTAATTATTTTTAGGACCAAGATGCCACTGCATCTTGTTGCTTTTCTTTCTTTTAGAATAATTTGCCTAAATTATAACAGGTCGACTTTCAAGGTTAAGCTACGCTTACGAGATGGTTCTATGGATGGGTGACCATCTTAACATGCCAAAATTCTTCGCTGCCGCTGCCGATGCTTCGTTGCAAAAATGCAAGTCAAACAGTCGTTACAGAGAGACAGAACCCAGGCAATCTGACGCCAGTCTTGTTAAGAGGTTTCGTGTTACCCAGTTACTGGGTTGTGGAGGTCAGATAGGCAGTCGCTCCATGTAAAATACTGGTAGCACGCCCCAACATTTTTGGGAATAGACTAGGCAGATTGATTGGTATCGATTTGGTCCAATATGTGGATGTTATGGTTTTCCAATTTAGTCAAAATTGTTTCATTAGTATTTTTTATTAGAAGACTAGCTGTCCCCCGCGGCTTCGCTCCTGTCAACTGGCTATCTACGTACCCTACCCTACCTACCTACCTACCCTACCCTACCTGCCCCACCCGACCATATTTTTTTTTTCTATATTTTGCCTATGTCCTTCCTCAGGATGCTATATACCCTTACCAAATTTCATTGAATTCCGTTCAGTACCGTACCTACCCTACCTTACCTATCTATCCTACTCTATCTACCTACCTACTCTACCGTACCTACCCTACCATACCTACCCTATCCTACCTACCCTACCCTATCTACTTTACCGTACCTACCCTGCCCTACCTACACACAATATTATTTTTTTCCAGGAAGTGGCCAATGTCCTCATCAGGATTCAGGAAGCCATTCTATCCCCTTGCCAAATTTCATTGAATTCCGTTCAGTGGTTTAGGCGTGAAAAGGTAACAGACAGACAGATTTACTTTAAAATTTATAATAAATATTAGTATGGATTAGGGGAAAGCTTTGTTTCAAAATAAGAAGAGAGAGAGAGAGGCTCATCGGCGACATTGAACTGGTGGATACCAAGCTTCACAGCTTGGCTCATCGCCGCAAGGTTGCCTGCTTGTCGGTCTTCTACAGAATGTATTTCGGTGAGTGTGTTCAAGAACTCCACGACCTCATCCCACCAGCCCCCTTCTACCATCGGACATCTAGACGCACTGCAGGGTACCATCCTTACCTTGTTGCCATTCCACCAATTCGCACCAAGCGCTTCCAAACATCCTTCATAATGCGCACAGCGAATGAATGGAACTCACTACCTGCGTCTGTGTTTCCGAACGCATTCAACCCGAATCTCTTCAAAGTTAGAGTAAATAGGCTTCTTCTGGGTAAGCTCACTCCATCGTCGACTCTGTCTCTGTCACCTATGACTTAGACTAGAGTCAAGAGCAAACACATCTCAAATAAAAAAATACCACAACAGTGAAGACTTTTGCAATTTAGCCTTCCTCTCACGAAATTAATGTAGTAAGCCTGCAAAACATAAAATTAAGAATTTATTTCGAGTGCTTTTGCATGTAACAGTACATTGACCTCGAAATTTCAGCAGTACTAACGCGACACATTTTGAATGCATCAAAATATCTTGTGATCAGAGAAAATCTCTTTACAAAACATCTAAACTAACTTGATTTTATTTTTGAATGATTTTGATGTTATAATTTTGATTATTGACATTATTTAAGTTTGATTTGTATGAAATTAACCATATCTTTTGTTTGATCTATTTTTTATGATTTGAATTATATTATTTATAGTTAAATGAGTGCTATGTACGACGTAATTTTCATGTGCATTGGTCCAAAAGTTGTTTAGATTGTTTTGTCGATTTGTAATGCATGTGATGTGGCTGTGCTATATTTCAAAGTAGCTGACCCCCGCGGCTTCGCTCTCGTCAACTAGCTATTTACCTACCTATCACCTACGTATCTAACCTACCTAGTACCTACCCTACCTACCTACCCTAAATAATTAATTTTATAGGCAAAATTTTGCTACTTTGGTAAATAAAAAAAAAAAATAAGAAAATCATGCTGTGCAGTCGGAATATGTATCCTACGACAAGAATATGTATTTTTTTTGTTTTATTTATTTGTTTTAAAAACATATAAGTGTTATATATTTTTGACATCACCTCTTAAAACCCTTATTTTGATACCCCACAAAATGGGTTTGAAAGTAAAAATATAATTGGGCCCCTTTTATGGCGCCCAAAATCCGTCATTTTTCTATTTTCCAATTTAAGTAGTCAGTGACACTCGCAAGGTTAAGACGAATCGATTGACGTAAGAAACATCAAAATCGGCCAACGCGTTTGGTCTCTAGAACGCCTCATAGGAACAAACATAAATACATACATAGACTCCTTCGGCAGTCGGGTAAAAATCTTCCAAGCGGGCAGCTATAATAAATATTCTCCATGCATCCTTACATAGAACTAGAAACCCACATAGAAATAGATAAGATACAAAAAAAATATACCCAAAAAAATACCGCTCTCTGATTGGCTGACCCTTTTTTTGTAGTAGGGCGCCCTCACTACTTGAACCTTGAAACCTTGTCTAGGATA
Source organism: Orthosia cruda (assembly GCA_964057195.1). Lineage (NCBI taxonomy): Eukaryota > Metazoa > Arthropoda > Insecta > Lepidoptera > Noctuidae > Orthosia > Orthosia cruda. The sequence continues at coordinate 1,632,589 of OZ059852.1, read as the reverse complement.
GTTAAAACTTGTTTAAGGGACCTTGCTCAACCAATCGTGAAAGAGTTACTTATTTACTTTGTTAAACAAATGTTTTACTGAAGCGTGTGTATGTTATCGTTGTATCTTTCTTGGGATTCTCTCTATGAATAATTTTAAACGACTTTGATGAGAGGAGGTTATGGTTTTGACTTGTGAAAATTTTGTATTAATTTAAAACAAAAAAAAGAAATGTGAAAGGCGGTTATGTGACAGTAGATGATTTATATTTAAATATTTTATTATATAGGTGATTGATTTTCTTTATGAAAGTTTTTTTTTAACCGACTTTCCAAAAAGGAGGACGATCGACCGTAGGTTTTTTTTGTTTTTTTTTCCCTGCTATCTCCGTCAATTGTGAACCGATTTTGTTTTTTTTTTTGTTTTGTAGAACATTTCATTACATAACATCACGCCGTTACGCTAGAAAGGGGTAAGCAGATCATATTTTTTATACAAAAAATATAACCGACTTCCGAAAAAAACTACAGAGTGAAAAATTACTTCTATTTCGGAAGTCGGTGTTATAAAACAAAGAAACGAAAACAGGAACATCGTCTTCCGAAATTGAAGTAATTTTGGAAGTCGGTTTTATTTTTTATAAAAAAGTTATTATTATTGTTTTATTGGGTTTTAAAAAACAGTACCTTTGATTTTTTTTGCCAAAAACTGCCGATACATTATATTTTTTGAAGTTTTTTTCTTTTCATTCTGTGTTCAAACGAAGTAAGGTGCCAAGTTGAGTGTAGTAAAAATGGAATTCAATGTAGAATGAGCTGGTCGCTGGTGGCATGCTTCCAAACTCATTTACTTGTATATTTGTACACTCAACTGAGTTATATGGACTCAAATTATTGCATTGCAAAGTGCAATAACCGAGGGTACTGGATTAAATTAAATTAGTACGATATCTTCATCATCGATATTTTCTCAGTGAAAAGACATCCACTGCTGAACATAGGCCATCCTTCAAGCGTCGCCACATCGAACTGCAGCCTAATTGCATAAGTGAATTCCGCAAGGCAAAAGGTTTGACCCCATGAAAGAGTATGACAAATTCACTTATTATTATTATTGCCAAAAAATTTGTACTTGTATTGATGAAGATACTCTTTTCGAAAGAATCCAATAATTATTGCCGTTTTCATTTACGCATCAATAACAAGGTCATCGGTCCATCTAATGGACCTTCAGGTACGCGGTCGCCACTTCAAAAGTTTTCGGCCACATCGAGCGACGAAAGCGTTGAAATAATATTTTTTTTAATGTGAAATAAAAAAAAAGATTTTGATATCAATAGGAAAAAAAAATTACCGACTTCCAATACAAAACACTACAAAGCTAAAAATAACTTTCTTTTCGGAAGTCGGTGTCATTGAACCATTTTTTTTTGTTTTTGACACCGACTTCTGAAAACAAAGTTATTTTTCGCTTTGAAGCGTTTTATTTGTAAGTTGGTTTATTTTTTTTGTAAAACGGTTTTATGTTTCTCTTGTTAGAAGCCATGAAAATACGCATTATTAAGGATAACTTAAAATTTACTCGTCAGATCTTAATCAAATTGAAATGGGACTGCATGAAAATAACTAGCTTTCAAATAAAAAAAGGTTTATTTAATGGTGGAGTCGGTTGAAAAGTTAAAATATTATGAGATTGCCAATAAGCGCTATCGAAAAGTAACGTGATCAATCCATTATGTTTTGGCATTTCTACCATCATCGCTGACATCGCATACTTTGTGTAGATGTTATGAATGATAGTCATTTAAAATTTCTTAATATAAAATTCGTCCAGTAAAAGTAATTTGTGATGGTGAGCACCATGAGTACAATAACCCCTTTTCAACCGACTTCAAAAAGGAGGTGCTTCTTAATTCGACTGTATGTTTGTTACGCGATTACTCCGCCAATTATGAACCGATTTTGATAATCACTTTTTCATTTGAAAGTTTGTTATTTTCGTGTAGTCCCATTTAAATTTGATCAAGATCTGCCGAGTAGTTTTTAAGTTATCCTTAATTATGCGTATTTTAATGTATTGTTTTGGAAGTCGGTTTCTTTTTTTTGTTACAATGTTTCCTAGTTTTCAGTTATTTTAACATTAGACGTGTTTACAAGTAACACAACGTTTATTAATCGCATAGACATTCTAGAATAACGCCTTAATCAATGTCAATATAATAAAGGTGATTCTACATTCCAAAACTTTTGTGTGACACATCACAGCACGTGCTCTATGTACTATAACAGATAACTGTCCCAGCCAGCTAGGGTTATCAATCGTACTCTAATAAAGAGTATTGTACACAATATTTCATGGGCAATGTTAGGTCTCTTATTTTAGTTAGGCCATTATATGATACATTTGATTGTAAAAATAGGCGTATTCTATAATCTACAAAAGCAATAGAGTACATTAGATACTCTATTTATTTTGACTGTGACATGAATTAAACTGAATGAAATCCTGCCATTTGAGCAATTCCCTGAACGAGTTTTGGTCTATTTGTTGTAAAAACAATGAAACGTTCATTTAGCAAAAAACTAAACAAAAATGTTACTAGCCTATAGCCCTATAGCTAGGTTTATATTTTGACTGCATCGGTGGCCTAGCAGTGGTTGCAAGGGCTACTACTGAGCATAAGGTCCTGTGTTCGATTCTCGGGTCGAACAAAGTTTTTTTTGGGTTTTCCGTCTGTGTATAGTGCGGTGGGACAGATACAAAAAAAATAAAAATAAAAAATACTCTTTTTCCTACTCGTCATTAACACTTTCTAAAAAAAAAGAGTACATATCTTTACTCTTTTTATTTTTGAAGTTAGCATCCCTAAATCTTCTACACGTGTCGCCGGCCTATTTCGGACACGTTCAGCCTCATTTCTATTTAGAGGCGCAATATAACTAACAACAGAAAGAGGCCGCTATTAGCATGCCGAGGTAGGTACGAACTTGTTATCAGTGCTGATAAGCGCTTATCATTGGGGGCGCCGAATCGTCTAACATTTGGTATGATGACGACGGTTGTGGAAAGGAGGGAAGGCAGAGAAGTGAGAGGTAAAGTTTTTGATGTTGTACAGGGCGGTTGCTTTTGATATTTTTTTAAATCACTCTGTTTTTATAGTATTTTTTTTAGTAACTATGTTGTGGTTGTCAGAGCGAGCCTATCAATAATTATTAAAAGAAAATACAAAATGTTTGTGGACCCCTCATATTCGCACACAAGAAAAAGTCAAAGTCAAGAGAGGCCACTAAGGCCCATTTTCTTGATCCGTAGTTATCCAAACCAAATTTTGGTAAAACGCGTATATTCATCAATTGTTAGTATAACAAATCGTCAAATAATTAATTATCCTATATAATTTACCATTTAAGTATACAATGTAAGGCTTCATATAATATTGTCATTTTAACTTCAATATTGAATGTCAAAAAAACTTTTTAACAAAAAATCAAACCGACTTCTAAAACAAAACGCTTCAAAGTGAAAAATAACTTTCTTTTCCGAAGTCGGTGTCTATTGTACCCATTGTTTTCCGTTATTCGACCTCCTCCTTTTTGGGAAGTCGGTTAAAAATGGAGAAAAGAAAATGGATGTAATGGACGGGGTATAACGCAAAAATCTTACGTGACGATACATTTTTACCCGAATCATACATACCTACCGCAAGCCGGTTTATGGAACTTCGTTCCAAAAAATTTTGTCTTTGAAAGTTACATTTTTTTTCCGTCCAACTCAGATTTACACGATTTAAACATAAAGAACAGTATATACTTTATTGTACAACAAAATTATTACACATCTCTGAAGAAAGTGACAGCTATATAGCTATATAATTTTTATATATTAATATTTTTTAATGTAGCAGTACACCGTAGGCTACCCCTGTTTTATCTTAAGTTCTTTAGTCCATCCAAAGGCTGTCTGTTAGATATCGCTGTCAGCAATAAGACCGCCTTTGTCTGAAATATATGTGTAATTTCTTTTTTGGTTTAAAGTATATTCTATTCTATTCTATGCAGAAAGTTCACTGCCTAAAGGTCAGATAATAACACCAACCTGTAACTGTCCCACAGCTGGACAAAGGCCTCTTCTCATACAGAATAGCCACGAGTATTGATCACCACGCTTGCTCAATGCGGGTTGGCGATTTCAGACTTACATTAACTATATAAGTCCAGGTTTCCTCACGATGTTTTCCTTCACCGTTGCCTGTGATGTCCAAGATAAACTTAGAAAGTACATATGAATTTGAAAAAGACACATTGGTTGGCCCGGATTCGAACTCACGACCTCAAGCATGAGAGGCGAGGTCTTAGCCACTGGGCCACAACGAAGTTTAGATAATAATCTTTATCTCTGCTGTTCCCTTAACATACATAGCTTGAAGATAGAGATCAACACTAAAAAGTCTATAATCAATGACCAGAAAACCTTGAGCTGTAAAGATGGAGCTGCTGGTCAAGACAAGTGTCAAAATCCCGTACGTTTTCTTTAGTTCCGGACATGGCTGCATGTCAATGTAAGTCGGTCACTATGAGTGTTATCAAGTTGATCATTTTCTGAACAATAGGTTTTTTTGTTATCATTTGCATATTACAGATAAAGTTTTAGTGTTGGGACATTGTGTTGAATGTTAGTAATTTTTATAGATAGTCGATTTTTGGTGATTCTTAGAAAATATTCTACACTAGTTGACTCGGTGAAATTCGTACCACCAAAACAATATTTTTCCTAAATTATCCTTTCATGCAAACCTTGTCCGTGAAATTAAAATACAATTCCATCAATGTATGACGAGTAGTTTGAGTTATCGTTAATAATGCGTATTTTCATGATAATAAATAAGGTACCAAAACAAAAAAGAGAAGAATGATAAACTTTTTAAACAAAAATTTAAACCGATTTCCAAAACGAAAAACGAAAAATAATTTTCTTTCCGGAAGTCGTTGTCAAAAACGAAAAAAAATAGGTTCCAAAGACACCGACTTACGAAAACAATTTATTTTTGTTGTTTTTTGATTTTTTTGCAATTAAACTAGTCGATATTACCTGCCTGCAAAAAATCCTGTAATTATTTGGTCACAGTGCCCGAAAAAATTGTCATAAGTTCGAGCAGCTGGCCGAGAGGTCGCAGCGCAGCCCGATCAGGTGGTCTGACCAAATCCGTAAAACGCTGATCACCAAACTGCAAGATGCACTCCACGACGGCAAAGTTAGACGCAGATGGAGAAACTTCATCAGAGAAAAGTTGATGTCCTGTCACAATCGTGACTCTCAGTAATGAAGAACAAGAAGCGAGGAGGAGGAAATAAACACGAAGCGAGGATGAGGGAATAAACACAAAGCGAGGAGGAGGGAATGAACACGAAGCGAGGAGGAGGGAATAAACACGAAGCGAGGATGAGGGCATAAACACAAAGCGAGGAGGAGGGAATGAACACGAAGCGAGGGGTAGGGAATAAACACGAAGCGAGGAGGAGAGAATAAATACGGAAAGAGGAGGAGGGAATAAACATGAGGCGAGGAGGAGGGAATAAACACGAAGGGAGGAGGAGGGAATAAACACAAAGCGAGGAGGAGGAAATAAACACAAAGCGAGGAGGAGGGAATAAACACGAAGCGAGGAGGAGGGAATAAACACAAAGCGAGGAGGAGGAAATAAACACAAAGCGAGGAGGAGAGAATAAACACAAAGCGAGGAGGAGGGAATGAAAACGATGCGAGGAGGAGGGAATAAACACGACGCGAGGAGGAGGGAATAAACACAAAGCGAGGAGGAGGGAATTAACACGAAACGAGGAGTAGGGAATAAACACAAAGCGAGGAGGAGGGAATAAACGCGGAACGAGGAGGAGAGAATAAACACGAGGCGAGGAGGAGGGAATAAAAACGAAGCGAGGAGGAGGGAATAAACTCGAAGCGAGGAGGAGGGAATAAACACAAAGCGAGGAGGAGGGAATGAACACGAAGCTAGGAGTAGGGAATAAGGGAATATCACACCAAAATCGATAGATGATTAAACTGTGGGTCTTCAGTTTATATCCGTTCACAATTTCACGGCACGACACGGAGACTATCTGGCTGCTTTAACATAACTACGTGCTCCACATTTGTGAATATCGTAAAAACGCACTGTTTACAAGAGTCAGTTTCTTACCCTGAATGATCCTTCATTCACAGAACGTAGAAATCATTCTCGGAAACTATTTTGTTGACAAATGTGTAACATGATCGCCGACACAATCAAACGGCAATCTATTGATCAAGCTAACTCGGTAATTAGTTGAACAAGTGTATTTCCAATAAAGAATAATAGATTCTAAACTAGCGAACTATATTTTTTTAAATTTAATTGGGCAAAAGTGGATCGATGACCTGCCTTGAAGCTATTGAAATAAAACTCGACTAACACAAGAGCAGATAGCTCGCAAAATGGATGGTCGATAAGGCTGAATAGTTCTGGAGTGGCGACCGCGAACCGGAAGACGCTGGAGAGCCTCCCTTTAGGTGGACTGGTGAAGGTTGCGGATATCTGCTGGATGCAAGACACACACAGGATCGGTAGATGTCGCAACGCTTGGTGGAGGTCTATGTTCAGCAGTGGACGTCTTTTAGCTGAAATGATGATTGAATGTGTCGACAATACATCGACCAGCCCTGTGTGTCTCGCATCCAGTGGATTATATTGCCGCAACCTTCACCAGGTCAGCGATCCACCTAAAGGGAGGCTCTCCAGCGCAGCGATGGCCTTATCGACCATCGATTTTGCGAGCAATGTGCTCTTGTGATAGTCGAGTTTTATTTCAATAGCTTTAATCGATTCCCTGATCGATTTATCGTTATCATATAGCTATCAAATTTTCTTTATACATTATCTTGTGACGAAAATTCGCTTTAGAATCCTTCTTATCGGACAAAGGACCATTTGAAAGTCAAATGACTCGTTGAAAATAATTACATAAATTTGTGTTTTCCGTGGGTAAATTTGGACTTTACGCGTGTGTGTGACTTAAAATATTTTCTTTTGTGTGAGCAATGTAGTGCCAAGTGTGAATCTCAATTAAACATTTTGTGAAGATGCCCAATGGCTAAGACCTCGCCTCTCGTGCTTGGGGTTGTAGGTTCAAATCCGGGCAAGTACTGCTAGACTGGAAGATTGATTGACAGACAAAGTATGGTACTGTCTGCCAGCATCTATGTTTTCGACTAGCTATGACCCGTCAGCCAAATATTATGCATGCAAAATTGCACCTCATCCATAGCTTAACGTCAGGAGTTCGATGGCAAAATCTGAGTCACAATGAAAATAAATTAGTGGAAAAATCTTTTTAAAACATTTTTTTAATGGACTCATCATCACCATCATTTTAGCCGAAAGACATCCACTGCTGGACATAGGCCTCCTCCAAGCATCGCCACACTGATCGGTCCTGTGCGTTTCACACACACCGGACTCCCGCAGGCCTTCCGACGCTGCGTCTTCCGGAACGCGGTCGCTTCTACAGAACTTTTCAGCCCCAACGGTTATTAGTTCTGCGAGCATTGTGCCCTGCCCACTGCCACTTAAGTTTGGCAATTCTTCGGGTTATGTCGGTAACCTTGGTTCTCTTGCGGATGTCTTCATTTTTGATTCGATCTCGCAATGAAACTCCGAGCATAGTTCTCTCTATTGCCCTTTGGGTGACTTTAAGCCTTCTGATGAGGTCCATTGTTAGCGACCACGTCTCTATCATGTAAGTAATCGCTGGCAACATGCACTGGTCATAGACTCTCGTATTGAGACACTGTGGTGTTTAATGGACTAAAAAGTGCGAAATGTAATATCGCTTGTCAATAATATCCAATTAGCTCAAACACGACGGTGTTACTTTGTCTGGTTGAGGAGTTACTATGGCCTTCCGGCTCCATCATGAGATCAGTTCCATAGCACCATATTATTTCAATGTTTCCAAAGCACGCCAAGATTCAGCTTAATCGACTGCCAAGAAGTGCTTGAAGTTTTTTTTTTTTACAAAAAATACTAAAGGAAAATAACTTTATGTTTGGAAGTCGGTGTTTTTGGAAGGTTAGAAGGATTTCTATTAGGTTAGGTTGCCGATTAGGTACAAAAAAAAATCCCTTGTAGGCAACTTGCCTTTAGTAAGGTACCTATAATGCCATGCAGACATGCGACTACAGCAATCTCGAGAGATTTGCCGTTATTTATTGAAGAGTTCTGTTGTATATCTCCCAAGTTCTTCTTCAGATCTTCACCAAATTAAAATTGTACCAATTTGGGAACACATTCTTTCAAACAAAAAAAGAATTTTCAAAATCGGTAAAGAATTGACTGAGATATCGGAGAACATAAACAAAAAAAATAATTGGAAATTCGGTTAAAAATGGATTACTAGTTGCCGGGCACCCATAACAAAGCAAGGCAATAATATAAAGCTTTCTGCCAACCTCTTTTGAGGATACAGTTGTGATGATGCGATATTCAATCAATACGTGCGCTAATCTCGACCTCTTCGCTATCGGTTATCTGCAAGGGCAGACAAAAGTAATATATAGTACATGTATAGGTTAGGTATCATACAAAAATATCTATTTGACTCAAGGGCGATTGGCCGATAAAGTTTGACCACCTCAGGCTCTTGACAAAGGATCATATCAATAAAAGCGTCGCCATAGCGAATCGGAAATAAAAACTTTTTAACAAAAGAATACAGCCGACTTCCAAATAGGATGTCGGTCTGCTTGTTTTCGTTTTTTGCCATCGACTTCCGAAATTTAAGCTATATTTTACTTTTTAGTGTTTTTATTTGGAAGTCTGTTGTATTTTGACCAGCTGAGGCTCTTGACTAAGGTTCCTAACAACAAATGCGTCACCATAGCGAATCCAAAATAAAAACGTTGCAAATAGAAAGTTGTTTTCGTTTTTTGCCACCGACTTCCGAAATTGAAGTTATTTTTCACTTTGTAGTGTTATTATTTGGAAGTCGGTTGTATTTTTAGTAAAATAGTTTTTATTTTGCACTTTTTAGTTGTGGTACCTAGTAAGATTGTTCTATAGTAATGCACAATAAATAAATAAAATGCGAACATCATCAATGTAGTCAAAATCAAATAAATACGCTTTACCATAGATAATATAATACTAGCATTCAGTTGCCTCATCCCATACAAAGAAACCGTGCCGAAATAACTAGCATTTTTCGTCTGATTAAGATGATTATTTTTATAAGTGCTTTGATCGCGTTCAGTTCCGTGCCACGGCTATAGATGGTGTTAGCAGCGACTTGAAAGTAAAAGGGTTTTCTCGGTTCGTGACTATTTTTTTCTTTAAATACAGTGACGATTTGTTTTTTTTTTTTTTGTTATTAATAGGCTTGCGTTTGACCACTATCTCACCTGATGGTAAGCGATGATGTGGTTGACGATGAAGCACGTTTGCCTAGAAGTAACTTATTCACTAGAGACTTAAAGACTCCCAGGTTGTAGCTATCAGGAAACACAGATTCCGGCAGGGAATTCCACTCCTTAGCTGTACGCATAATGAAAGAATGCCCAAAACGTTTGGTGCGTATGGGTGGTATGCCCATGTACCGATGACGCAACGCCGTACGTCTTGTAGTCTGATGATGGAACGGGCTAGGAGGAATTAGTTCACAATTCCAACGCACACTCCCCGAAATGTAACTGATAAAAAACCGACAGACTGGCAACTCGGCGCCGATGTTCGAGGTTCTGGAGCCTAGATTCGGCCAATACTTAATTGTCGATGAGCTTCTTAGCCCGTCTTTCGATCGCATCAAGTGCATCCAGCTGGTACTTAGCAGATCCGTCCCAGAGATGAGAGCAGTATTCCATGCATGATCGAATTTGCGCTTGATATAAGTTGAGCATCTGTTCTGGCGTGAAGTAACGTCTCACCTTCGCGAGGATCCCTAATTTTTTGGTAGCCAGCTGAGCTTTTGCCTCAATGAATGCACCAAAATTGAGCGTCGATGTCAACGTGATGCCAAGAATCTCAAGATGGTCAGATATCGGCACGGTCACACTTCTGAAAGAAGGAGCCGGGTGGAATTGTATAGTATATTTTTGCAATTTTTACAGTTTCATTGTACCAAAATGTGATACAATATAAATAAAAAATAATATTTGTCATGCCTCAGAAATATGAAACCGCGCCATCTATTGGAATCAATTTTAAATGATCCGTTCAAATAATCTTTGAAATGCGAATTAAGAGCCCAATATTCCATAATTTTGTGCTTAGGAGAGTTATTTAAAAAAGAACATACAATTTTTATGATAAATTCTAGAAAATAAAATTTTTACACACAATCGATGCATCGCGCGCCATCTAGTGACATTTATTTGAACCAAATTTTCTCTGTTAGCGCTGGCACCCCGTGGCATTACTAAGGATAACTCAAAAACTTCTCGTCAGATCTTGATCAAAATTAAATTATAGAAATCGGTTCACCTAGTATAAAGTTCTGAGATAAACCACATAAAAAGAATACAAATAAAATTGAGAACCTCCTTCTTTTTTAAAGTCGGTTAAAAATGAGCCTCAGAGGCTCTAGACAAAGGGTCACAAAATATCAGCAATGGCAAAGGTCTAAATGCCAAAATGTAAGATCACGTGACATTTCTTTAGTGCTTGACAATCCGATATCCATTTAGGCTTAGCACGCACTGCGATTTTTATTCGCGCGAATTCTTTTTCGCACTTCTGTGGCCTATGGAATTGTATGAAGCTGCACGCACAGCGGAAAAAAAATCGCGCTCAAATAGTACCAAAATATTCGCGCGGAAAATAATTCGCGCGAATAAAAATCGCAGTGCGTGCTATGCCTTACTGTACCTATGGGTCGTTGGTTGACTTGTGTGTGCCCTGGCAGTTAAGAGTGTGTCATGTTGTCTCAAATGTTTCTCTGATGATGGCACATTTGTTGGATCATTCGGGTCCCTTCATGATGGTTGAGCTGAGTGGTGCCGATCCATGCGTCATGTTCGTGAACGGGCGCCATCAGTTGGGATTGGTCATAACTTAACTGCTTTGACCTGCTTTTAATTACGTACTTATTTTATTGTTCGTTTTACTCTAGACGCTTTTACGTGCACGTCTTTTTACATCGTTCTCACATAATTATATGTATTTTCCCAACAAGAATGATGTAACCAAATAATTGCAATTAAAACTGATGGAAAAGAGTGTCCGTGGAGTTTCTTGCACGTTATTCTCCATAGAAACCTACTGACGCTTGCGAACGTGTAACTGGATTCATATTTTGTTTGATAATACAAAAGTACCTATGTATGGTTTGGTTGAAGACAACATTTTTTTTTTTGATTTTGATATAAATTTGGCGTTTTTCCATCGCTATCGCGACGCTTTCATTGGCAGAATATAACTTGTCTGGAGCCTTTTGCCCTCGAATTTTCAACCGAATTGAAAAAGGACCCTAATTCGACTGTATGTTTGTTTCGCGATTACTCCTCCAATATCATGAACCGCTATGATTATTCTTTTTTTACTTGAAAGCTGGTGCTTTTCGTGTGTTCCCATTTTAATTTGAACAAGATCTGACGAGTAGTTTTTATGTTAGGTATCCTGAATAATACGTATTTTCATGGTAATGTAAGGTATCAAAACTAAAAAGAGAAAAATATTAAAATCTTTAATCGACTTTCAAAACAAAACACTACAAAGCGAAAAACTAACTTTATTTTCTGAAGTCTGTCTAAAAAACGAAAAAATATAGGTACCAAAGATACAGACTTCCGAAAAGAAAGTTATTTTTCGCTTTGTAGTGTTTTGTTTTGGAAGCCGGTTTAAGTTTTTTGGCAGTAAAAAACAATGTCATCATCCCTATAATTCTTGAAAGGGTTGACAAAGCCTAGTCTTCGCCCAACTAAGTTGGGGTCGGCAGCCAGTCTAACGAAATACAACTGCGTACCAGTATTTTACGTGGAGCACCACAACCCAGTAATTGGGTAACGCGATATTCCTTGGTATAGGTTGTTTTTGATTAGATATTCGTCTTTCAGAGAATTCTGGATAAGATAAGAACTTGTCAAACCATTAAAGGTTTTAGTTTTATTGTAAAGGCTCGCGCTTGACCACTATCTCACCTGATGGTAAGCGATGATGTGCGTGAGTAGAAATAACCTAAGAATAATCATAGGAACAATTAAGGGCCATAACCCCTTAACAAACATCTTTTTAATATAGGCGTCACACACAGCCTGTTTTGCAGAAGGAATCAGCCGCCCACGTCATTCTGGCGGGTGAGCATGGCCTGCTGTGACAGGACTGAGTCAAACATTTTTATCACAGTTTGGGAGCAAAATCCATGACAAAATGCGTCACTCAAGCCTATCACAGTAGGCCATGCTCCCTCGGCTGGAATGCGAGGCCGTGGCTTCTCAACTGTGGTTCTGTGACGCCCTCAGGAAACTTCTGTGCTTTTAGGCAGAGTTAGGCTGGCTTTATTAGTCAATACGATAACGCACAATGATAAATGAGAGTCTAATTGCGGAAAAGGCAGTCTATATCACCATCAAGCGATGTTGTAGTCGACGGTGGAGCACGCTTGTCTAGAAGTAACCTATTCACTCTTGACTTAAAGACCCCCAGGTTATGGCTATCATGAAATAAAAACTGGCAAGTAATTCCACTCCTTAGCTGTCTTCTTCTTTTCATGTGAGGTGTGACCACCTCTGGTGTCAGAGTTAAGCCGCCTCTGGGAACTCCACAGACCTCCGACTTGGTTATTTCAGACTTACATTAACTGTCACTCAAAGGGCAATGGAGAATGGCAGAAAGGGCTATGCTCGGAGTTTCCTTGCGTGATCGAATTAGAAATGTAGAGATCCGCAAGAGAACCAGGGTTACCGACATAGCCCGAAGAATTGCCAAACTTAAGTGGCAGTGGGCAGGGCACATTGCTCGCAGAACGAATGGTCGATGGGGCAGAAAGGTTCTGGAGTGGTGACCGCGAATCGGAAGACGTTGCGTTGGAAGGCCTCCCACAAGGTGGACCGATGACCTGGTGAAGGTTGCAGGGATCCGCTGGTTGCGAGACGCACGGGACCGGTCAAAGTGGCGACGCTTGGGGGAGTCCTATGTCCAGCAGTGGACGTCTTTCGGCTGATATGATGATGATGATTATCTGTATAAGTCCAGGTTTCCTCACGATGTTTTCCTTCACCGTTGCCTGTGATGTTCAAGATAAACTTAGACAGTACATATGAATTTGAAAAAGTCACATTGGTACTTGCCCGGATTTGAACCCACGACATCAAGCACGAGACGCGAGGTCTTAGCCACACCACGACATGTTAGCTGTACGCACAATGATAGTAAATGCCCATAGCTTTACAAGTTTTTCGGCTACAGTTGAATTGAACAATTCAGACACCAGCCCATAGTCCCTTTAATACCTATATTGAGTGCATATTATTTTCTTAATAAATCACCCTCAACAATATAATAATAGGTGATGTTCTTCAAAAAGGCCAGGTGCGCAGTACTCATAACTGGCTTGTGTGTATGACTAGATGTATGAATGTGAGTGAAGCAAAAGAAGTATGTAAGGATCGTAGTAGGTGGCGTTCTGTAGTTTCTGCCTACCCCTATGGGAAAAAGGCGTGAGTTTATGTATGTATGTATTTTAAAAATAAATCGCAGTGTTGACATCCCCAAATATTTGGCAGCAGTTCAAGAATCTGTATTGGTATTTTATTTCTTTTTTTTTAATGTTGCCAGATACTTTATTAAAGAATATTTTGTGACTAACGAACTATCAAACGATCGATCTTACAAAACATCACGCTAGAATTCACTGATATCGTGAGCAGAGGTGCAATTATCATTATCATTTCAACTGAAAGACGTCTACAGCAGCCGGGCGAGCACGGCTTCTGTGATAGGCTTGACGTCACGAATTTTATAACGGTGTTTGCTAATAAGTGATTCAAGCCTGTCACAGTAGGCCGTGCTCGCCCGGCTGGTCATACGTTTCTCCCAAGAGTCGCCACATCGACCCGTCATGTTGCCAACCGTACTTTATTATTGAGTAAGTATTTCGCTTTGGCGCATTTTATTAACCGAATTTAAAAAAAAGAGGAGGTTCTAGGTTGTACTTCTTGTATTTTTTTTTCCTCTTCACCGATCATTCACTTCACTTCGATCATCGGTCCATTTTGGACCGATTTTTCACCGACTTCCCAAAAAGGGGGAGGTTCTAAATTCGGATGTTTTAATTGTATTATTTTTTTGTTTTTATGTCTGTTCGGGCATCAGTCCATCATATGTAAACGGATTTACAAAATTCTTTTTTGTTCTAAAGAAGTTTGTTCCGAATTGGTCCCATTTAAATTTGGTAAAGATCTGATGAAGAACTTCGGAGATATACAACAGAACTCTTCAATAAATGACAGCAAATCTCTTGGAATTGCTGCAATCATCATTCATCATCATCATTTCAGCCGAAAGACGTCCACTGCTGGACATAGGCCTCCCCCAGGCGTCGCCACATTGACCGATCCCGTGCGTCTCGCATCCAGCGCCTGCCCGCAACCTTAACCAGGTCATCAGTCCACCTAGTGGGAGGCCTTCCAACGTATCGTCTTCCGGTTCGCGGTCGCCATTCCAGAACTTTTCGGCCCCATCGGCCATCCGTTCTGCGAGCAATGTGCCCTGCCCACTGCCACATAAGTTTGGCAATTATTCGGGCTATGTCGGTAACTTTGGTTCTCCTGCGGATATCATCATTTCTGACGTGATCACGCAAGGAAATTCCGAGCATAGCCCTCTCCATTGCCCTTTGGGTGACTTTGAGCTTTCTGATAAGGCCCATTGTGAGCGACCACGTCTCGGTCCCATAGGTGATCACTGGCAACACACACTGGTCATAGACTTTTGTCTTGAGACACTGCGGTAAATTGGACGAGAAGATACCACGCAACTTCCCGAACGCCACCCAGCCGAGTCGGATTCGACGGTTGACCTCTTTCTCGAAATTGGACCTACCCAACTAGACCGTGTCCCAGGTAGACATAATCGTCTACAACTTCGAGTGTAGAGTCTCCGACCTTGATAGGAGTGGGTGCAACATGGGCATTCACCATGACATTGGTTTTGTCTATGTTCATTTTAAGACCCACTCTTTTGGAAGCTCTACTGAGGTCATCCAGCATTTTATTGAGGCTCTCCATGGTCTCAGCCATGACCACTATGTCGTCGGCAAACCGAAGGTGAGTGATGTACTCGCCATTAACGTTGATGCCAAGCCCCCTCCAGTCCAGAACCTTGAAGCAGCAGTGAACAGTTTCGGAGAAATGACGTCTCCCTGTCTCACGCCGCGCTGGAGAAGGATTGGTTTCGAGATCTGATCCTGAAGACGGATTGACATGGTGGCGTTTTTGTACAAACACTTCAACACCTCAATGTACCGGTAGTCGATCTGGCACCGTTGGAGAGACTGCAGTACAGCCCAAGTCTCGATCGAATCGAAGGCTTTCTCGTAGTCCACAAACGCTAAACATAGAGTCAGGTTGTACTCTTCGGTCTTCTGTATAACCTGCCGTAGCGTATGTATGTGGTCTGCAGTGCTAAAGCTTTTTCGGAATCCGGCTTGTTCGGGGGGCTGGAAATCGTCAAACAGCTGCGCGCGCCATTGCTGCATTAGAATATCTATTTATTGTTTATACCATTTCAAAACATCACGCCAGTACGCTCTTAAGGGGTACGCAGATGTGTACAGCACACCTTGGTACACTCGCATCACATGTCACCGATTATTTTTAAGTTTCATGATATTCGGGTTATTTATTCTGGCATTATAGGTACCTTACTATATAGAACTTGCCTATTAGGTACAACTAAAAAGTGAAAAAAAACTGTTTTTATTAATAGGAAGTCGGTTGTATTTTTTTGCAAAAAGTTTTTTTTACAAAATAATCATCATTTTATCTTACAATCCTTTCAAAATGTAATAAGGCGTACCCAATTCACAACAAAAAGCTTTTGTAATACAAGCATACGCTTAGTAATCTAGACATAGCCTACACCCGTCCAAACAAAGGCTTTTCCTAAAACCGGCAATGCAGCAAAATACGTCATTTAAAATTAAGTAACATGATACACCATCAATTTCAGAATAAATTTTTAACTAACTCGGAACGTAGAACTCAAAACTTCATTTATAGTACATATCTATGTATATGTTTTAATCGAACTGTTGCAGGGGTGGTTTTGCACCCCTTTGCACCCCGTTGCACCCCTGTTTCACCCCCCTTGCACCCTCTTTCAGTATATCTGGTTCTATTGATGCCCAAATTCCCAAGGCAACTCTCTCTTAGTGTGGGAGAGGGATAGAGGTGTGGTTTAGTCTGGGTGTGAGAGAGAAGGATATAGTCTGCAGTCCCGCTTACGACTGGTTGAGGTGTGGTCTCAGTGTTAGCGAGTATTGGAGCAGGGATAAGAGATAGTATTGATTGCTTTTAGCAGGCAGTATCAGTGGGCCAATAGGTTTAACAAATGATTATACATTGTTATACTTTTATAAGTAGGATCTTATCAATAAAACTTTTCACATTATCAAATCTTCTTCATCGGTACACTCTTATCAGAGCGGTCGTGGTCACCATGTTGCAGTGAGACTTCATGCTGCCATGATTAGCCTCACGATGCGTCGCTCTCTGTCGGCTGTCACTCGTGTGCTCTTATGCAATGGGTTGCAATGGGCGTTCGGCCGCGCGGTCTCTTTCCTTCCACTCTACCCTGAAATACAAACCGCCCAATAGAGTAATGAAATACAAACCTTTTTTATTGCACTTTTTCCCAGAAAATATAATTTTTACATGTCTTTTTGACACTCTCTCTTTGTTGACTTTAAAATGTGTTCTAATGAACCGTTTTTTCTTTGCAGTTTTGGATTATCACAATGAGGATGTGCAGTCTTCACAATAAGGCAAAATGTAAGTGCAGTTTTAGTTATCTAGCAGATATAATAGCTATCACATAATTTTTTCTTTATTGACACGTTTAATAGCGCTGACATCTCTAACTACTCGTATCTATGTAAGTATGTATTTTTTTTTTTTTTTTTTTTTTTTTATTTATTTAACCATTTATGCACACACACATAATATACAGACAAGAAGAAGAAACAGAAAAATAGGTACATAGGTGATGCTTATTTCTATAGAAATCTCTTCCAGCACACCTGCGAAAGGAAAGATGAAAAAAAGAGATGTAGACATAGTGTGTAGAGTTGAAAAATAATTAACACAAAACGATTCATAACTAAGTAATAGCTGATAAACAATACTAATTACAAATTAAATATACTGTCATATAGACATACATACATAATTGTAAAATAAATATTAAAGCAATACATACTAATACCTATATATATATAAAAGATAATATACATATACGTAGATACATAATTAAAATGCAACTATGACGGAATGGGAAGGTAGTGTTCTTTCACTCTTCTTTTAAAAACTGCAAGAGTTTGGCAGTCTCTAATGTCAGGCGGAAGAGAGTTCCACAATCGCACGGCGTACACAGTAAAAGAGTAGGAGTAGAAGTCGGTAGAGTGAGAAGGGATATTAAGGAGATTTTTAAGATGCGATCTGCAAAGTGCATCGGGAGGATGGGAGTAGGAAAAGCGTTCGCGGAGGTAGGAAGGCGTTTTAGGATTATGCAAGAGGTTAAATAAAAGACACAATATGCGAGAGTTCCTGCGAAGTCGAATAGGGAGCCACTTGAGTAACCTGCGAAAATCTGAAACGTGATCATACTTTTTAAGGTTGAAAACAAAACGAATACATACATTTTGCAAACGCTCAAGTTTATTTAAAAGCTCCTCGGTGGCATCCAAATAACAGGCGTCGGCGTAGTCGATGATGGGCTGAATGAGAGTTTGGGCAAGGGAAATTTTGGTTTTCAAGGGCAAAAAGCTCTGGAGGCATTTCAGCGAGTGGAACGAGTAGTGCACTTTGCGACTGACCTCAGCGATATGGGCAGTCCACGACAAATAGGAGTCCATGATTACCCCCAGGTTTTTAGCCGTCTTAGTGTACCCAATCTGTACTCCATTCAACCAGAGTGGAGACAGCGACGCAATATCAAGCCTGTTCCGCATATACCTGCCGCCGATAACCATGGCCTGAGACTTCCTAGGGTTGATTTGCAGGCCAAAGGACCGCGACCACTCCCCAATCAACTCCAGGTCACTGTTTACGGCAGACACGGCAGCTTCCGCATCAGCACTAAGAAAATGATGGTAAAGCTGCAGGTCGTCGGCGTAGAGATGGAAGTTACAGGAGATGATTCTAGTAACAGAGTTAATAAAAATAGAAAAGAGAAGAGGAGAGAGAACGCCACCCTGGGGCACACCCGCAGTAAGAGAGCACCAATCCGAAGAACACTCATCAAGGCGTACCCGCTGCGAGCGGCCCCTGAGATAGGAGTCGAACCAATCAATAGTGGAAGAGGAGAAATTGAAAGACTTAAGGATCCCTAGCAGGATATCGAAGTCAACAGAATTGAAGGCACTGCTGAAATCAAGAAGCACAAGTAACGTGAGAGATTTGTGATCCATAGCACAGCGGATGTCATCAGTCACCTTTAAAAGAGCTGTGACAGTACTGTGACCAGGTCGGAAACCAGATTGAAAAGGACTAAGAAGATCATTACTAGATAGAAACAGAGACAGTTGCTGATGTACAATATGCTCAAGAACTTTGGAAAGATAAGGAAGGATGGAAATGGGTCTGAAATCGGACAGTGTGACCGGGTTAGGTATTTTGGGTAACGGAATAATATGGGCTAGTTTCCAAGCATCAGGAACAGTGCAAGAAAACAAGGAGTAGTTAAAAATGTGGGTTAAAACGGGAAGTATTGTGGAGAGGATAGGAGTAATCATTCTTGAGCAAAGATCATCATTTCCAACTGCAGAGGAGGAGATAGCACAAATAGATTTTTTGACATCATTTTCACTCACAGGACTGAAACTGAAAGGCGAACACCGCGGCACCGGCAAGTCGGAAAGCTTATTTAATGTAGTAGATTTGACTTGTGGATCCAAAGTAACGGGTGGAAGTGAGAAATGTTTGTTTAGAGCACACACGTCAGTCTCATTACTAGCAACGACAGAAGACTTACCAATGCCGACAGTTTTCAGAAACTTCCAGACTTCAGAGGAGTTCCGGTTGTCAAGAGAATTATGGAAGTAGCGTCTCTTTGCATCTCTACACATACGACTACAGCGATTACGCATCTCACGGTACGAACTCAGGTTGCGCTCAGAAGGACGGCGCTTTAACCTTCTTTTGGCACGATCTCTACCTTGCCATCGCATCCTTAATGTCAGGGGTGAGCCAGGGAGCTGGAACATACTTTACTCTGACTCGACGAATAGGAGCATGACGATCGTAAAGGCTGAGTATCTTAGAATTAAAAAGACGAACCATATCATTTATACTAGAGCTTTCAAGCACATCCGTCCAGTCAATGCTACCTGCATCTTGCAGCAATGCCTCCAGATCCATGCCCTTGTAGTTCCGAAGGAAAATATAAGAAGGTTTGCGCTTTGGAGGACGAATCTTGTAGGACATGAAGATTAAGTCGTGGTAGGAAAAACAAGCAGAGAGCTGACCGTGAATAGTTACATTATTAGCTTTAGAAACAATCATCAAATCCAATAGAGAAGGGGTGCAATTAGGGAAATGATGAGTGGCAGAGAGAGGCAGAATACTGAGGTTAAAAGAAGACAAGATGGTTTGAAGTTTGTGAGTACGAGAGTCATTTTTGAGAAGGCAAGTGTTAAAATCACCCATCAAGACTACGTGGTCGTAAGTAGGACAGAAATCGTTTAAAAGCAAATCGAAAGAATTAAAGTAATCGACACTGAGGTTAGGACTATACATCA
Organism: Orthosia cruda; assembly: GCA_964057195.1. Taxonomy (NCBI): domain Eukaryota; kingdom Metazoa; phylum Arthropoda; class Insecta; order Lepidoptera; family Noctuidae; genus Orthosia; species Orthosia cruda. Next base: position 1,612,628 of record OZ059852.1, on the reverse strand, counting down.
CGCCAAGAAGCATTTTAACGTGATGTAAGGAGATTTCTAAAAATAGATGCTCCGCTGAGCCCGAGTAGGAAGATGGTGATGTACTGATAATCTTAAAGGGAATACCAGCACGCAAGTAAATGGCAACACCACCACCACCCTTCCCCGTTCTATCATTACGAATAAGAACAAAGCCAGGGAGGGCAAAGTGAACAGTTAAAAGTGAAGGTTTAAGGAAGGACTCAGAGATCAGCAAAGCATCTATGTTTGCACAGTTAATGGAAGCCAGAAGATCGGAATAATGGCTAGGAACACTCTGGGCATTGATGTGAGCTATATTGAGGTTATTGGGATAGTGGGAAAACAAAGAAGATATCTGATCACCAAGAGTTAAAGGAGAGGAAGAACCACTCGCCGCACTAAGGAAGCTGCTAGAAGAGGAAGAACATGAGAAAAAATCAACATCTAAATCACCATCAATCATAGTATGCAAGTATAATAAACTAAATAAAATACCTTTAAATAAATATTTATATAACTAAAGAATCGAAAAAACAAAATATACAAAAAAATATTATAACTTATTAAGTTGCTGCCCAACTAATAAAACCACCTGTTATTTGTATTTATTGTATTTTCAAAATATCTTTCCACAAGCTTTGTCAAACGTGAGTGAAGATCCCCAACTGGAGTTTTATTATTTAGTAAATAGCGATTTCAAAAGGATATCAAAAATGTTATGTTGTTTCGTCAATCCCTTTGATATGATATTTTGGCACTGACTATCAAATCTTTTTTACCTGACTGCAGGAAATATTTTTTCGCACGTATTTTGTATTTTTATGTAATATTCTTTATTACCCCATATATTCCAAACACGGATTTATAATTAATATAATTGTAATTATAATTGTTATTTGTAATTGAGATATTGATAGATAGGTCTTGGCCCCCATAGAGTGCCTAGAAAAGTGACGTTAAGAAAATGGCGGATTTTGGGCGCCATATAATGGAATTCTCAATTTTTTTTCAAGTCCCAGCGATTGGGGTATCAAAATGAAGGATTTTTAGAGGTGACTACAAACTTTTATGTTTAAAAGTAATTAGAAAAACAAGATATCTAAAAAGTTGTAAATAAAAAAAAGTTAATATAATCAAAAAACCCGACTGCTTAAGAAGCGAACTAAAAAGAATAAATTCAGTCAGAGGATACATATGGTTTTTGTCAGTCAGCTCGTGAATATGTATGGCGCAACAAGTTTTAAATTCAAATTCAAATATATTTATTGCTTCTATATATTTATTTCTTCTTCCATATCATCCTATCCACCGTCACGCTATCACTGACTCCCTTTTCTTTCATGTCATATAAACAGTTTGTATATGTATGGCGATAAAGATGCCGTTACAAGTGTAGTGGGGAACACAGACGCCGTCAGCCATTTCCCGCTTACAGTGAGACCCCGCCTCGCCGGGCCGAGCCTCGCTCACGGCGGGGTCAACGTCCCGGCGTCCACTTCCGCGACCAAACACACCTAGCTTTATATATATCTACCTGTTTCGCAGACAGCAGCGTATTGAGCTGTGCTGCGATCACGCCAACTAATTCTTGCTGTTACTGAGCGTTGAACACCAGTATTACGTAGGGGAAGACCTAAAACACGATGCAGGGATTGTGTGAAAGATGATCGGCCTTATTTGTAAAAGTCTCGACGCTGCTGTTTGGTAACTGACCAGGTTCTAAATTCAAATCCTCTATAGGAATTTGAATTATGCGAAAATTAACTATCTTTTCCGAAGTCGGCGTCTTTGGTAGAAAATAAAATTTTCTTTTTCGACACCGACTTTCGAAAAGAAATTCTTTTTTCGCTTAGTAGTGTTTTGTTTTGGAAGTCGGTTAATCTTAATTCCAATTTCCGATAGAGAATTTGAATTTAGAACCTGCTAGTTAGGTCTTTCTTATTATTAGAGAATCTTAATTCATATTTCCTATAGAGAATTTAAATTTAGAACCTGCTAGTCAGTTCTATTACAAGATTCTTAATTCAAATTTTCTAAAGAGAATTGAATAAATTTAGAAGTTGCTAGTTAGTTCTTAATTTTAGAGAAATATAATAAATTAAATATTTGAAAAAAAATCTTTAAAGAATTTGAATTAAGAGCCTGCTAATCAGTTTGTATTATTAACAGATTCTTAATTAAATTTTTCTATACAGAATTTGAATATAAAACCTGAGTTCCTTTAATTGCAGAATCTTATTTCAAATTTTCCCTATAGAATTTAAATTTAGAACCGGCTAATTAGTCACCAAAAAGTCTGGAGGTGTTTATATATAAATATTGCTAGAAAGGAGGTGACTATTAGAAATAATTGCGAATAGGGATGTATAGAAATAAGAGAGATACTGCAAAGACCTCAAATAAATTGGTATAAAGGCAGGAATATGATTAGTATTTGTGGTGGAGGTTAAATAGGCAGTTGCTATAGGTAAGAGCGACCGTGACTGAGTAATAACAGCAACCGAGTCGAGCGAAGGTTAAGCTGCGCTTGCCGAGGTTGATACTTGGATGGGAGACTATATAATTTTATATACCGAGACTCCTCCGTGCCTCGAAAAGCACATTAATCTGTTAGTTCCGGCTGTCATACGATTCATATAGAAAAAATTAAATTTCTCAGTAGCGACACGGATTTGTACCCTATTATTAATCTTTATAGATGGTCACTGATTGTGGGTATATTAAAACTTTAATAAAAAACTTTTTAACAAAAAATAAACCGACTACCAAAACAAAACACTACAAAGCGAAACATTACTTTCTTTTACGAAGTCGGTGTCGAATAACAGAACAGTGGTAGTCAGTTTGATTTTTTGTTAAAACGTTTTTTATTTTCCTCTTTGTAGTTTTGGTAGGTACCTCCAATTAACATGAAAATCATTTATAGCCAAAGTACATCTCATGACGATTCCAATAAGCCCAAACACGACTAGGATACATTGTTTTATTTTGGAATTCCAGTGGCCATTGTGGTCTTCTTCATCAGTTCCACTTCACCAAATGATACATTCTGATTGCAAATGATTGCATTATTGATGAAAATACCAAAATCGCTATATGTATGCCTATAATATTTGAGGAAATCCCTCGATTTCTCTAGGATCCCATCATCATATCCTGGTTTCCTTATCGTGCTACCAACCTCGGGATATCTCCTTTCCAAAAAAAAATAATCATCAAAATCGGTTCATAAACGACGAAGTTATTCGCGAAGAAAAAAAAAAAAAATACGGTCGAATTGAGAAACCGACTTCTTTTTGGGAGATCGCTTAAAAAAAACACCATTCATCTCTTTATACGGACATGATGTTACGTTTCAAGAGAAAAAAATACAGTTGCTAACTGGAGATAAATTGGTGACGCAACCAGATCGATAATGGATACCAAGATAGCATAGATACGAACATTCTGATAGGAGGAATTAAGTAGCTTTACTTGTGACGTTGCCGGGCAAGTATCAATGTTACTTTTTCAATTCATATGTACTTTCTTACTTTATGAAGGCAAACATTGTGAAGAAACCTGGATGCAAAGAATATATAAGTTTTTCTGGAACACTCCAAGATTCCTGGACTTTAAGCTCAAAGCACGGGAATGCATTTGGAATATGAGCAGGGGGTGCACCACTATGCACGTGCAATGAACTGGCTGGTAAGCGAATCAGTCTCGTGTAGGATATATATATATATAGATAGATCTATAGGTCCATATCTCCTTATCTCGTTGTAAAGCTCATGAAAAAGACTACAAAAGATTGCCAACCTATCAAGATGGGTCGTAGTGTCCGAGTTATTTCTCGGCTCCTCCACAATATTAGATAAGATAATATAAGTTTGAAATCGCCAACTCGTCTTGAGCAAGTGTGGTGATTAATGGTCGTGCCTTCTCCTTATGAGAAGAGGCTTTTGTCCTGCAGTGGAACAGTTACAGACCTATGCCTTATGATAATAATACCAGCCTATTCCAGTCCCACTACAGGGCAAAGCCCTCTTTTCATATAATAAGAAATGCCTTAGGCCTTTTTTTGCGTTGTTTGCGTTTATTTATGTAATGAGAGTGTAAATTATTTCTTAAATTTACCTTCTCTTTACTGCTAAATATATCCACCTTACAACAAAACACACCCTATATAACCATGAGAATTAAACCCCAAGGCCATCCTATCTTTCTTCAAAAAGCTTAAAATTACAATAAATCATCAAACAACTTATCTATTCACAACACCACTTATAAACACAGAATCAACCCTAAAAATAACATATTTTATAATTCAATAGCGAGATCTAAAGTTGGAGTAAGTCGGTCATACATCGTGCGACCCCCGGTCGCAATCAAGGACACGTACAATGGGGCCCAGCATCGAGCCCTGCAGAACACGTACAAAAAGGTACAACAAAAATCAACTTGTTTGCCTCTTATCAATTATTTTTCAACCAGTTTAAGGTTCACTAAGTGAAATGTTTATTTTGCAGTCCAATACCAACCTTACAACCTCAAAAATAAGGTAGAATCTCGATAGAGATGGTGTCAAAGGCTTGGGTAGAGTTGGAAGTTGTGCGTTGTAAAAACTGCTGTTGCTATGTCGATCCGTACTTAAGATTTACTTGCGTATGTCTTGTGCTGTCTTTAATTAGTGTTATCTTCTCGCTATTTATGATTTGGGATAAGCAGAAATGTGTTTTATTTTGATGTTATATAGCTACTGGGTTTAGCTTGTCATTTTGATAATTTTATACCGTAAATGGTGACACCAAAAAAATAATACTCCTTATTTTATGTCACTAATAAATATGATATTTAAGTGCATTAGCGAATTTTAACAAAATGTCGCCAAGTTAGTATTACGAAGGGGTAAAATCTTTTGTTAATAGGCGATGATTAAGAGAATTTTATTCCACTGATAGAACGCTGTACTTTCGCTAAGTATCCCGATTAGGCACGGTTCCAGTGGGATAACGGGAGCGAAGCCACGGGAAAATGCTAGTATTTGGTATTTCATTTTAAACTTCACTACTTAGTATGAAGTAACGAGTAAAAGTGCAACAACAAAATCTTTTATATTGGTACCCGCTGTGCATATTTGAGGCTATAGACCTGCATGCTCTAGATTATGTGTAAGTTTTAAGTCAAGAGTGAATAGGTTACTTCTAGACTCGTGCTTCACCGTTGACCACATCATCGCTTACTATTTGGTGAGATAGTGTTCAAGCGCAAGAGTAAAGAAAAAAACAGTGCTCTTCCATCAGAAGGACCATACATTTTGACTTTTTTCCAATCGCTATCGCTACGCTTTCGTTGGTACAATGTTACTTGTATCGAGCCTTTGATTGAAAGGAAATCTTATTAAAAGAGACTTACAACTTTACTGGAGAAACATATATTTATATGTGCATGTGATAGGATAGGACAGAAATGTATCGCAGCATCCTTTAGGGAATACTGGCGTGATTATTATTAAGTCTGATTAGGTTAGATTATATTCCTCCGAAATATAATGAAACTATGTTGGGATCGGCTCCCAGTCTAGCCTGCTGTAGGCTGCAATTGGACAGCAATTATTTACATCGAAGCCTTGGAAGACAGACATAATATCAACAAAATGCTCCGAAGCCAAATGGGCCGCTGTAGGTACAACCTGGTCAGATGGGGGTACTCCGATCAGCCACAATGTGACTGGTACCACACCACAAATGATGCCCCATCTGTTGTCCTGCTCTCTGTGCACAAACACCTGCACCATGAAGGACCTGTGCGAGGCCAACGCTAGGGCTGTCGACGTGGCTGAGTTCTGGTCGAAGCACAACATCTAAATTAAAATCTGAAAATGGAATCATCGACCCGATGAAGAAGAAGAAGAATTGCCAGAAGGGCACGTGGCTTGCCGAGGTGGCCCATCTCCGGTTCCACCTCGGCAAGCCACGTGCCCTTCTGGCGATTCTAATTATAAATAATAAAAAAATAATTCAATTCTAACCATCAGTTACACACCGAGACTCCTTCGTGTCTCGAAATGCACATAAAGGTACATAGACTAGAGCATTTACTTGTAACAGAAAATCGAACATTCGCTGTTTTTAAATTTACTCGAACCACACTTCGAAAATGACGCTCGAAGTTTTGTTACAACCTGATTTTAAAAACCAACGAGCGTTTTGGTATAATATTTTATCGGGCAAAGGCATGAGCGCGGGTGCCTTGGAGTGAGGTCAATAATGAACGGAAGCTACAAAGAAATGTTACATGTAAATTCTCATTCGCCGTAAGCATTATGCCGAACATAGCGTCGAACATTCGCAAGAACGTTACATTACATGGAAATGCTTTAGGTCCTTTTTTTGCAAAAGCTTACTACCGACTTCCAAATAAAAACATTTCAAAGTATAAAATAACCTTCTTTAGAAAAAACAAAGTTATTTTTTACTTTGAAGTGTTTTTATTTGGATGTTGGTAGAGTTTTTTTGTAAAAAGTTTTTTTATTTATCACTTTTTAGTTTTATCTAATAGTCAACTTGCCTTTAGTAAGTACCTATAATGCCAGAATATATTACCCAAATACCATGAAACTAGAACATAACCGGTGAAATGAGAGTGTACCAAGGTGAACCGTACACATCTGCGTATTCCTTTAGAGGGTACTGTAGTGATGGTATGTTATGAAATGGTATAATGTAGGTATAATAAACAATAAACAGATATGCGTCATTTTTTGAAGAGTTCTGTTGTATATCTCCGATGTTCTTCATCAGACCTTTAACAAAATTAAATGAAAAAATCGGAAAAAAACTTCTTTTGAACAAAAATAGAATTTTGTAAATCCGTTTATATATTACGGAATTATGGCCGAACATCTAATTTGAGAATCTCATCCTTATTGGGAAGTCGTTTAAAACTGAGCATTCGTCTGTATTGTACCATTCGCAGGAATGTTACATTACATTGTAATGCTCGCGAAAATGCTCTAGTGTATACTCACCTTAAAGCTATTGGTACCGGTTGTTTGCAGATTTTGACGGTCGCTACGGGTAGTCAGAACTCAGAAAAACCTGTCACCTGTCTGACACCTGTCTTGTCAAAGGGTATTGTGCTACCAATTTCTAGACTATGGAGATCAGTTATGCAGTATCTCCAGTGATGCTAGTAAAGATACCAAAAGATGGTTTACACTTCCAAAGCGTCTCCAATTAACGATTATTCTCGTCCACGCACATTCCATTCCGCGTAGTTTCTCAAACAATAGCATTAATTGATTTGGCATCATGCCAGCAAGCTCCAGATGTAGGCATAGAGATCACAGCTTCATTTATAGTAGAGTTTGAATGAACTGAGTGTTGTTGACCAGCCTTAGCACGAGTGACGTTGCTTGTCGTTGACGTCAGTGAATTTTGTATCGAAAATATAATAGTCCTAAGTATCTGTAACGCATCAGAACTCAAGTAGGAAGGTGTTACTCTAACCTCACGTTGCCATCAACGATGCCTTTTAATGTTCCCACTGCTGGGACACATGTCTCCTCTCTGGGAGAGAGAATGGGCCGTAATTCACCACGCGGACCCAGTGCGACTTGGTGGATATCACATGTCTTCGAATATTTGGTTCTAGGACTCACAATGTTTTCCTTCACCTTTTTTCGGCTAAGTTTTAGGCCAGATAAATGTGGATTTTTTAGGCCACGAATGAAGTATCTAATTCGCTCCAGTTTTTTAGCCAGTTCAGTATCGTTGCGGGATTTAAGATAGTAGAAGCGTTTTTTCGGAACTCGTCAAGTTTCATTGACTCTACTCTTTTCTGGTGGTCGCCACTGTTGATTCTGGGTTTCGGGAGTTGCTGTGGTTAAGGCATATTGTGAGAAGCTTGCCCCCAAAAAGTATAAAATGTTTTATGTTGAGCAATATCAACACTTTGTCCAGTCTGTGATAACAATTTGATTTCCACAGCGTCGTCTTTATTTCGAAGTATAAGACAGGCACAACCAAAGCTGGATCTAGAAGCAAAATGTTTTTCCAAATCCTAGACGAACGAATTAATAAAACACATGGGTCTTTCAGTGCTCTCTTACTTATCATAAACTGAAAGGCGAGCTGACTTCAAAGTTGAGTTTTCTCCAGCAAACGTCAACCTCAGCAAGTCATCCTTCATACCATGGCTGGCAAGTTTTTTTACCTAACTTATGATGAAGTTCGTGTTTGGGTCACGTGGTCTCTGTCACTCATACTCTGCGTGACATTCTCCTTCTAAAGCTCTAATGTTTTACAATAAAAACCTTATGAAGAGGAAACGCGATTGCAAAGATACGAATGAACGTCCTAAGCACGAAGTCACAATTCTAGGGTCTCGCCTATTTCCTTCTCCAAATTAGACTAATTTCAATGATTTTACATAAACTACGTAAGATGGATATATTCTGTGCCTTTTATCCGACTTCAAACAACGGAGGAGGTTCTCAATTCGTCGGAATCTTTTTTGTAAATGTATTTTCCCCGATTACTCAAAGACGCCTGGACCAATTTGAAAATTTCTACTTTAGTTTGATGGGGTATACTTCCCAGGTGGTCCCATGCCATGGGCACCAGGTCAGGATCTGATGATGGGTTCCTGGAGAAATCGAGGAAACTGTTGAGCAGTTTCCTCGAACTGCTCAACTTTCCGTCGGAGGTTAAAAATATGGAGACACAGTATATATTTATCTTATTCATTTGAAATATTTTATAAAATTGGTCCAATATTTCGGATCTCTGCCGACCGCCTTTCCTTTAACCCGCCCGAATAGTGTATCCATCGATAACTTGTATGTAGCTAGACCGAGACGAAACACTATTGATCTAGCTAAGAATAAACCACCCCACCGGGGGATGCTAGGCGATGCGCACTTCCTATATCTGTTGAAATTGTTGTATAACAGTTTCAGGATCCAACTGCCCCATCTTCCTAAATAATTGCGATAAAGGAATTTATATTCGTTGCACGTCACTTCAAAAATTTTTGGGCAAAGTCCACCAATAATTAATAATCACCATATTGATCAAAGTCAAAGTCAAAAATATTTATTTCAACTAGGCACTTTAGAACGTCAAAAAAAAAAAGTTTACAAGTAATCATAAATGATTCTACCGTCCATTCTGAAAAGTAGCTTGTTATGGAGAAGAACGGACAAGAAACTCCACTCTCCACTCTTTTAATAAAATAAGTGGTATACAATATTTTGCATAAGTACATACATTATTAATTCATATATGTGAGGACGGTAGAATTGCCAAACTTAAGTGGCAGTGGGCAGGGCGCATTGCTCGCAGAACGGATAGCCGATGGGGAAGAAAGGTTCTGGAGTGGCGACCGCGAACAGGAAGACGTTGCGTTGGAAGGCCTCCCACCAGGTGGACCGATGACCTATTGAAGGTTGCAGCGATACGCACGGGACCGGTCAAAGTGGCGACGCTTGGGGGAGGCCTATGTCCAGCAGTGGACGTCTTTCGGCTGATATGATGATGATATGTGAGGACGATGCACCCAGAATAGTACTATATACTATACTACGTATAGGTATAAAGTATTAAAAGTATTAACAGGTAAATTCATTAATTTGATAAATAGGAACATGGTACTCACATACTTACAAATATTGCAAACATAGGTGAAATACTTAATTCAAAAACAACGAAACAGTGAGTGAGTCAATTTCTTAAAAAAATAAACACTATAATAGAATGGGTTAACGTGTTTGCCGAGGCACAGGGGAACAGCCGTACGTATTAATTGAATCATAATAATACCAGCCTGTACCTGTTCCACTGCAGGGAAAAGGCCTCTTCTCCAACAGAGAAGCCACGAGCATTGATCACCACGCTTGCTCAATGCGGTTTGGCGATTTCAGACTTGACCACTATCTCACCTTATGGTAAGCGATGATATGGTCGACGGTGAAGCACGCTTGCCTAGAAAAAACCCATTCATACTTGACTTGAAGATTGTAGCTATCGGATAACACAGACTTATTTTAACTATAATTCCAGGTTTTCTCACGATGTTTTCATTCACCGATGTCAGCGATGTCCAGGTTAAACTTAGAAAGTACATTATAGGTACTACAGACAAAGACAATTTTAATTATTAATAACTTTCGAACAAATATCAGCAACTAAATAAAACGATTCGATTTGTGATATAGCGGGGCTAATAAGCTAAAATTGCTGTAATTATGTACTGCGATGCCACAGAGTATCAAGACGACTCGTCGGCTTTTTTATTTTTATTTTCGACAGGCTCGCGAGCCTCAGAAAGCACGTTAAGCTTGATCCCGGCTGTCATTTGAAGATCATTGACAGTCGTTACGAGTAGTTAGAAGCTTGAGATCTGACACCAGTCTTGCCAAGGGGTACCGTGTTACCCAGTTACTGGGTTGTGGAGATCAGATAGGCAGTCGCTCCATGTAAACCTGGTATTCAGCTGAATCCGGTAAGACTGGAAGCCGACCCCAACATAGTTGGGAAAAGGCAAGGCAGATTGACAGGCTCGCGCTTGACCACTATCTCACCTGATGGTAAGCGATGATGTTGTCGACGGTAAAGCACGCTTGTTTAGAAGTAACCTATTCACTGTTGACTTAAAAACTTCCAGGTTGTAGGCCACTGCTAGAGATGGGATTGTCAGCAGTTTCTATACAAACCGAGCGTGTTCATGAATGTCACTAAAACTCTAAAAAGAAGACGTCCACTGCTGGACATGGACCTACCCCAAGCGTCGCCACGCTGATCGGTCCTGTGCTGTTCATAACCACCGGACTCCTGCGGTCTTGACCAGGTCGTTGCTCCACCTAGAGAGAGGCCTTCCAACTCGTCTTCCGGTACGCGGTCGCCTACTGCCACTTAAGTTTGGCAATTCTCCGGGCTATGTCGGTGGTAACCTTAGTTCTCTTGTGGATGTCTTGATTTCTGATTCGATCACGCAAGGAAACTCCGAGCATAGCTGTCTCCATTGCCCTTTGGCTGACTTCTCCTTCTGGTGAGGCCCATTGTAAGCGACCATGTCTCTCTGTCCCAGGTAGACATAATCGTCTACAACTTCGAGTGTAGAGTCTCCGACCTTGATAAGAGTGGGTGTAACATGGGCATTCAAATCACCTTTGTTTTGTCCATGTTCATTTTTAGATTATTCTCGGGAGCTCTACTCGGGAGGTCATGGAGCAATGTACTGAGGTCCTCCATGGTCTGAGCCATGGCCACTATATCGTCGCCGAACCGAAGGTGATTGATGTACTCGCCATTGACGTTGATACCTAGCCCTCCAGTCTAGAACCTTGAAGACATCCTCCACTGCAGCGGTGAACAGTTTCGGAGATATGGCGTCTCCCTGTCTCACACCTTGCTGCAGAAGGTTAGGTGCCGTGGTTTGATCCTGAAGTCGGACTGACATGGTTGCGGACAAACACTTTAGCATCTCGATGTACCGGTAGTCGATTTCGCACCTTTGTGTTGGAGAAACTGCAGTACAGCCCAAGTCTCGATTGAATCGAAGGCTTTCTAAAAAAATGTGTAATTTAATTTGATAAAACTAAAATAAAAAAAAACAATATGTAAATATTGATACCCAATTTTGACTATGATTTTGTCAGCCAAAACTTGTGCTCAGCTGTAACAGCCACGGATGTAGCAATATGTCATTTCTATATTATAAAGTCTCTTGCCTGCTTGTACCTACCGAGCTCTGTACTGGTATCGATCCCTGTAATTGTCTGGGATGGCAGCAGTCTGCACGCTGATGCATATTTGATTAGTCTGAAGACTCAGTAAAGAATGGATCGTGTTCCTTATGGTGGAATATTGTTGTACACTGTTGGGCTTAGAGCTTGATTATTTACTAGCCTGCCCTGGCTTTGCCTGGCTTATAATAATTTATAGCCTATTTCCAGAAGAGCAGTGGTGGCCCACCACCACTCTCTCAAGACGGTGAAGGAAAACATCGTGAGGAAACCGGCATGTCCTAGAAACAAAAATTCGTATACATCTAACATCCACCAACCCGCACTGGGCCCGCGTGGTGGATTACGGCCCATTCCCTCTCACAGAGAGGAGGCCTGTTTCTCAGCAGTGGGAACATTAAAAAGGCTGATGATGATGATGATGAATCATATTTAAGATAGGATTCGAATACCTTCAAGTTTTTTTTTTGAAGTTTCCTTCCTGCAATGGCCTCAAAATATTTATTTATTTAAACTTCATGTACAATAGTGGTACATAGGCGGACTTAATGCCACAAGGCATTCTCTACCAGTCAACCTTTGGGTTAAAAAGGACAACGTTGTGAACGGGTACAAAATAATATTTAAACAAATTGTATACGAAAATGTATATACTTACATATATATTAATAGTACACATATACAAATAAAATTGACTAATAAATACTAAAAAAAACATAAAAATATTCATAAATACACAAAATGTTTGTGTTTTGGATTTGTTTAATTTAATATTTTAGTTTCCCCTGCAGCCTAATTTCGTAAGTGAGTTCGGCAGGGCAAAGGGAACTACTCCATGAAAGAGTATGACAATTTTTTTAATTTTTTTTTTTATCAATATGCTCGCGCTTGACCACTATCTCACCTGATGGTAAGCGATGATGTGGTCGACGGTGTAGCCCGCTTGTCTAGAAGTAACCTATTCACTCTTGACTTAAAGACCCCTAGATTGTAGCTATCGGGAAACACAGACTCCGGCAGGGAATTCCACTCCTTAGCTGTACGCATAATAAAAGCGTCCCCAAACGTTTAGTGCGTATGCACATTTCCTTTAAATGTTTTCGGTATTGCGTAAATAATTTAGAATGAGTACGTCCTGCACCCTATGAGTTGAATTCACATTATCCTTTCCATGACCTCATCTTTCGAGTGTATTACGCAATACGAAAGTCGTTATTTTAAAGGTGTCTTCACCCTTACCTATACGTGTTCTTTCACTTCAATTAGGCTGCTGAATGCTATTGAAAAATCTTTATAAAAAAATCACAAGGTAATTTTGCTTTTGCTGGGATTTGAACCTAAGACGGCGGAGACCGACGTTCAACAGTCGGGCTCCGATACAGGCTTTACCAAAAAAACAATAAAAAAATATATGGAACAATAACTATGCATTTATAGACAAACAAACATTTTTATATATGGAAGCAATCTTCCCGGGAGTCCAAGTAATATTAGTTTAAACTTCTATATACTACCGTCCATTATATGAAGAAACTTACCTTCCATACTAAACAAATTAACTTACAGACCAACTTATGTTAGACGACCAATATCCCAGGATTTTACGCCCAAAATAATAAGAGCTCGCATTTTCGTAGGTTCAAATTAAACCGGGAGCTCTATGTATAACGGTAGGTAAGTTCTTATGTAAAACCAGTATTTCTGAAGGCTAGGTCATGGAGAATTGCTAAATTAAATGAGGAAGCGAAAAATATGTAGAGAATATTTTTAACCGACTTCCCAAAAAGGAGGAGGTTCTCAATTCGGATGTTTGACTTTTTTATGTATGTTCGGGCATAACTCCGTCATATATATAAGGATTTGTTACTAAATCAGAATCTGATGATGAGATCCCATGCAAATCGAACGAACTCCTCAAATATTATAGGCAGACATATACCGATTTTGGTAATTTCAATAACATGCAAGTATTTGCATTCAGAAAGTATCATTTGGTGAAGGGGATCTGATGAAGAAGACCACAGACGGCCACTGAAAGTCCTATTCGTGTTTAGGCTTATTGGAATTGCAATGAGATATACTCCGGCTTTAAATGATTTTAATGATAATATAAGGTACCAACACTGAAAAGAGTAAATAAAATAAAATGAACATTTTAACAAAAATAAATAACCTACTTCTAAAGCAAAACACTGTAAAGCGAAAAATTACTTTCTTTTTACGAAACCGGTGTCGAAAAACACGAAAGACACCGAAAAAGGAAAAAAAAATGATTTCTCTTTTTTGTGTTTTTGTTAAAAACTTTTTTTTGCTTAGAGTAAGCCCTACATGGGATTTAAACATAACTGACGAAATGTGAGTGTACTTACACGTCTACTTATCTCGTGATGTTATTTTAAACTGAATTATAATCATACTTGTCAAATAGCCCAGTAGAAATCGACATTAAAATCGCAAAGGCAAATTCTGGATTTTTGTATTTTGTATCGCCCAGTAATTAGGATAGTGTGAATCCAAATTTGTTATTTCGAGAAATGTGTGCTCGCTGCGCAATTCGCAAAAAAAGACGTAATTTTGGAACATTCTTTAAATTGTTGCAAATTTCATGAACTTTAGAAAAGTACGGAATTTTGTTTCCCGAAAAATGCATAGTTAGCAAAAAGTGAAAAAGCACCCAAAATTACGCAGATTTTCGCGTATTGCGCAGCGCACGCTTTTAGAAGTTGCAAATTTGGATTCACACTACCTACCCTGCAACAATATACTCAAAATCCAGAACTCCATTATGCTTTGCGATTTTAGCCTTTTAGTGTCGATTTCTACGGGGTATACCTTGATTTTTTTAAATAAATATTTGATAAGTTTTTGTCAAACTTTATTTTAGCTGTCAAACGTTGGCTCTAAAGCAGTGTTTGACACGTTCTTAACTACAAATACTTAATTCAGAAACTAGCTCTATGATTCCTGAAGCTAATATTTTCCCCTCGGGAAAAACTTTTTTTATTTCCCTATAAAATTATTTGTACCAGTGTCCCCCTGGGGTTTCAAGAAGTCGGGTGGAGCTAGGTGAACTTCCCTCCACAACCTGTCTCTCACTATAGGCGGTGGGTCTTGGATGGCCCGTTTGCTTCGAAGAAAACTCTTCCGACTCTTAAGTCTACCCGGGGTTGTAATATGAGGAGAGAGGATGCCAAGCCTGCCACCTGGAGGTGAACTGCAGTGTCCTATATGGAAAGCACTCAATCGTTTGCACACCCAAGTAGGCCGCTGCAAACACAATTTTGCAAAATGGGGTTTTATAGACCCGTCTGATACCCATTGTGAGTGCGGTGCCTCTTTGCACACATGCTGTAGTTTTCCAAGTGCACATGCACCTGCACTTTGGAAGACCTTTAGACGCCGCAATCGGGGTGGCCACCTACTGGACCCAAAATTTATAAAGAGTTTCCCATCGACTCGAAAAGAAGAAGAAGACCAGTGTCCTGGCAATTTAGCAGCTTTTTTTGACGTTTCTTTGTTTACATAAATTATCTGTAATTAAGTCGAGGCTTACTGGTTTAGTAGTAGAGCTTTTTAATAAGGTAAAAGGATCAAGAAACACATTCCTCATAATCAGCCTATGATGTTCTTCTGCTGGGAAACAGGCCTCTTTTCTGTGAGATGGGGAGGGCTGTAATCCACCAGGCGGGAACAGGGCGGGTTGGTGGTTGACTTTGACTAAGGATACTCAAAACTCTACACATTTTGAGCGCCACGAGGCCATGATACCGTGGTCATAATAGTTTCAGGCTTCAGAATCACCTTAAAATGTTTTCACGCCTGGGACACAGGCCACCTCTCTGAGAGAGTAAGCTTTAGGCTGTAAATAATGATAAATAAGTCCACTGCTGGACATAGCCTTTCTAACCAAGCGAGTCGATTTACTGCCATTTGCATTTAAACCTCTCTGAGTATATACACAAACAAATGCAGCTTGGAACAGTAAAATTAAATAAGATTCTATCAACAAATTTGACAGGCAGATTGGTGATTCCAATATCACCGAAAAACTTATGTTTATTTGCTGTCAACCGGAAAAGTACCCAGAACACTGGTATATTGAAATATTGAATGGCAAGGTTGATCCTTTGGCCAAAAAAAAAAAGGCCAATTCTCTGGTCACGTGATGAGTCGACTAAATGTTATTGACTCGATGTGGACGAATATTTTGATGCCTTTTTATTTGCTTATGTTTTTCATGTACAATTTGATACTTACAAAAGTACGTGATTCCATGGAAAATTATCAATTTTCTTTCTTTATTTTTCTTTCAAATCATGTATTATCCATTTATGCGTTCAAAACTCCCCAGCCATCGTCAGAAATCAGACTTGTATACGGAATTATAGATCGCAGAGTCACAGAGTAGATTATTTTAGTTTTCAGTCGGACAACCATGACCTACGTACACACAAACTGTGTTGACTGCCGCTAGGCTGTGGCGCCGCACACATTCATAAGTCGAACTGCTGCGAACTATTGCACGGATCATAACTAGAACTATGTATTTGACATTTAGTTTTGTGATTTTTCTTCGTACTATTTTTGTTTTTTTTTTAAAGGTTTAGCAGAAGTCTAAGTCTTGAAGATGGTGAATTAAATTTAAATTGAGGAAAATTAAAAATCGAAAAAAAAATACCAGGAAGTAAAATAAAGTTAGGTTATAATTTTTCTTTTTTTTTTGTTAAAATTTTGTAATTTAATTTATTTCTTTTTTTATTATAATTGAGATGCCCACATTCGACAAATATCTTAGCTGATTGTAAGTGACGATCATTCGCTTGCCTAGAAATAGCCTATTCACTCGTGAAAAACGAGTCACTCATGTCAACGTTTATTTTTCTTTAACGGTTACATAATCATAAAATATATGTGGCAAGTCTTAGCTGTTAGTAAATTGTTTCCCGCTAACTAACTAATTTATTTACCCTCAGTCATGATAAATAATTAACAAAAAATTTTTTTTTTTTTTTTTTTTAAACCCAGCTTTAACAGATAGTAAATTGCCAACAGTTTTTAAAGTACTATCTTCTTCTATTATAGTTACCAAGTATTTTCAAGATTTAGACCTAGACATGAAATAAAAAAAAATGAAACTTTACAAACAAATGATCAATTGATCATTCATGAACAGTAAATGAATCTGCTATTAGAATTAATGTAACAGTTTTCCTCAATCATTTACAGCGAGTAACAGTGATAAGGAGTGAATGTATTCTACGGAGAGTTCTAATTGCTATTAGTCAGTAAATTATACAACTTAATAAAATTTAAGTGTATGTTTTTAATGTTAAAATAATAGCTTTTTACTAAATGCATATGAAAGTAGACACGATACATCAACTTGCGTGTACAGGAGGTACAATATTTTTCTTTTTTAGGGTTCCGTACCCTATTACTAAGACTCCGCGGTCCGTCTGTCTGTCTATCCGTCTGTCTGTCTGTCTGTCTGTCTGTCACCAGGCTGTATCTCAAGAACCGTGATAGCTAGAGAGTTGAAATTTTCACAGATGATGTATTTCTGTTGCCGCTACATCAAAAAATACTAAAACCAGAATAAAATAAATATTTAAGCCCCTCCCATACAAAAAACGTGATTTTTATGCCGTTTTTTGCTATAATGGTACGGAACCCTTCGTGCGCGAGTCCGATTCTCACTTGGCAGGTTTTTTCATGATTTGGTTTTACCACTTAGTTGGCGTTGGCGTGATTAATATGTAATTTATAGCTAAAAGGGCCAAATTATAGCTTTCTAGTATTAAGAGTCTCTGAGCTGAGCTGCTGACGGTCGGACAGATGGACAAGGCAAAACTATAAAGGTTCCTTGTTGACTACGGAACCCTAAAAAATTTCCGGGCTATTTTACAAAACGGCTGAACCGATTATGACGGACTTTCACTAACAGATAGCTGATGTTTTAAGGAGTAACTTAGGCTATTATTATATCAATATATAATTAGAAACGAATTAGAGATCTGCGTACAATAATTAAACCCTTGTTATATTTTAGTTTTACGAGTTTGATGCGGATGAAGTCGCGGGCAACAGCTAGTTAATAAATAAATATATTCTATAGAAAGTTCTATTTGCTATTAGTCAATAATCATTGTTAGTATGAATGCTGGAAAATCCTGAAAACAGATATATGCGGCTTGTTGTGACGGAAAAGTTTCCTCTGAGGTTAGGTTAGATAAGTTAGTCTTTCAATGATGACTAGGTTTGGTCTATACAAGCTTGGTTTAACTTAGAATACATTTCACAAAATTTGCCCGTTTATTAACATTATAGATTGGTTAATTTGTCAAACTTCTAGAAAGAGGTCAACCGTTGAATCCGACAGCTGGGCAGCGTTCGGGAATTTCTATAACACGGGACAATATTGGTGATCCCCTCAGAGAATTCAGGAGTGTTGTTATGTGTCATTATAATCAAAACTTTGTGTTGGATTATAATTAGCACTACATTTTTTTTTGTAATTGGCCTGAAACCTGCAAATCCTTCAAAAGGCGCCTGGTGTTTTGGGGCAAAGGCCAGGAGAGTGTGGGATTTTTACCTGACTAATACCACCCCAGGTGATCAACATCAGAATTGGAACGTGACCTTTTAAAAAAAAACCCGGGAAAAACCGGGGTGTTTTGGACTAGAAGAATATACAAAATGATCAATTTACTCATGATATTGCTCATACAACTCATACCAAGTAATTTTTCTGAAAAGTAATATTACAAAGTAGTTCGATTTCTACTGCGTTTTCCTACCTTGAGGTTCTCTAGAAAGCATTTACCTACAGTTTAGTCTCTCATAAAGTTTGTTATTTAACTGACCTTCGACAGAGCTTGACACTTTTAAGGCTTTATATTTGAATTTTTAGCTGGTTATGTTCAATACAATTTGTATTAAGCTGAAGTATCTAAAGTAATTAGGATTCTGGTATTCAGTTGCATCTGGTTAGGCGGGAAGCCGACCCCAATATACTTGGCAAAAGGCTGGGTTGATTGATTTACTGTCTCACTGCTTCATAAAGGTCTCTCCCGGGTCTCCTCTATGTCTCCTCTAGTTCTCTTCTATGTCTCCTCTATGTCTACTCTAGTTCTCTTCTATATCTCCTCTAGTTCTCTTCTTTGTCTCCTCTAGTTCTCTTCTATGTCTCCTCCAGTTCTCCTCTGTCTCCTCTAGTTCTCCTCTAGAGGAAACCCTCTAGTTCTCTTCTAGGTCTCTCCACGAAGTATTTTCTCATGCCATCTCGAACTAACATCTTTCTGGTAACCATAGTTTGCTGCTGGGTTTGAGAGGTGATAACTGTTATAACAACACCGTCACCTTCATGACACATTTCAGAATAGTTTCTGGCTTTTCAGAACTCATCTGTGATGATCCCTTAGTGGCATTTAGCATCTGATAAGCCGACGGTAGGTAATATTTTACCAACCAAAAGCATTAAAATTGTTTGCATCACACCGGTCACACACAACCCTTTTGTTCTTTACCCACTCATAGGTCCGGCAAAATTCCCAACATCGCCCGTCTGTCAGACTCCCAACTGGAGATTTCGCCGAATCGGCGCGGCGTCACTAAAACGCCGATTTCTCGGAAGTTTATTATAGAACCCATGTATAAAACTTATGTTATTAGAATCGCTATAAAATAAGCTATCATATTTCAAAGGGAATAATCCATTTTCACCTTTTAATTTATTTGTAAATATTGTGTAAAGTCAGTGTAAGGGAAATTTTCTCAGGTTTGTGTACAAAAGGAGATAGTAATAAAAAAAGAAACCATTATTTCATAAAGTTTTAATTTTTTCTACAAGGATACACCCTATTCCACAATAATCAATAAAAAAAACACACCTCCCTATACATTTTTTAGATACCACAAGCTTTACAAAATTACGCCGCAAAAAAACAGGCGGCCGGCGCGCCGGCGCGGCACAAAAAATGGTAATGTTTACACTCGAGTTCTGAGAACTATGTAGGCCAAGTGGCTTTAATTGCTATTGTATTACATAGTTTGGTACCTAATCTCATCACACACACAGTTTTAGCTGTTACAATTGTTTAGTTTACGAAATATGAGTCCCAATGCAAACACTTGATAAACACTTGAAAAAGAGCCATGAAAACGACCTTTGTTTATTAGGCTTAGTTTACAAGTACTATAGCATTTATTTGTTTTTTTTTTATTTTTTATATATTATTATGATATTTACTAATGGAAAAACACAACACAACACATTGTTTTTAATAAAAACACCACAAAAATTAACCCGCAAGATGTACAATTTCACTGCAACAACAACAACTTGGTCACGGAATAAACCAAAAATGGATACGGCACCGATGTTTTCCCAACTGAACTCGACCTGAAACAAAAATATAAAATTTGAAATCCACAAATCATTAAAAGTAAAAAAGCTGAAAAACACGATACACAAAAAAAATTGTCCCTAGAAAAATTCCAGTTGAACAACTACCGAACAACTATATAAAATAGAATATCCATTTTTTAAAATCCGTGGTAAACACACAAAATTGTGAATCTGCCAAAATATCCGTTCCGGATATTTTGGGGTCGAATGTTTTTGTTTTCACTTAGATTCGAATTTGGATCGTTACCACTTCAATTAAATGCATTGTTTCTGTTGTTAATTAGCGTAGCATAGAAAATAACGACAGTTTGATGAGTATTAGCCCTAAATAATATTAGAAAAAGAAAAATACAAACAATAACCGCAGAAAAATGTCGGACGGCGTTCGTTGAAATACTTATTTCTGCTGTAATTTACGCGAAATACAAAAAAAAAACTATTTAAAACAGTTCAACACTTACCGTTCCATGGTTTTATCCAGCAGAAATCACAAGCCTCGAAAAAAAAACTTTCAAAATTT
The DNA here is from genome assembly GCA_964057195.1 of Orthosia cruda. Taxonomy (NCBI): domain Eukaryota; kingdom Metazoa; phylum Arthropoda; class Insecta; order Lepidoptera; family Noctuidae; genus Orthosia; species Orthosia cruda. Next base: position 1,591,970 of record OZ059852.1, on the reverse strand, counting down.
TTTTCACAACATTTTTTTGCGCGGACGATTTTGCGGGCGTAATGGCGACCGCAGGTCACCGCAGGTGAACTAAATTAAAAAATAAATATTTCGGTCTCGGGCGGATCCAAAGACCAGCGGGGCGTTTTTTTTTCATATTTGTCTATTAAAGCATAGTCTAAACTACAAATCTACCGAGAATATCCACCTTTCCGATACAAATTTTGGAAAAAATAAGTACCCACAAGAAATATCCGCTACGGATAGGGGTGCGGACGTCGAAAAACGGCAAATTACCGGAGCGGATATTGCGCCCTATGAGTGGGTATACTTCTATATCGTATGTATCTAACATTGTTACTAATTCTATTTAAAAACCGCAGACTTCATTGTAAGCTGATTACTGTCGTCCATTCATAGTTAGACCTTTAAACTATACAATGCAAATTGTACTATTCTGTTGTATTGTTTAATTCCAGTTGTTACTTAGTATTTGAGACAGATAGTGTCGAAGAAACGATATAGATGTTACAAAAACATCATCTACATAGTACTTTTACTTTTTAGAATATTTGACAACCAACTAACGTATTTAAAACGTAACATCACACTTGTATTTAAACATGTTCCATCTAATACCCCAGGCGTAAAGCCGCTTGTTATTTTGTATTAGCTTGTCCCTCCATCTTCTTTGTATTGGTAGTTATCACAGATATATATCTAACTAGATGACGCGATTGTATGTAGTAGTTACTTCGCGTGTCAAAAAACGCAGTAATAATGAGCCACCAAAATCTAGAAAAATGCCTTTTGCCATCATCATCATTTCAGCCGAAAGACGTCCACTGCTGGACATAGGCCTCCCCCAGGCGTCGCCACATTGACCGATCCCGTGCGTCTCGCATTTAGCGCCTTCCCGCAACATTAACCAGGTCATCAGTCCACCTAGTCCACCTGGCCTTTTGCCATATTGAGCTGTAAAGACTGTATAGAAAAAGTTGGCCGAGGCATTGGAAATGTTTTCTTTCACTGTTAAGTAAATTTGTTTTTAAATTGTGTGTGAAAAAGTGGCAAGCTTGGTTTTCATACAGATGGATGGACTTGCGTTATCTAGTTACATTTATGTCTGTGGTTGACATTTTGTTCTTCCTTGTCCCTCCATCTTCTGCTTGTTCTGCCAGGAAGCCTTGTTTCTGGGCCAGGGTTCTCTCTCTACACAATATAGCAGAAACTTACAAAAAGTGTATTTGTATTATTATTTTCTTCATTTGTAATTTGTAACATGTCTAACTGTCTGGAGGGTACACTAAGTGAGCAATTAACAATACGTCTATTTATAGGAACTAGTGCGTTTTCCTGGAATGATACGATGACACGACATCTGATTACGTCATTCGATACAGGATAATTAATTTGTGTAACTCTATTTTATTTATAAGTTATGTGTTTTATTAGTATTTTAACGGTTCTCGCTTCTTCTTTGCTGAAATTTCAGCTGTATAAAATATACAGCTGAAATTTTAGCAATTTAAATGCCTCTATAAATATACTTTTTGATATCTATTTATTAAAGATAGGCATTTATGAGTTTTTACGTACAACCATAAGATTATTTTATGAGGATTAAAAGAACCTACAGAATAAATGGATTTTAACAAATTAACAGTAATCTTATTATTTTATAAGCAGCTTCTTTGTCATGGTATTCTCTTTACGTAGTGGTCTGTGTCTAAATGTGTTTATTATTTACGGCTCAATAACAAGGAAAAGCGGTATGTTAATCATTTTTCCAAAAAGAAAAATACCTCCATCTTAAAAAATAAGTCTCCGACCAAGCACCCGCCTCAAACCCTGCTGTCCCTTCAAAAGAGTAAAGTCGTGATCATAAAAAAGTCGTCCGGTAATTTCTTACTGTTGCTAGGGTAAATGCAAGTTGCAGTGTTCTGGCTTTCACGAGTGCAGAGTCGCGGGTTAGCACGTGTGTGTGTGTAACTTGCGCCTGTGTGAGTGCGCCCTGCCGATGCAGGCCCTCAGTACACCCAAATGCACCGATGTGCAACGTCGTGTCGCGCCGGAAAACCTCTAAATTCCAATTTTTTTACACAAAATCACTCATTCAGTGACTCTAAAACCATTTTCCTAGTACCCGTTATGTTTTTTTTCAAAGGATTACAGTTTTTTTTTCCGTAATTTCTTTGTTCGGCCGCCATATTGGATCCGCGGAGGTGAGTAGCTTTCTATTCTATATATTAAATTTCTTTTTTTTTTATTTGTCGCGTTTTGTAATGAAACCTACATGTTTGATTATTGATCTTATTGCGTCGTTTGACATTTTTTGGGTATTTTTTTGATGTTGCAACATAAATGAGATTTTTTTAAAGATATGTGCTGCTTCTTTGTGTTGTTTGGTCAGAAAATTGAAGTTAAATTGGTATATCACTTGTGACGTAATAGAAATTCCGATCGATAACGTTGTCAGATGCGCAGACAGGGTGAATTCGAACTTCCTTGTCTTTGAACTATCTTGTTAAAAAATTACCAAAAATCATTAAATATTCGTGGCATTTTGGTTTAAATTCGATGTAAAATGTTAATTTAAGCGGGAATCTGGCTTTATTAATACGTATTACGTCACAGTCTTAGTCGATGGGTAGCCATTTTGGAAATGGGCGTCCCCTCCCCTTTGCTTTCCATCCTAACAAAGACGCCCACAGTTAGCTGTGATTTCAGACGCTTTAACTAAAGAACTCGAAATATTTCAACAATCTATCTTTCTAATCTTCTTTTGGAGTAAACAGTGCTTCAATATAGTTAATATATACAAAAGTAGGATACAATAACCTGGGGGTATTCAAGTCAAGAGTGAATAGGTTACTTCTAGGCAAGCGTGCTTCACCGTCGACCACATCATCGCTTACCGTCAGGTGAGATAGCTTAACAATAAAAAAATAATTGGGTAACTATGCAGATATATAAAATATTCTAGAATATAGTGGAATCTGCTCCCAGTCTAACTAGATGCATCTAAATACCAGAATTTTACATAGAGGGACTGCTTATTAGGCCTACACAACCCAGTAACTGGTAACCACTATACCACGCGGTATGACTGCTTGCCAGACATAATAAAATCAAACATGGTTGAAGAAAATAATTGATTTATCCTTAATCCTTCCCTACAATTTAATAACTCATGATTTTCATCAGAATTAATATTCAATAACAACGAAATTGATGATTTTCCCTCACACGACTTAACTACGCAGTAATTTTCAAACATTTTCAAATATATTGCCCTCTATAAAAATCACTGAGATGTTTAGTAACTTTTCAACGAATTCTTTATTCAAATTCTCTATAGAAAATTTGAATATAGAATGTGCCAAACAATCGCTAAAGACTGTTTTTTTTTTAAATATGATTGGATAATCGTCAAAAGAATCTTCTAGAATCTTATGACTGAGAATCCATAGAGTTTCTTGCACACTTCTCCATAGAGATTTACGTTTTGGAACTTGCTTAATTTTTCTGACTGACCGACAATGAAAATTCAAAAGTGCCAGTAAATGGTAAAAGACAAAGTAAAATGGCGCGTTCTATAAAAAAAGAAAAACTAAAAGCCTACTACTATTAAAACTTTCAAGTTTTTGATGATGGATGGATATATGTTTGTTGCTCTTTCACGCCAAAACTACGGATTTTGATGAAACTATACAGGAATATACCTTATACATCAGAATAACACGTAGGCTGTAATTTATAAAGATATTAGGCGAAGTACTAATATCACGCGGGTGGAGCCATGGGCAGCAGCTAGTCTACTATAAGGTGCACTAGCTGCTACCCTACTTAACCCTTCGTCGAATACAAAAAAATAATTAAAAAATGCTTTGAATTCACTTGTACTCATTTGAGTTCAATAAAATAAATCAGATATATTGGTAATCTGTATTTTCAAATAACGAGCAATTACGTGAAAATTGATGATTTTCTTCAAAATATTTGAAATCTTTTTGAAGTAATATAAGCAGAGCTATTTATCCTGATGTATGTTCAATATCTCCAAGTGGAGTACTGGTATTCAGCTGGATCCAGGACTGGAAGCCTACCACAACGTAGTTGGTAAAAAGCAGGAAAATTGTTTCGTAAGACATGAAAATGTTGGATAATTGTGAAGTAGGTAACTCAGAGCGACGACAAGTATGTCGCATTCGTTACCACTGGGCCACCAAGTGGTAACGACCCTGACATACGTGTCCTAGGTCGTGGGTTCGATCCCAGGTAGGCGCTTTACTTTGTGTAAATTATTTCATCACCACTGCTCTAAAAACGGTGAAGGAAAACATCGTGAGGAAACCGGCATGTCCTAGAACCAAAAATTCACACACACGTGACATCCACCAATCCACACTGGGCCCGCGTAGTCGATTAAGGCCCATTCCCTCTCTCAAACAGAGAAGGCCTGTGTCCCAGCAGTGGGACCTGTGTCCCAGCAGTGGGAACATTAAAAGGCTAATGATGATGAGGTAATACTGTATTTTTCTCATATTTTAAACATTGTCTTGAATCCTCCATGCACTATTTAAAAGTCTATGCATCTAACATCTAACCCCCTGATTTCTGAATTAAACATTTGAAGTTCAGTATTTTTCAAACTATACTTTTGCCAGAAAACCTGGGTTTGACATATTCCTAATCTCAAATACTGAATTCTGAAATCGGCCCTAAGAATTCGTGTTGAGATTCTTTAAGCGCTCTTTCTTTGAGACTCCAAATTGGTTGAATATTTTAGGAGGAAATAGACGAAAGCTGAACCTCGAACTATGGCTTTTTTCCTTAGGATTAGTCGGATATTTCCGACCGAATAATTGGGCACTTACTGGTTACCCAGTTATTGGGTTGTGGAGGTCAGATAGGCACTTGCTCTATGTAAAATACTGGTACTCAGCGGTTAGACTGGAAGACCCTGATATAGTTGAGTAAAGGTTAAGCAGATTGATTGGTAACTGTCCACGAAATGTGTACTTATCTACTAAATATATCTGCCGACTTCTTCGAGGAATACCGTCGTGAAGTAGGTCACTGAACCTTTGCCTCAGTTTCTTGGCAACCGCAGCTGGTGACAGAATATTATCAACATATCTGAGGTGCTAAAACTGAGGAATCTTGAGTATTGATTTCTGTTGCCAAAAATACTGATTATTTATGTGAATTGGCAGTAGATTATTATAACTTAATTCAAATCTTATATTTCAATTAAAACATTTGGATACTTTTGAATTGTCAAGCAGTCGGTCAATCAGAAAGATGAAGCTAGGTTCACATTACAAAGCGTAGGTGCAAGGAACTCCACGGTAACTCCACGGAACCCTCAGATACATATTCGCGAGCTGGCTGACCAAAACCAGATGTATACTCCGACTGTAGTATGATTTTCTTTTTGTTTACGTCTTTTTATTTCGCTTCTTAAGCAGTCGAGTTTTTTGAATTAACTTTTTTATTTATAACTATTTAGTTAACATTTTTTTTTCGAATTAGATACATTTAAACATATAAGTGTTATATATTTTTGAAATCACCTCTTAAAACCGTTAATTTTTATTCTCCACACGGTGGCATTGGAAGAAAAAAAATTGGGTTGCCACAACATGACGCCCAAAAGCTGGCGGCTTTTGGTCGCCATATTGTGGGGGCACAAAAATTTTTCAAGCATTTGCAATACTTTGGGTTTTTTAAATACCCTACGTATACGTTACGCCTTCTTGATTTCCCGTCTATGAAAAGATGGATGCATGGTATGATGAATAACTTCAAGAAAAGGGAGTCAGTGATAGCGTGTCGAGGGACAGGACGGTATGGAAGAAGAAAACGTGTTGCGCCGACCACAAGCAACATGGGACAAGGACAGGCAGATTATCAGCGTCATCATCAGCCTATAGCAGTCCACTGCTGGACATAGGCCTCTTCAATCGTACAGCAATTCTCATCCAGCTGCTACCAGCCACCATGTGAAGATCGTCGCTCCACCTAGCCTAGCCTAACCTACTAGGAGGATAAATGATATTTATTCATTAGCTTTTACAAGTCAAGAAAATATCTTGTCTACCTTACATTAAGCTAGATGAGGTCGGGATTCCCTATCCGCAATAATCTGAGGAGAAACACCACAGTGAACTCAGAGATCAGTGTATTTTAAGGTACAAATCTTGTTCAGATTGATCTGAAGAGTACTATGCAGATTAGTGTCTTGAAGTTAAAACCAAACTGTTTTGAGTGGAAATGTCTCGTCAGTGCAGCGGGTCATGAAACAACTAAGTATATGGTCCTTCGAGCCCGATGCAATTAGCGCATAAATGCGTAAGTAACTATCTATCTGTTACGTCTTAACATCTGAACAGTTTTCTACGAAACTTGGCACACCTGTAGACCATATCCTGGGTGAGGAGAAAGAATACCTACCGAATTTGTATCCCGGGAGTATGCTCCCTTTGGATAATTTTCACGCTGGTGAAACCGCTGGTAGAATATCAACCTGCATAGCCTTTTGGATTGAGAGGGAGAGGAAGGCCAAAGAAAAGATAGACTGTGTGAGGAGTGATATGAAAGAAAAGGAAGTCAGTGATAGCATGACGGGGGACAGGACGGTATGGAAGAAGAAAACGTGTTGCCCCGACCACAAGTAACATGTTACTTGGTGTCAGTGGTATTCCCATAGGATAAGGGCAGGAAGATGATGATGATAGAATTTTGTCAACTATATTGAAGTCGGCTTCCAGTCTTACCAGATGCAGCTGCAGATACTGGATCTTACATGGCTTATACGACCGGTACACCCCAGTATCTGAGTCACGAAAGCTTTTCAAGTCTGGTACCTGGATGTATGGTGAAGCCGCTGGAAGGATAATAACATAACATTACGCCTATACTGCCCAAAAGGTTAGGCAGTGGTACTGGTGCATCACATATAGTATACTCACGTTTCGCTAGTTATGTTTATATCGGGATAGGATAGGATGTAAATTTATTGCCAACAAATCGGGGCTGCTACTGAGAAGGAGAAAAATAAAATAAAATAAAATTCAACTAAAGCAATAATAGGGACTAACTACTTTTGAAAAGTCAAAAAAAAAAAACACTAGTTGCATATTCTCAATCGTCAATAGGTCTGTATGGAAAAGAACGCGCAAGAAACTCCACGGGCACTCTTTTCCATAAATAGGTTTTATTACAATTATTTGGTTACATCATTCTTGTTGGAAAATTACATATATGTGAGAACGATGTAAAAAGACGTGAACGTAAAAGCTTCTAGAGTAAAAAAAACAACATAAAAATACAAAAAATTTAAAAAGCAGGCCGAGGTAACCAAGTTATATCCCATCCCAACCGATGGCGCCCGTTCACGAACATGCCGCATGGATTGGCACCACTCAGCTCAACCATCTTGAAGAGACATTTGAGAGAGCATGATACACTCTTAACTTCCAGGCTACATCACATCCATCACATCATTACAGTCAACGATCGACATATAGGTACAGTAAATGGTAGATAGTACATAGTACTCACACATGTGCTGTGAGTTATGTAATACAAAATTTTATAGAGTTTTACAATAATAGGACCAGTACCTCATGGTCAGCAGTAGCTGTTGCAACCTCAAAACCAAGGAGGCACAAAAACATAGGGGGTATCGTGTTACTGTATCTTGGTTGTGGAGGACAGATAGGTCTCTCGATATAAAATAGCGAGACAGAAGACTGCGCTCGAGGGCCTCGATAAAGAAGATCCCACAATCATTGACAGACGCAGTTCAATGGCCGCGATAATGTAATCAGTGCGGTTATTATTTTTAGCTTTGTTTATTGGCTGGTCTGATAGCAGCGAGATCGTTGGCTGCCAGAGGGCTTTGTTCTAAGTGTTTGTTTGTCCACAGCACAGTGAATTGAAATGCTGCTTTTCACAATTTCTTGCCCTTTTAACAAGTCATTTTTGAGGGAGCTCGGGGTTAAATCTTTATAGCCGCACGGTTCGATCTGAAAAGTTGTCAAAAAAACTGGATTTTCAGAAGCCAGAAAAACGAGGGTACCAAGACACTGGGTAGAGGCAGACGTTCCCAGTAAAATTCTGGAACGTAGCTGTTACAAAAGGTGTAGATTTTGTCGTATTTTCAGTTTTTGGAAGTTGTAAGTTTTATAGAGTTAATACTTCTAGAGTTATGGGGCTTCACTACACTAAATATCTGATAATGAATTCGCACCCTGGACAGAAAAAAAAATCTACATAACACGTCTGTACCAAAGGGGTAGACAGAGGTATACAGTACATCTGCAATTTGCCTGTACCATGTAATATCCGAGTGTCCATCTACCCGGTGAAATCCAGACTCTGAGATGATATTTAAAAAAATCTGTATGGTCTCTTACAAAAAATATAGTAATACTTTCATGAATATTAGTGGTTCTTTTATTTAAGAGTGAATAAGTTACTTCTAGGAATACCAGCTAAAAAAAGGAGTTTCTTGTCCGTTCTTCTCCACGTAGGTATTGACCGTACGTATGGTAGAATCACTTAATCACGATCCAGCCTTTGTTGTCCCTCCAGCGGTGCCCTGAGCCGAGGTTCGACCCCATTGGAGGTAGCCCTCAGCGTGGTTGCTTAGGTTTAGCTTTTTGTGCCTGGCTGCAGGCTATAGTGTAGTCTCCACAGGGAAGACCGGCAGGCTTATTACGTATGAAACAGCAATTAGCAATATTTGCGCAGAGATTGTACAATCATCGCGCGATTATCGCTTTACGTCAAAAAATTGGTAGGCTTATTTTTGCGAAATAATTGCTGTTTAATCGCGAATCCGCATTATATATGAGCTATAGCCACACCATAATAATTTTACGACAGCACTGATTAAAATAAAAATCTGCTAACTAAAATGTGCATTTATCGCAAGGTGATCGCGATCATTTCGGATTTTTATATACTGTAGTGTTGGCTACCTCAGCAAAGCTTATATGTTTACCTATAAGTCCGCAATAAATATCTTCTATTATATTCTATTTTTATATGGCAAGCACCGATGTCGACTATTCTGCCAATGTCTAAAATTAATTTGGAAAAATCAATTTTACGTTTCATAGCTCAAATACGAGATAATGTAGTCTATTAAGTGATGTCCTAAAGCATTATCGATTCGTTTTCTTATAACAATCGACAATTTGAAAAAAAATTAATCAATTTTACACAATGACATTTTTGACATCCAGTTTTTCAAATTAATTATTATAGTATGTAAATAAAATGAAAATAGCCAATTTTCACTGCCATATTTACATTTTAAATACTTTACATCTGCGAATATTAATTTACCGGAATATTGGAGCTAAATAGTAATCAAATTGACTATTGTAAAAAAACAGCCTCCACGAAGTGTTGCTCTTTCATAAGCTGGTTAATTCATCAAATGATACATTTTATAAATCATCACATAGATAAAATAGCTTCTGTTAAAAGTGACTGTAAAAAAAAAAGACTTGTCTGACTGGCCTCAGTAGCCAGGTCACTAAATTGATCGCGCAATAATTGTACAATTATTGCTACTTGCTGTTCCTTACGTAATAAGCCCACGGTTAAGCAGATAGTAAATCGTATGATTTAATTGTGACCGCCATTTACTAACAAAAAAAAAGTTACTTAGACCACATCATCGCTTACCATCACGCAAGACAAAAGTCAATCGCGACCCTACTCATAAATTTGAAAAAAGAACCGGGCCCTTTCCATAAACCCATCCCGTATGACAGTAAAAAAATCATATCCCTACTCTATGTGTCTACGATAGAGCATAGAGCACATTACCGTAGACAGCTCTGGATACCGTGATCCCATTGGTCGAGCGCTACATATAGATAGAAAACATGTGGTCGTAGACCAATGGGCGATAAGGCCCTTTTTACCTGACGGGTTTTTTATTAGGATTCGGGAGCTCTAGTCGTTGAAATCTTTTTGGGTTGGTTGGTCTATTTTTTTTTTGTACGACACATATATCGCTGTTCTGCCAGTCCAAATATTTTTTTGTTTCTTTTGTATTTTACATAATGTTTTATTTTTCGTTTTAGTATACTAATTTTGATTTTTGTTATTAGATCCACTGTCTTTTTTTATAAGCTTTTATTTAACTTACCTAGTTAGTTATTTGGTTAGTACCTAAGTGCGGGTCAAAAACAACTGTATTTTAACCCCCGCCGGAAAAAGAGGGGTTTTATAAGTTTGACTTGTGTTGCTGTGTATCTGTGTGTCTGTCTGTGGCATCATAGCGCCTAAACGGATGAACCGATTTTGATATAGTTTTTTTTTTTTTTGGAAGGTGATTTTGTCGAGAGTGTTCTTAGCTATGTTTGAATAAAATCGGTTCAGCAGTTCAAAACTTATGGGCGTTTTACTTGGGCGTGTCGGGGGTTTTTTAAATTTTGTAATTTTTCTTGTAAAACTGTTATTCTCAACCTATCAAGCTGAAATTTTGCATACGTGTTTATTTTGGATGACAATGCACGGTAAGCAAAAATATGTATAAAATAAATTATTATAAGAATAATTGCTATAATAAAATAAAATGAATACCTACACTCGAATATAAGAAACAAAAATCTCTTATCAATCAATTAATCTTTATTTCTAAAAGCAAAAAAGGGAACAGGAGAAAGGGCTTCATAGGGCATGAAGAAAATCTTCAGCCTTACTTACTGTCAATGGGACAACTGCCCAAAAGGCTGACAGCATTGCCACGGTGAATGTATTTTTTTTATATTGCTCACATAGACTTTACCAATATTCTATCATGATAAACCTGGATAATCCATTTCTAATAAAAAACGTCTCCGTTCTCCAGTATTTTAAACAAAATTCGATTCCAAAGACATCAAAAGAAATATGCACCAAGTCGCAAAAAAAATCGCAATATCATTTCTGACTGACCACAATAATCTTACAAAAACTATAATGAAAAGTTTCTCCTACAACATTAACAACTTTCAAAACCAACTTCAAAAATAGAACACCGCTAAAAGAAACAGCCCATTGGCCCCCACTTCCTCAAAAGGAAACATTTCAAAGAAATAAATTTAAAAAAAGAATAACTTCTCTATCCAATAGCCCTTCCGCTCCTTGCGTTTGTAAGTCATCATCATGGTTCTACGGCAGCCAATCAGGAAACGCATAGATTCGGGTCTATCACTGAGTAGGAATATTCAGAAGGACATGTTCCAACAAAGTCACAAGTAATAGTTATTATATTATTAAAGTGGCCCGCCCCAGCTTTGTCTGGGTCATAATAATGTGTAGCCTATAAATAACCACCTGGACTAATATAGCTTTTAAATGATGAAAGCTTTTTTTAAATAGGTGTAGTGTTTCCAGAGATTATCCTACATGTCTGAACAAACAAACTCACAAACTTCAGGCTCTCTATTTATAATATTAGTTACAACGCTTTTCTTTTGTATTGAGAGAAAAGTAAAGAATGAGCGTAAGTTTAAAAGTCTATTTAATACTGCATTATTTTTTTGGTTTTCTCTTACTAAAACGATGAAAGTTTAAATAAAATAAATAGTTACTTATGCAATTTTTTACTTTATTTTAACTCAATAAAAAATCTAAAATAATATAAAGTACGTTAATTTATTTATTTATTATGTATTTTTTAAAAGGACAAAAAGGATAAAAGAAAAAAAGACCTTTATTAATTAAGTTTCTAGTATATTTTCACACGACACGAGATTATGCAATTTTTTAGGATCTCTATTGGGACAATCTTAAAATGATAATATGAAGAAAATAAGTACATACAATCACCAAAGGTTGTCTCGATATACTACTCTGTTAACAAATTCATTTAGAACATTAGTTGAATTTTAACGAATTGAATTATACAAAATATCCGTCAAACGCAAAAAAATATCGGCCCTGACTAGTCGTGTGATACTTCTGTGCTAACATTCCTCTTGGCTCTATGATGCAACCGATGCGTCGAAGGGCTCAACCAATGGGAGGGCCTGACGCCCTAGTCGTACTATTGTTGATTTTTGGCCCTTCGATGTTTTATACTGGCGGGTAAGCGGACGTTTATTTTTTTTTGTGATTTTACTGTTTTTTTTTTAGAAATGATTGGAATTCGTGATCATAAAAATATGGTAGATATTTAGTTGAATTACAACAAATCTATACTTAATATTATAAATGCAAAAGTAACTATATCTGTTTGTTACCTTTTCACCCGATTTAGATGAAATTTCGTATGGAGCTATTTTAGACCCGGCAAGGACATAGGATTATTATCGCGGTAGTGTGTTTCCTTGCGATGATAAAACTCTTTTTAACGCAGGCGAAGCCGCGTGCAGAAGCTGGCACAAAAAAATATGTTTCTTTTATAACCAAGCGCGACTTTTAGACTCGTTTTTGACGGATTGGCCGGCGAAGGCAAAATTCAAAGAACGTTTAAAAGCCATAACGGAAACCGTTGCTCAGTAGTAAAAATAAACGATATGGGTTAAAAAAACCAAGCGCAGACCAAGTTGAAAATAGATGAAGAGACAGGAGACTAGTTGACATGGCAGAAGACAGGCAGACGTATGAAGAAACACAAGATGAAGGCCTTTGTCCAGTAGTGAGACATAATAGGATTATTATATAGATTTATGCAAATTCTGCTTTACAGGCTAAGAATAATGTTTCAAAGTTTCAATAAACAAAATATTTAGTATTGCTTTTGCCGTAGACGTATGTGTATGAATGGAAGTAATTATCAATTAATTGACCTAATTTTTATTCGTTAACATTTAATGGAGGAAGGAAAAGTTGCGTAAATTATTTGACCGACATTAAATGACCTGTAGGTTAATCAATAGAACCGTTTTTTTTTCATGTTACTGCATTACACATGCTTTGACAATAACTTAATATTAAAGGAAAAAGAAACCAAAAAGAAAAAATAATTTCACAGAAAAAAACAATTTTCTTTATCAAACTTTAAACTTGCGTAAAAATGTAAAAATCCAAAATGGCGCGTGTAGCCACACCCAGTTACAAAACGCATTGCCTTGAGTCTGATGCAACTGTTTTAATGGTCGTGCGAGCTTTTATATTAACCTCACGCTTTTTCCTTAGGGATAGGCAGATTTGTTGGCTGTAGGATGTGATAGATAAGCAGTTTTTTTTCCGATTTTTCATATTTTTTGGGTAGTGCAGGCAGATTTTTACGGCATAATATCATACAAAAACAACTTCTTAACCTGCATTAAATTAAATTATTTATTTCATAATCAACAGGTTTTACATAAAAGTTGTAGAGGACCTCTTTTAGGTATGGATATACCTGTACCAGAGAACCTCACTCTTCCATATCCATACATTACTTAAAGAGCCTGTTAACAACATAATCATAATTTAAAAAAAAACGAAAATTAAGTTAAAATGGAATTACATAAAATGAGAAATTAAATTAAATAATAATAACTTATCTAAAAAATAATTAATAATGAATGAAATAAATTTAAAATTGAATAACACTACTTAAAAAAAATCTAAATCAGTCAATAATTAAATTAAAATTGAATTGAATTATAATTGCTTTAAATAAGAATAACATTGGATTAATAAGAAAAATAATAATCAATCAATGAAATTAAATATAAAACATAAGTAGGTGCAGACTATAAAACTGAACTAAAGTCTTGTGGAGTGTCACAGTGTCAGTGTGTGTGTGTCGTGTGTGCATTATCAAGTTTTTTACTTAGAGCTTTATCAGGATTTTCGTTGCAATTTTTTTGGTATGGGATTTTATGGTAGACTGAAAAGGTCACTGGGACACGAGAAAGATTCATCCCGAATTACAATTATTCTTCTGCCACGCTGTCTCAAACCAGCCCTCATAGTCGCCAAGTCATGCAACCAATTTTACTTTACCCCCACTTCATCATTATCTGCCTTGTAATTTTCCCACTGCTGGGACACAGGCATCCTCTCTGTGAAAGAGGTAATGGGCCTTAATCCACCACGCGAGCCCAGTGCGGGTTGGTGGATGTCACATGTCTTCGAATTTTTGGTTCTAGGACATGCCGGTTTCCTCACGATGTGTTCTTCACCGTTTTAAGAGCAGTGGTGATGAAATAATACCGTCACTTAGGCCCAGTATATTGATCAGTAGTTAACTCAACCAATGTTATAAACAATGGTTTCAAGTTTCTTAATTTAATTATCAATCAATTAATTAATCAATTGTTAGTCTAAAAATGGTGAAATAATTAATTCTCCACCTTGCTAAAACTGTGCCTTAATATCGCTTAGTGTCGTCTCTGTCTTGTTTACAGTCATTTTCTAAAACCCGATGTGTGTGTCATAATGTCTTTTCATTTAATAAATACAGTAAAAGTCTAAGCTCTTGACAGTGCAATCTCGGGAGCCGTTAGCAACCAGCAAGCCAATGAGGCGACAAGATGTCGCCAGCCACACCCAGTTACAACACGAATCGCCTTGAGTTTAAAACTGATGCAACTTTATGTCCCCACCGCCTGTTCCTAAGAGCTTTTTAATTTTGTAATGAATTTATTTAAATTTTAGCAAGTGTGGTGAATAAACCGTCTATGGGGGACTCCAAACCGTGTGGGTTTGGTTAAAATACCCCGCCTATTGAGAAAGAAAATCATCTCTTTTTTTGGATGTCAGATATGGCAAAGACGGTTTCCAAAATATGTACTCAATCTTTTAACACTTTTTAAACTGAAAAGAAGAGTGGCGCAACAAACTTCATAGCAACGTATCTTTGATGTTTCTGGCGTTGTCTAAGTTTTATTTTATTTATATATTTCATACTGATAGATACTGAGATATTCTGGAAACCAAGGTTGAGTTAAAATGAAAGTGAGAACTAAGTAGGGACTACGCTTTTACCAAAATGGTTCTGAAAAATAAATAAAACCATAACTAGATCAAAAAGGCGAAACGCGTCGGGGTCGTTAAAAAATGCAGGCCAAGCGATATTTGCACGCTTTGTTCCGAAACTCAAAATCTTCAAATGAAGTTTTGACTATTATAATAAAATCTACTTTTAAAGCAGATCTTGAAAATCAAATTGGAATTGGCGGAAAGTTATTTTTAAACCCTTTATTTTACTATGAAACATAACAAAATGGGCCTACCAAATAAGTAGTGGCAATGTCAAAATCTACAAATCAAGTTTGGACCATTAAAATAAAAGCTTCCAATATGTTAATTTTAGCGGAAATCCTATAGTTTATATAAAAATAGACAAAATATGCCATTCTTACGTGCCTAATTATCTGATAGAAGCAGGCGAGATAGAAATATAGTACGAAAATGAATACGCATTCATCTCTTGTATTGGCACCAACAGTAATATAACTGTCTGGTAGTACTACGGCAAATATGATCCCGCAAGGTGGTATCGGAACTAATTATCTAGATTTCACCCCACCTACAAAAAAAGTGTAGTCACAGCGGATCTTTGTCTCTCTGAAGTTGGCTCTGCGAACAATTGCCCAAGAAACACTTTGTCATCGAGTAAACTGCATACAGTAAGCGAGATAGGGCGATGCGAGAAGCGTAAGCGAGTGAAAGAGGCTGTTATACAAAGCTATCTTCACCTTCAACATTGACACAAAAATAGCTACTGTGCAGGGTCTTGCAACCAACTTCAGAGTCACAGAGATCCGCTGTGACTACAGTACATCCATAAGTAACTCTGCTTGTCTGTCTGTTTATTACGTTTACACGCCTACACCACTTAGCCGATTTTAGATAGAGATAAATTGGACCTTGGAGAAGGACATATTCGTAGGATACTTTTAACCTAGGAGCATATTTCCTTGGAGAAGGAAATACTCGTGGGATACTTTTTAATCTAGGAGTAAATTTTCTTGGAGAAGGCATTACTGGTGGGATACTTTTTAACATAGGAGTACATTTCCTTGGAAGTTTTCCTATCTTTTATACGGGTAAATCTGCTGGCAGAAGCCATTTTTAAATGTTCCCTTTTGGACTAGCAACTATAGCTTTTAGCAATACTATAATCAAGTAGCTAATTAATATTTATTCAGTAAGTTATGTTAAGTGACCTTACTCATGACTTTCTAGAAATGATAAGAGTGTAGGATTCTGAGAAAGTTATGACTTGACTGTACTTATTTTTATTTTTTATTTATTTAAAAATTCGGATAACAGAAATCCATAGTGTTAGTAACATACCTTATACCTAGTGTTAGTAAATAATAACAATAAGGTTGAGAAGCACTTTGCACAGAAGATGAGCAAGTTTTTACTCGGTCATCCTCACTGCGAGCTATTTGGCCCCATGAATAGTTCATAGTGTTTATTGAAGATGCTGAAATTAACTGCCAAAAACATTTGCCAAAGCCAATGTAAGCGCTAGAAAAGAATGTTCAAAAAAAGGAAGGGTTATGTTGATGACTATTTATTTAAATCTCAACACAAATACGAAAACAGATCTTTTTGATAGGGGTCCTCTTATTAATTGTTACTTTGTTGGCCTATTAGACATCATGTATTCGATAACACGTCCATTTAATGTATCATGTAATTGTAACACAGTGGAAGGAAACACAATTCATTTATTGTCCAACATTACAGTGTCCGCTCAATTAGATAGTGTTTTTCCGCAACAATGTAACTATTTCCTAAGAGAGTACCAAGTCCAATATCTATAGCTGATTCAGAGTCCATAGCTGGGCATACGCCCTTTCCAACTTTCACCGATCCCACTGAAACAGACTCACATTTTTCATTTCTAACACGTTTTTTTTTAGCTAAAATTTCACAACAGCCCGTATGTAAATTGATAAATCATATAGTAAGCGTTGCAAGGTCATAATTTCCAAAACTAAGCGGAGTCTCGGCGCTCGCGCACAAGGCCGTGTGACGTAGCAACATGGCCGCCGCGTCGACGACTAACGTCGAGTTCGTTCATCCGCACGCACACCAACGCGTTTTATTACTCACTCGGCTTCACGGGGACAGTTTGTGTTTGGCTGGGGATCGGCAGCATTCATTTGTTTGACGGATTTGGTGTGGGCTGATTTTTTTATGAGCATCACTGGCTATCAAGCTAAATAATCTCTAGGGATCCGACTGAAAATTTTTGTCCAGCAACGTCATGATAATTTCAGCTCCATTGAACATTTATTTGAGCTCACCGTGAAGCTAACTATTATCATTTGCTTCTGGAATTGGATGAGCTATATCAGTGGTAACAATCTAGCAAATGTCTCTAAAAACCATAAAAAAATAAGAGGATCTTTATCGATCTGCCAGTGAAGGAAGCAAATAATTGAGACGCACATTCATTATATCGTATTCTCTTATCATCCCACGCAACTCTACAAAGAAAGGGTCACTGTTTACTAGTAGATAGGGAGCTATACAACCTGCTACGTCGATTGTATTATAGACAACAGCACACATATTATCTTCCTTCACAAGTTCACAAAATACTGGTTGTTGTCTGCAGTTTGACTCGTATTTTAGTAATCCTACATTATATATCGTGATAAAAAGTATCCCAAATCTTGATCCAGGTCATGATACATCCCTGTACCAAATTTAATTCAAATCCTTTTAGCCGTTTGTACGTAATTGAGCGACA
This sequence comes from Orthosia cruda, assembly GCA_964057195.1. Lineage (NCBI taxonomy): Eukaryota > Metazoa > Arthropoda > Insecta > Lepidoptera > Noctuidae > Orthosia > Orthosia cruda. The sequence goes on along the minus strand of OZ059852.1, from coordinate 1,574,326 downwards.
ATCACCAAAACATTTGTGAATCATCATGAGTCCGTTGCGTTGTACGTCTTTGACCTCCCTCATTCACCGAGTTGGACTCTGAGCTATTCTTCTCGTCGTTATAACTTATAAGACCATCATTGTTTAGGTTCCTCACGATGATTTTCATCAACGTAGGTCAGCAGTCACATAAGTAGTTTGCTTACTTGGAGCTGATCCAAGCAGTAAATAAAACCAGGTATTTCATATTATCCAATATAAAAAGTATAGAATTAAAACCGCACAAAATATAGTTCACTGTATCATCACATTCTTCAGCTATCGTGTTACAATTACAACGCATTATTTCTAACGTAAGCACATTTTGTTTGTTTATAAGAACATGTATCAGGAACTGCTGATCCGATTCTGATGGAACCTTGACATTGGACGGATGTTTTTGTAAAGATTAAGTCTTCTTTGCATAGTTGTTAATTATTTTAAGACAAAGTGTCCTATGCTGATTATAAGTTGTGTCATAGCCTTAGCAGAATTATTATTTCTGCGTATAAATTATCAGCTACAGCTTACAATGCTACTTACAACCGTTCACGGTCGTTTTGGCCATGCTTGTGGAAGGCTAAATTTTGTCGACCAGTCTTTCGGCTGTGATGATGATGGGTCCACCTTGAGACAAAGGATTTTTTTTATGTTGGGCTCCAGATTTTCAGTTAGATTTTATATACTTAGAAAAAAAACCTTATATAGCATTATAAATAAAAAAGTTTTTTGAGGCTTTTTCATTATTTTTTTTAAACTTATTGAATATCCTTACATAGTATAAAACAAAGTCGCTTTCCGCTGTCTGTCCCTATGTATGCTTAGATCTTTAAAACTAAGCAACGGCTTTTGATGGGGTTTTTTTAATAGAGAGAGTGATTCAAGAGGAAGGTTTATATATATAATACACGCAGGCAAAGCCGCTGACAGAAGCTAGTAATATATAACTTATACCTTAGTAATGTGATCCCATAATGTGTGCTACATTACAGAATGTTCGTTTATTTACCATTAAAATAAAGATTACATAAAAATAAGAACAGACAGTCTCTCTTTGTCGATCAACATACAAAGTTAAACCAAAAAAGAAAAATGTATAAAAAACACAAAATGTCCGATTCGCTCCTGTGCATCATAGATCAGGCAGGGCGTGCAGGGCCTATATCAAGGGGATCTGCTCTCTCGCTCTAACCTATGTCTCCGTCCCACTCTCACCTAGCACACATTTTTGACACATGCACGGTTTTATTCGTTCAGGGTGGGGTCGAATTTTTTTCGTAGTCTCTTTTCATAGGGGTACGCTTTTTTCAAAACGTAATTTACCACGGCGTGCGTTTTTCGTTTTTTTTTTTCACGGTTTTTTTCTGTCTGAGACTCGGGAGTGTGTAGGTAATGTTTTTGTGTTATTTTTTCGGGGTTTATTTACGATTGGGGAGGGAGACAATGTTTGGTACATGGATCCGTTTGTATATTTGATTAAATGTAGAAGGGCTTGTGTGATACGTTGGATGTTTCATTTGTTTAGGAGAAAAGACGAATAAGAGTGTGTCTACGTATTTATTCTTAACTGCTCGAGGAATTTTTATGTCTCCATCTACGTTGAAAAAATATTATGTATCAGCATTCTATTTTCATGGCGATGATGATGCGAAAACGGACAAAAGATTTTTTTTATTTTCTTTTTTTTATTATGTTGCAATTTGACAGTTTAGACAGATTTTTTGTTTTTTTGCAAAATAATTTATCATTTTGACAGATTTTTACATTTGTTGACACTAGTGTGTCAACAAATGTTAGGCTGAAAAAAAAATACTAATAGTTTTTCTTTTGTTTACAGATCACAACGAAAAATAATGTGGGATGCCACGTAAGTGTACTAAATATTTTATATTATTTTAATTATAAAAATCCAACAAGATTGTTATTTTGTAGGGTTGATTTAGAATTTCTTCAATTAGTATGTTATTATATTTTTTGAAAGGAAGAAAACTGAACATTCTTTAAGTATAATAATGCCGAAAGGCCGTATCGCTGAACGGTCATATCACCACAGCTCTCATAACGGTGAAGGAAAACATCGTGAGGAAACCAGCATGTCCTAGAACTAAGAAATAAAAATTCGAAGACATTCGACATCTACCAACCCGCACAGTGCCCGCGTGGTAAAACTACGGCCCACTCCCCCTCACAGATAGGATAGCAGCGTCCCAGTAATGGGAATGTTGTAGACTGATTATGCTATAATCTCACACAGAGGATGCCGGTTTCCCAACAGTGGAAACGTTATAGGTTGATTATGCTATAATCTCAAAGAGAGGATGCCAGTGTCTCAGCAGTGGGAACGTTACAGACCAGTTATGCTGTAATCTCACATTAAGGATGCCATGTGTCCTAGCAGTGGGCACGTTACGGGCCAATTACGCTGTAATTTCACATAGAGGATGCCAGTGTCCCAAGAGTGGGAACGGTTTAGGTCGATTATTCTGTAATTTCACATAGAGGATGCCAGTGTCCCAGCAGTGGGAACTGTACAGGCCGATTATGGTGTTATCTCACAGAGAGAATGCCAGTGTCCCAGCAGTGGGAACGTTACAGACCGGTTATGCTGTAATCTCACATTAAGGATGCCATGTGTCCTAGCAGTGGGCACGTTACGGGCCAATTACGCTGTAATTTCGCATAGAGGATGCCAGTGTCCCAAGAGTGGGAACGGTTTAGGTCGATTATTCTGTAATTTCACATAGAGGATGCCAGTGTCCCAGCAGTGGGAACTGTACAGGCCGATTATGGTGTTATCTCACAGAGAGAATGCCAGTGTCCCAGCAGTGGGAACGTTACAGACCGGTTATGCTGTAATCTCACATTAAGGATGCCATGTGTCCTAGCAGTGGGCACGTTACGGGCCAATTACGCTGTAATTTCACATAGAGGATGCCAGTGTCCCAAGAGTGGGAACGGTTTAGGTCGATTATTTAGTAATCTCACACAGAGGATGCCTGTGTCCCAGTGATTAGGTTTATGCTGTAAGAAAGATCACGTGAGCGAAGCTGCGGAAACAACTAGTAGATAATGTTCAAACTATCACTGGTCTGACTAACCTTGACTACGACTTATAATTAACATTTAATCTGACGTCATTTCAATTACGTCACCATTTAGTTACACTGTGGCATTGAGGAGATTGGGGAAGTATGGACATCGATGTGGCTTATTTTTTTTTTATTGATGTTTTGTAACTATTCCTTAACTATTCAATTACTGGTACCCTCCGTTGTCCTACAAACTAGTTTAAATATAGGCTCGCGTTTGACCGCTATTTCGGCTGATGGTAAATTTTAAGCGATGATGTAGTGCATGCTTGACTTGTAAGCTCTCCACTCCTTAGCTGTACACACAATGAAAGTATTCCCAAAACGTCTAATGCGTATGGGTGGCATGTCCACCATGTATTTTTAATTTAAGAAAGGGTGAGGTAGGGTTAAATGGCACATTATTATCATTGAGACCTTGAGACCAGTTTATGGTCAAGGCCCCGGATTAAGGCAACCGGTCTCTTGAGAGAAACCCTTTTTATTAGTATTATTGTCGTCTTCTAAGATGTAAATTTGATTAGTAAAGATATTTTGTGAAGCGTGTTTAATTCGTATTTTATCCATCCGTTATAATATTAAAAATGCGAAGGTGACTGTGTCTGACTGTTTTTTACCGTTTCACGTCTTAACGGCTGTATGGATTTGGAAGAAAATTTCCACCCGGGTAGGCCATGTGCTCGGTTAGGACATTGTCTATTTTTTATCCAGGTGGAATGTTCCCTTTGAAAAATTCACTTTTAGTATCATAACTTTATTACATTTACTGTTTTTGTTTTTTCATTCTTAGTTTAATATTTAATCAATACTAATAATAAAATTCGTAAGTCTCTCTGTTTTTAATAAGTTTTGAAAGCTAAAGAAATGAACCGTTTTTGATGAAATTTCTCTTTGGTCAAATCTCTCATTATAGCCTGAGGAAAGAAACAATAGTTTTAAAACAAAACTTCAACACACACACCAAATAGGTACTATTTTAAAAAATAGTTTAAATATACTTTTTTTTTTATATCGGTGGACATCGAAGTGGATTAATTAACAAAAAAATAAAAGAAAAACGGCAAGAGTCGCGGTCGAATCACTAGTTTGGTATGATTTACTCATACAGCAATTTTTCTTAGTTTACTTAAGATAAGATTAAAATGTGGCCGTAAGTACTTACGAAGATGACAAGTGCCTACATACTTACATAGTCTATATATGTATGTATGTTCAGGCTACCATCGGAAACAACTGAGTTGATTTTGTTACGGTTTCTACCATGACTTATTTGTATTTCATGGAAGATTTTGTTGTTTTTTTTTATAATAGTCGTGGTATGTTATTAGTTTTTCGGTAGATATTATTTGAACGATTGATAAAGTTGCACTGTTAAAATAAACATGATGTTTTCATTTAAGAAAAAACCTATACAATCGTTAAAAAATCTTAAATCTATATAAAAAAAAACTCACAAAGAGAATGGCTGATTTTTAATAAAATACAGAGAATTTAATTCATATATCATTATCATCGTTCGCAGATAGAAAAAGAAAAAAGTTTTTTTGTTAGTTTAGTTTTAAACCTAAGTCCATTTGACATTGAAGTGTATGTCGGTTTATGCCAAAATTCTAAGTATTTCGGTAATTTATAATCAGGTTTGTGAACCTCCCGGCCATCACGCCATGTCGTGCCATGAACAGTTTAGCAGTGAGCCGAGTGTGAAGGTCATAGTTTTTCTGGTCTTTTTTTTCGAATGTAGATTTGAAATCATTGATATTTGCCTTCTCCGGCCAATCTGTCAAAAACGAGTCCTGATCATCACGCCAGCGTTTCTTAAGCCTACCTCGGTTACGACGCCCGCGACGATCCTGGCTCATTGGTCCCGATGCAACCTATAAGTTGCCATGGCAGGCCTATAGACGGCCTATGTCTAGCACACAATATAGAGTAATTAAAAAAAGTTTGAAATCACCAACCTGCCTTTAGCAACGGGGGTGATCAATACTCGTGCCTTCTCTGTATGAGAAGAGGCCTTTGTCCTACAGTGGGATAATTACAAGCTGGATTCTGAGAACGTTTAGGGGTAAGAAAAAAATCTTTTTCTTCTTTTTTTAAGGAAAATACTAACGAAACGTTAAAAATTATGATATAGCCAGAAAGAATTACGACTAGAAGAGTCTGAAAAGGAAGACATGTCGGGTCTACCCCAAATAAATAGGGATACGGGTAAGTAGCGTTTACAGGAGATTGGCTGGAGAAGGCAAAACACCGGGAAGAATGTTAAGCTATGAGTATACCTTTGCACAGCTTTTGCAATCTTCAGCAATTGCAATGGGCCACGCGGGTCCAGTGCGGGTTGGTGGATGTCACATGTCTTCTCTGTCAATTTTTGGCTCTAGGTCATGCCGGTTTCCTCACGATGTTTTCCTTCACCGCTTTGAGAGTAGTGAGACAATTTAGGTTTGAAAAAAGGAGTAAGAGAGAGAATTATGATGAGTGGTGGTGATGACTGATGTCCTGTCTATCCTGTCTTTGTTAACTGGCAGACATTTAAAAAACAGTAAGAGGAAATTCCAGGGATGTGCCCTAACCGGCTTTTCACGGGGTTGGTCTTTAAAGAGGTCACTTGACCACCGATGGTGACCACTGTGGTGGTTTTAGTGAGGTAAAAAGCCCAAACTCTCTGGTCTTTACAGCAGAAGTCCAAGTGCCTTTAGAAGGTTTCTCCCCGTTGACAAAAAAATGAGGTAGTTCACTGATATGAAAGAAGAAGAAAGATCGCTGGTATCCAGATGTGGTTACACTGGAAGCCTATCTCAAAACAGTTAGAAAAAGGCGAGGAGATGATGAAGATGATAGAAGGAGGATGAGATGTGACCTTGAGATTATAAAAGAGTTATAATGACTAGAAGCGTTCGAAGTAGACCTATGATGTCATAATGAGGTCAGCCCCCCTAGCCAAGTTACAAACGATTCGTATCGAATCTCTTTCTACAATCGTGAACGCCTTCTATTTGTATGGTGTGACCACGTGACTTAACGTTCAGATGTGTCATTCCCATACATTGATTCGTTTTCTACTAGCGTTATCGATTGTACATTGTCGACATGGATACAGGTGCTGATCTCAGCAAGAACATAGCCCGTGACTAGGTCCGCGTAGATTTTAGATTGTCCATCCTTATTACAATTCAAATATTAGTAATGCGAAAGTAACTCTTATATGCCTGTCTGTCTGTTTGCTGTCTTTTCACAAAACTTGGCACATGTATAGACCATGTCCAATGGAATACTTTTTTCCCGGGAGTATGTTCCCTTAGGATTTTCATGCGGGCGAAGCCGCTGCCTGAAGCTAGTTTCGTAATCAAGAACACCCCAGTTTCTCATTTTGGTTTTATTTGTGTTTAGTTCACCTACGTCATATCTCGAACAAAATCTTTAAAGAAAATCGAGTTCGTGTTTTAGCCCTAAAATGATATGATGAGCCCTATAATGAATTTAAACATTTTAATGACTGTTTTACATTTATAATAATTGGTCATTGAAGTCATAAAAAATATAGGTATTTTTATTGGTAGTATTATAGAAAGTAGGAATTTTAATTTAAAAAATCGTGTCACAGTTTTGAATAATACGACTGTGACCACTGTTACTTTTCTCCCCTTACTACCCAGCAGAACAACTTTTAAATTTATTTAGTTTTTGATTTGGTATTTTTATTGAAATTTGTTCATTTTATTTTGTATTTTATATAGTTTCTTATCTTCGCAATAAAAACTTTTTAATTATTTAAAAAAGTATTCTTGAATTGCAGATTTAAATTATAAAACTTTTGCACGATGACATTTTTTAATAAAATGATGTGGTAAAAGATTATATTGGTATAAAGATAGATTATAGAAAAAAATACGCAATACTGAAAAAAGGAATTTAATGTTTTATTTTATTTTAATTGCTTAAATTTTTTTTTGTAAAAAAGAACAGTTTGATGACATATTTTATTTCTGTTTTACTTGGGATATCATTATTTAAAAGAAGTTATTAAATACATACCTATACTTACACATAGGTGAATATTTGTAAGTTATACCTACCTAGAAGTAGGTACAGTTTTTTGGTTCTAGTTCATAAAATGGGGTAAATGTATATACATAAATGTTATAAAATGGTATCATTAAAAAGTGGTTATCTTTTATTAAGTATTTTATAACAATAACACACGTTTAAATAAATACAGCCGTTACAGACGCTGAGATAGGAACTTGGAAAGATTTCTATGTAGATACAGGGGATAATAGAAAAATAAAATTATTTGTTTTATTTAATTAAGTTTATTAATTAGTGCATAACATAAAAGAAAAGAAAGTGTAGAAAACATATTATTTTCTGTTTTATAAGCGCTGAAAAAAAATTATGTCAAAAGTTTTATATTTTTGAAAACTGAATATTTCCTTGCAATAAAAAAGTAATAAAAGAATTAAAATAAATGTATTCTCACTATTTATTGGTAATTATTTAGTAAATTTAGGCCAAGTTTTTCGAGGAACTGATCGTATGAAAACTTTAGTGTTCTATCAAATAGAGAATTAATAAAAAATAAAATAAAATATCTTCCAAATATTACTTCCCATATTCCCAATTGTCGAAAATGAAACAATTTTATAAATTTTATTTGCAAAATGCCCCAAAAATATAACATTGAAATGAAACACGGCAATAATGCCACGCTGTCTGTACAATAAATGTGAAATAAAAATACTTTTACAACACATATCACAAAAAGTAGAAATATTTGACCTTATTCCAGAATCGTAGAGTGCATCCTGAGATCAATTTCGCGAAAACTACAAACAATTCCGAGAAAAATATCCATTCTAAAAATAGAACGGCAGACCCTTGCGTCTTTACGATCTCCAGAGACAAAAAAAAGAAAAACGTCAATAAAAGAACGCTCCCCAAACAGATGGCCCGTTCTTCCTGAATCCAAATCTATATAATTTTCATCGAAAATCAAATTAAAACAGCGGAAAAAAGCGGTCGATTTAAAAAAAGTTTGAGGTCGCAAGCGCGGGCGCCGGGACCGTTATGCTTTGGAGACGGAGCTCTTCAAATTATAGTTCTGTCTCGCTCGCACGCGCCCGCCTACCTCGTCGCCCATCGAAAGGCGAGTTCGTAGCGCGACCATGAATTTTGATCTTCTGTCTGGCTTTTTTTGCAAAGGAAGTTTTTTTTGCTTCCCGGGGAAGTTTGTGGTAGTGGTAGGTAATTGAAGACTGGTGAAAGGTGTTATAATTACTTGGTTATGTTAAGATTAGATAGATGGGCATTCAATGTGAAAGGAATTGAATGAATGTAGGAAGCTTGTTTTTTTTTGTAATTTATTAATCTCACGTTGATTTTTCCGATAAAATTGTTTGGTTATAGTCTTGTTATTTTTTTATTTGCTTAATAATTAGTAAGGTTTTATGCAAAACAAGTACACTCTTTTGTTATCCACTAATTATTCCGCCACTTTAATTTATGAATCGTCATCAATAATTATGGATAATAATATTAATTGTATGTTAGTTGATCATAAAATGAATGATTCAATATAATAAAATGAGTTGTGAGTTCATTATAAATGAATCAATCTATACAAGCTGTTTCTGCATGTGAGATTAGTATTAGTAAATGCACGATGCAGGCCAAATGCACAGTGACGTATGGAAAACCTTTAAAGAAAAAAAATAAGAGTTAAAGGTTCTTGTTAAAACGAATAAATTACCAATATGAAAAAACTGAATTATTTGAAATAATATGTCCAAAAAAAACCTGCTTTTTCATACAAAAATTGTAAAGTGCACTTTTTATTTTTGTATGAAACTGCAAATATAGTTTTTTTTTTTGGGAATAGATGGCGGTTAGTCGTCCCCTGAAAGATAGCAAATAAATTCATTTATGAGTTAAAATATATATCTTAACACTCATAATTCGGTACTGTTATTCAATTATGACAAAAATGACTGGTACTTGCTATGAAACGTACATAAATTGCACACGTTTATGACTAAGTAAAAGCTTTTGCGAACATTATTATTATAACAGAAATTACATGAATTTGTCAGACAACACATGAATTGCGTTGGAAATATGATATTTTTGGTTATTATAACCTTAAAATATTGTTATGGCGGGTTTTACAGCCAGTAATTTTGTTGTAACAGTTTTCTGAACACTTATGTTACTTGCATAAGGCTTCTTCATATTTTATTATTTTTATTAAATTGTTTGCAAAGATGACTACGCGTGGTTGTTTGCGGATCTACAAATATCACGAATTAGATACTTGATCTGAAGTCTGATTCTTTTGTATAGGTAGGCACCAATTATGTATATATTATGAACCAAGTGATTAATATGGCATTATTCATAATGCCCAGACAATTTTAAAAATGCCCAATATGAGTAGACAACTTGTCTAAAACTATTGAAATAATTAAATTGACCGGGCTTTCTGAATAATGCTAATCACTTTTAGGGCAGGGTAAAAAAGATGTGTTTTAATAAATTATTTTAATGTTGACATTGATATTAATATATATATATATATATATATATATATATATATATATATATATATATATATATATATATATAATCAGTATGGTAAGTAAGTACTATTACTATTAACCTAACATGAAGGAAATGATGGGAGCTGAAGTGAGCGAGCAAAGCGAGTGAACTGATCAGCTCCCATCGAGCCAAACCTATCCGTGTTGGGGTGCCCTAAGCTCCCGAGCTCGCTTCGCTCGTTCTTCTGCCACTGTTACAAATGTGGTGGTAGCGCGACAGCTACCGGTGACTGTGTCCCGTTTGCGTCGAGCCTAAACTGCTTTATGTAGTCTTATTTAATTATTTTATAGAAATGAGAAAAATTTAAATTAAAACGCTCGCCATTCCTGAAGAAAGACTTGAAACTCCCAAGCAACAACAGATCTGCCCTTGAGAAACCCGTCAAGGCCCACAGCATATTATGCAGTAGACCTATTTTAATTCCCTGTTAAAGATACGAAATATTTTACACAAGTACTTGCAACCTTGACCATATACTGTAACCAGTTTGCGCCGGGTGAGTAGAATACCGGCGTTTAATTCTGTGGTGCACTTCGACAAACGTGCGAGGAATGTATTGGAGTATCGCGTGAATTTAGATTGCTATTTTGCTAGTTTATTCGTGATCTTTGTGTGTCTTTTTCGGTGGAGATTTTTGGTGTATTTATTTTCCTATACTAGTTGTGGTTAGGGGTCCCAGCTTTTGCGAGTGTCTTGAAGGTCAAAAATGATCCCACGAGAACGAACTATAGTTAGAATCTTACTGTGTGCCGAATTTAATTTCGATTAATTCAAGTTTTAAATTTTATAGTATTAGTAAAATTTTTGAGCGTTGTGTTGATCTGATTGGAGGTCCTGGTCCTAGACTGAAAGATGATCCCAACATAATTGGGCAAATTCAAGCAGATGATCGTTAACCTAATGAGAAAAAGGGTGTTTGCAAGATGGATTTTTGTTACGTCTTCACGCCCAAACGGCCGAACGGATCTGGATGAAATTTGGCACAGAGATAGATTACAGTTAGGAATAGCACATAGGATAATTCATACCGTAGATATGTTTCCTCCGAATAATTTTCGAAATTCACGCGAGTGAAGTCACTGGCAGAAGCTAGTATCAAATAAGTTATAGTGCTTCGAAAAGTCTCTCTGCTTGACATAACGCAAAGACTGAAGAACAATACTAGCATGCGGCGGTTTTCATTATATTTAGCACACTATCGTCAAACCTACATGGAAAAACACTAAAAGACCGTAAACGTCTCTGAAAATTTGTTCCCTGCACAACAAATCAGTATGCACTTTAATATATTTCTCTTAGAGTAAAAATTCGCCTGTATGTGCAAGAGCATCGCGATTGCTATTTCTAGAACCGTCGGTTGAGATTGTTGCCATGGCAACGTTTAATTTATGAATGAATTTATGACTGCGAGCGTCAGCGAGTGTATATTCTATGCTATATAACTCGAAATATTTATAGCATCGCTCCTCTCTGGCTTTGAGGACAAAATGGCGTATTGTTCTAACTTTTGTACGTCCGTTTATCCATCAGCAGCAGAGTAAAACTTTATATATTTCAGACGAGGCTTGTATAATTTGGGCTTAACTTCAAAAGATATAGACCAGAAATAAAAATACCACTTGTGGCTGTTGTTACTCAGCCACAAGTGGTATTTTTATTTCTACGCAACTCATTTTAAGCCACCGTTAATTCTCATGCTGTCTCTGTCACTTTAAGGAGTATTGTAGCGACATAAATACTTTTAAGAATGCCTGAATGTAAATTGTTGTTTCATAAATTGCGTTTTTGTATTAGAAGAAGAGAGTGAGTGAACTATGTACAAGATTTTTTAGTGCCTCGAGACAAAATAATCGTAACAACTTAGCTGGTATGTACTGCCGCAGTACTGTGACTTAAAAACTTAGGAAAGATGGCTTGTGCAACAAAAATTGTGGAGAAATCTATTAAATCCCATAAATATGCAGCAAGACTTATATAGTAAGGACAAGGCGAACCGCACGTATTTCTGAAGCCACAATTTGGTCATACTCACTCATACTAGACCGAAAACACGGGCACCCAACGCGAAAAAAGAAAATTTGGTTCAAATAATTTGCACTAGATGGCGTGAAAAGCTTTGATTTTTTATTGAGTTTTGTGATATAATATTAAGATTTTCTAGAGACGATTCAAGGAAATGTATGTTCTTGTTTAATTAACACTTCTAAGCACAAAATTCAGGAATATTAGGGGTCTTAATTCACATTTCAAAGATTATTTGAATGGATCATTTAAAATTGATGCCAATAGATGGCGCGTTTTCAAATTGCTGAGGCATCCACGCGATATTTTAAGTTTTGTTTTGTAACACATTTTAGTACAATGATACTGTAAAAACGTGTAAAAATATACTATAAAACAAATCACCTATGTATATAAAAAAAAGTTATGCACGTACCGATTAAACCATCTATATCCGTGCAGCGGAACCGAACGCGATCGATGTTCTAAGATAAATAATCAGTTTAATCAGACGAACAACACTAGTTACGTTGGCACGGTTTCTTTGTTTGGGATGAGACATTATGTATGCTTGTATTATATTATCTGTGCCGAAACAAACTTGCCACGCGTTCGGCTATCTCCGAGAACGGTCAAAAGCGCGTGACATTAAAAATGCCGTGTTTCTTATATGATAAACGCGTATAAGCAAACGATAAAATGGTATTATGAATCTATGACTGAAAATCCCTTCATCACGTGTATTTTTTTTACTATGCCCGTATTTTTCATTAGAAATTGAAGCACCATGTCATGTGTCTGATAGATGTGTCATGTGTCGGACACAACAACGTATTTAAAACAAAAGTCATTACAGGCGTAAGTCTGCCGTAAAACGCAATACTAACCCATTTTACCCATAGACCTTATTAAATCGCATACAATACATTAATTTCTCAGAAAATAACAGAAAAAAGAACACAAAGTACTTGATACTTGCATCCCGACAGTATAAAAACGTTGCACGGTTAATCAGTAGAGTTTTTACACTACATTCTTTCTTGTCTAGCCTCTTAATTGACTGATTTAAGAGCTATTTATAACGATCTATAAATAGACAGCGCTGTTGCCAAGCAGTGCATCGTTAGGCCCGATACTGACTTGCGATTATAAGACTTTTATGTGCGACAAGTTGTCGTTAAGATAAATTATGTCTGTTAAAATGTTGGCTGTATAATGGAGGTTGTTTAAAATGTTGGAAGGTTAAATAAATGTTTTATTTATTTGTAAAGTGAGTCGTTATAATTTATTTTATTGTAGAATTTTAAATCAGACAAGGGTTAATTATTATAAAAAGAGTAAAGTTTATGTTTAATACATTATTGTAATTAATAAATAAGACGGTTAATTACCGTAGCGTATTTTTATTTAATTAAAAGTTATTGATAACTCTTTTTATTTCAACGTTTAATAAAAAAAATCTAAACAGCCACAACCAGATGCAGAACAAGAACAGGAAATCTACCGGTCACATAAAGTTGTTAATTAACTCAATTTCCTTAATAAAACCCAATAAGCGTAGTGAGATTCCGACGGAATGATAAATTAGACCCAATTTAGAGCTACCAATAACCGTGCGATTAAATATGAATCGTCGGCGCGATTAGTCGAGCGTGTACAACCGGCCTTACGACATAATGCGGTATTGTTTCGTTCATAATGCATTAATTATAATTCTTCTAGTGAAAGTAGTTTTTTTTTAATTCATTAACTTACATTGTAATTAAATCGGCTTATAAAGATTTTTTAGGGTAAAATACTTAGTAACACTGCAACTAAAATCTCATTGATCGCTTGATTAGTAAACCTAATTAAATACATTGCGTTTTACTAATTAAACCGTGCATGTATTTAACACTTGTAGTCATCAATGTATTGCTAAAATTTACATACTAATGACTTGCATTCATCTAAGTGTTAAGCTATTAGAATACTTAATGTATTTACGATTATTCACAGAAGAATACAAATAGATATGTAAAACATCCGATTTCAGTAGCTTTCCAACAAAAATCTAATACACAGGTATTTTAAAACGCATGTACGAATCAAATATAGAAAAAAAAAACAATTTACACAGTAAACACTAAACCCCACAAAACGAATTTTCAAAAATGAAAACTTAAAAATAAAAGTACCAAGACTCCGGCAGCGCGCTATATCGATCGAAATACGAGTTCCGAACAAAAAGTGGACCGGGATCGGCCGTCGCGCTCGCACAACGGCGCCGCCAGTGTGGGCAAGGGAGACGGCGACATTCTTGCGCGCGCCCACGTTTCAGTAGGACGGTACATTGAACTCTATTTGAAGTGCGAACAAGGGAGATACGTGTGTCTCTCTCTAACGATACGACTTCGCGCCAGCATTCGGATTTTGAAACATAAGTACCCTATTCGTCTACGGATGGGGTACGAAAATTCTATTCTGTATTTCGTTTTGCCGTTCTGAAGCCGAATTTCTCTAGAGATTTTCTTCGGGTTTCTAGTGAATTTTCGTCGTGTTTCCGCTCAGTGAAAGTGTGTTAGGCCTAAATTGGTGTTGCTAAGAGCGAATTTAGATTTGTTTGCAGTGCATAATGCTGTGTTAAATACGGTGATTAAAATATGGTGATAGTGGTTATTTTGAAAAACGTGCTCTGAAAAACACGGATGACATTTTTCTAAGGATTTCTTGATTCAACTGCATTCTCTGCTGGTGACATTGTGGATGACTTCGTGATAGGTATGTACTTATCTAACTACTACTAAAATGTTTCATCCCCTATGCTCAAGGGATTGAATAAAATAGTTAAATATATATACCAATAATTTATTTTAGAACCACGTGCACCGAGTTGCAATTAGCAAAATAAAAATAAACTAAGGAACTTTAGAGTCTTATTACTACCCTATAAGACTCCAAATCATCCCTTATTTTTAAACCAAATTCATCCCTGTGAAGTCCTTTGCTGGAATTAGGACTTTCTCTTGAAAAAAATATTAGTAATTTCAGCTTAGAAACGGTTCGATTCAATCATTAGTAATTTCCATATTTCAGTAGCTGATCTGAAGTCAAAGTCAAAGTATTTAAAAAAAAAAAACAATTACGCAATTAAAGTGGCACTTTTGAACGTCGAAAATTTAAATTAAAAAAAAAATGTTTCTGCTGTCCATTCGCAAAGGTAGATTGTTAAGGAGAAGAACGGACACGAAACCTCACACTTACTCGTTGAAAAAAAAGTGTAGTTGTGTCTGGGTAAAGATGTCCACTGCTGGACATAAGCAAACATACTTCAGACACATAGAAATAAGTACCTAGAGACTAACGGGTTGGTGGATAGGGATCCGTACCACATATCATGATTATGGGTCGGCTTCCAGTCTACCCAGATGCAGCTGAGTACCAGTATTGTACATGGAGCGACTGCCTATATCTGACCTCCACAACCCAGTAATATGCCAATAACTCTGAAGGAATTCAGCTCTATTTTAAAACTTTTCAGGCTAATATATTATACAATATGACACTTAAAGTAGAGCTACTTTCAATTAACTACTATTAAACTAGAGTAGCAGTGGTGGCCCAGTTGCAACGGCCGCAACTTTCAAGTTGTAGGTCTTGGGTTTGAACCCAGGGAAGCGCTTTACTTTATGTAAATTATTATATCACCACTGCTCTCAAAACGGTGAAGGAAAACATCGTGAGGAAACCCGCATGACGTAGAACCTAAAATTTGAAGACACAATGTGATATCCACCAACCCACACTGGGCCCGCGTGGTGGACTACAGCCGATGACCTCTCACAGAGAGGAGTCCGTGTCCCAGCAGTGGGAACATTAATAGGCTGATGATGATGAGGCTAAGGGTAGTCTTTAACAACATCTCTACATACCCTCTGAGCCAAGTAAAATCTCAAAAATTGTCACCTATCCATTTACTGCCCACGCCTTCAGGAGTTTAACCTCGAAAACTGGTCCTTCCATACTTTTGATTCTACTTACAAGACTATCCAATTTTCATCTCCTCAATAAAATATGATTAATAAAGGCTTTATTTTCGCCCCTTTTTATTTCTAAGCTTCCTTCGATTTTCTTTATTTTATTAGTTTTGTAAGTTATGAAAAACTAGCTTTTACCAATGGCTTCATCCTCATGGAAGTCAGAACTATCTTAAGAACGCACTCCAGGAATAAAATGTATCTTATATGCTTCGCCAAGACTCAATCTATCTCTATATCGAAATACATCAATACTGGTTGACCGGTTTACGCGTGAAACAATAACACACAGACAGACTTAATTCGCAATTAGTTTAGGTATAATGTATAAAAATGTTTCCATAAATAATTATTTCATAAAAAAAAACATTGGTCTTCACCATGATCATTCCAAAAGGCTAGTAAACTATTTAAAAAGGGGCGAAATTTTCCCCCTAAAGATAGGGGTTGTAAAAGTGTCAAAAATGAATGAAGGGTACAACCTATCCCTCTGGCTATCCTTGGAGAAAATCTTACTAGCGTGAATGTTAAATTGCAAAGGTGTTTTATCACAAGGACCACATTTTCGAGGCTTATATAAGTAACAAGATATCTGAAAATCACAATTTGACAAGAAAACAATACGTTTGGAATAGTGACAGATTTTTAAAAGCACACTAAAGTAAGTCTGACATCTTTCAGGAATTTACGAGATGCATAGGAGCTGAATAGTTTTTTTTTTATAAATAAATTAACTACAGATATCCAAAGAATTGATGGGCAAGAGGACCAGTTATTATTTTCCCAGGATTTCGTGTCCATACTAACGATTTTTTTTTCTCAAGCATTGGCAAAGGGCTACATATTTATAAGTTATATTATTTAAGAAGTTTTGTACACTGACTGCCCTATGTCAATCTTTTTACGTCCAATCCATCCAAAGGTTGTCTGTAAGAGATTGCCCTGTGCGATAAGACCGCCTATTGTACACTTACCTTTATAAATATTTATCCTGTAATTTTTATTTGCTTTACAATAAAGTATATCATAAATAAATAATACCTGGTTGTACTGAATTGAAATATGGTATTTAAATTAAATTTGAAACTACCCCCACATATTCATGTCAAAAGCTATGTTAGGAAACTTTCAGCTATGGTTTATTATCAGCAACTTATTATAAGACTCTCGTTTCTTATGCCAATCCCCATCACTTAGGATACTAAACTTCAATTGGCCCTTTCATTTTTTTTTACCAATACCAAACCATGAAAATATATTCAGATCCATTGCCGTTAAAAAACGGTAAGACCTCCTCAATACTAGACCTTCAGTCAATAGTAACCCACTCCTTTTACGTCATAATTAGTCTATTGTCTAAAATAAATCTAATGAAACGTCTAGCATACACTCCATGGCCAGAATAACCCAGACACGACAGCCACGAAACTGTCGAAATTATATAAATATACTCCTATTCATTCCTCCTCCTTATTCCCTACTCTATATTTCGGGACATAAGCCCTAAATCTTGATACCAATGGCATTACCTGCCCTCAAACATGGACCCTAAGACTCGAAACAATATTATAAGTCTTTATATTCATTACTGCTAACTCTCCTAACATAAATCCTAAGGCCTTATGAAATCCGCATTAAAAATAGGCATGGCCTACCCTTCAATAAGGACCTTAAGACCAGCACTGGGCATCCTTGCTCCCTCAAAGACCCTTTGAAAGGGGATATTGAAGGGTGCTTCTCTATTAAGCTCTATAGAAAATGTGCAGAAACGAAAAGGAGAAGAAAAATTAAGGTTCCTAAGGATCCATTGGAATGTCCTAAAGATTTTCCTAAAATCTTTCAATGTGTACTTTTCAATCAATCTATCTGCACTTTCTCAACAATATTAGTGTTAGCTTCCAGTGTAACTGGACACAGCTGAATACCAATTTTTATATAGAAATAAATAAACTATATTTATAATTATTATATAATTAATATGATAAATAATAATAATTAATATAATAATAATATAATTTATTATAAATTATATCCAAGAGCCTCGACGAACATCTGAGGAGGCTCTCGTTGAGCAGCTGGATCAAGGACTTGATCCAGAAAGCGGTACTCCTGGACACGGCGCGTATAGACAGCAGGTTCTTCTCTCAGGACCCACCCTGACCACCGGTAGCTTCGGCCCTGTTCCCGATTATGGTGGGCTACTATTTTTTATATTTTTAAATGTTTTTCTTTTTTGTATGTGTCTTTTAAAATATTGAAAAATGTAGATTATAAGAAAAGAAATGAATAAAGAATATATATAAATATTAATATTATATTATATATATTATAATAAACTATCTGATTGATACTAACAATACAGTCACCCTAGTAAGACTGGGTACTTCTCATAAAACTGAAAATTCAAAGAGATTCGCAAAGAAAATCTTTCAAATATCTATGGCAAATGGCCAAAGCGTGTCAGCCATTTAAGATTAATATATTTTCTTGTATCTAAATTTGATTGCACTGCTCTCAAAATGGTGAAGGAAAACATCATGAGGAAACCGCCATGTCCTAGAACAAAAAAAACGAAGACATATGACATCCACCAACATGCACTGGGCCCGCGTGGTGGATTACGGCCCATTCCCTGTCACATAGAGGAGACCTGTGTCCCAGCAGTGGGAACATTAATAGGCTGATGATGATGATGATGAAATTTGATGTCATTTATTTATTATTCACTCATCTCCTGTAAGTAGTCCACTACTGGTTATATAATCATATCAGCAAAAAGACGTCCACTGCAGAACACAGGACTAACCGGATACATGTAATCAAGTAAATGATATAGTCAAAATATTTAATTATGCCAAAAATATCAGTATTTGTTTCTGCCAGGATCATCGTCCGAGTGATACTATGAAATTATCCCAAGGGATAAAAAGTAGACCATGTTCTAATCCCACGGTCACGGACTACCCGTGATGACACCCTAAAAAGGTTACAAGGAGACAGACAGAGAGAGTAACTTTCTCATTTATTATATTAAGTATGCATTAGTCCATTATCTAAAATCAAACTGGCAAAGATTCCATCTCAGGCAAAAGCCTGAATTGACATACAGTCAATAGTTGAAATAATATGAAATAACCTTAATTCTGGCACTCTTCGTTTAATCATCTTGAAAATTTTGATTAAAGAAAGGCTTTTTTTCGCTGCTTTTGGATAATCCTTCCAAACGACATGGATATTTGAAAACATTTTTACACAGAAAAATTGATGGCTAAAATTTCTTCATAACTGAAATAGCATAGATATCATAGAATACTTTGCTTTGCAAATAAAACTGTCCAAAACAAGTTTCAATATTGATAGTACTGTTTTTAAATTGGGGAATATATATGCCTTAAATAGGGATCATAAGACCAGCATCGAGGAAGGTTTTGCCCCCTTAAGAAGATCCTAAGTAATTTTTATTCGGTGTAATAATCCAAAGAAATTCTCAAGGCAAATCGTTCATGTATATTTCTCCAAAGAATACGGTTAGTCAAGACGAAAATTGATCATCCTCTGGTTAAAGTCTGAAGAAATAAGTGGGACTGACTAAATTCCATAAAAGATAGAATAAAAAAACAAATATCTAATTCAAAATGACGTACTTAAATTATAACAATAATCTGGCCTCCATAATAGATGTTAAAATACAATCCTGAAACATTCAAGCACAAAAAAATTGAACCGAAAGAATGTTTCATACAGCGAAAACTTCAAGAATCGCCGTGACGTAAAACCTAACCTAACCTAGACGCAACACGTGGCCGCGTGTAAAATTCTAGATTGCCAAGAAATTGTGACGTAGAACCTAGACTTGATTCAATCATTGATCGTAAAAATCTTTATTAAGGACCAACAAGGTCTAAGGGCATCTAGGCAAGAACCAGTATGATAAGAAAGAAATGCTCCGTTTTAGGAGTTGACTGCTTTTTCATAATCCTTTTGAGAGCTTTGTGCAAGCCCTTTGACACCAGTATAAGAATTTCGTTGAAAAAGACCATATGATACTGTCACAATATTAAACGATTTTACAACGTCCAACGTCAACTTTTAAGAAGTATATTTGTATTTAATAAATACTAGTGTTATTCAAGCAACAAGTAAATCTAATTGAAAACAATCATTGATTTTCAAATTAAAAATATCAATCAAAGGAATTGGACGTGAATAGCCCTTCGAAACCCTTTAATTGTCTTGTCGGTATAATGCTTATCACTTCAGGTTTTTTTTTTCGTCAATTTATTTATTTTTCCATAAAACACTGTTACAATGTACATGATATAAGTGATTCGACCGTAAGACATGCAAAATGTATACAATCATGGTTTATTAAAATCAAGATTGACATTGAAACATACAAAATTAGATGAAAATATTATAAGATATATATTTAGTTTTTAGAGTATTTATCTATTTATTTAGAGATATATTTCTGCGATAATTGAAGAGTTAAAACAATATATTGGTAAAGAAAGAGATTGACAATTTTCTTTGTGAGGTTTAGAACTGGCCTAATATAAATGATAATAGACCCTTGCTTACTGACTGCAATATACAACTCAAAGGTTAACATACTATATTATGGCGTAATATAGCTTTTCCATTTCTTATAAAACAAAGGGTTTGAATTATATGCGCTTAAAAGAAAGACAGAAAAATATTTGCAACTCGCACAGGAAATACTTAAGGCCCTTACTCCGCTTTAGTGAAAATGGTAACTTTATAAAGCATACTCCTTGGTTAACGTCTAAGTTAAAAGGTTAGAAAAAAAAGTATTTATTATTGATTCATGTAAATTATTTGTGAAACATGATGTTTTCGTAGGACTAATACTTTTATTTAAAAATAATTATTAACAACACTATATTTTTCCGCTTCTTTTTCATACTCCTCCAAAACGACTTGGATGTTTAAAAATATTTTTACACGGAAATATTGATGGTTAGAATTTATTCTTAAGCTACATAGGATATGTAAAACAAAAAATATTTTGCAAACAAAACTGTCCAAACGGAGGCTCAATATTGATATTTTGGCATCGAGCGGGAGCACGGCCAGTACCACGTTGACATTGGGGAATATATACGCCTTAAAACCTTTGCAAGGACAAACAGGCTCTTGCCTCAACATAAAATGTTTCTATAAACTTTATTTATTTTATGCATTCTTAATAACTGTTAAAATTTGACTACACAAACCCTTCAAAAAGCCTAAAAAAAGATATTGATGAAGACGATTTCAAAGCTTGGTCCCAGCCAAAATTAGCACCTTCATAGGTATTTCAAACTCGCTAACTACTCTCAAATTGGGTGAGTCAACATGACTACGTACTACGTCAGATTTTAAACTTTCTACGTCAAATAATCGGCCTGGTTGGTTTATTCGTCGCAAGAGCTACTACGAAGCGTATGGTCCCGGGTTCGATTCTTGGGTCAGGCAAAGAGTTATTGGTTATTTTTTTTTTCTTTCTTTCATCTGGAATTTCTATGTATCAGCCCGGACCACGGAGTCTGGATGTGTGCCCGCATCATGACCCTATTACATGAGACTTAAAAATAACTGGAGAAATAACAGTTTACTATAGGCACGGTGTCCCAGCGCTAACAAAGAAAATTTGGTTCAAATAAATGTCACTAGATGGCGCGATATGCATTGATTTGTCACTGAATTGTGTGTTAAATTAACATTTTCTATAATTGATCATAAGTATCGTATGTTCTTGTTTAATCAAAATTCTCCTAAGCACGAAATTATGGATGATTGCTCTTAATTCACATTTCAAAGATTATTTGAACGGATCATTTTAAACTGATTTCAATAGTTTTAAATTTCTGAGGCATACCACTCGATTTTTTTAATTACTATTGTAACACATTTTGGTATAATGAAACTGTAAAAAAGTGCAAAAAAATACTATATAACAAATCGTCATTATATTTTTTTTTAATAGTCACGAACCGAGAAAACCCTTATACTTTCAAGTCGCTGCTAACACCATCTATAGCCGTGGAACGGAACCGACCGCGATCGAAATGCTTATAAAAAAAAAACATCTTAATCAGACGAAAAACGCTAGTTACGTCTGCACGTTTCTTTTTAAGGTATGAGGCACCTGTATGCTAGTATTATATTATCTGTGGTGTAGATCCAGCTCTGCCTAACCCTTCGGAAAACACAGGCGTGATGTTATGTTATATGAAAACGTGGTTTACATTTTTCGTGGTCCTTTCCAGGGCATGATTTGGTCCTTTTAGGGAATCTAAGAAGGCTAAATGGTATGATACACAGGAATATAATAATATTAAAATAGTTAATTGAAAGTAGCTTTAGTTTAAATGTAGTTAATTGAAAGTAGCTCTAGTTTAAATGTAGTTAATTGAAAGTAGCTCTAGTTTAAATGTAGTTAATTGAAAGTAGCTCTAGTTTAAATGTAGTTAATTGAAAGTAGCTCTAGTTTAAATGTAGTTAATTGAAAGTAGCTCTAGTTTAAATGTAGTTAATTGAAAGTAGCTCTAGTTTAAATGTAGTTAATTGAAAGTAGCTCTAGTTTATATGACATATTTAAATGCCGTATTTTTAAAAGAGGTACATTTATTTTGGTTCAAATACTTAAATCTTTTATTTAATCAAGTTTTTGCTTGTCCTTGGGAGAGATGCTGATTTTCACGTGGGCGAAGTCGCTGGCAGTAGCTAGTTGTTTATTCGGACTAGCGATTTGAATCTAGCAATTCAGTGGTCATATTAACATTCTAAATCATCAAATATGATGAATATCTAAGATCTTTCCATGATGAGCTTAATTCGTATTTCTTGTGTTTAAAACGACTACACGAAATTCGATAAATTGTAACATACTGGCAGATATATCCTGAACCAAAATACAGGGTAGTTTCATCCCTTAAATACAGGCAAAAGTATTTTTAAGCCACAAGAACTAACTCACTGAAAAATGCTAAATAATGTTTTACTTTTCATAGTCTACACTACCTACTGCTAACGCCATCTATCGGCAGAATATGGCAAACTCTATCTAGTCACTTTGATAACTAAATATCTACATTAGTTAGCATTCAATGAATATTTTATTAATGATGTCACAAAACAACTGACTGCCTCGTTGATTAGTGGCCGCAAACACCACTGCTGAGTATGAAGTCCAAGGTTCGACACCCAGGTCAGGCATTATGCGAGACGCATAGAACCAATCAATGTTGTGACTCTTGGGGAAGACCTATGTCCAGCAGTGGACGTCTGACTAACTAAACAGCGAAATGTGACTGTACTTCACTTCTGTCTAAACCATTTAGAAGCAAGCTTGAATGTCACAGTTAAAACATGAAAAATTCATCATATTACATAACTTTTTTATCTTTGTAAATTGTTATCACGGTGACGGAAAACCATGACCTCCGCAATACACTCATACATAGGCATTTTATATTCGCTCAAGTTTTGCAATAGTCGCTGATATTATTCTTGTTGCTATGTGCAATCTGTTTCGCCAGTTCTTCTAACTGTTAAAACAGTTCTTCATTTTCTTCCCTTATATTAAAATCGTAATCTCAAGTCATGCATAACATCACGACTTCCCTGAAGAGTTAGGCAGAGGAAAAAGAAAATACAAATAATTTCATAAAAAAATATAATAAATTAGCCTGCACTGCACCATCCCACTGCAGGGAAAATGGGCTACCGTACTTCCAGATATTTTGACCCAGGATTTATGTGGACCGTTTATGTGTCCTGGCCATTCTATTTTTTTTTAAAGGTAATAAAGAAAGTAGTAATGGACGTCAGATTCCAAGTAGGTCAGATTCCATGTACATCATTTTCCAGCTAGGACATTTTCCAACTAGGTCAGATTTTTTTTATTTGAGCTAAATAAAATGTTTATAATAATATTCAATAATAATTTATTTATTTATCGAACAACATGATCCATTCTATTTAAGTAGAAACACCTTATAAGTATTGTACAAATAAACAAATGATTAAAAATACATAGTGTTTAAGAATGTAGGTACCAAGAATTTAAAAGAAAAAAATTACAACCAAAAACAATGCCGATTTGCTAATAGGACGTTTTGATACGGAGTCAAATAAAAGATTGAAATGTCAAAAAGAATTTTAAAATGACAAAAAATTAAAATTTCAATAAACACATTAAAAAAAAATTAATTACATATACCAAATATACACATAACATTACAAATTTAATTGGCATAACTTATGAACAAGGAAAAATTATTTGATTATTGGCGTATGAGAAAAACAATACGTACGTCAATCGATTCAAACCGAATCAAAATAGTTCACCATGAACTCTGCCGTACCTCCCAACAGTGTTGTAGTGATAGTTGGTTTCTGCAAGTCAACTCACTAGGGTCACTGAAAAGCTACAATTACCTAGCCTTTTGTTGTGATCAGCTTCGACTATAATACGTAACAGGTGAAGTCCAATATTTCACATGAAGCAACTGTCAAATATACTTCACTAGCTTCCGCCTGCGGTTGCGCCCGCCTGGTATTAGAACTTTACCCAATCACACTTCACACTATATATAATATATATATCACACTAATATTTTAAAGGCGAAAGTTTGTGAGTGTTGTGTGTGTGTTTGTATGTTTGTTACTTCTTCACGCTCAAACGGCAGCACGGATTGGAATGAAATTTGGCATAGAGACAGATCATAGTCAAGCACAGCACACAGGGATTTTTATCCTGGGAATATGTTCCCTCAGGATAATTCTCGAACATCGCGCGGGCGAAGCCGCTGGCAGAAGATAATGTCTTTATAAATTACTAGCGGATGCCTCGCGGTTTCACCCGCGTAGTTCCCGTTTCCGTGGGAATACAGGGATAAAAAGTAGTAGTAGTAGTAGTAGTAGTAGCAGCCTATGTCACCCGGGGATAGACTAGCTTCCCAACGGTGAAAGAATTTTTGAAATTTTTCCAATAGTTTTACAGTTTATTCGTTACATACAAAAACACATTTTTTTCTATTTATAATATTATTATAGACTAGAGGACGCCTCGCGGTATCACCCGCGTAGTTCCCGTTCCCGTGGGAATACAGGGATAAAAAGTAGCCTATGTCACCCGGGGATAGATTAGCTTCCCAACGGTGAAAGAATTTTTGAAATCGGTCCAGTAGTTTTGGTGCCTATTCGGTACAAACAAACAAACAAACAAAAAAATCTTTCCTCTTTATAATATTGGTGTAGATAGCCTATATGTTAGTCTGATGTATAAGCTATAATCTGTTCAGTAGTTTTTGAGTGAAAGAGTAACAAACATCCATCCATCCTCACAAACTTTCACATTTATAATAGTAGGATTTATAAAGTTTTCTTAGGAAGCTTTAACATATCATACATAAACTCACGCCTTTTTCCCATGGTGGTAGCACATAGTACGGAAAGAGAGCAAACTTTCTTTTTTCTTTCTTTTTTTCTTTCATTTTTCTTTTTCTTTCTTTTTCATTATTTTTTTCATTCCTTTTTTAGTGAGGTTGGAGCAGGATGTTGCGCTCTGTGGTGGTAAGCAAAACATACAGAACGCCACCTGCTACGATCCTTACGAACTTCTGCTTTAAATGAAGCTAAATGAGTACATGCTTGTAATCCACAGACATACATCTAACTAGATAACGCAAGTCCCTCCATCTGTATGAAAACCAAGCGTGCCACTTTTTCAGACACAATTTAAAAACAAATTTACTTACCAATGAAAGAAAACATTTCCAATGCCTCGGCCAACTTTTTCTATACAGTATTTACAGCTCTATATGGCATAATTATGCATTTTTCTATATTTCGGTGGATTGCCGGTGCCGATAATGCTAAATGAAAAGTTCAAAGTACGATCATTGATCGTAATTTTACTCCGTTTATTGATACGCGAAGTACATACAATCATCTAGTCATCGCGTCATCTAGTTGAATTTATATCTGTGATGTCATCATATAAGAAGTGAATTATTCCAATAAAATAAAATTATTTAACCTAATTAGTCCCATCTTTTTAATCCGTAGTTTAACTCAATCAAATCAACTAATGGTTAAATATTATGCTAAACAATGTTTGCAAATTTCGGTAACACCATTTTCCTTCAGTCTCACAAATGATCAAGTAAGTTGGACAGTTAATTATTTGACCATTTTTTAGATTAACAAATGACGAATTAATTTTAAACCATTGGTGTCCAAATATATGTTATCTTTTTTTTTTCTTCCTCGGTCACCGTTTCACCATGAACTCTGCCGAACCTCGTAACTGTATGGTCGTGAAGGTTGGTCTCGCTCATATCTGCAGATCTAGTTTGAGTCTGACTGGTGTCATTGCCTTTCGAACTGTCTGTTTGTGTCCACTGTTGGGCACGGCACGAGAATTTGAACTTATGACGGAAGCTCTTACGTTTATTTTTAAGTAGAATTATATGATTATACTAAATTCGTATTCTTTAAAAAAATCTTTAAATTTGTTTATTGGAACTAAAACATTTATACAATCAAACAATTACGAACAACATAATGCAAAAATAACAAATTCATATTAGCGAATAACAATGTATGTCAAAGAACAATAATGTGTGTGAATTCTGGCACACAAAGAATTATTTAACTTGTGTAATGCATCCTCACAAGTGTGTTGCAAATCAAAAGTTACATCAGAGTATCAGAAGTTGGAGAAGTGATGAGACAAAATAAACCATAGCCCTTTCATGTTTGGAGAATGTAATTCTCTATTTCGTTTATCATTGAGAAGGACCGTCTAAACATTCCGTAGTAAAACAAAACGAAAAATTATGAGAGAAATTGTGCCTCACGCCCGCGCCATATAGGCCCAGATCAGCAAAATACCAGACAACTAGTACATAGTAGCCTGACGCGGTTTACCACTGAACCTTGCATTGAGTGTACGCCGTACGGATGAAAACTAGTTTTATCATGTTACTAGCATCTGCCAGCGGCTTCGCCCACGTTTAAGGTTGAAAATTATCCCGAAGGATCATATTTCCGGGATAAAACGTATCCTATGAGCTATTCCTGACTACAATCTATCTCTGTGCCAAATTTCATCCAGATCCGTCCAGCCGTTTGAGCGCGACAAGTAACAAACATACAAACACTCGCATACACACACAAACTGTCGCCTTTATAATATCAGTGTGATGTTATGTTCATGGCCACTCGCAACGGTTATGATGCGCTACTAGTGGTTTTGACGTGACTCGGATCGCGGCGATAATCTCGTGATACAACGCACCCGCGCGCTCACCGCACTCACACACGCTCGCCGCTCAGCCTGCGTATCTCGGTAGCTGCCCGACCGGATCATTCGCTCGTTATACAGCTCTGAATCACAGGGGTTACACCGGCGAAAGGTCAGGCGCGAGCGTGGACTTAGACGGTGTTCTGTCTGATATTTTTGAGCTGAATTTTATTCTATCAGTCTTATCCTGTAGCTGGGTTGTTGAGTTCAGACAGACAGTCTCTCCATCTTACTTCTTACTAAACGTAGATTATAATCTGGAAATATTATCCCGATATAATGTGCCCTTGGGATGATAAAACACTTTTTACGCGGGCGAAGCCACTGGCAGAAGCTATAGCAATATTATAAATACGAATTGGATGGATGGATGTTTGTTACTCAATCACGCCAGAATGGCTCAACGGATCTGGATGAAATTTGGCACAGATATAGTTTTTAGCCTGTAATAGCGCTTTGTGGTACATTTCTACAATGCCCACAGTTATGCCGAATAGATTACCCGAATAACATGAAACTTGAACACAACCGGTGAAATTAGAGTATACCAGTGTGAACTGCATACATATGTGTACTCCTTTAGAGGGTACCAGCGTGATGTTACGTTATGAAATGGTATAAACAATGACATCCGACTGCGGTAATCCCGAGAGATTTGCCATAATTTATTGAAGAATTCTGCCCTATATCTCCGAAGTTCTGCATCAGATCATGATCAAATTTAAATGTACTCATATGATAAGCAACACTTTTCAAATTAAACAAGAATTATCAAAATCGGTTCACCTAGTAAAAAGTACTGAGGTAACACACATAAAAAAAAATACAGTCGAATTGATATCTGCCTACTTTTTGAAGTTTCCTATCTTTCTAAGACCATAGCCCATGGAACCCTAACACCATACACATAGCGTGCTGTCCCCTCCCCGTGACCCCCCATGCGTCACCGCATCCGCTTTGCTCGTAAGATGCGGACCCAGATCTGTTACTGACTATCTCTACGAATATGTTTCTATATGTGATTCGTATTGGTAACTAATAAAATAGTGTCCATGGAGTTTCTTGTTTGTTCTTGTTCATAGAGATCTCAGGCCGCCCGTTGCATTTCTTACCCGTCTGCCGAAGGAGTGTAATGTGTTTATCAGCCTATGTATGTATGTTTGTTCCTATGTGGCGTTCTAGAGACCAAAAGCGTTGGTCGATTTTGATGATTCTTACGTCAACCTATTCGTCTTGACCTTGCAAATACTACATTAAAATTGGAAAATTTCGGCTTTTGGGCGCCATATTGTGGGGCCCAATTCTATTTTTCTTCCAGACCCATCGTGTGGGGAATCAAAATAAAAGATTTTAAGAGGTGATTTCAAAAATATATAACACTTGTACCTAATTTGAAAAAAATAAGTTAAATAAATAGTTATAAATAAAAAAAAGTTAAATAAAAAATCGGACTGCTTAGGAAGCGAACTTAAAAGACCCAAACAAGGGGCAAATCATGCTGGGCAGTCGGAGGATAAGCCAGCTCGCGAATATGTTTCTTATGTTTTGATTTTTATAATTAGTTTTTTTATTATTTAAACGTATGGAAAAATCTCCAAGAGTCTGTCACCTTTTTTCCTTTAGCTTAACTCCCGTGACTTATCACACACTACACACCCACTTATATCACACACTCAAAGTAACTGTGTCATTTGCCATAAAAGCTTTTCTTCGTTGTAAAAATGTATTTGTACGAGAATGTTAAACACATAAGATAATTAAGAAAAAAAAACAAACAAAGTCGAACATATAACCTCCTCCTTTTTGGTAAGTCGGTTAAAAAAAATTTTATAATAAGAATTACGGGTTTGAGATTACTACCAGCCTACAAAGTTATTTTACTAGATCAGACTTAGGGCATCATAATATCGTCTGAATTAAGCCAATACCTAACCTGTTCAAGCCATACTCTCTTTCCATTATTTCTCTCTCAGTCTTATTTTTAACACAATCCATCAACAAATGTTGTACGTCCTCGATTTTTATTACAAGTAATGCAATTTAGTGATTCGACTTTTTTCATCATGAACGCAAACTTTGTCGATGTATAGTGCCCCGATCGGAGTCTTAATGCTATTTTCAAATAATATCTGCATAATTTGCCACCATCAAAAAAAAGTCAGTACACGTTACTGACTTTTTTTAGATTCCACTGTTTCATATTAAATATCAAACAGTAGGATTTTATAATGTCACTCTCTCCTATCATATGATTGGACGTTGCTATGGGGATAAACCCGACTGCACTTAATATGGTTCACCCCTCACAAAGGGATGAAATGAAGGGGTGAAATACAAACCAACGTTTTTGACAGACAAGAATCGTTTTGTAAAAATAATAATAACACCAGCCTGTGACTGTCCCACTGCTGGGCCTCTTCTCATACAGAGAAGGTTCGAGCATTGATCACCACGCTTGCTCAAGGTGGGTTGGCCAGTATAAGTCCAGGTTTTCTCACAATATTTTCTTTTTCCTTCACCAGTGTCAGCGATGTCCAAGATAAACTTAGAAAGTACATATGTATTGAAAAAGGCACCTTGGTACTTGCTTAGTTTTGAACCGATGACCTCAAGCACGAGAGGCAAGGTCTTAGCCACTGAGCACAACTGATTAAAATATTTGTTTTCAATTTAAACGCGTTGATGTCTTTCGTTCTCGGTTTTAAATTTCTTAAGAAGGCTGTATGTGACCTCAAATTAAGATATTTTAAGAAACTGCTTAAAACTTTGTTCTTAACATATAAGTTGTATTTGATTGTTTCTCATGTTCTTGTACTGTCGATATATCATATCTGTCTGTAAATTGCCCACTGCTGGGCTAAAGCCCTTTTTCCATACCGAGAAGTAATGAAAGAAGATTGAACTGAAACGCACAAAACAATTAAGAAAAGAAGGTTATGGTAACTAAATTCTACAAATAAGCTATTTATTACACAAGGAAGTTTACTGATTTCTGCCATACATTCCAAATTAATTTAAATTATTTATTTTACTAAAATTTTTATTATTTAAGTTTGGCAGCCAACATTACAAAACAATATTTAAATTCAGGCGGCCAAAATAAACTCTCAATTTAAGGGCTTATGACTCCATCTTTGTATGCCTTCATACGGAAATTAATCTACAAGATAAACAATAGCTATTTATGCAACTGTTACGTTATGGACGGTCTTTTAATACGAGTGCCATTTTTCGGTACAAGCGTAGCGCGTACCGAAATAGGTGGGCACGAGTTATTAAAAGACCAATAACGTACAGTTGCATACAAGATTTTATCTACGAAGGAAGGAATAAAACACAGATATAGACAAATAAGTATTTCAGGAAGTGTATTTAAGTATTTCATTTCTCATATACATGTCTTGATTTTTCTGGTAGTAAATTATTTGTAGCCGCAACTGCTCTATTTGTTATATCTGGCGGTGTATTTTCAATATCACTTGATGTTGAAGACATTTTTAATAAAATTTGGAACAAAATTTCACTCAGAATTATTTTCCCGAGTCCATTTTTTATTTTATTTAGTAATTATTACGTATAAGGCAAAGATCTTGTAGCCGCAACAGCCAAATAGTATACGATATTTTTTTTCTAAACTTGTTCCATTTTTAAAAACATCATTTACATTGTCTCGATTTCGAAGTAATATTATAGGTACCTGGCTGTATGTTCAGAATGTCTTTGCTTGTGTTTAAGAATTTATGACGATTCACATAATGCAACCCGATGTCGTTATGGGTATCATAATGATACCGCTGTCAATTTTATAATTCGAATATAACGAAACCGGAGTAGATAAACATATTTTTTACATTATTTCTATAAAATGATTTGTCAGATAACTTATCCGTAACTTTATCATATCAGCCGAAAGACGTCCATTACTGGACATAGGCCTCCCGCGTCCAGCGAATCCCCGCAACCTTCACCAAGTCATCGGTCCACCTAGTGGGAGGCCTTCCATCGCAACGTCTTCCAGTTTGCAGTCGCCACTCCAGAACTTTTCTGCCCCATCACTGCCACTTAAGTTTGGTAATTCTTTGGGCTATGTCAGTAACCCTGGTTCTTTTGCGGATCTCTACATTTCTGATTCGATCACGCAAGGATACTCCGAGCATAGCCCTCTCCATTGCCCTGTGGGTGACTGTAAGCTCTCTGATGAGGCCCTTTGTGAGCGACCACGTCTCAGAGCTCCCTGGCAACACGCACTGTTCAGCAACCGTAACTTATCAAGAGAAAATCTTACGTGCCATAAGCATACAATAATTGCCAAAAATTCTCTCCATTTAAATTAGAGAGAGTATAAAAATAAGCATCAAAAATTCACCCCTATATAATCAGAAAGGGGTCGAAATTCTACTACCCTCACAATCACTTTCTTTTTTCTAATAATAATGACAGGGGGTGAAAGTTAGGGTGTGTTCCCATTGGCCCGAACACCCTATTATAAGGGTGAGTCAGAAAAAACGAGATATAGTAGCCAATAGTGTTTCAATTTGTTGTATTGATTTTTTACGGGGTTCTTGTATAAGTTCATGGGTTTAATAGGGTGTTAGAATATTTTCAACTTCAATTTATAATGCCTCAAACAGAATGTAGGAGCTGGTGGCTAAATAATAAAGGCCTAAAGGGTTGATCTTCAAGGTTAAGCAACACTTGCCGAGGTCAGACCGTGGATGGGTGACCATCAATACATAGCGCGGTTCCTCCGTACCTCGGAAAGCAGGTTAAGCTCCCGATTGGTATTTGAAGATCTTGGACAGTCGTTAAGAAAAGTCAGAAGCTTGGGAATCTGATACCAGGTACCAGGAGGTCAGATAGGTAGTCGCTCCATGTAAAATACTAATACTCAGCTGTATCTGGCTTGATGGGGAGCCGACCACATTATAGCTTTTATTTTGTTGTCTCACGTTTGACCACTATCTCAGCTGATGGTAAGCGATGATGTAGTCGACGACTCGACGGTGAAGCACGCTTGCCTAGAATTTACCTATTCACTCTTGAGTTCTTGATTTAAAGACCCCTAGGTTGTAGCTATCGGCAAACACAGACTCCGGCAGCGAATTCAACTCCTTAGCTGTACGCATAATAAAAGTGTTCCCAAAACGTTTTGTGCGTACGGGTGGGATGTCCACCATGAACCGCTGGCACATCGCTGTACGTCTTGTATCTTATCTTATCTTGTGGAGGGGCCGAGAAACAACTCGGACACTTCGACCCATTGGGATCTATTGTGGTCCCCTAGATACCTTACTCCTCCCCAATCTCGATGAAAACTCTTTTCATGAATTTTACAACGAGACTGGGAGATATGAGCCTATAGTCTTCTGGTCTTGGATATCCAGCCCCTAAGAGACTCATTCGCTTACCAGCCAGTGCATCGCATGTGCAAAGAAGGTGCTCCATGCGCTCCGTATGTTCCCCACACAACCTGCACATGGGTGTCGCGGTTATCGTCGGTGTACGTCTTGTAGGCCGATAATGAAACGGGCTGGGCGGAATTAGATCGTGCAATTCCATCGCACACTCCCCGAAATATAACCGATAAAAAAACCGACAAGTTGGCAACTCGGCGATAGTGTTTAGAGCTCTGGAGCTTTGACTTAAACAGTACCTCATTGCCGATGAGCCTCTTGGCCCACTTTTCGATCGACTCTAGTGCATCAAGCTGGTATTTGGCAGATCCGTCCCAGAGATGAGAACAGTACTCCATAGTTTGGTAAAGGCTGGCAGATGGATTTAACTTTTTTATTTCTGTAAGTTTGTTTGTACAAACACTTTTACATGTCGAACATATTTTTTAAAACTAGATGTGGTCGGCGTTTCCTATCTGACTACTCTGAGAAGAAAGGCCGAAACAAACTCAGAGATGATTGTGACTCAGAATGATTTTAGACATCAATAATAATACATAATTCATTTAATTTTACGCTAATTTATTTTCTATATAAAAAGCTGGTTGTGTCTTACCTGCTAATTTTAGTTTTTTTTAACTGGTCACGTAGTGGCCATGGACACTTTATTTATAAAATACAATATTTTTACAAATTGCTTAACTATTAACTCAAATATAATGGAAGTAACTTATAAACGAACTGAACGGTGAAGGAAAACATTGTAAGGAATGGTAAAGGAAAACATCGTAAGGAAGATGAAGGTAAACATCGTGAGGAAACCGGAATATCCTAGGACAAAAAATCGAAGACATGTGACATCCACCAACCCGCACTGGGCCCGCGTGGTGGATTACGGCCCATTCCCTCTCAAATAGAGGAGGCCTGTGTCTCAGCAGTGAGAATGTTAAAAGGCTGACGAACTGATAATAATAACCACCGCAGTATCTTTACGTTGACGTCGTGGTGGGGCTTGCGCGCTTCAATGATCCCTAGGTTTGTGCCGGTAGATTCTGCTTTGCTGCAACATGCCTAGGGTGAGGAGCCAGACTAAGAGAGATACAATCCGCAGGACAGCATTGTGGCGAGCTGATGGGCAGTGGTGACCCCACAGGCCTGATATCCAGGGAGAAGTCTTGTTCCTCCTCTCTGGCTTGCCTTTATTGGCCGGTTAGATTGAAAACTGACGGGGACCAGAGCTCTCACCTCTCTCTTGCCTTAATTGGCTGGCTTGAGTGGAGATTCACAAGAGCAAACGTGCTCGGAGGAAGGAAGTTAACCCAGTAAGATGCTGGTAGGGATCTTGACCTTATTATTATTATTATTATATACTTTATTGTACACCACAAAAAAAACATACAGGACAAACGTTCAAATATACAAGTGTACAATGGGCGGTCTTATCGCACTAGGCAATCTCTTACAGACAACCTTTGGATGGACTGAAAGATAGGAGAAGAATTTAGGGTTGTCAGTGTACAAAATATCAAAAATAATATTACTTAGACTTAATAACATACAATACATACATACAATATTACTTAATATACTAACTTACTTCTGCGACTGTCCTGATAGCCGTGGCATACCTCTCGATTCCTCAAACACTTCCGTATATGTTGCGCCCTTGGCGCTACGTCACTAAAGTGCTAGCGACTGGTTATGGAGGAGCCCATTAATTGAGTGTGCAAATCATCCCCTGCCATTTTATAACCGTGTAAATCATCAGTGGTCAGGCAGGGGCCAATAATCCTTCTATAGTTTTAGGTAATCGATCCACGAAACCTCCCAAACCCATAGCCCAATGTGTTTTGTCTCCATATTTTGCAATAGTCCTGCACCAGGCGGGAATTGTCCTTGGATGCTCACTATTGCATACAGGGATAAATGCCGGTTGGTGTCATATTTCATCCTACATCTCTAACAAGGCCTCTACGAGTTAGTTTCGGCACCTCGTATGCCTTTCAAAGGTGCGAGACCCTAGAGTCCCGAGAAACTAAAAGAAATAAAAAAAATTGTCTATCAAAGATAATTGTTTATCGTCCTAACAGGGTCCCTATTTGAAACTGGATATAAGCCTTTATGGCAGTGGGCAGGGCACATTGCTCCCAGAACGGATGGCCGATGGGGCAGAAAAGTTCTGGAGTGGCGACCGCGAACCGGAAGACGTTGCGTTGGAAGGCCTCCCACCAGGTGGGCCGATGACCGGGTGAAGGTTGCGGGGATCCGCTGGATGCGGGACGCACGGGACCGGTCAATGTGGCGACGCTTGGAGGCGGCCAAAGACCAGCAGTAGACGTCTTACGGCTGATATGATGAAGATAATGATAAGCCTTTATGTAACCTCTGTAAAAAATACGGAATGCAATAAATGTATTGTGATGACATCGAGGTTTGGAAATAATCTGCCACAGAAATGAGAGATACTACACAACGCTTTACAAAGCTATACTTTTCATAACTTTATATCCCACTAGCTGACCCTCGGGGCTTCGCTCCCGTCAACTGGCTATCTATCTACCTGCCCTGCCTAGACAGGGTAGGCAGGGCAGTACCCTGCATACCCTGCCTAACCTGACTACCCTGCTTACCCTGCCCCTACCCTGCTTACCCTGACTACCATGGCTACCCTGGCTACCCTGCCCCTACCCTGTCTACCCTGGCTACCCAGTCTACCCTGGCTAGCATGGCTACCCTGGCTACCCTGCCCCTACCCTGTCTACCCTGGCTACCATGGCCACCCTGGCTACCCTGCCCCTACCCTGTCTACCCTGGCTACCCAGACTACCCTGGCTACCATGGCTACCCTGGCTACCCTGCCCCACCCTGTCTACCCTGGCTACCCAGTCTACCCTGGCTACCATGGCTTCCCTGGCTACCCTGCCCCTACCCTGTCTACCCTGGCTACCCAGTCTACCCTGGCTACCATAGCTAACCTGGCTACCCTGCCCCTACCCTGTCTACCCTGGCTACCCAGTCTACCCTGGCTAACATGGCTACCCTGGCTACCCTGCCCCTACCCTGTCTACCCTGGCTACCCAGTCTACCCTGGCTACCATAGCTAACCTGGCTACCCTGCCCCTACCCTGTCTACCCTGGCTACCCAGTCTACCCTGGCTACCATGGCTACCCTGGCTACCCTGCCCCTACCCTGCATACCCTGGCTACCCTGTCTACCTTTCCTGCCCTGCCTACCCTGGCTACCCTGGCTATCCTAGGTATCCTGCCTAAACTGCCTACCCTGCCTACCCTACCTACTAATTTTTATTTATCATCAATAGTTTTCTCAGCGCACGCCAAATAATGTATTTTACAGGCAACATTTTGCTACCTTGGGTTACATTATTGCAATTTTCATAAGGATTTCTATTTTTTTTTTTATTATATTATAGCCTATGACTAGACTGGTGTCAGATCTCAAGCTTCTTGATGTGAGGTTCTTGAAGATCTTCGAGTGACAGCCGGGATCAACGGCTTAACGTGCTTTCCGAGGCACGGAGGAAACTCGGTATGTTGAAAAGGTCACCCAGCCACGGACCGACCTCGTCAAGCGTTGCTTAACTTTGATGATCGACCAGTGCGGCTGATATAATTTGGTCACGAGATGAGCTTCCATTCGCTTCCAGCATAACCATTATATTTTGCAAATGCTGTCTAGATGAGATTTATTTTGACCTCGTTTTCACCAAGTTCAATAATCATAGGAATGTATAAAAATAGTCTCCTATAGTCTTATTGTGTATTGTCCTTATTTTACTAGCGTGGCTGACTGTCCAGGATACTAAGACGTACCCCGGACAGTCAGCCACGCTAGTACCTAACTTTCTAAGTCACATTCTTACCATGGCATGATATATTCCCATATACTTCCCACTCATTCGCACAAAACGTTTTGGGAATAGTTTCTTTGTAATTAAGTACAGCTAAGGAGTGGAATTCCCTGCCGGAGTCTATGTTTCCCGATAGCTAGAACCTGCGGCTTTTTAAGTCAAGAGTGAATAGGTTACTCCTAGGCGGCTTCACAAGCGTGCTTCACCGTCGACCACATCATCGCTTACCATCAGGTGATATAGTGTTCGAACGCGAGCCATATGACAGAAAAAGCTTTTTAGCCTGTTTTTGCTAACAATCGTTACCAGGATGTAAGTACCTTTCTAGAGCTTTGATTTTTTATTCATCCTTCGACTTTCTTTGGATAAGAATCAGCTGATTAATCAAACTATTCCTTCACTCCAAAACACCTCCAATTCAAACCGTAAGTCTCAAAAGTTAAAGTCTACAATTCTCTGCCGAAAGCTTAGCGTTGAAAAAAAAAATCTAAATCTTGCTTCATTGCAAAAACCGATGGACGGTCAATGAACCATGTTTGTTTGTGTGTCTACAGACGTTCAGACACGGAGTTGTGTGTGTGTGTTCACCGCCTTTGAGCTCAGTCCTGTGTGCGATTGCGAGAGGATTGTTGTGTCAGTGTGCGTGCCAGACTAGTAGAGATAGATGTGCGTCTGTGTGAGTGAACTCCTACGCGTTGTGTGTGAGTGAGTGAGGCAGACGTGTAGACATAAGGTTGAGTTTGTGCGTGTGTGCAGACTGAGACGAAAAGAGGGTGTTGCTTTTACGACAATTGATTTTTTGAAAGCGTTTGATGTTACACTGTGTTTGTCAATAGATGAAATGTTTTAGATTTAAAGGCTTATGCATTTTTCTTTTTGGAAATTATGTTTCTAATAAGATTTGGTTGTAGATCGAGTTCTTGTTAGGTTCGAAATAGTATAGAATAAATCAGAACAAAGAAAGAAAGAAAAAGATACAATTGAAGAGAAATTCTTGTTCTGTTTTTCTATTAAGAATATCTCAAGAACAGGGTTGTCTGAAAATGGGCCAGTATCAAATCTGACAATACAACAGAAATTTTACAATGAGATTAGACATCTCATTGTAAAATTTCTGTCTTTTGTATTGTTAGGTCTGTATAACTGTACTTAGTACAATGAATACGTATTGTTACTTTTTTGGCATTTTTTAAATACTTTAACTGTTTTATTTCTTTTCCTAGCTTTTTATAAAAAAAAACTATCTCCTGGAAACTCGTTACTTTTATCTATTTTAAAATTATCGTCTCGTTAAACTAAATTACAAATAAATTTGGTTTTGTATTTTTTGCACTTAATTGTGATAACAACTCGTAAAACATATTACGATCACCTGACACTTGTAATAGGTCAACCTGCCAGTTATCAGCTCTTATACCTAGCCACAGAAAAGAGATCAATCATAATTATAATACACCCACCCAAAACATAAAAATACAGACAGACAAATGTATTGTTTAGCACTTTGACATCCATAAAATAAAATAAAAAAGCCCTTTATTTCATGCATATTTAAGAAAGTAAATTTACAAAAAAGATAAAATATAAGTACTCGTATTAATACAATTTTTATTTTTATATTAAACTAGACGACGCCGGTTTCACCCGCGTAGTTCCCGTGTGAATACAGGGATAAAAAGTAGCCTATGTCACCCGGGGATAGAGTAGCTTCCCAAAGGTGAAAGAATTTTTGAAATCGGTCCAGTAGTTTTGGAGCCTATTCGGTACAAACAAACAAAAAATTTTTTCCTCTTTATAATATTGGTATAGATTATTTAAGTTGTACAAAACTGATAATTAAAACAAATTACGTAATTCAATTTTATTTACGCCTAGGGGAGGCATATGTCCAGCAGTGGACGTCTTTCGGCTGATATGATGATGATGACGTAATTTAAAAAAATATATCATAAAATCCGGTAATTAGGTAACAATTAAATCATATCGTATTATTCAAATTATTTAAATTGACATCCATTCTAATATTATAAATGCGAAAGTAATACTGTCTGTCTGTTACCTTTTCATGCTTATACCGCAGATCGGATTTTGATGAAACTTGGTACACGGATAGATCAAATCCTAAATTAGGACATAGAATACTTTTTATCTCGCTAGTGTTTTCACCATCATCATCAGCATTTTAAATGTTGCCACTGCTGGGTCACAGGCTTCCTCTCAGTGAGAGAGGGAGCTAGTGTTCTACCTTGGGATAATAAAACACTTTATTACGCGGGCTAGTTATAATAAAAAAAACATTCCGACAAATTGAGAAGTTCCTCCTTTTTTTTAAGTCTGTTAAAAATGATAAGCCACTTATTATTACACTCCATAATACAATAAAAAAACAGACGAAAGCTGTAGCTAAGCTTCACACACTACACAGATTTATTTCACCCTGTATACAACCACGAGACACGCCCTACTTCTGTGTGCGTTAACTCCGTGTTTCGACACGCTAAATAGTGTCTGTGTGTGAGTCCGTGTCTCAACACACTATCCTGAGTTTGTGTGTGTGACTCTGTGTTTCGACACGCTGTCCTGTGTCTGTGTGCGTTGTCTGGCTGTGTCTGTCTGTGTAGCCTTTCAGGATACAGGAGAGGCAAGTTCTGATTTTTGTTCTATGACGTCACAAGATAGATGGTAATTTAGCCGTGTTGGTAATAATTAAGGATTGGTTTTGTTGGTAGAGCGAATACTGAGATTGAGGTCCAAGGTACGATACCCAGGGTTTGCTCATCTGGAATTTCTCCGTTGCTACTGAAATGCATCATTATTGGTTCAGCGGTTTAGACGTAAACATGTAACAGACAGAGTTACTTCCGCATGTATAAAATTAAGTATGGATGACATGAATGTTTTGCTGTTTCTAGGCTAAAACTAGATCTTTCCCTACCAGTAACTCAAAATTAAGAAGGAACTTTTGAATTGTCAAGCAATTGCGTCTCGTATCCAGCGGATCCCTGCAACCTTCACCAGGTCATCGGTCAACCTAGTGGGAGGCCTTCCAACGCAACGTTGGTCGCCACTCCAGAACGTTTCTGCCCCATCGGCCATCCGTTCTGCTAGCAATATGCCCTGCCAACTGCCACTTAATTTTGGCAATTCTTCGGGCTATGTCGGTAACCCTGATTCTCTTGCGGATCTCTACTTTTCTGATTCGATCAGGCAAGGAAACTCCGAGCATAGCCCTCTGCATTGCCCCATGCTATAATACATATTATAAATGCGGAAGTATTCGTAACTACGTATATATCTGCTTGTCTGTCTGTTCTGTTCTCACGTGTAAACCTCTGAAACAACTTTGTTGAATTTTAGTACAGAAGTGGATTGAACCTTGCAGGAAGACATGATACATTTTGTTCCAGGACTCCACAAATTTTAGCCATTGTGACAATGCCCGATTTTCACACAGGCGAAACCGCTGGCAGTAATTATAGTCGTCAATAGAACCCCATGGTTCTAACATGAAAGTTCACCGTCTAGGATGTGAACCCGCGACCTCTCTCTAGCCAGACAATGTCGGTCGTTCACTGTTGTCCATTATTACTTACCAATCGAGTTAGGGTCAAATTGAAGTTCAATTAATTTGTTGTCTTGATTTTTGTTGGTAAGTCTGAGAAGCTCTTTCAGTTTTGTAAAACTTTCGAAAAATCTAATAAGAAACCCATAAGATGAATAAGACTTGATTTGACTTTTTGTGATTTATATTATACAAGCTGTCCCCCGCAGCTTCGCTCCCGTCAACTGTCTAACTACCTATTCTACTCTATCTACCTAGCTACCTACCCTACATACCTACCTACCCTACCCTAACTACCTATCCTACCTACCCTACCCTACCTATTTTTTTTTAACACAAAATGTAGCCTATGTCCTTCCTCAGGATGCCATCTATCTTATTATCAAATTTCATTGTATTCTGTTCAGTGGTTTAAGCGTGAAAATGTAACAGACAGACAGAGTTATTTTCGAATCTATACCAATATTATAAAGAGGAAAGATTTTTTTGTTTGTTTGTTTGTTTGTATCGAATAGGCTCCAAAACTACTGGACCGATTTCAAAAAATCTTTCACCGCTGGGAAGCTTCTCTATCCCCGGGTGACATAGGCTACTTTTTATCCCTGTATTCCCACGGGAACGGGAACTACGCGGGTGACACCGCGAGGCGTCCTCTAGTTTATAATAAATATGAATATATAAAGAGGAAACAAACGGTGTGTTCAAAACGGAGAACTGATTTTACATTTTGAGGGTTTTTTTTCATTCCGTTATAATGTTTCTTTGGGATATTAAAACACTATTTCCGTAGGCGAAACCGCGGGCAAGAGCTAGTCTATTTATACACCCACCAAGCCGTACCTATATTGTTCTACAACAGGGCGAAGGCCTCTCAAAATTCCTTTCAAATACTTCTTTTCCGAGCCCTCTCGAAGTTCTAGAAATATTCGTCGCACCCTCGATCTCAAATATAGGTCAGTAAAATGTCCTTACTGACCTACCTCAACTCGATACTGTGTGAGGTACCTAAGTAGGTAACGAATGTGTTACTGTTTAGGTTCTAGTGTTACCTTTTTATTTTGGGTAGGTTTTTAGCGAGCTCGTGGCTTATAGTAGTAGTAACAGTCCTACGGGTCGATCTTACAGGTTAAGCAAAACTTGCCAAGGTCTGTTCGTGGATGGGTAACCATTAATTACATGCTGAGACTCCTCTGTTTCTTAGACAGCACGCTAAGCTATTGGTCTGTTGTATTGAAGAACTTTGACAGTCAAGGGGTATCCTGTTACCCAGTTACGGTTATGGAGATAGGCAGTCGGTACATGTAAAAAAAAATTAACCGATTCAGCTGAAATTTTCCAAACATGTTTGGTTTGGATTGCGCAGTTAGCCAAGTGACATCGTTCTAAATCTAATATGGTGGACCCCCAAAGATGGCGGACCAATTATTTTTTGTGCACCCCCATGATATGGGTATCAAATGAAAGGGTTTGCTGAGAAGAATGCGAAAAATAAAATCACGTCATTCTAAAAGCTTGTTTTTAAGAAGTTTTTTTTACAAGCTTTTATTTAACTTGCAAAGTATGTTTGTAAGTGTGTTCGGGTCAAATCTTGCAACTGAATTTTAAAGCAGTTATCCTCCACCGATTGAGATGCAATTTTGCATATATGTTTGGTTTGGATGACAATGCATGGATAGCTAAGTGACGTCATTCTAAATCCAATATGGCGGGTACGGGCCAAGATGGCGGACTAGTTATTTTTTGTGCACTGCCATGATATGGGTATCAAATGAAAGGGTGTGCTGAGATGAATACCAAAAAAGCTTGTTTTACAAAAAGATTTTTTTGTGAATATTTTTTTTATTATTATTTTTTATTTACTTAAAATGAATTATTTTCTTGTTACAGGTCTACATATAAGTCAAAATGGGATTTCAAGGGGTGCAGAAGCCTTTCGAGTCGAGTCGAACAGAAAATCAAAGGTTAGTACTTGTCTTTGAAAAACATTATTGTAATCTTGAAAACAAATCCGCCTAGCCCGCTAGCTAGCAATTTGATTCCACCTAGCCCGCTAGCTGGCAAATTTGATTCCACCTAGCCTGTTCCATCATCGGACTACAAGACAAACGGCGATGCGTCATCGGTACATGGTGGACATCCCACCCATACGCACCCAACGTTTTGGGAATACTTTTATTGTGCGTACAGCTAAGGAGTGGTATTCCATGCCAGAGTATGTGTTTCCTGATAACTACAACCTGGCAGTCTTTAAGTTAAGAGTGAATAGGTTACTTCTAGGCAAGCGTGCCCTATCTTCGACCATATC
Organism: Orthosia cruda; assembly: GCA_964057195.1. Taxonomy (NCBI): domain Eukaryota; kingdom Metazoa; phylum Arthropoda; class Insecta; order Lepidoptera; family Noctuidae; genus Orthosia; species Orthosia cruda. The sequence continues at coordinate 1,532,159 of OZ059852.1, read as the reverse complement.
ATTGCTTACCATCAGTAGAGATAGAGGTCAAGCGCGAGACGACACAAAAAATTACTATTTCTTACAATACAGCTTCCATTCAACGATAGTTATCTGCTTCACAACCCTTGTAAAACTGATTGCCTGACTTTTGAGCTTCAGGTGCAACAGACTATCTGACTTTCACAACCCAGTAACTGGGTAACAGGATTTCCCTTGGCAAGACTACATTCAGATTGCCTGACTTCGACTGACAAAGATCTTCAAATGACAGCCGGGACCAACGGCTTAACATGCTTTCCAAAGCACAGATGAGTCACAGTATGAAATCCAAGGTATGGTCACCCATCCACGGACTGACCTCGGCAACCATTGCTTAACCTTGAGGATCAACCGCTACAGTTATTATTTAGCAACGACTTCTCTCATCATATCAGCGGAAAGCCGTCAACTGCTGGACATAGGCCTCCCCCATGCGTCGCCACATTGAACGGTCCCGTGCGTCCCGGATCCAGCAACTTTCACCAGGTCATCGGTCCACCTATAGGGTGGTCTTCCAAAGCAACGTCTTCCGGTTCGCGGTCACCACTCCAGAACTTTTCTGTCCCATCGGCAATCCGTTCTGCGAGCAATGTGCCCAGCCCGTTTCCACTTAAATTTGGCAATTCTTCGGGCTATGTCGGTAACCCTGGTTCTCTTGCGGATCTCTACATTTCTGATTCGATCACGAAAGGAAACTCCGAGCATAGCCCTCTCCATTGCCCTTTGGGTGACTGTTAGCTTTAACGACCTCTCACTAATTTTTGACAAATACAGTCAATATTTTCGATATGCACGAGACAATCTAAGAAGGCCTTTATTTCGAGGGGGTAGATAGAGAGCTAAGCTTCTGGCGTCTAGACGTTGAGGGCGATGACCCGACGAGGCGAAACCTTTGATAAGGCAGACAGGGTGGGCAGAGCTTTACGTCGATTGTTGCACTTATTAAATTTATTATCGGTAGTGTTTTTTTTTGTAGATGAGACGTAAACTTTCTTACTGTAGTGTTCATAGTCGCTTATTATCAATCATTAACTTTATTGACCACAAAACAACGGCAAATCTCTCGGGATTGTTGCAATCGCATACCTGTTTATTGTTTACATCATTTCATAACATAACATCATGCCGGTACGCTCTAAACGGGTACAGTTCACCCTGGTACACTCGCATTTCACCGGTTATGTTCAAGTTTTAATTTTATTCAGGTAATCTATTCTGGCATAACTTTGTGCATTATGGTACCTTGCTATAGAACTTGCTCATTAGATGTAAAAGTGAAAAATAATGAACCTTTTTGCAAAAAAATACAACAGACTTATTAAAAAAACAACTACAAAGTGAAAAATAATTATAATTTCGGCAGTCGGTATCAAAAAACGGCGAAAACTGGAACACCGAATGCCGAAATTGAAGTTATTTTTCAATTTGTAGTGCTTTTTTGGAAGTCAGTTGTATTTTTTTGCAAAAAAGTTTTTTTGAATACTTCATACCCACCCCAACTACGCACGGGATAATATGCACAAATATTCCTCGTTTATACGTGCCAAAATCCGTGGCGCGATTTAAAAGAAATTAGCGGAGAAACAGAACTAAAGTCGACAGACGCGGTCAGCGACATTGTTTTATACTATGTACTCGTAGCAATTGACGAATCTGAATGTGGCACTTATAGAAAACTTACCTTCGATAAACAAAATATAACACTTGTTTTTTCCAAAGGGCTTTGCAGAGGTGAAGAGTACCTGGTCTATAATAGATTACACCCACATTTCATGTTTTTCCAAAGGGATTGGCACCCACAGCTTGCCAATTAGTTTTGTTAAAATGCCCACATATTTATATCAAGAAACAAATTCTGGAAAATATTTTGTTATTGTGTTTATGAGTATACAAAGGCAGAATCTTCTTAGAATCTATGATTAAACAGGTTCAATGAGAATGTCACCTTTATAAGAGAACAACCCCAACTAGTGTTCTGTTTACGACTTTGTCCGCGTAGGTTTTACCTTCAAAACCCTATCATAAATGAAGGTTGATTTAAGAAATGATTTTCTTATGTTGAAAGAGGAATATTTTAAGAATACTGTATTACCTATTCTCTATACCCTCTTGACAACATTTCTCCAAAATCGGTTCAGCCCTCAAAAAAAATTTTGTATGTAGGTACCCAAATTGCGTATCAGTTTTAAAAGCACACTCCTTTTCTTTCATTTTGGTAACTCAACAATATTCTTTGCGTGTTTTACACAGTCGAGTAGACGGATATTTGAACATAATTATATGAAGCAGCTAGAGCAGTGGTAGCCCAGTAGTCACGGCCGTGACTTACAAGTTGTAGGTCGTGGGTTCGAACCCAGGCAGGCGCTTTACTTTGAGTAAATTATTTCATCACCACTGCTTTCAAAATGGTGAAGGAAAACATCGTGAGGAAACCTGCATGTCCTAGAACCAAAAATTCGAAGACATGTGACATCCACCAACATGCACTGGGCTCACGTGGTGGATTACGGCCCGTTCTCTCTCACAGAGAGGGAACTGTGTCCCAGCAGTGGGAACATTAAAAGGCTGATGATGATGAAGTAATTAGAAGGTAACTTCTAGAAATAAATACATTTATACCTCTTTATAATAAAGCCCCTGCCAGCGGCTTCAACCGCGTGTAAACTGGAAAATATCCCAAGCGAACTTACTCGAGGAATAGTCGTATTCTATAAACTCACGCCTTTTTCCCATGGGGGTAGGCAGAAACTACAGAACGTCACCTGCTACGATCCTTACATACTCCTTTTTTCCTCCTTTTAATTTTCCTTGGTCAATTAAAATCTATCTCTATACCAATCATCATCAAATATTGATTTAGTAGTTTAGGTTTGAAATCGTAACATATCGACAGACATACAGATAGAGTTACTTTCGCATTTATAACATACTAGCTGTCCCTCGCGACTTCGCTCTCGTGAACTGGCTACCTAATCTAGTCTACCTACCTACCTATCTACCTACCCTACCCTATCTACCTACCTACTCTACCCTACATACATGATTGTATGCAACGCACGCAACAGAAGCTCTCAAAAAGGAATATTTTGCCCGTTTTTGCAACATTTTTTATTTATGCTCCGCTCTTACTGGTCATAGCGTGATGTTGTATAGCCTATCGATAGCCTTCTCCGATAAATGGACTATCCAACACAAAATAATTTTTCAATTCCAACCAGTAGATCCTGAGATTAGCGCGTTCAAACAAACATTTCAGCTTTATAATATTAGTATAGATATATTACTCTTTTTTCAATCTAATTAGATTCCCTTTAACCAAAGGGACATTAGAACATCAAAAGAGTCACCTTACCAGTCAGCCATGGGTTGGTGAGGACAAACTGTTGTGTCTGGCCTAAAAATAGGCCTCAGTGATAAGAGGCGAGTGAAAATAGACTTATCGCTTGAGGAAAACCGTTGGCTATGGTAGACTGTGTTGCCAGGTGGGAATATTTACCAGGTTTAAAGGAGATTGGAGTTTTTATGGATGGTTAATAAACGAAGAATTCGTTCGTGTTTGTCGTTATTCTAAATTAATTGTGTTTTGACCAGAATTCAGCTGCATTGACAGCGTCAGCGTTTGCCTCACAAAGGTCTTTCAGGGTTGCAGGTATTGTTGCACGGAGAGCACGACAAGAAGTGAGGCATTGTTTGGGACGTGGCTTTACAATCGCATGGTGGATCATTATATTATCCCCATCTGACTAAGTCGTGACTGCAGCGGCCCTCCTAGCTTCTTCATCATCATCAGCTTTTTAATGGTCCCACTGCTGGGACACAGGCCTCCTTTGAGAGGGAATGGGCCTCAATCCACCACGAATTATCCATCACGCGGGCCTATTGTAGATTGGAGGATGTCACATGTCTTCGAATTTTTAGTTCTAGAACATGCCACTTTCCTTACGATGTTTTCCTTCACCGTTGTAAGAGCAGCTCTTAGACCTGGCTTCAGAGTGGGTTTAAATATTTCCAGGTGGGCCATGGTAAAATAAAATCTCTTAATTTTGGTCCTATCTAATTGGGCAAGTGTATTGCTACCAACTAGGCCTAAATCCAGACACCTGACTGCTGGGTATCGGACCCAGGACTATTGCTGGGTTTATAAAATGGTATTCAAAAATCATTATGGTTCACAAGCCAAAGTCAGTCTATTTCAATTAGGCCATTATGCGGCATTTGGAAACTAAAAAAAAAAAAAAAAAAAAATAACCGGCCAAGTGCGAGTCGGACTCGCGCACGAAGGGTTCCGTACCATTATCGCAAAAAACGGCAAAAAAATCACGTTTGTTGTATGGGAGCCCCCCTTAAATACTCATTTTATTCTGTTTTTAGTATTTGTTGTTATAGCGGCAACAGAAATACATCATCTGTGAAAATTTCAACTGTCTAGCTATAACGGTTCATGAGATACAGCCTGGTGACAGACAGACAGACAGACAGACGGACCGCGGAGTCTTAGTAATAGGGTCCCGTTTTTACCCTTTGGGTACGGAACCCTAAAAAATAATAGTAATTGATTCTACTGACCATTCGTAAAGGAAGATTGTTATGGAGAAGAACGGACAAGAAACTCCACACTTACTCCTTATAAATACATATTTTCTTTCATCTAAGTATTTTCTTATTTATAAATTCTTATTGGAAACGTAATTCATTTGGGTACAACTCGAGCTTTTCAGAATTCAATTTTTATCTATAAATCTGTCTTATTATTTTCACAACATCAAACAACCATTGTTCCTAACAAACGAGTCTACTCGTCTAGGTTTTATTGAAGGGTGTTAAGGGCAGTATCACTAGCAACACCGTCGCGACCAGACTGTATCGCTCACTGCCTTTGCTTCGCAATTCACATTTAGTACCTCTCCAACTGTCATGGGGGATGAGCGCTCCGAGTTCGAATTTTCGCGCGAAAATTTTGTCTGTGTGTTTTCGTAAATTCATTTTTGAAATAGTTTTCTCGTGTTTCGTGATTTTGTAGTTCATTTCTGTGTGTTGTGGATTTGAGTGTTATAAATATATCAATAATTATGTTTGTGTGTGTTTTGTGAAAAATGAAAATGGAGATTGGAAATCAGGTAGGCTTTATAGGGAATAATTTTATTTTTAGAATATAACAGTGCTTATTATGGGAGATAGCTGACGAACTGTAGATGAAATGTCTGTGCTTATACCTTTAGGAATATTGGCATGATGTTATAATAATATTTTTTTTAATAAGGAGTGATTTTGTGATAGATATTATTATAATAAGGTACAATAATATTTTTATCAATATTTTTAATAATAAGAAAAATGAAATGTGATAAATAACCGAATTCTTTAAAAATATACCAAAAAAAACGACTAAAGGATTGTGTGTAAGATTTACCCTAACTATAATAGAATTAAATTCAAATTAAATCTATTGCATTCATAATGTCATCAAATTGGTAGTCACAGCTTGTAATTTATTGACACTAATCGAGAAATGTTTCCGTTACCATGGCGACTGACTCGACTAGCACTCCTTCAAACTTGACTTTAACAAAAAAACAATGGATGCCAATATGGCAGATGATATGTCTTGAAAGGACGTGACAACTGAGATGACGTTTGATGGAGCAGTATGGCAGAAAAATATTTTATTATTTTATTTTAAATATGTTCACGCTGGACCACTATCTCACCTGATGGTAAGCGATGACGTGGTCGACGGTGAAGCACGCTTGTCTAGAAGTAACCTATTCACTCTTGACTTAAAGTCTTCTAGGTTGTAGCTATCGGAAAACAGACTCCGGCAGGGAATTCCACTCCTTTACTGTGCTTTATTTGGTTCGTTGTGCGAGCAAGCCTCCTTTCTGTGAGAGGCCGTGATCCACCACGCGGGCCAGAATAAGTTGATGGATGTCACATGTCTTCGAATTTCTGGTTCCAAAACTGTTTCCTCACGATGTTTTCCATTACCGTTTTGAGAGCAGTGGTAATTAAATAATTTACACAAAGTAAAGTGCCTGGCTGGGTTCGAAACCACGATCTTCAACTTGTAAGTCGCGGCCGTTACCAATGGGCCACCACTGCTGTGTGCACAATGAAAGTATGTGCATGCTGTCCACTATTACATGCTGCTCCGACCAGTAATATATTGGGATGAGGGAAGGAGGATGATGTTGATAGACCTTAGCTTGCATTAACATACCTAGATACTTTTACTTTTGATACTGGGTTTTTTCAACTGGAAGTTCTTAGTTGCAACTCGGAGTCTAGGTTCGTGCCCAATTGGTGGCAATAAGTTCCCTGTTACACGGGAATTGAGCTCTCAAAACGATGAAGGAAAACATCGTGAGGTAACCGGCATGTTCTAGACTCAGATCAAATAAAAAGTCAAGATGGAACGTTGCAAACAACAAAGTGAAGACGGTTCAAACTATGCCTTGCCGTACAACGAAACTACCCCTTAGCTTGTCAGTGAGCTCAAATTACAATCGTGGCTGTACTATTTTAGGTGCATCTCTGCTAACCCTTCGACGAACACAGGCGTTATGTTATGTTATACTTTTTAACCAAGTGAAACCGGTAACCGATTACAGCTCGTCCAAACTTAATATTAAAGATGCGAAAGTAACTCTATCTGTCTGTTTGTTTGTTACCTTCTCGCGACTAAATAGCTGAACAAATCTCGATGAATTTCTGCATAGATATATAATACAAGACCATGGCAAACGACGTAGGATACTTTTTATGCTGGGAGCACCTTCCCTTGGTATATTTTCTGAATACAATACGAGCGAAGTCGCAGGTATTAGCTAGTCGGTAATAAACAGTTCCTGCACTTTAGGGGGCCGGCAATTTAGTGCAATTTGCTAACCATCGCGACGCCATTTTATGACGATATGAATTGGAGGAGCAAGGTTGAAAGTATTGACGTAGGTCAGGTCGGGAGGTCGTTGAACGTACAGACGGAGGTCGGCGATCAACTGTTACTATCCAAGTATCCATGCTTTTTTGATAAAAATAGAAAGAAAGAATGATTGTTTATACATAGACAAAACGCACATCTAGTTTCGTTCTATCTCCTTATCCTTACATAGTATAAAACAAATTCGCTTCCTGCTGTATGTCCCTATGTATGCTTAGATCTTTAAAACTACGCAACGGATTTTGATGCGGTTTTAATAGATAGAGTGATTTAAGAAGAAGGTTTATATGTATAATACACGCGGGCGAAGCCGCTGGCAGAAGCTAGTATTATTATAAACGTGTAAATTTGTAAGGATGGATGGATGTTTGTTCTTTTACGCAAAACCTACTGAACGGATTTTGATGAAACTACACAAATATAGCTTATACATCAGAAGCTATAATTTATAAAGATATTGGGAGAAGTACTAATACCACGCGGTCGGTAGCTCATCATTTATCATCATTTCAGCCGAAAAACGTCCACTGCTGGACATTAGTCTCCCACGGTGTCGCCACATTGACCAATCCCGTGCGTCTTGCATCCAGCGCATTCCCGCAACCTTTACCAGGTCATCGGACCACCTACGGGGAGGCCTTCCAACGCATCGTCTACCGGTTCGCGGTCGCGATTCCAAAACTGCCCCATCGGCCATCCGTTCTGCGAGCAATCTGACCTGCCCACAGCCACTTAAGTTTGCCAATTCTTCGGGCTATGTCGGTAACCTTGGTTCTGTTGCGGATCCTCATTTCTGATGCGATCATGTAAGGAAACTTCGAGCATAGCCCTCTCCATTGCCCTTTGAGTGACTATAAGCTTTCTCATAAGGCCCATTGTGAGCGAACACGTCTTGGTCCCATAGGCTAGCAACACACACTGGTCATTCATAGTCACTTTTGTCTTGAGACACTGCGGTAAATTGGACGAGAAGATACCGTGCAACTTCCCGAACGCCGCCCAGAGAGAGAGAGAGAGAGAGATTCGACGGTTGACCTCTTTCTCGAAGTTAAACCTGCCCAACTGGACCGTTTGTCCCAGGTAGACATAATCGTCTACAACTTCGAGTGTAGAGTCTCCGATCTTGATAGGAAAAAATCTTCTTGATACAAGTTATCCAAACCAAACTTGTATTTATGGAAAATTTGCACCCACATGTTGCCATCTATGTTCTCTCTAATCAACATGAATGACAGACACATGAAAAAACCTGGAATACTGCTGACCTAACCTCGTCTCAAGGTCATGTCACGGGTCACATGACCGCGTCAGTCTGTCTGACCGATTCTGACCCACTCGACTGTGACGCGTCAACCGTATATAACTATGTATGTGTTTGTATGTGTGTGTGAGGTGCTTGTTGCTATGTGAAACTTTTTACGTAGGAATTTATGTATGTTACGATGATATACAGCGAATGAAAACATCGTGAGAAAACGTGGTGTTCGCTCGGTCCTTCTCTGTGCTTTACTAAATATTCCAACTCAGTCAAAGGGCAATGGAGAGGGCTATGCTCTGAGTTTCCTTGCGTGATCGAATCAGAAATGTAGAGATCCGCAAGAGAACCAAGGTTACCGACATAGCCCGAAGAATTGCCAAACTTAAGCGGCAGAGGGCAGGACACATTGCTCGCAGAACGGATGGCCCATGGGGCAGAAGACGTTGCGTTGAAAGGCCTCCCACCAGGAGGACCGTTGACTTGGTGAAGGTTGCGGGGATCCGCTGGATGCGAGACGCACGGGACCGGTCAATGTGGCGACGCTTGGGGGAGGCCTATGTGCAGCAGTGGAGTTATGAGTAGCGTAGTTTCTATCATCCACCAAGGTTAAGCTTTACCTGTTGTCGATGCTGCCAATGTATTTGCAGAATACTTCTCCAGCGTCTTTCTTACCGATTGTACGTGCGAGTACTGTACATAAAGTTTAATTAAATAATGGTCGCGTGGTTTTCGGCGGTTTCACTTTGGACTTTTCGACATCCCTTTTCGCTGATAACAGGTCACTTTTCTAGACCCTCAAGTACATTTTCTCGATGCTCTACCAAAATTGTCACAAAAGGTTATAGAATACTTTTGTACATGTGCGTACAGCTAAGGAGTGGAATTCCCTGCCGGAGTCTATGTTTCCTGATAGCTACAACCTGAGACTCTTTATGTCTAGAATGAATAGGTTACTTCTAGGCAAGCGTGATTCACCGTCGACCACATCATCGCTTACCATCAGGTGAAAAAAAAAAGAAAATAAACCTTACTCTTATCATACACAACTAAACCTCGTCACCTATTCCTGACCCCAACGCAACGCATCTAAGATCCTAATCAGTACCACACTTGTCTAGCATACTAACGACCTCACCATAACAGACAGACAGACACAAAGACCGATAAATTATTAATATTATTTTATGTCATATTGATTGGTAGTTACTTCACGTTGGTTAAGATAACGTCGCGAGTTCAAAAGCGGCATTCAACAAAGTAGTACCCGTATGTTAGTGTCCCACTGTCGGGCAAAGTCTTCTGAGGCCTTAGTGCGAGTTTTAACTCACGCTCACTCGTGATACGTAAACATCATTTTGTATTGAATCTGGATAAGCGCCGTCTGGTGACGGTAAGGAGAAACCACTTTTTTTGTATACATTTTGACATAAGAGATCGTTTACGTATCACGAGTGAGCGTGAGTTAAAACTCGCACTAAGGCCTCTGTTCATACAGAGGCACAAGAAATAATCACCACGTAAGCTCATTGCCGATTTTAAACTTATATTAACTAATAGCTTTCTGTAAGCGGCTTCGCTCGCGTGAAAATCAGCAGTTGACCCACGGGAATCGTAAATTTTTCCGAGATAAAAAGTAGCCTATGTGCTATTCCAGACTTTAATCTATCTCTGTGCGTAATCCAGATCCGTTCAGCCGTTCTGGCGTGATTGAGTAACAAACATACATCAATCCAAACTTTCGCATAACAAAAATAAATATTGTACATGAATATATTTTTTTCAGACCTTTTAACCTAGCCGTTACTAGATAGTATGCTTAAGAAAGTAATCGTTTTAAGGCAATAAACCGGTGGAAGCCCCACGCGGGAATATTTGGTTCTAGGACATGCCGGATTCCTCACGATGTTTTCCTTCACGGTTTTGAGAGCAGTGGTGATGAAATAATTTACATGAAGTAAAGCGCCTGCCTAGGTTCGAACCCACGACCTACACTTGTAATTGGCGGCCGTTACCACTGTGCCACCACTGATCTACAAACATACACCTTTAAAATTTAGTATATTTGGTATTAAGCCCTAAAAGATTATCATATGTGAATATTTTGTAGTTCCAATAATATTACATACGAGTACATACATATCAAATTAATAGCGTTTTTTTTTAAGTCTGTTAGAAACACAAATTATAGAATCCTTCCATAATTATGACAACAAAGAAATATGTTACATGTATGTAGGTATGGTATGTACGTGACAACCTCGGGACCGGCTGACACATTGATGATAAGTTAATAGCTATGTACTATAGTTATGTACGGTTATGTTGTATTGTTGATAAATTACATGGACTATTCAATTGTATGTACAGTACAACTATTTTCTTAGTGTCCCTCGGCAATCAATTGATTCAATATTAATTTTACAAGCTATTATTTAACTAGCAATGTATGTATGTAAGTGTGTTCGGGTCAAATCTTGCAACTGAATATTAAAGCAGATATCCTCCACCGATTAAGATGAAATTTTGCATTCACGTTTCGTTTGGATGACAATACATGGTTAGCTAAGTGACGTCATTCTAAATCCAATATGGCGGACGGCCCAAGATGGCGGACTAGTTATTTTTTGTGCACTGCCATGATATAGGTATCAAATCAAAGGGTGTGCTGAGAAGAATACGAAAAATAAATACGATGCGCCATCGGTACATCGTGGACAACCCACCCATACCACAGATAATATAATACTACAGTACCCATACGCACAAAACGTTTTGGAAACACTTTTATTATGCGTACAGCTAAGGAGTGGAATTCCCTGCCGGAATCTGTGTTTCCCGACAGCTACAATCTAGGGGTCTTTAAGTCAAGAGCGAATAGGTTTTTTTCGAGGCAAGCGTGTTTCACCGTCGACCACATCATCGCTTACCATCACGTGAGATAGTGGTCTAAACAAGTATCTTACGACTGCCAATAATTTCGTATTTTTACCCGACTGCCGAAGGAGGTTAATGTGTGTATCTGTCTATGTATGTATGTTTGTTCCTATGTGGCGTTCTAGTGACCAAACGCGTTGGCCGATTTTGATGAATCTTATGTCAATCGATTCGTCTTAACCTTGCGAGTGTCACTGGCTACATTAAAATTGGAAAATAGAAAAATGGTGGATTTTGGGCGCCATATTGTGGGAGACCCAATTCCTCTCCAAACATCTGGTTTTGGACAGCCAGCTTGCGAATATGTATACTCCGACTGCACAGCATGATTTTCTTCTTGTTTACGTATTTTTAGTTCGCTTCTTAAGCTGTCTGGTTTTATGATTTTTTGAATGAATTTATTTTTCCATAGTGACCCAATTCAAATTATTTACTCTCTTTATTTAACAAGCAGCCTGTATTTTAATACTTTTTTTAAGTTTCAATTTCACTATTCACTACTTACCCCAAAAAAAGCAGAAAAACTTAAAAAAAAGAGCTAATAATACGGATAACCGTAAAAAACGAGGAAAAAACTGCATTTTTAACTAAAAAAAAATCGCCATGCTTATTATTAACCTCGAGGCACCCTTTTTGATAACCCTAATACAAACGGATACAATTGATACATTATAGTTGACAATAGTTGAACAGAATCAATAAAATCAATACTTGGTGCGTGACGGGTTGGTTTCACCCCTGATAAGGGGTTCCGTAAGTGAGTTGGAAAAACCTTATTATAAGTTGAAAATTGTTATTTTTGTTATTGAACTGAAAATATTGTAAAAGGCTTTAGACTCAAAATATTTTTTCTTTTTAACCAGCTTCTAAAAGGATGTCCTCATTTCTGTACTTTTTTAAATTGATAGACTCGCCTTTGAGCAGTATATCACCAGATCGTAAGCGATGATGTGGTCGACGGTCGAGTACGCTTGCCTTGAAGTAACCTAGAAGTAAACTGCTTCTGCTGCCATGTAGAGTGTGATCAGTCTCTTCTAAAAAATCGACCGAGGTTCAGTAATACCAACCTCGGTGAATAAATCAACCTAGATGTTACGTGGTCTATCGGAGCTATCACAAAATGTGCCAGCTAAAAAAAAAACTAAAAAAAAATACATCTAAGAACGAACAACACTTGAACACAAATGCATGCAAACATTCATAACAAAGAAAATAATTTATAATAAATTTAACTCTATGCATCGATAGTACTACTGATGGAAAATCGGTCTGCCGCGCGGAAACAACCACTCAATTTTCAGCCAAAATGTAATATATATACGTAAAACTTCGAGTTTTTCGAAGAAATCCGGAGTTTTGTTTGTAAATAGCGTCTCGACTCAACAAAATTTGACCTTGACAAGGCGGCCTAACCTCGTCAAGACAACCCCTTTGAAACTCTGCCTATTGTACTTACTTATTCTATACACCTTTCTCACGTGTAAAAAATAAAAAAAATATAAATTCTACACTATCCATACCCCCGGGCTCGCTCTAGTGGCTTATTCCTCAGAAACCATGCATATTTTCGGACAAGTAGCCTATAGAAGCGATAGCGTAACTTACTATCCACTGGTATAATAATTCAACTAAAATAACCATACACTTACATCAAAACTACTAAGTATAAAAAATAAACTAATCTAATAAATATTTGTAGAATTAAACATTGTTAAATTTATACGGAACCATTAACCAACATAAGTTTAAAAACAAAATTTCAGAAACACAATACCTTGCATTTTTATAATCCGCGTGAAAAATAATTAGGTTCGCGCGCATTGACAGTTTTTTTTTTATAAATTTACGCCACCGGCAAAAGAATCAGCTGCTCAGCCAACATGGAAGACGCACAAAAGAGGTTTTTTAAAACATTTTTTAAAAGCTAAAGGGATGCGGTACAATGACGGCGGTTTTTTTTCGTTCGTTTTTTGAAACTGCTTAAAGTTGCGAACGTTGATTTAGTGTGGACATACTTAAAGTTACATACAATTCAAAAGTACATTTTAGTTTTACTTTTTTTTAATTGTGTTAATAGTCGAATATTGCTCAATTTTAAGTGTGTATCCGTCTTTGACACTTTAAGGTATAACTTTATGGATAGAATTTATTCCTGGACAAAAATAAATTAATTCTATTTGGTGCTTCAGTTTGATTATAAAAAATATTGGACATTTATATATTTTTTGCTTTACCAATTGAATAAAAAAATACAAGATAAATTGCATCAAAGTTGTATAGAGCAGTTGCAGCTTGTGACGTCATTTCTAAGTAAATAGTGTACCGAGGCGAAACGTCACGCGTTTCGATCAACGCACTGTAACGTTGTCATTTTTCGTTTATGTGACAAAAGAAAAAATACTAGTAATATTTTTTTGGTAATCTGAGTGATGGACTAAATGTTTTTTTTTTAGTCATCATCCCAATGAAAAGAAAACAAAAATGGAGAGAGTTATAAAGTCCCAAAGCATAAAAGTCACAATAATCATTGCTTAACCTTGAAGATCGATACGGCTGTTATTAATTCACAAAACGATATAAGTATCACATCAATATTCACCTGGCATTGATCACAGCCTCTATCAATTTGTATAGCTAACAGACAGCTGTAAAAGGATGCAATTGCACCTTCCTGTCTTAAAAAACATACCAAACACACTAAAAATATCAAAACAGACTCAAATTTAAAGCATATCCGAGTCGCGATGTTGAAATTTCCGAGTACTCTTCGCTCGATCTTGCGCCCTTTTTTTCAGTTTTTAAACTTTTCTGCTTAAGTCGACAAAGTTATTCAAACTCTGTACTAATATGCAAAATAAAATGTATAAAAAGACGCGAGTACCCAGAAAATTCCTGCCGGCGCCCATCATCACATAATCATTTCAGCCAAAAGATGTCCACTGCTGAACATAGACCTCCACCAAGTGTCTCCACGGCACATCGACCGGTCCTGTGCGTCTCGTGTCCACCGGCTTCCCGCAAATCAACCTTAATCAAGTCATCGGACCACCGGTGCCCATGATCCATACTAATCTTTACAGTTTGCGAAAAAATTAAAAAAAGTTAACCCCCTCTTAACAAAGGGTAGTGACAATTATAAGCGTCTGCCGCGCCATCTGTTGGCGTACTTGTGTATTGTGTTCGGTTCGGCTATCAACGGCCAATATCGGGTATGTTCGGAATACACCACTTGCATGCTAAAAATATTGTATGATAAATGCTATCCTAAAACTATGAAAAAGCGCGAAAGTTTGAGGATGAATGTTTATTACGTAAAACCTACTGAACGGATTTTGATGGTACTGTACTATAATATAGCTTTTACATCAGAATAATAGATGGACTATAATTTATTAAAATATGGAGGTAACTATTAATAATACACAGGAGAAGCCGCAAGCAGCAGCTAGTGTTTTAACAGTAACAAGCATTATTAATTATACTTAAACTACATGGTCATCAGAAAAAATATTGTGTGCAAATTTTTTTAATTCAACACCGGACAGGTGAAACTAAATAAAATATTGTAATAAATTATTCAATAAAATCTTTTTTTAAACAAGCTTTTTTCGTAATCTCCTCAGCAAACCCTTTAATTTGATACCCATATCATGGCAGTTCGCAAAATATAACTAGTCCGCCATATTGGATTTAGAATGACGTCACTTTGCTAACCATGCATTGTCATCCAAACTAAACGTGTATGCAAAATTTCATCGGTGTAGGATAACTGCTTTAAAATTCAGTTGCAAGATTTGACCCGAACACACATACATGCATACATTGCAATTTAAATAAAAGCTTGTTAGAAGAACTTGTATTATATATTCCCAATTAAAAAGCATGCGTTTTAGCTTACCATGCATTGTCGTTCAAATCAAACGCGTATGCAAAATTTCAGCTTCATCAGTTGGGGATAACAGTTTTTAAATTCAGATGCAAGATTTGACCTACACTTACTAACGACAAACTCCCCAGTAACACGTCAATTTCAAATCGTCCTTTACTTAAAAGCCAGGTACCCAAAACCGGTTTCTTTCCTGGCAAAAAAATCGTCTGGCAGCAGTCTGGTTGACGGGGTCAATGCACGAGCTAGCCGAAAGCCTTGAACTTCTCTATCTAAGATAAAGACATCACGAAGGCAAGCCGAAGAATTACGAAGTGCAATAACTTATAAGAATTTTTAGGTTCTGCCCGCAGTCGGAAATTATCCTAAAGGAACTATTAAATGGCCTTATTTAAGTTTCAATGTATCTGTATAGCAAAATTTACCAAAGTTGGTTCTACGGTTTAGGCGTGAAAGCGTAAACAGTTACTTTCATTATTTTTTTATAATATTAGTATACGAGTAGTATGGAAGTGCCCTATAGGCACACGGAGTGGTATTTCGTGCCGGGGTCTGTTTCCTGATAGCTACAACCTGAGGGTCTTTAAGTCTCTAGTGAATAGGTTACTTCTAGGCAAGCGTGCTTCACCGTCGACCACATCATCGCTTACCATAGGTGAGTTAGTGGTCAAATGCTAGCCTATCAAAAATACCAAATAATAGTTAAAAGCTTTTTAATCGTTGACTATTGGAAATCAGTACTCGGGCTGCCAAAAGATCGAGATTTAGAAAGAGATGACACACATGAGTGAAAGATATGCCGAAGCACAGACATTTACATAGCAAAATATTTATTTAAAAAATCTCGTAGACAATTGACTACGCTTCGTAGCAATTTTGCTACGAGCTACGAAATTCACAAAAATTTACTTTTGACTGACTTTTCTAGACAAATCTAGTCTCGTGGTCGCAGAACCTACTGCTGAACACAAGGTTAGCAAGTTAGCCACAAGGTCACAAATGTCTTCGATTTTTAGTTCTAGGATATGCCGATATCCTCACGACGTTTTCCTTCACCGTTTTGAGAGCAGTGGTGATGAAATAAATTACGCAAAGTCTTCTCGTCCAACTTACCACAGTGTCTCAAGACGAAAGTCAATGACCAGTGTGTATAGTCAGTAATGACCTATGGCACTGAGACGTGGTCGCTCACAATGGGCCTCATTAGAAAGCTTACAGTCACCCAATGGCAATGGAGAGGGCTATGCTTGGAGTATCCTTGCGTGATCGAATCAGAAATGTAGAAATCCGAAAGAGAACCAGGGTTACCGACATAGCCTGAAGAATTGCCAAACTTAAGTGGCAGTAGGCAGGGTATATTGCTCGCAGAACGGATGGCCCATGGGGCAGAAAAGTTCTGGAGTGGCGACCGCGAACCGAAGATGTTGCGTTGGAAGGCAACTAGGCACTAGGTGAACCGATGACCTGGTGAAGGTTGCAGGGATCCAGTGAATACAAGACGCACTGGATCGTTCAATGTGGCGACGCTTGAGGGAGGCCTATTTCCAGCTGTGGACGTCTTTCGGTTGATATGATGATGATGATGAATGCGTTTGCCTGGGTTCGAACCCTACCTAAGACTGTGGCTGTAACCACTGGGCCACCACTGCCAAAGATGGACCGGGTTCCTGCAAAGCGTTATTTTGTTTTTCCATAAGATTTTTGTAGTTACAGCCCGGAGTTGGTTGTGTGTTCGGCTAATGGCAATATGCTCGTCCCCTTTACCTAGATGGGGCTTAAGCAGACAAAGACACATCTTTTTTTATTTTGTTTATCCTCGCACTGGAATCCCTTGCAGCAAGTACACTAATGGAACAGAAAGTTATAATAAACTAACTATAAGTTCAGCAGCTTAATTGCGTAAGTGAATTCGGCAAGGCAAAAGGGTTTGACCCCATGAAAGAGTATGACAAATTCTCTTTATAAGGTATTGCAAAAAATTATTGGACGCTTTTATTGGTGAAAATATTCTTTTCGAAAGAGTCCAATAATTTTTGGTCAGTTTCAGGTCAGATTTCCTCTTGATGTTTTCCTTCACCGTCGTCATAAATAATCCCACGCCTTTTTCCCCTGGGGGTAGGCAGAATCTGCAGAACGCTACCTGTTACATATTCCATATGCGTCATGTAAGTTCATACATTAAGTCAAATCCGCGTTATGAGTACTGCGCAACTGGCCTTTCTGAAGGCCAACGCCAACAAGGTCCATCTATATATCTGCCTATTCCCTCTTGGAATACAGAAATGATAATACATAGAATAGAATATAAAGGGGACTCCCTTTTCCGCACTTAGACTTAGACTCCTATTTAGGAGTAGCCAGCCTAACTCCGTCTAAAAGCACAGAAGCATCCTGGGGGCTTCACAGGCTTCGCAGAGTGACCTCACCGTTCCGAGGATTTCTTCACGTTGGGAAGCCACGGCCTCACAGTCCAGGATGACGTAGACGGCTGATTCCTCGGCGTTAAAACAGCCCCTGCAAAGTGGGCTATCTGTGGCGCGTATGTTAACAAGTAAAATCCCAAAATTAAAAAAAAACCCGGACACATTTTTATCTCATGCCATTTATCTAGTACATAGTAGATACGCTTCGGTCGGCAATCTAATGAACCCGTAATTATGACACGAAAACACCCCGATTCAAACAATAAAACGCCCGTAACTTTTGAACGGCTGAATCGATTTTATTTAACCATAGCTCAAAACACTCTCGACAAAATCACCTTTCAAAGAAAATAAAACAAAATCGGTTCATCCGTTTAGGAGCTATGGTGCCACAGACAGACACACAGCAACACAAGTCAAACTTATAACACCCCTCTTTTTCCGTCGGGGGTTAAAAAGGTGTTTGTTAAGAGGGCTATGACCCGTAATTGAGGTTATTTCTACTTGGGCTAAGAAGTTTTTTGGTTAATCGCGGGTTTACATTCGGTAGGGCCATTCTTGACTGTCTACAGTCTGTAGCCCGTGACCATCTATTGTTATGCAGTTCGGTAGATCTCTGGCGGATCTATGCACGAATTTGTGAGGGAGAGAAGTGTTTACGGGCCTACCGCTACATGATATTACATTATAATTTAAACTATAAATGATAGAATACACTATATATTCGAACGAGTACTATTCCTTATCAGAATTGGTGTTAATGGTCGATCCGTCGACAACTTATCAAGTGCTCGTCGGCCAATAGAAGAGGGTTATTTTATCTATGTTTAAATAGTAAATAGTTCAGTGATAACGAATCTATGAGTGCAGTAACGTATTTACTTTAACTGGCGATTGAATGGTTTAAATTTTAACGGTGGCGGGATTGGTTAACTAGAGGAGCTCGTCGAGCTTAATATTTTCTTGAACGCCTATCGACTTTAAAATAGGAGAAAGCTATACTCCATTTGTGATAACATTAGACGTTTAAATTAGCCCATTTTACAGCTCATTCAACCGATTGTAACTTCTATTGCGTTTATGATACGACAAATGGTAGCTGCAGTAAACAGTTGGTTTTGGTAACAGGTTTATGCTTTTTATGTCATCCTTATGTTTACAGGATAGAACCCAAAATCGGTTGAACGGACTTTAAAAAGGTTTGGAAACATGTCTAATGTTAATTCTAATGAAGTATAGCATATTTGTTTCGAAGACAAAATTTAAAATTATTTATTTCAGTGGCTCTTAGGAATGTTAAAAATGTTGTATAAAAATCTTTTAACAAAAAAATTAAATTGACTTCCAAAACAAAACACCACAAAGCGAAAAATAATTGTCAGTCAGTGTCAAAAACACAAAAACATACCAAAGACTAAAATAGTCGGTAAAATTGTTTTGTTATTTTTTTTCTCTTTTTGGTTTTGGCACCTTCTATTACAATTAAAATACGAATTATTAAGGATAACTTAAAAACAACTCATCAGATCTTGATCAAATTTAAATGAGAAGCACCAGCTTTCAAATAAAAAAACAAAATCGGATCATAATTGGCGGAGTAATCGCGAAAAAACACAGTCAAATTGCGAACCTCTTTTTTTGTAAGTCGGTTGAAAAAAAAAGAGTAATTGATTATACTGCCAACAGATCATAGAAATCTGTTGTTTCTATGATTTGTGCTACTGCCCATTCGCAAAGGTAGATTGTTAACAGAAGAAACTCCACAGTTACTCTTAGGCACAGATAATATAATACTAGTCTTAGGTTTAGTTCCTTTTTTACAAGCTTTTATTTAACTTGCTATGTACGTATGTAAGTGTGTTCGGGTCAAATCTTGCCACTGAATTTTTGCATACATGTTTAGTTTGGATGACAATTCGTGGTTAGCCCAAGATGGCGGACTAGTTATTTTTTGTGCACTGCCATGATATAGGTATCAAATGAAACGTTTTGCTGAGAAGAATACGAAAAAAGTTTGATTGAAAAAAAATATGGCCTGGCTCGACCGATGGATGAGGTGTTGAGGAGGAACATGAAACAAGGACAGGAAGATGAGAATGAAACATACAGTCGAACATAGAACCTCCTCGTTTTTGCAAAGTCGGTTAAAATACATGACAATCAGGGCAGCTTTTTAACACCCGCCGGAAAAAGAGGGGTGTTATAAGTTAGACGTGTGTTGCTGTGTATCTGTGTGTCTGTCTGTGGCATCATAGCGTCCAAACAACCGTCCGTGAACCGATTTTGATTTAGATTTTTTTGCTTTAATGGTGACGTAATCGAGAGTGTTCTAAGCTATGTTTGAATAAAATCGGTTCAGCCGTTCAAAAGTTATAGGCGTTTTACTGTTTGAATCGGGGTGTTTTCGCAAGATATCGTGTCATAATTACGTGTTCAATAGATTGTCGATGGAAGCGTATCTACTATGTACTAGATAAATTATGAAGCATGAAAATGTGACGGGGGTGTTTTAAATTTTTAAATTTTACTTGTTAAATCATTACATTAAACTACTAGTATGCTAAATCATATTCAAACAAATATATACTTTGATTTATCCATATTTTGACATTATTAACACGCTGACTCACTTCACCATAATCCTGAACTTCCTCCTAATACTATATTATTAATAGCGCCGTAGACATAATAATAATACACGCCAAAATAACCGGAAATGAAGTAGACATCACAGATATCAAGGCTTACATTCACTATTATTAATTCTGGACAAAATGTGTCGATTCCACGAATTGTGGGCAAATGTCGGGGGAATATAATATAGTGGGCATTCGAGAATAGTACTACTTCTACTTAGTACGGTAACTGTTTGACAATAGTTTTACACCGTAACTAGCGACAAATTATATACAAAGAACTTAGTGATTTTAGTGTGGACAAAATTAAACTGGTTAATTTGTATTATATTCAAAATTATAGTAACTCTTTATTTTTAATCATTTTTCGTCTCCTTTTGTTTAAAAAAAATTGATTCGCACACTGTTCCGTTGTTGTTGAATTAGGTAATTTACCTATGTTTGCAATATTTGTAACTATGTGAGAACCATGTTCCTATTTATCAAGAGAAGGAATTTACCGACTGTTAGTGCTTGTAATACTTTAGTAGTGCTGGGTGCATCGTCATCATGTAAATATTGTAAAAAAAAAAAAATGTAATATTAAGTATGGAGTTTCTTGTGCGTTCTTCTCCATAACAAGCTACGTTTCCGAATGCACGGTAGAATCAATTTTTATTACTTGTAAATTTTAACGTTCAAAAGTGCCGCTTAATAGCCTACTTGAAATAAACACATTTGACTTTAACTTTGACTCTTCCTCGTTTATCGTATCGGTCTTTGTATTAGTGCAAACCGTATCACAGTCCGTTGCGTGGTTTAGGAGGATATATCTACAGACAGAATGCGACTTTGTTTTATATTTTTTAGTGATGGCATGAGGTGTGTGGCAATATTAGTCGTAGAACCAATGATCATAGGGATAGATGTGTTCTTGAGTGGAGACTGCGAACTGGTACAAGTAACGTGGAACGCCCTCAGGCTAGGTGAAACGACTATCTTTGCAGGTTGACTGGTAGAAGCTGGATAAGAACAGCCGAAGATCGAAACAATAAAAAAACGGTAGACCTAGTCCATTGACAGCCTGCTTGGTATCAAAATATCATCATGATCAGCCTTTTGAATGTTCCCACTGCTGGGACACAAGCGTCCTCTCTGTGAGAGTGAATGGGCCGTAATCCACCACGCGGGCCCAGTGCTGGTGGGTGGATGAATATATACAAAAATAATATATCAAAATATATACAAAACTCATACTCTAATGTTACATTTTTAATACTGTTCTAACATTTTATTTTGTCTCATTTCAGGATTATTGAAGACTAGAGCAGACAGGAATTATCGAAACAGATAGAAAATTCGGCGATCGTGGGACCTTCATGAAGACTTATGACAGCAAAAACACATTTTTGTTCTAGGTAAATAGTTGTTTGATTTCTATGGTATTTTTATTAGAGCTGTATGAATTATGCATTTGAAGTTGAGTATTTCTCGAACTGTATTTTAGCCAGAAATCCTGCCAAAGTTAGGCACTAAATTAGGGTTTGACACGTTAAATACTTAAATCAGAAACGGCCCTAAGTAGTACATCTAGGTCCTGTTCATAAACAAAAGAAGTCTGTCAAAAACAAGTAAAATTTAAAATACCCCCGACACAAATACTTCTTGAAACTACATAATTTATCTAGTAGTAAACACGCTTCGATCAACAATACATTGAAACATGTACCTAATTATAACACAATATCTTGCGATAATACCCCGATTCAAACAGTAAAATGTGCATAACTTTTGAACGGCTTATCCGATTTTCATCAAAAAAAGCAAGAACACTCGATAACGTCACCTTCCAACAAAAAAAAACAACATCAAAATCGGTTCATCCATTTAGGAGCTATGATGCTACAGACAGATACACAAACACACACGTCAAACTTACGAGTATAACAAACCTCTTTTTCTTTTAACTGTCATATTTTTCGCGACAGCTATTATTTCTTAAAAAAGAAAATGAAAAATTGTCAATCAGAAATTCACCTCCCGCGTTTTGTTTTTTTTTTAACAAATACATAATTATAAACATGTAAAATTTAATATTTTGTTTGTAATGGGTAATCTCCGGAAGTGCTGATACAATGTCGAAATTTTTTGCACTTGATTTAACAAGGGTACTTTTTATCCTGAAATTTTTTATAGGTCCTGTGCGAGCGAACCCGTTTGAAAAAGCTAGTATTCATTCCCGTTCTAGCTGTGACACCTTTCATAATCACTACTTAATGTTTTTTTATCTTAATCCACTCTTAAATTTTGTATTTTCTCTTTATCAAAATTGCCTTAAACAATTTTAATTAACCATCTTAATCATCCCTGAAATCCATCCACAAATATCATCTCAAATTACAAAATTACTAGGGTTTCATAGCTCGTAGGAGTAAGTTCAACGTGGCAACCAGCAAGTGATTGGGCCTTATGTCAATTTACAAAATTTAATTACCTAATAAATGTTAGTTTTTATTACTCGGCTCCCACATAACCTGTAGAAGTAACTTTACCTTGGCAACCCACGAGTTGATGAGTCGATGTCAAATTACAAAAGTACCAGGCGTCCATAGCCCGTAGGAGTAAGTTGGAGGTAGCAACCAGCGAGTCGATGGGGCTATGTCTAGACACCCCCTCGCGAACCTCACCCCCCTGTCGTCTAGACATTCGCTAGACACCCCCTCTCCCCGCGGTTTCACCTGCGGGGTATTTTGGGTTTCAAATAATCTGTCTTTGAGAAATTGTTTTGAATAATTATGTCAAGATGGTATTAGCTATTCAGAAATATTAATAAAGAACTGGTAGATAAATAAAATAGACAAGTATGCTTCATCGTCGACCACAAATCATCGCTTTCGCACAGTGGTCGAACGCGAGCCTTTCAATACTAAAAAAAATGACAAAACTTTTATAAACCGTACATACATTAAAACAGTATTTTCTGCAATTACTGTACATGATTACAGTACAAGCTAAATATTATCGAAAAAATTGCAAAATACAAAATGGAAGACCCTACTTACAACAGGTGGTATAAGCTTCCTTACGCCATTTTTTTTACAAATAATAAAAAAACGCACGCACCGTGAGAAAACACGACAGATGTTTCGCGCTTCGCAAAATAAAAAACGCAAAAAACCGGTGACTTTTTTCGGTAAAATACGTAAAAAGTTTTATTATTTTTTTGTGAGATTAGTTCCGTTTTGTTTGTGAGGGATGATTGAAGAATTAACGGTAAAATGTAGGAAGTTAATGTTTTGATTTTAGAACCGGTAGTATGTTTTTTCTTTTCTTGATTGGTGATGTCGGTTTATATAGTTTATGGTCAGCTGATGTCTTTTCTTTGTATTTTTTTTTTATATTGCCTTATGTTATACCTCGATTTGTTAAGAATTTTATAGAGGGGTGTTTTTATTAGACTTATAGTCGATGATAAATTAAGACTGGACATCGTAGTAGTAATATTTTGATAAAGAATCTTTAAAAAAATGCTTTTAAGTAACCAAGATTTTCTAGATATAAACATTTTGGCCCTGTTTAGTACAGTTAACTCAAATATTTTTCTATTAAGATTTGTGATGGCCATTCAAAATTAATTATAATTTATAGTGTTATCATTACCGGATATGAAACGTCAAATTAATCAGTTCGACATAAACATTAAAATGTATTGTAATACACAAATGATAATTTTGACAAATTAACATTGTACAGACGTTCATGTTGGATATTATTATTTTTGCCTTTCAATTAATTTATTTAGTTTTAGTATTATTGTCTCTACAAACGAACATTCTTGGCATGGGGCATAGACTATACTGGATGAATTATTCAAGTGGACGTGGATGGCCAAACCCAAACGAGGTCTATTTTGATGAAAACTAAAACTGTATCATTGTATTTTTGAAAAATCAATATTCTTAGCCAGGCATCGAACTGTTGATTTTGGAAAAAAAAATACGTGTCCTTTGAGTGTTTTTCGCTATTCCTCATAGATTCAGCTTTATCGGCACCCTGTATCTGATATGGTGCATATGTTTGAGGGTCCTAGGTTCAATCCTCAGTTCGTATAAAGTATTATTCTCAAACATGCTTGGAAATTGCGGTACCGGCCAAATACATACGAGCAGCGGCCGGCAAAAGTTGCATGAAAATCCAGATCAATTGATGGACTTACGTATGTGGGCCGATGCGAAGTCTATCAATGCCTTTTTTGCTGGCTGCTGCAGTAATGTACCTACTATTTTGGTTTTTGCATTACGGATGAGTTTGTAGGTCATGTAATAGGGAGCAAGCTGATTATAGCCATCAAATTCATAAATTTAGAAAAAATTAATCATATTTTGATTCTTTGACAAAAAGTTTTTTCAATATAGCTTCCTTAATCATATCATCTAAAAGACTGTACAATATTATTATTCATAAATGTTATTCTATATGGGCTTCTAAACACGTTTGCCAAATTTCATAAGTGTATATTGGTATTGTTTGTCCACGCACTTCTCCGAAAATACTTATCGGATCGTGATAATTCTTTTTGTTTTGGATTGAGTATCTCTCAACTTAGGGAATAGTGCAAGTTTCATCAATGTCGGTTCAGCAGTTTTCAAGATATGGAGCATACAACCGAACTCCTTAGTGACAAACAGAACGAATGTGTAAATTGAGTTATTATGGGTATTTTGTCAATCTTTTAGGCACCCCGTACTATAGAAAATGCTAATTTTAAGTGATGATGTACTAAAACTAAAAAGAGCCAAATTAAAACTTTTTCAAAAAATAAACCGACTTCAAAAGCAAAACACAAAAAACAATAAAAGAAAAATAATAAAAGGTACCAAAGACACCGACTTCCGAAACGAAAGTTATTTTAATTATATTATTAAAATAAATTGTGTGAATATTAATGTATATTTTTTCTCAATTCCAGGTTCTGGGATGGAAGACCGCTGATGGAGACTGACTGGGCCATACTGAACTGGTTTTCATGTGGGCTTGTAATGAAATTAGTAGCAGCAGAATATGGTATCCAGCTTGTGAGAGTATCTTGTTGGTCTGTTAAGAATGTTTGATGGTGTAGTGATCGCAAGTATGAATCCTGCAGCCTAATTGCATAGGTGAATTCATTAGGGAAAAGGGTATGGCTCCATGAAAGAGTATGACAAATTCCCTTTAAATAATTAGGTATTGGCAAAAATTATTCGGCTCATTTGAAAAGATTATCTCCACCAAACAATCCGTCCAATAATTTTTGGCAATACCGATACAAATTTAAAGGGTATTGTCATACTCTTTCATGGAGTGATACCCTTTGCCCTGCCGAATTCCCTTGGGTTGAATGCCCAAAATGGGTATGACTTTTTACTGAGAGATTTATTACTGTGTTTTCCATTAGATCATTCTCAACGGCTGTCGAAAGGACTGGATTTGGGCCTAAGTTTTATTGAAATGGACTTGCACTTTTAAAGTACGTGTAGGTAATAACATAAGGCCTTTATAATTTTTTGGTAGGCAGAGGTGTTTCTATAGTAGCCAAAATTTTTTCAGACTCTATCGGTTATAAACAAAATGAAAAAAAAAACAAATTTCCCCTTCCCTCCATATCAAGCAGGAGACAGAACAAACAAGACAAATAGGCAATAGGTATTTTTTTCCTACTCCTCCATTATCCATTTCTGATTAATTTCGTAGCGGCATCCAAGACAGTTAAATTCATTCTCCGGGCAAAGATAATATAATACTACAGTACAGATACCCAATCCCATACAAAGAAATGTCACCTCCTTAAGTCGGGCTATTGGTCGGGCTATTTTTTCTTTCTCCATATTTTTCACAGGCGGCAGCACCAGTGACTCATTAATAGCCCGAGACTGTGGTTTTCTAACGCCATCTAGTAGTTTGCCTAGATACTAAATCATATGGCAATTTGAGCGAGGAATCGCCTTATGTAGGTACAGAGACGTTATTTGCCAGTTGTCCTTGAACACTTACTTCGTATTCGTAATAATAACATTAGGTATGTTCGGTTCGGGACAGACTCCGCTCAGACCGCGGTAACTTCTTAAATCTAAGTGGTCGCATTGTGTAGCGAATTTCTCAATATTCACGAATATTCCAAATCAATCAAAACTATAAAATTCCTTGTAGAATTAAATGTAGGTAGGTAGCTTACTTCCGCGGCAACGGAATGACGGTAGGTACCTACTTTATGTCATTTTATTATTCACTATAAGGGTTATCCTTTTTTACCCGGCTGCAAGGAAAGGGTTATGTTTTTCGCGCGTATCTTGTATGTAAGTATGTTTGTAAGTATGTATGTAATATTCTTTATTACCTCGTATCTTTCAAACCACTTGACGGATTTTTATAATTATGACATCGTTAGATTGGTCTTGGCCACCCAAATGTTCTTAGATAAGAGCCGTTAAAAAAAAAATGGCGGATTTTGGGCTCCATATTGTAGAGGCTGCAATTTTTTTTTCTTCGTAACCCGTCGAGTGGGGTATCAAAATGAAGGGCTTTTAGAGGTGATTACAAAAATACATACCACGTATATGTTTAAAAGTATATATAAAAAAAAATACTTAAAAGTTGTAAATAAAAAAAAGCTAATTTAAAAATCAAAAAGGAAGCAAACTAAAAAGCTGTAAACAAGTAAAAATCGTGCTGTGCCGTCGGAGGATCAGGCAGTTCGCGAATATGTATCCTCCGACTGCACAGCTAGTTATTTTCTTGTTTACAGCTTTTTAGTTCGCTTTTTAAGCAGTCGGGTGTTTGATTTTTAAATTAGCTTTTTTATTTTAGGTTGGTACATATAAAGAACAAGATGTTTTTACAAAAATGATTACTTTTAATACTTTAGTTAGGTACGCAGCATGGGCTACTTGAACAAATTTGATGTAGACTAGAATTAAACTTAATGGCGACTCGCAAAGAACTGACACTGCATATTAAAAAATAATTGTGCCAGCGGTGGTTAGGGGTGCGCAGCGACTCATATGAGTGTTCCAAGCCGCCATTAAATTTGAATCGAACTGTACGAGTAGTGGAGCCGTGTACAAGGACAAAAATTACTTTATGTTATTATTTATGTATTTACTAACGGGACGTCGATTCAAACTTAATGATGTTTTAAAAAAACGCTACTCGCTGCGTAATACCTACCCTACCCCTCAACCCCGCTGTCACATGAAATTGCTAGCGCGTAGTGGCTCACGAAGTGTTTCGAGCCGTCATTAAGTTTGAATCAAACTGTACCTACTATGCGACGCGTAAACTCGGACGGCAAGCGGCACACGCGTCGCGTTATCTCTAATTTTATAACCCGTGCGATTTGAGTAGGCCCTAGCGCGATACGAGTCCTGTTCCAGCGAGGTATCTAGTTAATTCGACGTGTAAACAAGCTAGCTTCACAAAAAAGTGATTTTAAATAATAGACCAAAACTTTAATATTTGAAATTACGCCTATAATAAATAATATCTTTTAAATTAAGCCTATAATAAATAATAACTGTCTTACAAAATGAATCTTACGATGGATTTATAGTTTAGGACAAATTGTGAAACACGTCATCTATTGCAAAGAACTCAAAACAAAACGAGAAGTCGATAGCTACTTTCAACTAATTTAACATACAAAGTCTTCACTTATCTTTTTTGTTCAAAAAACCTGATTAATGAGTGTAAATGGATAAATTAACATTAAAGAAGCAAGTTATGATTTTTACTAAACTTATTTCAGCCTAAATCTGCTGTTAAACATTTTTAATTGATTGTTACTTTCACATTTGTTACCTATGCTGCCATCTATGATCTTTTTTTAATACTAATTATAATTTGTTTGAGTTGAGACCCCATGCTCCGGGCCTTCGTCGAGCTTCATTGCCTCGGCGATTTTCTGGTGGTCGCCACTGTTGATTCTGGCATTCAGGAGTTGCAGTGGTATGGGAATAGTGCGGTGGGATTGACCCAAAAAAAACAATAGGGAATATGCATGAAAAATATATTTGTTATTTGAACAATAAGGCTGCTGATTACTTCACTTTGACATTTCTATGCACCTTACTGCATTGTAATATGGGTTAATTTCTAGAACAGAAACATCTATATCTCATGAGCCTGGTATACATAAAAATTATTTCTTTTTTTCACAACATTTTTTTTAAGGGGCCCAAGTTCCCTTACAGAATGGGCAATCTTCTTTAGGGAACTTTGATAGTTATAAGAAAATAAACTCCGTTTTGTCGTTAGTAAGACAATGTTCGCAAGTCCTAATAATTACGTAACCAGGAACCAAGACTTTAGCAACTAAAAAAATATTTCTTTATTTACGCTCAGTGTACTTAATAGTACTATACGAATACCTAGCATAATAAAATATCCATCAACATAAAATGTAAAAAACACAAAGTCGGTTAATTTGTTTGTTTGTAACCTAATTATTAAGGTACCTTCGGAATAAATTACCCGACTTGGTTTTACATTTGATCTCACTAACTACTTTTTGCGGTAGAAGAACTGCGCCGCGTAACTTGTGTTTTTTGCAGGTTATATTTTTGATTGGATATCATTTATCTTTGTGCCCAGGCCTCTTTTATTTCTTTTCGGGTACTATTGCCGGTGCGTCAGCCACGGTCTATGTTCCATTAGGTAGATACCTACACTAGGTACTAGTCCATTAATGTAATGATATCAAATCAATTTAATTTTGTTCAAAATTTAAAGCTTGTGAGTCACTAGAAGTACCTTAGAATTTTGATGAGTAAGTCAGTAAGAAAAGAAATTAAGGAATTTTGTCTTGCAATAATTCCTAAACTACAAGTTCAAATTGAATCGAATTTGGGACTATGCCTAGGTATATCATTTTCTCTTAGCCACTGAATATTCAGGCCTCTAGCTTTATCCACAACGTAGTTACAGGGGTTGTTAATGTCCTTACTGGCTTTGAGGAAAGGATGGTCCGGCTGTGCCTTTGTTTCCACGACTTGTTGGGAGCACTACCGTGCCCCCAGATTTTTCGACCTATCATGGTCATAAATACAATACCAAGGAAACGATGGATGGAATTTATGACAGATGATATGACTAATTAAACAAAAAAAAAGCATATATAAAGTCGAACATAGAACCTCCTCCTTTTTGGAAAGTCGGTTAAAAATTGCTGAGTTTGTAAAAAGGACGTGACTACTGTGATGACGTCTGATACAGAAGTGCGAACGAAGAAAAATTATGCACGGACCACAAGTATAATATACAGAGAAAAGAGTCACACTAATACAATTAATAAAATTATCATCTTCCAGTGACCCAGTCCTTATCCCAAGATAAGGACTGGAACATGATAACTTTTATATTTTAAACTGTATAAAAATTTCAACAATCGAAAAATAAATTCTGATTCAATTTTGCTAGTAGTCGATTTATCGTAAGCGATTATTTTTCGAAAATGCGTTTTGTATCTTAGAATTCAAATTTAAAATGAAACTCATTTTCAGATAGGTGTAATGATATTATTAGGTGTATTCGTAAATGATTTGGTTCAATCATTAATGAAACATTAAATAATACATATGGTTGGTGAATGTCACATGTATTTGAATTTTTGGTTCTAGGGCATGCCGTTTTCCTCACAATGTTTTCCTTTACCGTTTTTAGAACAGAAGTGATGAAATTATTTACACAATTTAAAGTTGTATGTATCATTATGAAGTTTCAAATCTTTCACTATTTTATTATTTTCTTATTATTTTTCTTTAGCACAGAACTTTTTACTATTTTTGTTTTTTTAATCTTGTCATAAAAACACACGTTACAACTAAAAATACCTCTATATTCGATGTTATATCCTTAGCAACAAAATGGATAGTATTTTCACGTCTTTTTTATTTTCCTCAAGTTTTTGAGAAACGATTTTTCGGTTGTAATGTGTGCAAAAACTATTTATAAGTACTTTCTATGTATTTTTAGCACATTGGCCCCCTCAACTGGAACCCGTAGATCCGAACTTGTGCGTTTAACCGTTGGGGAGACGCGACTGCGCGACTTTTCTGTCGCACGCAGGCCCGACTTTTTTGACGCACTTGCGATTTATTAGTCGTATCTGCGAGTTTTGCCTCAATGCAGGTCACTTTATTTATGTTACCAATGTAATATTGAGGCGAACCCACTCCTAACACTATCTCTTCAAGTAATGCAAGATATATAATCTTGATAAAATTTAAATATGCGACAAAATAGTCGTGTGTCGTCGTGCGATCGTTGAGTCGTGAGTGTGTGCGTTCCCCACACAAGTTTGGTGATACGCGGGCGCAGTTTTGGCGGGAATTCGTCGCTCTTCACCAGTTTTTTCTTATTTTATTTTTCTCTACTTTTTTTGCTGCGTAGTGTATTTTTGCGATTGAAATAAGAAACAAAACCTTGAATATAGAATTTAAGTTCATATTGCTTTGCCAGCATATTCTCTGCTAACTAATTTGACGGATAAAATGTGTTTAAAATATAAATCAATATTTATTTATATCGACCTTTTATTTTCTTATTTTAATCGCATTGAAAGGGATGTGTATAAGGCCAGGAGCACACGGTGCGTTGCGGCGCCGCACCGCAAAGATTTCACCGTATGGTGATACGAGTATCATACGGTGAAATATTTGCGGTGCGGCGCCGCAACGCAAATATTTCACCTTAATGTTTTGTAAGACTCGACCATAATTAGATACCTATAGAAGCACTAGAAGGTGTCATTTGATGTCAGCGATGGTGGTTGAAATGTCAAAATGTAAGGGGATTCGTCACGTGACAGTTCGATAGCGTTTGACAAGACATATGGTTATCGGGTTGCTTGAAATAAACGTCCAAACTTCACATTAAATCTTCATTTTAAAATACGGACCTCAAGCACAGTATTACTTACGGTCATATTAATTACACAGTGCAGGGTTGCCAGTTAAAAAAGGTGACCAGGTAATAATTTTGTTAATACTTTCTAACACCATAATTTTTTGTCATTTTTCGAATCGCTATCGCGACGCTTCTGTTGATAAATGTCACTTGACTAGTGCTTCTAGTAACATTTTAGTGAACTTTTGTCATTAATTATTTATTTCTGACTACTTAACGTTGATGGCACATCTCTTCTAGTGTATTTTTTAGTTTCTCTAAGGCACGATTTCTCAATAGTCTCTGATATCTTTTAACTGAAGAATGAAAATGGCAGTTTGTCAGCTTTTGTAGGTATAGAAAATATGTCAGACGGCCATTTTTATTTATCAGTTAAAAGTTAGCAGACTATTGAAAAATTGGCCGTAAATTGATTATCTTTAGTTGTTGGTACACTTGAGTTTTTGGTTTTAATACTTATTTTTAAATTGATCTTTGTAATTAAGAGAGACAAGAGGCTCTAGACAAGTTACTAGGTCTTTCAAGGTAAGCACCGCGATAGCGAATTGTAAATATATGTCAAATGTTATCGAAATCTCATGTGATCAATCCCTTACATTTTGGCATTTCGACCATATACAATGACCACAGACATAAATCTAACTAGAAAACGCAAGTTCCTCCATCTGTATGAAAACCAAGCGTGCCACTTTTTCACACACAATTTAAAAATAAATTTACTTACCAATGAAAGAAAGTTTCACTTCACTTTTTTGAGTGAGGGTAGTCCTAAGTGACACACAAAAATTTTGGAGCTCATATATTGTTTTTGTTTTAAAAATATTAAAAGCAGTTTTCAAATGCAGGAACTCGATTAACATGTAACACTCACCTAATAAACTCTCCTTTACAACAATTATTTACCTGTAGCACACATCATATACACATCAACAATGGATCTTTATTCCAAACTGTCAGGCTGTGTGGAAGAACTGTTATCAACATTTTCAGAAATAAATACAATCGTCATCTTGTTAGATTTATATCTGTGAGAATGACTGTCTAGAGTCTAAAGACTACTAGAGTATTTACTTGTAACAGAACATCGAGCATTCGCTGTTTTTAAATTCACTCGAACCACACTTCGAACATGGCGCTCGATGTTTTGTTACAACTTGATTTTAAAAACCGACGAGCGTTTTGATGTAACATTTTATCGAGCAAAGGCACAAGTCAGGTGACGTGGAGTGAAGTCAATATTGAACGCAAGGTACAAAGACATGTTACAGGTAAATGCCGTCGAACACAGCGTCGAACAGTCGCAAGAACGTTAAATTACCTGCAAATGCTTTAGGAAACTGAGCGTTTGTCTGTATTGTACCATTCGTAGGAAAGTTACATTACATTGTAAAGCTCGCGAAAACGCTCTAGTTATAATCACCTTAAGGCCATGTTCTGTTAAAATGCTAGATTATATTTCTGAGAATTAGATTTTGTTATATTTAGATACTTTAAGGAGAATTTGTAAAAACCATTTTTTTATGTGTATGAACTTTTTTTGCTTCTTGTCAAACGAGTTTATAAACTGCACTCTAATTACGTAACTTCAAAGTATTCTTAGCTTGCATTCATAGCTTCATAATGATCAAAAATCCGTCTACTTGACAGATTAAAACGCGATGAAGATTTTCTCTCGTCTTTGAGTTGTCATAAAGAAAGAAAATGCGCGTGATTCGAACTTTCTAAATATTTACGTTATTAGGGTGCTGTGCTATCATGTAAGAATTTAATATTTTGTTGCATATAAATGTTTTATGTACTTCACTAATTACACGATTTCTTAGTGATATAAGCTGTGTAAAACTTGCAGTGTTTTGTAAATTATGTTTTTTACTATTGCAGTGTTATTGTGTGTGCAGTCAAGGGGCAAAAGTGCAGTCGCAAACGCAATCAACCAAAGACAAAATATCAAAATGTACTTAATAGTAAAATCATTGATCCACTAGTAAAAACCCTTGACTTTACATTTACGTAATAATGTCCTTGTGATCTTTTGTGCACTTGAGGAATGAAAAGGTTAAGCAGCTTCTCGTAATTTTTTGCTAGTATCGTGCGTGAGATAATTTTCTGATTTTGTACTGTCACCAAAATGACAATATTATAATGATAGTTCCAATAGAGACCATTAAAAAAATGGTCATTTTTTTTAAATACTTTAAATGTAAGTAGTGGCTTTGTTGCCAGTGGTCTGAGCACTTTCCCCATTGACTGCGATGTGGTTGAATGTTTTGATACTCAATGAGTTTTTCCCTTGTCCCCCTTTTATACGCATTTGTACATAATTATTATCTTCAGTTAGTATCCTATTTAGTTATTTATCTAACATATTTGCGTTCTTGTAAAAATCAACAACGATTTAGAAAATTACACATAAACATTTCTCTTGGGGGTTGGCAAAAACTACAGAACGATCCGATCGAACATACTCCTTTTGCGTCGTTCACGTTCATAAGTCTAGTGATACATGTACGCCGGTTTTGTGTACTGCACACCAGACCTTTCTGAATAAAATCACCAATCAGACCCATCATCATCTTCCTGCCCTCATCCCATATTACTTGTGGTCGGTGCAACACGTTTGCTTCTTCCACACCGTCCTGTCCCCCGTCACGCCATCACTGACTCCCTTTTCTTTCATCTCACTCCTCACACAGTCCATCCATCTTTTCTTTGGCCTTCCTTTCCCTCTCTATCCATCCACATTTATATTCATAACTCTTTTAAAATCACCAACCCGTGCAAATTAGGAAAATACATTTCAAAAATGTTTGAGAATCTATCTAAAGCATTGGTTTTTTTTTAAGTCTGACAGCCATGTCTAAACTGCGCAACTTTTTCCTTCCTCGACTGTACATCACCCCTCTAGCACAGAAGCGTAAGCAGATTTTCAAGAGAAGAAAGAAGACTAAGTAGAGAAATCATAACGCCGTTTATTGGGTGAGGTAGTAGGTTGTATAGTACTGTATTACAACACTTGGGAGAGACTGTACGGCCTACTAACTTTCCTGGTTCACGGCATAAACAACATTGAACATGCAGCGGCGGATAAAGAAAGAAAATGAAGATTTTTAGCTTTAAGACTACTTTTTTGAGAATTACTGAAGTGTTTTAGGTTGTTGGGCCTTTTTTGATGATAGGTGATATCGCGCACGTATTTCTAAGATAAATGTAATGAAAATTTCAAATGCAAACCGGTCGAACTGCATTGCATAGCGTCCATGTGAATTAACTTGTAAATAAAAATTGGTTATCGGTGTCATAAAGCCAGGAAGGTCACATAATGTAATATGGTGTATTAAGAATATAGTGTATTTTTTTAGAATAAGTTTTGTTTAGGCAAGAAGGCTACTAGGGCCTAATGTGACTGGCCAGGTCACGTCAATCGCATGCAAATTGACCGCTGGGCAAAAGTCTCACCCATCTACGTACCGACCTCGGCAAGCGTTGCTTAACCTTGAAGATCGACTCTTGCGGCTATTATTATTTAGCTACGAGCTCCTCTTATAATATATCTCTACTAATCTTATAATAAATTTCTCCATAAAGCTAAGCCCAACTGTCACCAATTTATGAAAACGTATCAAATAAATAAATGATTTTCGTCCATTATCTCTGGTTTTATTTCATTAACCGACCTAATCTAGGGCGCATGGTTGGGGCAGTGGTCGATCGATTGACTGCTGCGCTGCGTGTCGCGGGTTCGATTCCCGCGCACGCAACAAATATGTGTTTGACCTAGAGATAGTTGTTCCGGCTCTGGGTGTTGGTGTATGTGAGTTTATATGTTTGTTAACGCACCCACGATACAGGAAGAAATTCCTAGTCCACACTAGGAATTTCAAATTTCAAAGGTTTAAAAAAAAACCTTCGTTACGATGGGTGGACATTTGGGGGGCCTTTGGCTACACTAAAAAAATTAATTGGGACTTGCCAACTTTAAAATATAATAAATAAAACTTGTTCGGCCTTTAACGAAAAAAATTATGTGAAGCAAACTTTTTAGTTATTAAAAAATAAACTTTAATAAAATTTGCTAAAAGTGCTAGTAACAATCGTCCCAATTTTTTTTTTTATGGTTAGAATTTTCGATTCTAAGATTCAGGTTGCCTATCCTTATTTTCCAACTATGTTAGGGACAGCTTCTAGTCTAACCAGATGTATCTAAATACCGGTATTTACATGGAGCATCTGCCTAAAATACGTCCACAACCCAGTAACTTGGATAACACTGGTTCTTTTTTATTTTAATTTCGATGGCTAAAGCAATAAATGACTTGAGTAGATATTTCTTCAGATGAAGTACAGAAAAGTTACTAGTAGCTTTCTAAGAGATCCTCTATTCACCGTTCTGCTCTTCATCATCAGGGCCATGTTACTAACTACAGTAAATAATATCCATCAGGACTATTCAAAAAGGCTCAAACATGATGGCTACAGTAGTAGTAGGAGTTTTCTATATTTCTTTTGAAGGAATACTTAAGGCCATATATTAATTTGCTAGCCATCGAAAACATCGAGGCACACAGGAACCATGGGTGTGGAGACACTTGGAGACGGCCTATGTCCAGCAGTGGACATCTGATGGCTGAAATGATGATGACGATCGATAAAATATACACATTTTAATTCACCAACATCATCATATCAGCCGAAAGAAGTCTACTACTGGACATAGGACTGGTCCTGTGCGTCTCGTGTCCATCGGGTAATCGCAATTTTCAGCAGGTTATCGGTCCAACTAGTGGAGGCCTTCCAAGACAACGTCTTCCGGTTTGCGATCGCCACTCCAAAACTTTTCTGCCTTATCGGCCATGCGATCTGTGAGCAATGTGCCCTGCCCACTGCCACTTAAGTTTGGCAATTCTTCACGCTATGTCGGTAACCCTGGTTCTCTTGCGGATCTCTACGTTTCTGATTCGATCACGCAAGGAAACTTCGTGCATAGCCCTACCCAATGCCCTTTGGGTGACTGTAAGCTTTCTGATGACGCCCATTGCGAGCTACCACGTCTCAGAGCCATTACTGGCAATACACACTGGTCATAGACTTTCGTCTTGAGACACTGTGGTAAGTTGGACGAGAAGATACCCTCCTTCATGAAGATGGCCCTACCCAACTGGATCGTTTGTCCCAGGTAGACATAGTCGTCCACAACTTCGATTGTAGAGTCTCCGACCTTGATAGGAGTGGGTGTAACATGGGCATCTAACATTACTTTGGTTTTGTTCATGTTCATCCTAAGACCCATTCCTTCAGAAGCTCTGCTGAGGTCATCGAGCATTATACTGAGTCAGCCATAACCACTATATCTTCGGCAAACCAAAAGTGAGTGATGTACTCGCCATTGGCGTTGATGTCCAGCCCTCTCCAGTCCAGAACCTTAAAGACATCGTCCAGTGCAGCGGTGAACAGTTTCGGAGATATGATGTCTCCCTGTCTCACACCTCGCTGCAGAAGGATAGGTTCCGAGGTCTGATCCTGAAGTCGAACTGAGATGGTGGCGTTTTTGTACAAACACTTCAACACTTCGATATACTGGTAGTCGATTTGGCACCGCAGGAGAGGCTGTAGTACAGCCCAAGTCTCGATCGAATGAAAGGCGTTCTCGTAGTCCATAAACGCTAAGCATCTGAGGCAGTTTATACTCTTCGGTCTTCTGTATAACCAGCTGCAGCGTATGTATGGCGTCTAAGGTGCTGAAGCCTTTACGAAATCTGGCTTGTTTAGAAGGCTGGAAATCATCAAACATGCGCGCGTGACGATTTGTGATGACTCTTGAAAACGGCAAGTAAACATGGCTAAGAAGTGAGATGAGCCTATATTTCCTCAGCAGGGCATTGTCACCCTTCTTGAAGAAGAATACCACCACACCGCCGTACCATGCCTGTGGCGATTTCTCCTTCAATTATGACGGAATCAAACAGCTTCTGAATGGCCTTAAGTATTGGTTTTCCACCCGCCTTCAGGAGTTCGGCCGTAATTCTGTCATCACCCGTTGCCTTGTTGTTTTTAAGCTGTTTAAGAGTCATCCAAATCTCGTATAGGCTGACAACTGGAATGTCTTCGGTATAGCGTTGGGTCAATCTAGCTCTAAGGTCATTTGCTAGATTCGCGACGGGTTTACTGGCTGACGTGTACAACTGCTAATAGAATCTCTCGATCTCCCTCAGAAGCTCCTGTTTAGCGGATACGAACCTGCCATCATCTGTCTTCAGTTTTGTGAGCTGGCTCTGCCCAATAGTCAGATCTCTTGCAAAGACCTTGGAGCCCTTATTCCGCTCAATCGCATCTCTAATACTTTCGGTAATAAAGCGGCGGAGTTCGCTTTTTAGGGACTTTGAGATCCGTCTATTTAGCTGCCGGTATTTCTAAGCATCGTCTTCATAAGCTTGAGAGTAGGATCAGAGAGCTTTTTGTTTCTATCTGTACGACGGGTCTTGAAAAATTTGACCCGACCGAATGCACAGCTGCCACGAACTTATCGCTATGTTCGTCCACGGAGCTCTCTAGACACTCGA
Organism: Orthosia cruda; assembly: GCA_964057195.1. NCBI lineage: Eukaryota > Metazoa > Arthropoda > Insecta > Lepidoptera > Noctuidae > Orthosia > Orthosia cruda. The sequence goes on along the minus strand of OZ059852.1, from coordinate 1,494,590 downwards.
AACGATTCTGGAATTCGAACTGAAAGCTGTTGGGGTTTTGAATCCCATTTTAGTTATAGCAAAGAAACTAGGATGTGTCTGATTCCTGTCAGGATAAAGTAAATTTGGTAAGGGCCTTGACAATTCTTCTTCAAACTCCACGAGGATAGGCAGTAGCCTCAGAATCCCTCAAAGTTTAGAAACCTAAACAATTCTTACATAATTGGCGATCACAGATCACAGAAAGGTTCGGGATTGGCGACTGCCAATTCCGGAGGACACCTTGGCAGGCCACACGCCTTGGCAGGCCTCCCACTAATTGGAATTTCAACCAGCCTAATTGTGTAAGTGAGTTCGGCAGGGCAAAAGGAACTACTCCATGAAAGAGACATGACACATTTCCTTCAAATGTTATCGGTATTGCGTAGATAATTTAGAAAGGGTAAGTCCACCACCCTGGGTTGAATTCACATATCCTTTCCATAACCCTTTCTAGTGTATTATGCAATACGAAAGTCGTTATTTAAATGGTGTCGTCACCTCTACCTATACGTGTTCTTTGCAAGCAATCAGGCTGCTGGTGATGGCTGCGGGATTCCGCTCGATGCGAGTCGCACAGGAACGGTCGATATGACTCTTGGGGGAGGCCGATGTCCAGCAGTGGACGTCTTTCGGCTGATATGATGATGATGAAAGGGGCCTTGACCATTCTTTTCACATAAGCTCATGCCTTTTGCCCATGGGCAGGGTAGGCAGAAGCTACAGAACTTCATCTACTACGATGAATGTATGGCCCCAAGTTTAGCGATATAAACAATTCTCCCAAAGTAGTTTCAGTAGCGTTTTATATGGCACGTCGACGGCGGCTGTGAAGTTCGCTTTTTACTGCGCAGGACCCTCTGTCACCTGAATACGCTACTGTGCAGTTCTCTCGTGTTCCGAGCCGCCATTAACTTTGCGTCTACCTGTATAAGTAATAGTCGACTATACAAAGCCGAGCATTTTATGTCATACGGCTTACTGTTTAATATAGGGGATAAACCGAGGCATCTGCTTTTTTCTTGATGAAAGGAGTGTCATTCATAGTCATACAGTGGCTGACTTGAAGTCTTGGTTGCCCTGGGCTGTGTTGTCGCCATCCCTGTCTGAGCTCCCAGCATATAGGTACTACATTATAATTTACTTTCTAGACAACTTTTATCGAAATTGATAAAGACATTTAGTTAATGATAAAATTACAATTTAATCACGACATATTCAGTCATTTCTTGTTATAATCTGTAGGTTTTGTACGATTGGCCGCCCCTGATATCTGGCTGCCCTAGGCTCAGCCTAGTAATGCCAGACTGTATGTTACCACAGACACGGTGTGCTGTGTGCGTACAGGTAATTTGCTATGAATGAAGAGCAGAGTACATTGATGCAAATTCTTGTTGAAATACATTTTAATATTGGAGCGAAATACATACCAGCGAATGCCACAATGACGGTAGGTAATGCATATTTTCCTGTTCAGAAGGAAGTTACTATGTCATGGTTAAAATAGGTCGAATCTATTCCAAAACCGAATCGGTTTTGGAATCCCGCAGCCATCACCAGCAGCCTGATTGCTTGCAAAGAACACGTATAGATAAAGGTGACGACACCATTTAAATAACGACTTTCGTATTGCATAATACACTCGAAAGGGTTATGGAAAGGATATGTGAATTCAACCCAGGGTGGTGGACTTACCCTTTCTAAATTATCTACGCAATACCGATAACATTTGAAGGAAATGTGTCATGTCTCTTTCATGGAGTAGTTCCTTTTGCCCTACCGAACTCACTTACACAATTAGGCTGGTTGTCGTTCCAATTAGTGGGAGGCCTGCCAAGGCGTGTGGCCTGCCAAGGTGTCCTCCGGAATTGGCAGTCGCCAATCCCGAACCTTTCTGTGATCTGTGATCGCTAATTATGTAAGAATTGTTTAGGTTTCTAAACTTTGAGGGATTCTGAGGCTACTGCCTATCCTCGTGGAGTTTGAAGAAGAATTGTCAAGGCCCTTACCAAATTTACTTTATCCTGACAGGAATCAGACACATCCTAGTTTCTTTGCTATAACTAAAATGGGATTCAAAACCCCAACAGCTTTCAGTTCGAATTCCAGAATCGTTTCGAGTGTCTAGAGAGCTCCGTGGACGAATATAGCGATAAGTTCGTGGCAGCTGTGCATTCGGTCGGGTCAAATTTTTCAAGACCCGTCGTACAGATAGAAACAAAAAGCTCTCTGATCCTACTCTCAAGCTTATGAAGACGATGCTTAGAAATACCGGCAGCTAAATAGACGGATCTCAAAGTCCCTAAAAAGCGAACTCCGCCGCTTTATTACCGAAAGTATTAGAGATGCGATTGAGCGGAATAAGGGCTCCAAGGTCTTTGCAAGAGATCTGACTATTGGGCAGAGCCAGCTCACAAAACTGAAGACAGATGATGGCAGGTTCGTATCCGCTAAACAGGAGCTTCTGAGGGAGATCGAGAGATTCTATTAGCAGTTGTACACGTCAGCCAGTAAACCCGTCGCGAATCTAGCAAATGACCTTAGAGCTAGATTGACCCAACGCTATACCGAAGACATTCCAGTTGTCAGCCTATACGAGATTTGGATGACTCTTAAACAGCTTAAAAACAACAAGGCAACGGGTGATGACAGAATTACGGCCGAACTCCTGAAGGCGGGTGGAAAACCAATACTTAAGGCCATTCAGAAGCTGTTTGATTCCGTCATAATTGAAGGAGAAATCACCACAGGCATGGTACGGCGGTGTGGTGGTACTCTTCTTCAAGAAGGGTGACAATGCCCTGCTGAGGAAATATAGGCTCATCTCACTTCTTAGCCATGTTTACATGCTGTTTTCAAGAGTCATCACAAATCGTCACGCGCGCATTCAGACTCAAGAAATCAGAAGACTGCACTCCTAGGCAGCAACCTTACTTGGTACTCCTACCGAGCTGTCTAATTTTCTAGCACGATAAAAGCCATAGCTCGTGCTTTAAAGAAAACACAAGTGTTCTAACATAACACAATGACCTATTGCTATTGATTAGATTCAGACAGTCACGGGTGGGAATATAGATACTACTCGAGAATCGAGACACTAACACAAAGTTTTGATTTAATTTGCTTTTCGCTGTTAATAAAACGTATAGTGACATCTTGTAACGAATAGGTCTATTAATCTAACTAGCACCATCTAGCGACTAGTAGCTGTATCGCTTGAAGTAAAATCGTCTACCGAATAAATACAATTAAATACATTAATTTTTCTATCGTCGAAATCAAACAAGAGAAAATAAAATAAAAATATACGCGTGAATTTATTCTAAAATTCTATCAAAAGTAAATAATAAACAATTAATAAAAATATTCACAGAAAACAATCAGCTGGTGTTGAGTCACGCATAAAAAAGTAAAACAATTTTTGCATTTTCATAATGGCAACACTGAAATTCTTCATCACAGGTTTATAATCCTTGAAGTAAATCTAAAGTATGCTTTATTGCATTGTGGAAAGGATTAAAATTGCACGAAAAATAAAGTTAGTAAGACATTTTATCGTTTGAGTAGGAAGTGGCATAAAAATAGGATTGCCAACAATCTGAGTGACGTCAGGCCATTGGAGTCATGGAGCCAGCCTTCTAAAATTACATAGGAGCTTAGGAAAATATATTTTTCCGACGTATACGCTCCATTTTAATACAATTAAATATACAATAGTGTCGATAAAAGTGTACGACGCGAGTGTTAATTGAAATAATTGTTGTAAACACGACAGTCGAAGTTAAAACCGTGTGATTTTGTTACCAAGTTACCGGAGATTTTTTTTCATATTTTGTGAGTATCTAATGTATTTTCCGCACGAAAACTGGTTATTAAAGATCGATATTTACGTTATGCCGTACCAAACACGTGATGTAACCTGGATAAACGGATTAAATTTGTGTTTATAAGAACATAGGCTGTGTCATGCTAGTCGCTAAATTTAACGCTGGAAAGTATTTTTGGAATTATATTTGGCGATTTTGCGAGTGCGAGGCAGTGAAGACGTGTGAAAGTTGAAATTACGCTTTAAAAATGCTTTATAACGTGTAGCCTTGGCGTAATAATCAATTTTATAAGCAGTGGTATCAGGTTACGCATTTTTTTAACGGTAAGGTAACATTTTATGCAGCTTTTTTCTGTTTGGGTTTGCTATGTGAAATCTTTTGTGCGCGGAATGTTCGCTAGAGGTTTTAATTGGATCAATTCTTATAGCATGACCTTGGATAATAGAATACGCATCGCGGTAACCGTGTTTTACTTGCGACGGACACGGCAATATTTTTTTTACGATCGAGGGTTACCAGTTGCGAAATTTTCGTTGTCCTAGTAAGGAGATCCTGAAAAAAGGAAAAAACTTCTGTTTATAAAAAAAGTGGCTTGCACTGTTGAACATGCCTTTCACTTTTCATGAAACCGTGCTTACAAAAACTTGTTAGATCATTTCGCAACGATTTTTCTTATTTGAATCTTATTTTGCTACTCATCTAATACAACAAAAATATCTCGTATCTTTTGCCCAAAAAAGACATCAAAATTTTATTTTATTACCCAAAATCGAAAGTAAAAATAAATATGGCAACATTCCCCAATGTTGTTGTAATTTGTATGTCTGCATGTTATCAAGAATCTACTCTTTTGTTGAACATTCTTTTGTTATTGACAATATGGCTCATTTTCTAGGTCACTTGAGACACACAAAGGTGGATTGTATAAACATTAGGTACTTATATAGCTAATATCACATATTTTATTACCATGGCACAGATGAATCAATTTCTACTACTACTATATTATATGATCTGCTGGATGCAAGAGGCATGCTCTAATATCTCTGTGATACAAAAATGATCAAATACCTAAAATATTTAAATCTTTCCCTGATACAAAGCCATACTATTGCCTGTGCTATTCCATAGGCTAGCTTTTGCTCCTGTGGCCGAGGATAGATGGATCCCCTTTTCTGCATTCCCATTTGGTTCGCTTTGCAGGCTGGCCTCCTCTCTGTAAGTTAGAATGGGCGTGATCCATCCAGGGCCCAGTGCGGTCTGGTGGAAGTCACATGTCTTCGTATTTTCAGTTCTAAGACTTTTCCTCACAATGTTTTTCTTCACCGTTTTGAGAGCAGGGGTGATGAAATAATTTACACAAAGTGAAGCCCCTGCCTGGGTTTGAACCCATGACCTACAACTTGTAAATCGCCTTTAGCACTCGGCAATAGTGTAGTACTTTTATCAGTGAAACAGTTTTTGTAAATTGTATCTTACTTCCAGAAATTATCTTCTATAGACAAAAATAAAATACGAATATCATCTTCCTGACCTTGACTCATGTTAAAATAAAAACATATGTTTTTAAATAATAAAGAGTCATTGTTGTATTGTTATCAGTAATACTAAAACAGCTGTTACATATTGTTGCTATGTTGTTAATTCACTTACTCTTAGTTTTATTGGTTATGGATTACTGAAGTGCATAAAATCTTTCTTTTTTTTCGTGTGGGATGTGGCCACATCAGGTGTCAGAGTTAATTAAGCCGCCTCTGGGAACCCCACAGGTTCTAACTTGGCTATTTCAGACTTACATTAACTCTGGACTCTGAACTCCAGGTTTCCTCACGATATTTTCCTTGTCTGTGATGTCCAAGATATAACTTAGAAAGTACATAATGAATTTGAAAAATCACTTTGGTAGTTGCCCGTATTTAAACCTTGTGGGTTCAAATCCTCAAGCATGAGAGGCGAGGTCTTAGCCACTGGGCCACCATGACACTCAGTGCAAATAATAACTAGGTACTTGTCAAACACATAGTGCTCTACGTTTTGGTTTTTAAAACATCATTTCTTGATATTATGTAGGTACTTATCTTAAATAATATTACAAAGACAGATTCCGAATTTTGTGAGTTTGTTCTCACTTGTGTGTAGGGTAATCTCTGGAACTACTATATCTATTTAAAAAAAACATTCACCATTTTTAAGGTAGATTATTCCAATGGCTATAAATTATATGACAAATGCAAAGCCGGGTTGGGTCACTAGTGGGTACAACATAGTTTGGAAAAGGCAGACAGATTGATAGAACTTATTAGAATTCTGATTTATGTAATTCTAATAAATTTTGTAATTAATCAATCCATACTTTTTAGGGTACCCAAAGGGTGTAAGCGATGATGCGGTTTATGATAGAGGTAACTGGTGCCTGATGGGGAATCCCATCAGGCACCAGTTACCGTATAAACAAAAGCTATATATGACTATATTTGGAAATGTTAGTGAATTGCATGTATAACATGCTTTTACGTCATTATTCCAAAATGGGTCAGTTGAATAACAACAATATATAAGGTAAAGTGGCATAATTTACCCTAAAAATGAGGATAAAACGGTGCCCATGTAGGCTGCTTAGAATATCTTGGCCAAATGGAGTATCATGGAGTAATCCCAAACAGAATCACCACAGTATAACCCACCTACTTGCCTGCCCTTCATGCCCAACCTAAAAATAGAAAAAAAAAATAGACAAAATATTGACACGAAATGTACCTAGAATCATCACTATATATTCTAAAACAAAGTCCCCTGCCGCGTGTATCTGTCTGTCTGTTAGCGATAAACTCAAAAAATACTGAACGGATTTTCATGCGGTTTTCTCCAATAGACAGAGTGATTCATGAGGAAGGTTTAGGTGTATAATTTGTTAAGGTTTTGTGTCAACTGGTTGAAATATGACGATAATTGTTGAAAATGTCGGAAAAAGTCAAGCCGCCGCCGGGAGCTTTAATCGGAAACGCTGCCTAACCCTTTGAGATATAACAAAACAATGTATGGTGGAATTGCCTCTTTAATAGGTCTACAGACAAGTTTGTTTTATCTGTAGTCTCGCGTTTGACCACTATCTCGCCTGATGGTAAGCGATGATGTGGTCGACGGTGAAGCACGCTTGCCTAGAAGTAACCTATTCACTTGAAGACCCCAAGGTTGTAGCTATCAGAGAACAAAGATCCCGGAATGGAATTCCACTCCTTAGCTGTGCGCACAATGAAAGTATTAGCAAAACGCTTTGCGCGTGGGATGTCCACCATGTACCGATGGGGCATTGCCGTACGTCTTCTAGCCCGATGATGGAAAGGGCTAGGCGGCATAAAATTGTGCAGTTTCTCGCACACTCCCCGAAGTTTAACCGATAAAAACCGACAGGCTGGCAACTCGGCGCCGATGTTCGACGTTCTGGAGCTTTGACGCGATCAGTGCCTCGTTGCCAATAAGCCTCTCGGCCCGTCTTTCAATCGACTCAAGTGCGTTAAGCTGGTATTGTACACACATGTCTATCTTTTATTGATAGCTTACTATACCCGCGCGAAGCCGGGGCGGGTCGCTACTCGTTAGTGATGAATAAATATGCCTCGCGTTTTCTCAACTATCTTGGGGTCGCCTCACGTTTAACAGGATTCAGCTGAGTGCTAGTAATTTACATGGAGCGACTACCTATCTGACGTCCTCCTCCTTGCGTCGTATTCCTCAGTATTGAGGTTCGTGACCTCACCTTCTGCATCACCTTCTCTAGAACGATCTTTCTCCATCTGCTTCTGTCTCTGGCGGTATGGAGGGTGTTGTAAACTGTAGAGTCAAGAGCTTTGCGGATCTGGTCAGACCAACGTATTGGGCTGCGTTCACGAGCCCTTTTCTCATCTACTACAGGTCACGATGAGCCTCCGTCCCACCATCTTTCCTTGCAATGTAGCCGAAGTATTCTAAAATTGCGCAGACACACGGATGACAGCTGTCAGGAGATTTTGAGTTCTCGCAATATGTAGACGTCAGTCCGAAAAGCTGTCCAGATTGGACGTCTCCAATCTGACGTCCACAACCCAGTAAACTGGACAAAACAGGACCAAACCCAGTGCCAAGACTATTGTCAGATTCCCTGGTCTTTGACTATCCTTAACGACTGTCAAAGATCCACAAGTGTTTTATGTGCTTTCCGAGCTACGGTGGACTTACGGTTTGACATGGATGGCGGAGGCCTGCTACGACCTTTACATTCTCCTTTTCCTTCATCTAGTTCTTACATAAAGTCAAACACGTACGCTGGTTATGAGTACCTACACTACCTACTGCGCACCTGAAGAACATCTATTCATAAAATAAATCAGTAGAAAAATCTTTCTTGTACATGAAAATATTTCCAAAAAAATTGCCAGGGTGTTGAAGTATAACCAACAGAACCCATTTCCAGCATTTTTGGTTATGTCTGTTTAATTGTGCACGCATCACGTAGAATATACGAAACCAATGTAAACTTTTATACATAAAACATGTGCGTAACTTACTTAGAAGTATTACTTAGTTTTTGTTTCATCGCATTCGGTTCCCTCTATCAAAAGTTATATGAATTTAGTGTTCAAGAAGTAAAATATCACAACACACGCAATTCAGATACTCGGACAGTTGAACTCCATATTCAATAGATGGCGTTGTGCATTTGACGTCATTTCTGAATGGCGGTGTTAAGATTCACCGCGGAAGAATGACCCTAGAAAAAAAATTCGTAGGATAGGCAGTTGACAGGAGCTAAGCCGCGGCACAGCTAGTCATCAGTCACCAATAAGATTCGTGGGCGTCCCTTCCCTATAATTAAAAAAATATTTATTTGTGTAAATTAGTTTGGCTGCCATGAACAATTTGTGTTAGGTACTCGGAAATAGCAACAGATAAAAGTTAATAGATTAAACATGTACTAACTATCTTTGTTGTAACAAAGAACTGATAAAACGGACCTAGTTTCCATGGAAACCGATAAACATTCATAATATTGTCTACAATCTTGAGAGTGCTGTGTTTGTGATTGTTTTTGAATTCTGAATGTTTGCCAGACTAAACTAAGTTCTAAATACAATATCTGGATTGTGAGTTTACACTTGAACTGAAGTTAGAATACGGTTTGTAAACAAAAATTTAATTGTTTTGCGTGTTTGTGAGGAGGTCGTGGCTCGTTATAATACAGCCGCAAAATTGGATCTTCGAGGTTAAGCAACGCTTGGGCACACGCATATGGGAGACCATTATTAGAACAGGGGTCACCAAATGGCGGACCGCTGACCTATTTTGTGCGAACCTACCCAAGATAGACTTCATCAACATCACCATTTCAGCCGAAAGACGTCCACTGCCGAACGTAGCCCCCTACCCCCCAAGTGTCGCCACTTTGACCGGTTCCGTGGGTCTCGCATTCAGATAGATTCCAAGATGAACTTTATTAAGAATAAATTTCGGATTAGACTTGGCGATGAACATCGCCAAGATTTAATGACAATAGTTCAAGGCAAAACATTTTTCACGTTAATGTTTGAAAAAAAATCTTGGTACTTACATTTTATTGATTACATTGGTATATTGTTTAAAAAAATATAAAAAAGACTAGTAGGTCTTAAGGACCGCGAGGGGTATATTATTTTTAAGAAACGGACCCAAAATGAAAATAATTGGTGACCCCTGTATAAGAGGTAACAGAGGATTCTCTAGAATCCTCTGTGTCTCGGGCAGCACGTAAAGCCGTGTCCCGCTGTCGTTTGTAGACCCTATAAAAACAACGTTATAACGTTTACGAAAATCTGACACCAGTCTTGCCAAGTGGTACCGTGTCACTCAGTTACTGGGTTGTAGGTATCCGGACAGTGAGCTGGGTTGTAGAGCAGTGGTGGCCCAGTGGTAACGGCCGCGACATACAAGTTGCTGGTCGTGGGTACGAATCCAGGCAGTCGCTATACTTTGTGTACATTATTTTCATCATCGCTGCTCTCAAAACGGTGAAGGAAAACATCGTGAGGAAACCGGCATGTCCTGGAACCAAAAATTTGGAGACGTGTGACATCCACTAACCCGCAGTGGGCCCGCGTGGTGGATTACGGCCCATTCCCTCTCACAGAGAGGAGACCTGTGTCCCAGCAGTGGGAACATTTAAAAAGGCTGATGGTGATGATGATAGGTAGTACTGAACTGGCTGATGGTAGGTGAAAACTGGTACTCAACTGCATTTATTTTATTATGTCAATAGTCTCGCGTTTGACCACTATCTCACCTGATGGTAAGCGATGATGTGGTCGACGGTGAAGCACGCTTGTCTAGAAGTAACCTATTCACTCTTGACTTGAATACCCCCAGGTTGTAGCTATCAGGAAACAAAGACTCCGGCAGAGAATTCCACTCCTTAGCTGTACGCACAATGAAAGTATTCGCAAAACGCTTTGTACGTATGGGTAGGATGTCCACCATGTACCGGTGGCGCATTGCCGTACAGCTTGTCGTCCGATGATGGAAAGGGCTAGGCGGAATCAAATTTTCAGTTCCGTCGCACACTCCCCGAAAAGTAACCGATGAAAAGCCGACAGGCTGGCAACACGGCGTCGATGTTCCGGTTACACTGGAAGCCATCCTCAAAATACTTGTCAATAGGCAGTTTGATTGATTTTTGGTTGCTTGTACAGAATTACAGAACCCTGGGCGTTTGGGCGCATTATGTCCAATTCGCAAAATGTCCAGTGGGCTCAAAATGTTCAATTCGCAATTTGTCCAATTAGCAAATGGTCCAGTACGCAAATTGACCAATTCAAATTATAGTCTTTAATTAGGTATAGATATCCTTGTTTGTAAGGTATTTTAGTTCTCCTAAATCTCATTCATACACAGAGATTAATGAGCTTTAGAACCGTCCTACTAGTTCAAGGCATTTAAGTCGTTTAAGGAGTTTAGTAGTATAATCATTTCTTCGTCTTACATTGTTTAATCGTTGATGTTAAAATACATCTAAAATTTGTAGATAGCTACTAGGTACCCATAATTATGTTGATTCCACTTTATGAAAATACTTATGAGTTTTCGTGATTTTTTTCTTAATTACCTTACGCACATATACACTACTTATATATATTATTATTAAACTGTTATGGTTTAATCTTACGTACATATTTAGTTCTGCTTGCTATCCTGTATAATGTTCTTTAATTTTGTCTTAATTGTTCCTTTATTAATAGCAATATTATGATTTATCAGCCTTCATTATTTATATAGATATGTGAATTGGACTAATTTTGCGAATTGGACGAATTGCGAACTGGCCAAATTGCGAACTGGCCAAATTGCGAAATGGACCTATTGCGAATTAGACAGTTGGACATAATGCGCCCAAACGCCTTAATACACGAACCCATGTCTCATTCAGTCCATTTTCTCATCCACACAATGCAATATAAAATACGCCCTAAATGCGTGTTTCTGAATATAAATATGAACCACAAGTGTTCAAGGCGATGTTTAATGACTGTTTCTTGGCAAACCCGCTCTATTGTAGCTTTGCCGTTCAGCTATGGATAATGACCAGATTCTCTAGGAATATTGACCGAACCTGGATTTTAAATAGAGTGATAGGTTACTTCTAGACAAGCGTGCTTCACCGTCGACCACATCATCGCTTACCATCAGGCAAGATAGTGGTCAAGCGCGATTCTGATTCGCGCACAGAGGGTTCCATATAAACAGCAACATGCATCAAAATAAATAGGTAACATTAACAACGTTCTTAACCAATGAAAGGACCGAACATTGCTCTAACGTAGGGACAAAATTAACTTTGTCATTCGAAAACTTTTGTCCCCATACATCAAAATACAAAATTATATAAGTTGGTCGACTATTATTCGTAAACTTGTAAAGCCTCCTAGCTGTGATAGTATTCCTTTTAATTTCGTTATATATACTACTGCCGTGAATTTTTTCACATATCAAAAAGCAACCATTTAGCTGGCAGGGGGGGCGACTCTTGACTCTAACAAAAAAATGCCATTTAATGCTTAATTTTACGCAAACGGATTCCTGAATTGAGAGCCCCGTAATATTTTTGATTTACCTATCCAACGATACCCCACACCATGGGATAGTCGAGAAAAATAAACACATACAGACGGTATTCTAAAATATGTCATAGAATACTGGTAATGAATACAGAATCAAAATTGATCGAAAATCGTACGAGGTACAATTATTTTTAATAAAGAAATCTGTTCATCTCACTAAAATTTCTGATTCTATGGCAGCTGTATGGGCGCCACGTCACGGTCTTTGACGTCAGATACCACGGCAGACTTCGCCTTCAGTCTTTCTTTACGACCTCTGTACCTACGAGGCAGTTAATCCAAATGTCAGTATCATGAACATTACCTACCCTTCTCGCAATTTGATCGCCTTCCAGACTCTCTCAGACTCTCTAGCCAGATGCTGCTGAATTCCAGAACGTTACATGGAGTGACAGCCTACCTGACCTGGTTAACCCAGTTACGGGGTTACCCAATTTCCACGACATCATCATTATATCAGCCGAAAGACGTCCATTGCAGTAGATAGGCTCTCCAGGCGTCGCCACATTGACCGGGCCCGTGCGTCTCGCATCCAGCGAATCCCCGCAACCTTCACTAGGTCATCGGTCCACCTGGTCCGATGTCTTCGATCGTCCGATGTGTTCTCCCCGAATGTCGATACCTTCCAACGCAACGTCTTCCGGTTCGCGGTCGCCACTCCAGAACTTTTCTGCCCCATCGGACATCCGTTCTGCGAGCAATGTGCCCTACCCATTACCACTTAAGTTTGGCAATTATTCGTGCTATGTCGGTAACCCTGTTTCTCTTGAGGATCTCTACAATTTTGATTCTATCACGCAAGGAAACTCTTAGCCCTCTCCATTGCCCTTTGGGTGACTGTACATTTTTTGATGAGGCCTTTTGTGAACGACCATGTCTCAGAGCCATAGGCAAAACAAACTGGTCAGAGACATTCGTCTTGAGCCACTGTGATTTCCACTTAACTAACCAATATGTGTTCTTTTGTTACAGAAAACAAGCCCAAACAAATTCTTCAACAAAGTAAAGAAAGCAAAACGATGCAAAGAAAACGTCCGCCGTCCAGAATTAAAGTTAGCCTAGACTAGGATAGCTTAAGAGCATAAGCCAAGCGTATATTAAGGATATGTGTCTAACACACTAGGGAAAACACAAAGATAATCTGCCAAAATGCCCGTTGTATCCCCCTCAAGGTACAACTCTACCTCCTCGAGCCTCTCCGGCTCTTATAGAACTACCCACACATCTTCGACAGTCGAAAAACCATTCTACAGAACTACAAGCGGTAACTATGATACCTTACGCAGTTATGAACGGTCTGAGTACAGGTCTCGGTTCTCTGATATCGATGGCAACAGAGATCGGAAGACCATCGTTGAAAGGCAACGGACTTCTAGAGCTCCAAGCATCGCTGATTCTGATTCTGGAGTCTCCAGCAGCAGATATAGGTCTGACAGGAGTGAATCGAGATCCAGAGATATCTCCACGACCAGGAGTGAGAGTAGCAAGACCTCCACAGATCCGTTACCGAGGACACGAAGACCTCTACCAACTTCGGCTGATCTAGCGATGTCACATGCTGAGTGGTACAACAAATACTCGCCAGCGAATTACATACCGTTGACGCAGAGAATCCAGCAACAGCAGAATCAGAATTATGGAGAGATTTCAAGGTCTAAATCTATATCGAATGATATTGGAAGACCACCGGCTGCAGACCCTTCAAGGCTTGCGAGGAAAGCAAGGAATTCTGCGGCAACAATTTCAGAGGTAATTTTCTTTTGCTCTCCTATTCAATGTATTATATTTTGTTTTTTATTTAAGTATCACTTGAGTGTCTGCGAAATTTTATTATTTTATTGGTGTATTTGTTTTTTATATATTTTTTTATAGTGGACATATTTCTGATGATTTTATTGTTTAGGGTCGGTAAAAATGATTAAATACGGTACGGAAGTTCTCTATTGAAATCTGGTTAAAAATATAACATAAAAAAAAAACATAAAAGTAGGTTCATGCGATCTTAAATTATTATTAAACTAATTATAAAAGAATTCATTCTACGTTTCAAAGGTTTTTGTAGGAAACAAAAAAAATAATATTCGCAAGAAAATAATCCGAAAAATCTGATGTGAAAGGATGAAATGTCTACATAAATGTTTATAAATAAAATATAAGTGTGTAAAATACTCAAACACTTGATTCTAATAATAACATTGGCCTTGACCTAAAATGTCTAAGAACTAGTCACGAATTCTCTAATACAAATCAAGTAAATGCAAGGTTAGCATTAATAATATTTTGATGATGCTAAATTTAACGTACATCATAATGCAAATAATAAAATTAATTTAAATATTACAATAAATGAAGTAGATAAAAAAGCATCCTACTTCTAGGCAAGCGTCGACCACGTCATCGCTTACCATCAGGTGAAATAGTGGTCAATAAAGAAGGTAATAAGGTGAAGGTGAAGGCTTAATAAGGTGGAATTTATAAAAAAGTGAATAATATTTTTTATATAAATTATGACGCGGTACAGAAAAAAAGATAGATAAATATCGTAGTAGTACCAAAACATTCAAAAGTTGACACAAAAAAAACGACTTGCAGGCGATTCTAAAACATTTGGCTGCCAAAATTGGCACACACTTCTTAAAAAAAGGTAATGAAATAAACACACAATATACATATGAATACTACACAGAAGTACTACAAATACACTACACAACACACATTTAACTGGAACAACCTGTAGCGTGAGGGAGTGACAATTTTATCATTTTACACTACTTTTTATAAATATCTTCAGACTATTTTCATGTTCTGCAAAACGTGAACCTATCTGTGTTGTACAAGATAAAGTTCAAATTCCTTTGTAACTTTATAAGGACCTTAAAGAATTGGTTATAAAAAGACTATTACACTAAAAGCAGGTAGTTCTTAAGCCCAATCTATACTTTTAATAGGGCCCAGATGTGATACGTTTTCATCGAAATTGTATGAATTGAAGTAGTATTATTTACAAAAGCAAACCAGCCTAAAGTTACCCAGTAACTCATTTTTAGAGGTCAGGCAGTCGCTCCAATGTAAAATACTTCCAGTAAAATTCTGGTATTCAGCTCAGAGGCGTAGCTAGGTAACCAAAAATCTTGGTTCAAAAAAAAGGGGCCTATTTAAATGCCATTAGAAATTTTTACAATCCTTTTTAACAGTCCTTTCAACCGATTTTGAGTTCTATCCCGTAAATATAAGGATAGCATAAAAAACATACACCTGTTACCAATTACTACAGCTGCCATTTCACATATCATGAACGCAATAGAAGTCAAAATCGTTTGAACGGGCTGTAAAATGGGATTATTTAAATGTCTAATGTTATCTCAAATGGAGTATAGGGTTGAACAAGTCAAAATATATATAAATACTTCAAAGTTGCAAACAGGGCTTGATTTAGAGTTTGGATTGCTACCGCTAGAACATTTTTGCATCTCGCCTCGGATAGGTTAAATTTGTTGCTAGTTGAAGAATTTTTCTGGTTAGGATCTGCAGGCCCTCTGAGCATGGGGGCCCCGGTGCACGGCACTGTCTAGCCCTCCGGTAGCTACGCCCCCTGTCTAGCCCGCCGGTAGCTACGCCCCTGATTCAGCTGCATCCGAATAAACTGGAACCCGATTAGAACGTCATTAGGAATAGACACAGATATAAATCTAACTAGATAACGCAAGTCCCTCCAAGAAAACCAAGCGTGCCAGTTTTTCACACACAATTTAAAAACAAATTTACTTACCAATGAAAGAAAACAGTTCCAATGCCTCGGCCAACTTTTTCTATACAGTTTTTACAGCTCAGTGCATAAAAAGGCATTTTTCTAGAGTTCGGTGGATTACCGGTGCCGATAATGATAAATGAAAAGCTCAAATTACGATCATTGGTCGTAATTTTCTCCGTTTTTTGACACGCGAAGAGTACATATAAGTTAGTCTAGTTAGATTTATATCTGTGGGAAAAGACTTTGCAGATGATATACCAATATTATAAAGCGGAAAGATTTTTTTGTTTGTTTGTACCGAATAGGCTCCGAAACTACTGGACCGATTTCAAAAATTCTTTCACCTATGGAAAGCTACATTATTCCTGAGTAACATCATAGGCTATAATTTTGACGGTAGCGAAGCCGCGGGGGTCAGCTAGTATAATACAAACACAGAGGTTATTTTCAATGTAAATACTTGTCTTATTTGTTATGTTTGTCCTACATGAGACTTGAACATAACAGTTGAATTGTCGGTGCTCCTCTGCCTAAACTTTTGGGGTACAAGCGTGATGTTATGTTATGTACTTGCTGTATCCTTGATATGTGCTAATTCTTTGAAATAACAGTTGCAACGAATTTCTGATCATGAATATTTTTAGCATTATTTCAATTTGATGGTCAGTGTCCTAAGTTGAGTTTATTTTCCAAAGTTGATAGCTAGAGTGTTGCCATGTTTCGGGTCATCTTAAATCCTCCAGTGGTAAGATTAATCAAACTTTTTATTTTTTTACATGGCAATATTGTCGCTCCCTAATATAACTGTATATGTTTAACGCTTCGGAGTATACGGACATGTTTTTTTTTTTGCCTTTTTAAAGGTCTCCGCCATATTCTTCCAGCGACAAAGTTTTGTCTCCAGCCTTATCTGAAATTATGTTATGTTATTTACCTAAACTTAAAAATTAGGAGGTTACTATGCATCTCTGCCTACCCCTTATGAGACAGACTTAGCGTAAGCATAGCCAGTCTACAATGTCCTCACTGCTGGTACACAGGCCTTCTCTCAGTGAGACGGACTTCACCACTAAAATCTCGAATTTTTTTCAACGTCAAATATCCTAGTTATATTCTAGACTCATTGTCTATGCCTTGTGTAAAAGAGATAGAAATACTGTTGTCACTCTCTCACTCTACAGATTATTTAAGATTGTGTGGTTTTCTGTTACTGTCAATTGTCAAAATGACAGCATGCAAAAGTGTTTTATCATTGAGCCTACTAGTAACAAAATTGGCTTTTTTTCTTAGTTTCTTTTAAGGTAAGGTAGGTAAAAAGTAAACTTAATTACTTAACTTAAAAATCGTGTCATTAAAAATATAATTTTGATAGACATCATCCATCGGTCAACTGTGTCTAAATTATTTCTGGTTTTTCAAATTCATTCGTTCAGACCCGAAAATCCATTGTGACTGAACATTTTCTCACAAAAGCCATCATTCAAATTCATCACATCACAAAAACACTTTCGGAAAAGTTCGTTTCGAAAAACTGTCCCTAATAAATCATCTTTTCATCATCAGCTATGTTCTTTTTTCAAAATTACCAAAACCATAAACAAATGGTTGTTTTCTTTCGCAAAAATTTCGCAGACACACAAACAAATGTTTGCGCGTGTGAGTGTGTGTGTACGTTCCTTAACATCGCACTAAAAAAAGAGCCATACATTAAATAAAGCTTCCGAAAAATGTAGTACTTGCACCGATTGAAAGGCCCTAACCGCCGAAAACGTTCAAAGAAACATAACCTTTCAAAACGTGTCACCGTAGTAACATAGATGCGATATTTGCTTGTAATACCATTCACGTGTAACATTGATGCTACATCCTGCTAATTTTTGACATCCTAGTACTCACGATTGTTATGTAAATCAGTACCATGAATGATACACCAGGTATTACCAGCAAGCATGAGATAAATGTTGGACTAACACACACTGATCACATGTCGCATTTTTACGTCACAAGATCAAAAAATAAGCGTAATATTTGAAAACCAGAGACCTGAAAGAAGATCGTATAAGGAAAGCCCGGTATACAAGAGGAGCATGCTTAACGGCGTCAAAGACACGAACGGGAACGAAGTACCTTCGGTGTCGGAGATCAGAAAGAGATTCGATAAAATGACGGTAACGAAATTGCCAGCGAACGACTCGCGGTACACGGAACAGTTTATAAACCAGCTCAAGGATTGCGAGAACGGTACAGTAGGGTATACGAAAATCGTCCCTAAAGACGAGAAACCAGTACCAGTTCATCTGCCGTACGAAAAGAATGGCATGCGCTGGGAGGCAGGGTCCTCCAGCTCGCGATCTAACTCGAATTCTGACCTATCTCTTAGTAAGACAATATCCGAGCCAGTGTGTCTAGCGAAACCACTCCACGATAGAAATGGTTCCATGTCAACCTCACTTACTTCAAAACTGCCTTCCGATCGTCTAGCCAGCATTAAAAGCCAGCTAGACCCAAACAATCCCATAGGGAAGATTCTAGAAAAATCCACAGTCATCCACGTAGAAAACGGCGATTTAGATTACAAGAAACATAACGCAGACGGACATAAAATCAAAGATATAAAAAGTGATATAGAAAAACAGACTAAAGCGCCAAAACATACTTCTAACTTCGCTTCGTACATACAGATTTCGCAGCCTGTATCGTCCGGGACAACGCCGAAAAAACAGATAGAAATTAATCACACAATTACAGAAGAAGCCCCTAAGAATGACATAAAAGCGGAACCTAGAAAAGCCAGAGCCAATCTGAAATACATAGACTCAGAAGATGAAAGAATACTTCTGGATAATGACATAGAATCTCCTAGCGGCACCGGCTTTGAAAATAAGACTTTTGAACATGAGAATTATTTGAAAAAGAGGACGGAGAAGAGTGAAGACGGAACGAATCATTTGGAAGATGTGAAATCTATGGAGACTAGCACTGAAAGTACGATTAGCGAGCCGACGGAAGACCTAAGTCCTGAAACTCCGTCTGCTAGAAGAAGAGCCTTGGATACAAAGGATCTGGAAGATTTTAAAGGGGTAAGTAATCATTTTATTTTGTTTATCGTTGTGGCTGCTTCGATAGGTTTTGTAAAATTCTCGGTAAGAGTATTTAGTAAAATTATTTTCAAAGGTTTAACCTTGATGATGGATAAGACTTCAGAGAAAGCAACGACGCGACGGCGTATTTTCATAGAAACTGTCCTAGAACGTCGGCGCATCGTTTTCGCATTGACGCGTCTCACCTGTTTTTGGGATCCTGTTTATTCAAACTAATTTAAAACTACCTTTGATTTATATTCAAATCAATTAATATCCTATTGGTTGTTGACATAACAAAATAATGAACTTATATTCATCTAGAAATTAAATCATGTTCTGGTCGTAAGCCTCTTCTAAAAATTTTCCATAGACACATTTTCCTGTTTCTAAAATTTTGGCTCCAAAATCGAAGCAGCTATGACACTCAGCACCTCATTTATATTGGCTCTTTTATATGCACGTTTTATTTTGTTTTCGTCAATATTATTTTTAAAATTAGTGTGTGTTAGTTATAGTTTTTTTGTGTCCTTTTCAGCTACTCCAAAATGTATGCTTCGTTTTTTAAGTGTGTCAGGATTTGTGTCTTCAATTTTGGTGTCGAATTTTAGGTTCGTGTCTTATTTCATTATTTGATTTAGAAGCTTTTCTTCAGGTTTTTTTTTTGTCGTGAGAAGGCTTGACTGTCTGAAGTAACAAAGATGCATCTCAAGGAAATATAGAACTGTTTTTATTTTTATAATTCTCTTCTTTAGATGCCATAAATTCTCTATTATGTCTTTCAGAGGCTATTCATTCAGAGTAATCTAAAATTTTATACTATACAAGGATTACTGACAATGTCTCGCCGGTAGCTTGCACTAAAGTATTCAAGTAACTTCAGCATCAATTGTCACAATGGCATGCAAGTTCTTCCCATATTTTTTTGCAAGATTACGGTTTCTGAATTTGGAGTTAAAATGTGTCCAAAACTTAGCCCGAAGGCATTAGTTATTTAGTTAGAATTTTTTGTTCAGAAATCGGTTGTTACTGTTAAATGAGTTACTAACGGCCTTCTACGACTCGAAGTAGATACCAATTACATCCTCACCGAAGTCAAGGACAATCCAACTAAATATTTGCGTGCAGTGTTGAATAACACAAAACAGTTGAATGACGCAGCGCGTTCAGGGTTGGTGACTTAAATCCTGCATTCCGGACATATACCACGAAATTTCCACCGGCAGAGACTACAAAAAGACCTGGCGTCAAAAAAAATCCTGCATCGAGCAATCAAACTTTTTGGCGTAATTTGAACATAAATATAACCCGACATCTATCGGGCATTTGACATAACACCCGCCTGGTCTTTTCAATGGAGGTTGCGGGACTTTCCACCTTGTTTTGCAACCCATAACTAATAATACTCGTCTCGTCTGTCTAGCACAAGTTTCGGCTGTCAAAGGCTTAGTCAGAATTGTCACGGGCATTCAAATTCTCAGAGTAAACGGTGACACTCATGGAAAGTTTGGACCGGCAATCGTTCAATACCGTCTCTAGAAGTGGCGTCTAGACGTCTCGGTGATCTGTGGTTGTGTCTTCGAATAGCATAAAGCAGTTGAATGACGCAGCGGGTTCAGGGTTGATAATTTACCTATTGCGTTTCATGAAATATTTTCCGATGTAGGGAACTGGATTTTTGTGTGTGTAAAAGTACTCTTGATAAATTAATCTGGGGTTTCGGCAAAGTTGATGAAAGGTATGCAAATCGGGAGTCTTTCTCCAAGTGTATAGAGAAGGCAGTTTGGAATTTTTTGTGTAAAAACCTTTTCACAATTGCGTTTGAGAGATTATTTTTAAGAATACAGAGTGATAAGGTGTGATCATGTTTAATAAAAAACCGGCCAAGTGCGAGTCTGACTCGCGCACACGGCTTATTTTACCACTTCATCGGCGTGATTAATATGTATATCCATGCGAAATTATAGCTTTCTAGTACTAAGCGTCTCTGAGCTAAGCTGCGGACGGTAAGACGGACATGGCGAAACTATAAGTGTTCCTTGTTGACTATAGAACCCTAAAAACGCCCTTTGCCCATGTAAACGAACATGTTTCTCCAACGAAGTTAGTCAATTCTCAAAAAAATATTGTATCGGCCATACAAATTTTCATCAGCTGCCGACAACTTTGTATTTTTGTTGAGAATGGCCTAGGATTTCCTAGAAGATAATCACGCATTTCCCTTACACCCTATATTATAGGAACAGAATATATTACAAATATTCTCAATTTTATTTTGGTTGATCAAGAAAATATTATGGGCACAGAGAATATCTTGATTAACTATGGCAAAACCTATATTTCCAGCATCTCGGCTAACTCCTCTTGTCGCTAGCAAGTACCAGGAAGACAGAACCACCTAGCAGATAAAACCCATTTAAAAACGCACACATACGCACGTCGGCGTAGGCGACTCGCACACAAATACATGACCCCAATCTAAATGCCAATGAACTGCCCGAGACTACACACCTGTAGCATGAACTTTTCTAGTAGCGTCCGGAATTATAGGCTGGACTTTACAATAGACAGACAGGCCGAAGAATTGCCAACTTTGTGTAGTGGGCCGTACATTGCTCGCAGAACGGATGGTCGATAGGGCTGAAAAGTTCTGGAGTGGTGACCGCGAATCGGAAGCGTTGGAAGGCCTCCTTTAGGTGGACCGATGACCTAGTAAAGATTGCGGGAATCCGCTGGATGCGAGACGTACAGGACTGGTTTATGTGGCGACATTTCAGGGAAGCCTAAGTTGGTAATGATGAGATAGGCTCTGAAAGGCCACTATTTTTACAAGTTTTAATTAACTTGCAATGAATGTTATTGTGTTCGGGTCAAATATTGCAACTGAATTTTGAAGCAGTTATCCTCCACCGATTAAGATGAAATTCTGCATACACATTTAGTTTGGCTGACAATGCACGGTTAGCTAAGTGACGTCATTATAAATCCAATATGGCGGACAGCCCAAGATGGCGGTCTAGTATTTTTTTGTGCGCTGCCATGATATGGGTATCAAATGAAAGGGTTTGCCGAGAAGAACACGAAAATTTTTGATAAAAAAAAAGAATAACTTATTTTCCTCTTACTTTTAAATTCATTAACCTAATACTGAGCGTAGTGCTAAATGATAAAAATACACTTACTCGTCAATCTGTTTTGGCAATTGTATCAAACCTGCCAAATGCGTGTCGGACTTCGCACATTTAGGGTTCCGTACCAAACCACAAAATTAAGTTGCTTGTAATAAGAAAAATGAGGGTATTTAAAGAAAAATCTGATTTATCAATATATTGGTGTTTGTTAGTAATATATACGTAAAAATAGACATTATCACCAAATTTCAAGTTCATAGGTCAATGGGAAAGTATTTTGGAACATCGGAACAATATTTTGTAAAAAAATATTTTTCCTTTATTTTCCAATATTTTTTAAAACAAAAAAATAAAGTATTTGTCTACAAAACGAACTCTAAACAACGATACATCGAAAAAAAATGTTCGTGACCCCTTTTTCCTGTATGGGAGCCCCCCTAAACAATATTAAATTTTAAAATATTTGTCAATTTCTAAGACTTTGGTCAACAAGATGCTTATACTGTGAAAATTTGAAGACTGTAGCTCCAACCGTTTGACTGTTAAACCTGTGTGACAGACAGACACGTGAATGGGACCAGTGTCTTCTAGTCTCATAAGAAAACATCGAAACTAATTCAGAGATTAAAATGTCATTAAAAGCCCATACAATTAATGTAATGGTTTTATGATAACCATGTAGGTTAATGTCTGAGGTGACTCAATACTGAGCCAGGCAAGGAGTTTATCTAAGAAGAACCTGTTTTTGTCATCGACACTAAGAACTAAACTTTATTTTCTTTGACCATTAAATCTTCCAAAAATGTTATGCTTTAGCAAATTGCTGGAGTGCTCCAACCTCAAGTGCCCACAGACCTGCACTATAGAGGACCTAATGATCGCCACTGACGCTGCAGTTAACGACGACCTAAAGGACCCAAAATATATAAAGAGTTTTCCCTCGAGTCGATAAGCAACTATAGTAAATTCTGCATTCCATGTGCTCCTCCCTGATCACTACTTTCTGCTCTCTCAACATTCTAACACAAACCCATAAAGATTTCAAAGTCTAGTTGGCTGATGCAAATTATTGTGTTCGTAAATCGCACATTCCTTGAGCCAAATCATTGAACTTCGATATACTAAAAATATCGAGTAGCTCAGGCGTTTAGAATGTCATCTCGGTCTAGCTGCGGCATAATGTCTCTTGTATAGCTAGGTCAGATTTTGTAGGAGAAACTGTGACAAATGCTGCTTAACCTCCTGATAAAATCCTTTGACTCTGCCTTTGCAAGAGATGATGTCACAAATACTGTTGGTTGGAACGATGAGCTTTTAAATGAGGTCGAAACACGGTTGTCTCAAGTAAAACCAAGAGTACATGCTTACCTGTACAATACTTATGATTTCTACCGAGCAATTTGCTCACACTCATCGCCTAAGTATCTAAAACCGCATTACTGTTTGCTGCCAGAAAACATTTCGCATCAATATATCCAAGCGACAATATCTAGTGAACGACCCGACACGTCCCCTTTCCGATAGAAATTCGTGGCTAAAAATAAGAAGCGCGAAATGTAACGTCTAGAAATAAAATATCGCGGGAAATAATCCTCAGCAGACGAGTGCCACGTTTTTAAAACGCCACGTGTCACGACGCCATTTTGTTAAAAAGCGCGCTAAAATTTTGACGTTTGCGAACCTAACCTCTTTGGTGTCGAAACTTTTTTCGCGTCTTTATGGTTTTTAACTGGCCGTTTCTACGATTTTGACAGAGCGTTCGAAAAGCCGGAAAACTGTCAATTTTAGCGTATATGTCATTTGAGAGTTTTCGATACAACATTTTTTGCAATCAATTTATTTCTTTGTAATTGTGATATTTTTTAAATGTTAAATGTGATTTCATCGTTTTAACCGGTAAGAGGAGTTGGTTGTTTATTTTGATTATGTTTTGCACGCGGAATTGCTTGGAAAAATGGCGTTTATATCGTAGTTTTAAGAATAGATTTGAAATGTGTTACGGCTAGGTAGTATGCTCGCTTCGCATTCGTCCAATAGCGATCTCGCGGTGGATAGTGTTGTATTGTATAGATCAGCTGTCAGCGTATGCCTTGTGAGGTAGTTATATGACCGGTTTCTGAATTAAGAATTAGAAGTTAAGTAGGTATTTGTCAAACTCTACTTTAGTTTGAAAACCTACCAAACTTTGGCATTGAAATAAGTTTTGACACGTCCTTAACTCCAAAGTATCTGGTATACTGGTAGGTACTCATCATAATATGCAGTCGGATAAAGCTGGGAACAAATTATCGGAGGCGGCTGACGGACGCGACTTACAGCCGCGGCTGATATGTGTGCACAGACAAAAACATCCAGCGGGCCAGATCTCTATCGGACGTCCGAACGCCCAAGGTCACGTCCGCGACTTACGTCCGATAGTTTGCACAATGTAATGTACATTCATTACACAGATACTGTATAAGTCGAGGCTGTCAGCCGCGTCCGATAATTTGTTCCCCGCTTTACACTTTCCAAAGATATATATACCATGAACCATAGAGTATCAAAAAAAATTATAGAGAAAATATTTCTGTCTCTTGTACTCTTATTACTTGTAATAAGTGTGTCCTTATCTAAATTCTGATTTTTAATTTCATATACCAAACTGACATTTGGTGGGTTGCCACTTTATTGTTACATCAAAATAGTGATGTATCCTGAGTGATCGAAAGTCGATCGAAAATGGAAGTATGTCACGGAAAATAAATACATTTGTTAAGAAACCAGCGGCAATTATTTAATTTCTACCCATTTATGTCGGAACTATATTCTGTCGATCGATGTTGATTTCTTATTTATTACAATAATAGTTTGTGTGATGTGTAGCAATACTGTTTTATTTAAATCTATTACGTTTATTTTCATAAAACGTTTATTTACACTAATTAGTAAAATTAAACGATCCGATGAATCACTTATGATTGAGCCTTGCATATATGCTCCGCGCAGGCAACATAAAAAAAAATAAGATCAGCATCATTTTTAACCCCCGACGGAAAAAGAGGGATGTTATAAGTTTGACGTGTGTTGCTGTGTATCTGTCTGTGGCATCATAGCGCCTCAACGGATGAACCGATATTGATTTAGTTTTTTTTGTTTGATAGGTGATTGTGTCGAGAGTGTTCTTAGCTATGTTTGAATAAAATCGGTTCAGCCGTTCAAAAGTTATGGGCGTTTTACTGTTTGAATCGGGATGTTTTCTCGAGATAAAGATGTCGGGGGGTTTAAATATTTTGAAATTTTACTTGTGGTCTACGATAACGAAATTAAAATCTTTAAAGATTACAAATATTTAGTGATTTGTGTATTGCTGACTGCCACTGCCGCAAAAGCTACTACTACGCGCTTCCCAACGTGGCGATGCTCCATGTACTCACAATGGTGAATGCTGGCTTGTCGGCGACATAGCTGGGGGTAGGGAATATGGCAACGTGCCCAAGATCGGTACTCATTGTCGTGTTTGATGAAACCCTCGTATACCGGAGCATATCTGTTGAGATTATGATATATTACCGATTAATACTATTGGCGGTAACTTCTGGACTTTTAAGATTACTTCAACTGTGGTTCATTCTCGAAACTACGAGTGTGTCTATTCAGAGTAAAAGCCAACACAAGTTAGCTAGTTTGAAGTAAAAATGTATGCGAAATAATATTTCACGAACGCATAGAGAACATTTTTATTACAAGCTTTTAATTAACTTACAATGTTTGTATGTACGTATGTGTGTTCGGGCAAAACTATCTTGCAACTGAATTTCAAAGCAGTTCTCCTCCACCGATTAAGATGAAATTTTGCATACATGTTTAGTTTGGATGACAAGGCATTGTTTGATAAGTGACGTCATTCTAAATCCAATATGGCGGACGGCCCAAGATGGTGAACTAGTTACTTTTTGTGCACTGCCATGATATGGGTATCAAATGAAAGGGTTTGCAGAGGAGAATACGAAAAAAGATTGTTTAAAAAAAAATTGTGAATAAATTTTTCTACTAGCTGTTGCTCGCGACTTCGTCTGCGTAGCATTTAGTACTTCGCTTATTTTTTTACTGCGATCTTTCATTAATCTCAACTCAACTTGAGAAATATTGATTGAACATAGAAACTTTCACCCCCTTTCCAGTCCTAATGATTTCCGGTATAAAACTATCCTAAGCCCTTCCCAGGGTCTCTAAACTATCTCCATACCAAAGTACATCTAAATCGGTAACAGACAGACATAGTTACTTTCGCATTGATAATTTATTAGTATGGATGTATGGTGGGAGCCCACTAGCGAATATACACCCTTTTGGATTAGTGTCTTCATCGTTGTTATAGCGGTTAACTGCTGAACATAGAGGCTTTGCCAACGACACACCTTTTAACACGAACCTCCGTAAATCTGTAGTGGCATCTACACTGCCACATACGAACTACCAAAAAAGTTTAAAGAACATGACGTGACACAAATCCTACATCGCGTAACCAAAGTTCTCCGCGAGTTTGAACATATACAACAGACCGATAACAACTATCAGCAGTTGCCCACCAGACACAATACCAGTCTGGTTGAAGTTGAAGGATTCTCCCTTTTCAATGGAAGATGCGGGACTTCACACCCTGTTCCGCATTCCTCTATAACTCTTATACAGAAGAATAAGATTATTTCCAAGTAGCTGCTGCCCGCGTGGTATAAATACTTCTCCCAATCACACTAATATTCTAAAGGCGAAAGTTTGTGTGTGTGTTTGTTACTTCTTCACCCTCAAACGGCTTGATGGATCTGGATGAAATTTAGCACAGAGATAGATGATAGTCAGGAATAGCACATGGGATACTTTTTGCCTCGGTAAGATGTGTTATTCTGATGTACAAGCTATATTTCTGAAAGTTTCATCAAAATCCGTTCAGCAGTTTTTGCGTGAAAGGGTAACAAACGTCCGTTCATCCATCCTTATAATCTTTCACGTTTATAATAGTGGTAGAATTTTATTTACTTTTCCAACTGATCTTGAAATGCCGGATGCATTTTTATTTTTAAATCTTGAAACCTTCCATTTTGGAGTTAGCTAAGTTCTTAGCATATTTTCTCAATCAGACTTTTCTGTCTCCACGATCTTGGTCTATATCTTGTCAAGTATGATTCTTAATCAGCATCACTGCCGAAAGATGTCCACTGCTTAACATAGCCCTCCCCAAAGTGTCGCCACGTCCAGAGGATTCCTGTAGTAAGTAACCAGGTCATCGGTCCACCTAGTGGGAAGCCTTTATAATTGCCAAACATACTTTAATCAAGAGAACATCGCAATTGAGTTTGACAATTCTTATACATAATAATTATTCATACACGTGACTTTGGACAGTCATTTTCAAAAGGCCAAGAATGTCGACCTAATCGCGTTATCTGTAAACAGTTTCTCAGCTAAACTCGTGGTGATACCCATTGGTGTGTACTCTGACGTCAAACGCGACCGCCTGACCTTGACGGTCTGACGGCTGACGTGGTGTGACGTCATCCAACCGGTCATGGAGAACGCAGCACCACGCACGGTACTGGTCGGTAGCTACTTAGCAAATGTGTAAACAAAAGTGTGTTGTTGTTGGAAATATAACTTTAGTTACTAGGAATAAAGTCTAATTTGCTTTATTTGTACTTGTCATTCTGAAATTAAGGTTTATTTTGGTGGAAATAATATAATATCTATAGGAGTTTTTCAGAATCATCTTCTCGCCATTATCACATGTTACTGTACTACTACTGTGGTCGGCGCAAAAAGTTTTCTTCTTCCATACCGTCCTGTCCCCTGTCACGCTATATATAGGACATTTTATTCTTAATTCTTTATTGTACACCAAAAACAACATAACATACATAGTGATAATAAAGTACATGTATGTTTGTACTTTACATACATACTATACTCACGTTTCCTTTTTCCACGGGGGTAGGCAGGAATTACAGCTAAACGTAGAGTCTCGCTTTGGATCTCCAAGTCGAGCTAAATTTTCTCGTGTTTTATGAAGGAATGCCTCAGTAAAAGTCTGATTAAAGGCAACAGGCTCGCCCATAATGAGCGAAAAGTGTCCGGCTGTATAAGTCCTCTGCCAACCCTTCGGAGTATACAGGATGTGATGTTATGCAAAACAAGATCCTAACCTTGACATTTGAATAGGTTACTTCTTAGTAGTAATGCAGACAACAATGCAGACAACTTTAAGGAAAAACCTTTTTCCTCAAAGTTGTTTTTGTTTCAAAAAGCCGTTTTAAACTCGATATTTGGTATATTTCCTTTCCTTAATTACTGTTATGAGTTATGCAGCTGCATCTGGTAACATTGTTAGTGCAAGCCATACTAATATAATAAATACGAAAGTAACTGTTTGTCTGTTTGCTAAGTTTCTCACTCAAACCGCTGGCATAGAGGTAGATTGGACCCTGGTGAAAGTTAAAGGATATACAATATCATCATCATATCAGCCGAAAGACGTCCACTGCTGGACATAGGCCTCCACCAAGCGTCGCCACTTTGACGGGTCCCAACAACCAGCGGATTCCTACAACCTTCACCAGGTCATCGGTCCACTTGGTAGGAGGCCTTCCTTCGCAACGTCTCCTGGTTCACGGTCGCCACTCCAGAACCTTTCTGCCCCATCGACCATCCGTTCTGCGAGCAATGTGCCCTGCCCACTGCCACTTAAGTTTGGCAATTCTTCGGGCTATGTCGATAACCTTGGTTCTCTTGCGGATCTCTACATTTCTGATTCGATCACGCAAGGAAACTCCGAGCATAGCCCTCTCCATTGCCCTTTGAGTGAAGCTTTATAATGA
Organism: Orthosia cruda; assembly: GCA_964057195.1. Classification (NCBI taxonomy): domain Eukaryota; kingdom Metazoa; phylum Arthropoda; class Insecta; order Lepidoptera; family Noctuidae; genus Orthosia; species Orthosia cruda. The sequence continues at coordinate 1,465,809 of OZ059852.1, read as the reverse complement.
GGCCCATTGTGAGCGACCACGTCCCAGAGCCATATGTCATCACTGGCACAGATAATATAATACTAGCATACAGATGCATCATCCCATACCACAAAAACCATACCGATGTAACGTTTTTCATCTGATTATACCGATTATTTTTTGTAAATCGATCGCGTTCGGCTCCGTTCCACGGCGATAGATAGATCACCATCTATATCCGTGGAACGGAACGGAACCGAACACGATCGATGTACAAAAAATAATCAGAATAATCAGTATAGGTCGTCGGCACCGTTTCTTTGTATGGGATGAGACACCACTGTCACTGGCAACATACACTGGTCATAGACTTTCGTCTTGAGACACTGTGGTAAGTTGGACGAACGCTGCCCAGCCGAGTCGGATTCGACGGTTGACCTCTTTCTCGATATACAATATACATACTTCTTATCCCAAGAGATAATTGCCGCCTTTCACGCGGACGGAGATGCTGGCTGAAGCTATTTTCCAATAATAATTCCTACACAACAATCCTACTAAAGATCTACCAGAATCTTATGGCATAAAAAAATATCTTATATCTATACTAATATTATAAAGAGGTAAAGTATGTAAGCGGTAATCTCTGGATCTACTGAACCGATTTTAAAATTCTTTCACCAGTAGAAAGCTACATTATTCCTGAGTGTCATAGGCTATAATATATTTAAAAAAAATAGAGATCCTTATGAAAATTGCAATAATGTAACCCAAGGTAGCAAAATGTTGCCTATAAAATTGATTATTTGGCGTGCGCTGAGAAAACTATTGATGATAGATAAAAAATTGTAGGTAGGTAGGTAGGGTAGGGTAGGTAGGATAGGTAGGGTAGGCAGGTTATGTGAGGTAGGTAGGTAGGTAGCCAGATGACGGTAGCGAAGCCCCGGGGGTCAGCTAGTCTTCTTATATTTTAGTATCTTCATACACATACCTAATACACTTCATGTTCATGAATACTAAAGACAAATCAAAATTAAACAGTATCAAGATCGTTTAATCCAATTTCTCCAGTAATGGAAACAACAAATTTGTATTGCCTCATTTGCCATTAAATTCCGGCAGACCTATAATCACACAAATATTATAAAGGCGAAAATTTGTGAATGTGTTTGTTACTTCTTCACGCTCAAACTGCTGGACGAATCTGGATGAAATTTGGCACAGAGATAGATTATAGTCAGGAATAGCACTTAGGATACATTTTATCCTGGCAATGTGATCCCTCGGGATAATTTTCTACATTTACGCGGGCGAAACCGTTGGCAGAAGCAACTCCTAACCTCCTTTATATCCTTCTCCGGAACGCTTGCTCTCCCAGTTCCATTCTCACACTGACTCAGACCTTCACTTTCGTTCCACTCATTCACTCCCACTAATTTGGACGATGATTTAAGGAATTCCAGTCTTAATCATGCTCCCGAAATGGGACCACATCATCAGTGAATGATGATCGCCTTACCAACCCACCCTTACACACGCTAGCTCTCTACAGCATCATATTTTTTTAGTGTAAATAATCTATTTAAAACGTATGAGATTTCACCAATAGAGACGTCATACTCATTATAGAGAAATAAGTACATGGCGGTATTTTACTTCAGCTATCTGCATAGGACCTATGTAACTTGAAATTTTATTTCTATCACTGAGTAGGTTAAAAGACCACAGGGATATAAATAGAAACCCATTGTCAGAAAGAGATAAAAATACTGTCCAAACGTACGTTCGTGACTGAGTTCACTCAAGCTGGTTAGCTTGTGTTTGTGTTTAAAACTGACATTTTGGTCTAGTGGTAGCAAGCGTTACTGCTGAACACGAGGGCCCGGGTTCGATTAACCCTGTCTGATCCAGTTTTTCGGTTCCCCTATAAACAGTTTGCACCAAAAGAGGTTCCAATCTCAGCATGTTTCGTCACGTTAAAGATCCTAAAACTTATGCAAATATACTGAATAAATTACATAACAAACATATGACACTGATTACAAAGATAAATATGAATTGATATCGTGTTGTGATAAGTACATTGTATTTTTAGTATAACACCTTTTACGGAAAGAGTCAGACGTTGCCTTGACGATAAATTACTGCCATTATTTTCGCGTTTCTCATAGAAAAATATATAAAAAATTACGTGGCTAGCTTCAAGTGCTTTTTGGATATAAACGTTGGATTTTTTGAGAAAAAGAAACGACTGTTTTTGGCCTAGAATTTGAATGTACTCATCATATGCCTGTCCTTGCCCCATGTCACTTGGGGTCGGCGCAACACGTTTTCCTCTTTAATAGAAAAGTGTCTAAAAAGATAAATTTAAAATCATGAACAGTTGATATATTTACCAAATTTAACTTACTGGGAAGTTACACTAAACACAAGCCAAGTCCAACGCTGACGAGCATTTGATTTAAAATAAAAACACATTCATATTTGGAAGTGTACATTTTTTTTGACACTGAGTTCAAGGTCGTGAGATGTCTTAGAAAGATTCACAGTTTAGTGTTTATGTAAGAATTGATTTTGAACAGTGTTACATGCCTCTAGTGTTGCCAAGTTAACTGTGTGTTGCTGGACAGGAATATTAAAGAGAGTGCTACAAGGAGTCTATATACGTAAAATTATGTAGAAGAAGCCTCTGAAATATCTTTAATGCTTCATTCGGACCCGTCAAAAATACAGTAATATGGACTAGACAAATTACATTTTAACCGACTTCAAAATAGGAGGAGGTTCTCAATTGGTCTGAATGTATTTTTATTTGGTGCTCAAAACTATTTCCTTTTTACAAAGAACGAATCAGAATAAAGATTCGGTTTAAATGGGACAATAAAGATATTAGAAAATTATCCGAGTGAGGGTAAAACAAAAATAAATGGTTAGTTGTCAAAAGTGTCAGTGTCAAAAGATGTAGCTTACACCCGCAAAACAATGAAAATTTGAAAGATCTCATATCAATTCAGCAAAAGTCGATCGCCTTAGACATTATTAGGAGGTCAGTGAACTTTGATGACATCAGAGTCTCGTGGGACGTCACACCAGTGAAAATGAGTGCAGTGCTAGTGATAGTAAGGAATGTCATGATGAAGTGGGACTTTTTACCGGCTTTCTGGCTCCACATCGTGTTGGTATGTTGTTCTAGATCTAGATCATAAGTTGATATGTTTTGGTCCAAATCATTGGATTGAAGGTTGGGTTGGCAACCGTACTCTAATATAGAGTATTGTACTCTATATCGCAAATGCGTAGTTTAAATCTACAAAGGCAGCTAGAATACTATACTTATTTGAGTTAAAGTTGAATTTCATTAAATGTCGTCCTCTATCATTTGACTAAGAGACTTCCATAACTTTGCAAACATGACCGAAACGACAAAGTTTCTTAAGAAGAGAACTGCTTATGAACTTAACCACAAAAAATTTATAACAACTACAAAAAAAGTAACCAAGAAGAAAATCATTTGATATCACCTCTTAAAACCCTTTATTTTGCAAGGAAGAAGGTTCGTAAGAAAAAAAGCCGCCATTTTTCTATTTTCCAATGTTAATGTAACCAGTGCCACTCGCAAGGTTAAGACGAATCAATTGACGTAAGAATCATCAAAATCGGCCAACGCGTTTGGTCTCTAGAACGTCACATAGGAACAAACATACATACTTACATAGACTGATAAACACATTACCCTCCTTCGGCAGTCGGGTAAAAAGTAACTTACGTCCTTAACCAGCCAGAACATTGTCTACCCGTGTGCCAAGTTCCATCCAAATCCGTTCAGGCGAGAGTGAAAAGGTAACTGACAGACAATAGTTACTTTCGTACAATTTGAATGTAGAAGTTAACTTTTGTAAAGTGTCTATTCCACAGACAAACATCTAACTAGATAACGCAAGTCCCTCCATCTGTATGAAAACCAAGCGTTCCACTTTTTCACACACAATTTAAAAACAAATTTACTTACCAATGAAAGAAAAGATTTCCAATGCCTCGGCCAACTTTTCTATACAGTCTTTAACGCTCAATATGGGATAAAAAGGCACTTTTCTAGATTTCGGTGGATTTCCGATGCCGATAATGATTTATCAAAAACTCAAATTACGATCATAGATCGTAATTTTACTCCGTTTTTTGACACGCGAAGTACGTACAATCGCGACATCTAGTTAGATTTATATCTGTGGTCTTCCCCAATCAGAAATTCCGAAATGACCCTTCATAACTTGTTAGGTTGTTACCAGTACTTAGTCGACAATGACACAAAAGCCATGGAATACTAACCCAATGCCCTTGAACGTATATCCTTGACACAGTTGACTCATCAACATTAAGCGTATTACGTAATCACTGAAATAGGTCGGCTCCATAATTGGGTGATACATTCGAAATTGCAATGTACGATTTTGACAATTCAGCTATTTGAATCCATTGTTTTCTTAAAGTTAATGAGAGGACTAATTCATTAGAAAAATCTTACAACTTTCTCGGCTGGGAAGCGTTCGACCCGGCTGGGCAGCTTTCGGGAAATTGCGCGGTATCTTCTCGTCCAACTTACCACAGTGTCTCAAGACGAAGTCTATGACCAGTGAGTGTTGCCAGCGATAACCTATGGCTCTGAGAAGTGGTCGCTCACAATGGGCGTCATCAAAAAGCTTACAGTCACACAAAGGGCAATGGAGAGGGCTATGCTCAGAGTTTCCTTGCGCGATCGAATCAGAAATATAGAGATCCGCAAGAGAACCAGGGTTACCGACATAGCCGGAAGAATTGCCAAACTTAAGTGGCACATTGCTCGCAGAATAGATGGCCCTTGGGGCAGACAAGTTCTGGAGTGATGACCGCGAACCGGAAGAAGTTGTGTTGGAAGGCCTTCCACCAGGTGGACCGATGACCTGGTGAAGGTTGCGGGGATCCGCTGGATGCGAAAGGCACGGTACCGGTCAAAGTAGCGACGCTTGGGGAAGGCCTATGTCCAGCAGTGGACGTCTTCCGGCTGATATGATGATGATGATGACGATCTTTCAACCATAACCGTCGCGGTCTGTAAGGTTTGATTTTGTACAGGCCGATTCAAACTTAATTTCAGTACGGACCAGTCCGCGAGTATACTTCTCCTCAATCTTCTTGGCAGCCCTGAGGTTGGCTACAATAGCTGCGCAGTAGTAAATCTCATACTAAAACAGCACCGTTTCGTACCTTGCGCATCGGAATGCCAACCTTCAGGGCGGCCCAGAAGTTTGGCGAGGGCTATACCTAATAGATACAAAATCATGATAGTTATAGTGGGTGCGAGCCGTGGGGTATTCATAACCGCCATTAAGTGTGAATCGTTCTGTAATCGGATTAATACTTTCAGACACTATACTCACTCACTTGAGTACTAACATAACATAACAACAATATTATACACTTAGTTCGCAATAAACGTTTTGAATTTGAATTTGATTCTTGTTATTTCTTTCTTTATTTATAATATTAAATTAGAATTTAAGACTCCGACTGTAGATTAAGTACGTTAAATAGCAGTTAGAATACTAAGTTTTCAAAAACATAATTCGTAACATTTCAAAATATCCCCAAACATGGCGCAAAGTAGGAACGAGAAAGTAAAAGTGGTTATAATCTCAAATAAATCTACACATCAAATAAATACTACCCGTTAACGTTAGCTAATTACATACCCAATTACATAAAACCCTCCTTACCTCGAATATCCAGGTAGATTCGTTGATGCACAAATATGTGGATGTTTCTAACTATTCTCAATCTCATTTTTTCTTTCCTTCTTTTAATTAGACTTTTTACAATGGTTTTCAATCATCTTTAAAGCCCTTTGCTAAGAATAGTTACAGCACTGATAACAAAATTTGTGCAACATGTTAAATTTAGTCTTGTTATACTTATTTTTATTATTTTTACCTTTGTATAGATTCTTTTACCGATTGTTTTGTGAATGTGTGAACATTGTAGGCCTTCTAGATGCTAGTTAACATTTGTTAACTTTTTGATATAATCTTTTTTTTTTTTTTTTTTACTTTCTTACGACTTATTGTCATAATTCGGGCCTACGTTGTCTCCCCATATCTAAGTACTAATGCTGTAACATGGAAATATTGTAAAACCAAACCATTTTTAAAAGAGTAACCATGGAGTTTCTTGCCGGTTCTTCTCCATAGGAAACGACCAACCCGAACCGTGCACATTTTGTCGACGTTTTATAAGTGCCTATGTAGGCCTATGTGAAATAAAAAAATATATTTTGATTTTGATTTTGATGGAGGTGGATGTTGCCGACTATTATTTTTTAACCAAAACACTAACATCAAAATAATGGCTGCCATAAAGAAAAGAAATGGCGGAAACCGGTAGTGTATAATTTAGTGTTGCCAATATTGTAAATCATTTATCGGATGCGTTCAAAAATATTTCAAATTCCTTGGAGATTTGATCGAAATAATCTTTTTATTTTAAAATTTGGAGCATATTTACCTTCACGGAGCAAAGTAGCCTCATTTTACGGTACTCAATAATTCAGTCTTGTTCAAAATCTGTTGCTATATCGATTACGTCGCGTTGTAGCAACGCGTGTATAGTTTTAAAGAAGTTCAAGGGTATATTGCTATTTTTATACAACTGATTCTATTGATTTTATTATATTTATGAATCTTCGGTCTAGAGTGACTTTACACTTTTACCTCCAGAGTTTCTATCAGACATCAGTCACGCGGTCAAGCGTCCAAGAGATCAGTTTTGCGTTCGTTATGTTGTATTACGTTACAATTAATATACTTACACAGGATGCATTCTGACCGCGTCGTTCAACCAGAATGCACGCGTTCGCGCATTTACTGCTGTTTCGGTGACCCAATTGGAAGAAACATGGAGACTGAAAAGCTAATTATTTTGTGTTAGCACGTGAAAGGCGGTTTTTATACGATGTGAAAAACCGAAGAAAAGTAGCAGAAGCCTGGTTGGAAGTTTCTTCGTCTTTAACTTATTTAGAAAAAAAAAACTATGAAATTCTCCATCTTTTTCTCTATTCTTATTAACTGGGCGCACCCAGTATTTCCATATCCGTCTTGATGCTGATAATGATCACATAATCCAAAATTCGTCTTCCGATGGAGAACTATCGTCAAAAAACATGGTGAGAATATTGGTAGCGCGTAGACCGTCCAACAGCGAGGTTCGTGATTGTGAGCAACTGCACGCTCGAACGCAAAATTGACCTCTTGAACGCTTGACCGCGTGACCGCTCTCTGTCTTTTAGTACCCTAAGGGATTGATCACATGATTTTTCTATAGCGTTTGACATTCCCAAACATTTTTGTCATTTTTAGGGTTCCGTTCCTCAAAAGGAAAAAACGGAATCTTTAGTTCATTTCGTTGTCTGTCAAGCTTTTTTCGTATGAATAAAAAATAAACCGTCCACCATATTAGATTTAAAATGACGTCACTTAGCTAACCGTGCATTGTCATCCAAACAAAACATGTATGCCAAATTTTATCTCAATCGGTTGAGGATAATTGCTTTGCAATTCAGTTGCAAGATTTGACCCGAACACACTTGACACATAATACATACATTGCAAGTTAAATAAAGGCTTGTAAAACAGTGCTGTAAGTGCACCTCTGTGTAACCCTTCGGAGAAAACTGGCTTTAATATGCCCGGTTCCTGAGTGATATTAAGCGAAGCCGCGGGCAAAAGATAGCACATATTATATGTATTATCACCAATCGTTACGTAGTACTATGATTGTGAAATTTGGCATCGGTTTTTGGCTTACACCCTTCTTACGGCGCCAGAGTAGTCTCCGTCGCGCCTGACATTGAAAGTCACACGATATAACATTCAATTCAAACGTAAATAATAATTTATAATTGCCGAAATGCATTGTCCCACCGGTATAACCTAAACGCCATTTTTCCCGCGAATTCCGCTGTCAAATCTGACAGCGACCAACTCCTCTCAAAGACAATGAAGTCTTGAGTTTTTTTTTTAAATGTGACCTCTTTTAGGGCCTTGCCCTTTGAAAATTAACGGTGAAAGTTTAACGATGCGTGTTTGAGACAGTTTTTTACAGTGTGTGAAACTTTTTTGTAAGATCGGAGAACGCCGTTTGAGATGTAAACTGTTTGTGCATAGTCAGTTATTTGTGCCGTCCAAAGTTTGTGATCAATAGGTAACTTGAAAAAAATTAAAACTTTTAGTATCAATAATATCTACAACTGGACTTGATTTCAACAAACATAAAAATCAACATTCAATTTAGAAGTTAAATAAATTTGACTTTATTTTTCGTTTTTATTTAAAAACTTTTATTTAAACTCTCAAGTGGTGTTTTAGTGAAGTTTCCATCTTTAAAATTCTTAGTATTGACAAGGATATCCCACTTTAGGATCCTTTGTATCTCTCCCTCCATTTCCCATAATTTCTTGATCTATTCTAAGAAATTCTAATTTGAAAACCTCTTTTCGCTTACAATCACTTATCACCACTGTCTTTCCTTTTTCAAACCTTTACTCCACTCAATCTCTAATAAAAAAAAACTTGAATAAAAAACAAAAATCCGAGCAAGGAGTTTGTGATCGTCCCGTCAAGTACTCTATGCTAACTTACTACGAGGCTCTGGTGATACTAGCATGCTTGACTACGGGTCTAATCGCTCTTGGCCATGAGGTAAGTGCAAGCAACTTTTCTGATACTTTGATTTTATATTCTTTGCTATAAGCACATATACCAACGCTTTCCTGGAAGGCCCTTAACGAGACCTAAATTCAAATATTCTATCATTTATTGGAACCCATCTGAGTGAACCTGAAAACCGACTATAATACAAAAATTTTACGTCAAAATCTCAAAGTTCAATTACTATTGTAATGCTTAGATTTCTGGTTGTTAGTGGGTTTTATTACCCACAACACTTATCATTATATCTGCTGTATGCCAAACATAAACCATAAAAACAATAGTATTCCAAAGCATCTGCGTTGATTCTGGTAATGCACATGGGACATTCCCTTCTTATTTTAAGTTTGTCCCTCAAGTATTTATTTATTTAACAGGGAAGACTTACAGCTGAAACAAACAGACCAGAAACAGTAGATTTGACAGTCAGCCAATAACAAGTCTTCACTTATAGATATTGAATAATACTTAATTTCTATGGACATTTCAGTACACATCGATAAAAAAACAGATCACCAAGTGAAAAATCACTCAATAGTGCCTGCACCAATGATATCGACACCCTGCTCGCATTGCACAACAATATACTCACTGCAATGAACTAGGTGAATAATGTATTATGTGTTTAATGTCAATGCACGTCAGTTTTGATTTCTTTTTGGACTTCTGATCCTAGAAATCAGTGATCCCAGGTTAAAAAAAAGTTTGGGAACCACTGGTCAAGAGGCTCTTAAATTAATTTCCCTGTAAGCGTTGCGTATATGTGCGTATAACTTGAGAATGTTGTCCAAGTATCTGACCCCCTGATCCTCATAAAACCCAAGGTGTGGATGTCGTCGGTGCTTCGAACCGCGACCTCGCAGCGTCGCGCCACAACCCAGCCGAGCGCACCCGCGGCCCTCACAGCCCCGCCTGCCCCTGGTCGGGGGGCGCACATATGGGGTCAATACATACCAGGTGGCTAGTTATGTTTTATACTTGAAGTAGAGTAGTACTCCCTGACGAAACCCCTTTGTGGGGGCATACTTTAAATAAGAGTAGAAATGCCCTGAATAAGACCCTTTCTCTGCCCCTGGTAGTGTGGGTACATACGTACCAGTTGGCTAGTTATGTTTTATACTTGTAATAGAGTAGAATCTTCCCGGAGAAGGTATCTTACCGACCCTTGTCGGAGGTACCCCTTTGAGGTCAATCTGGCCCTTTTCGGATTGGCCTTTGGGGTCAATACTTACCAGGTGGCTAGTTATCTTTTTTATACTTTATATTGAGGTTAGACATTTTAAAGTTGCACCACAAGAGAAGAAATACTCCGAAGAAGGTCCGTTTCTGCCTCTTGTTGGAAGGACCCCCCCTTTTTATGGCTAGTTATATTTAATACATGAAATAGAATGTAGAAATCAGTGAGACTGCAGAAAATAGTTTCTGCCACAAGAGAAAAAGATTCTGTTATCTGCCAGTTATGTCTAATAGTTTAAATGCAGCAGATAAGGAAAGCCCTTTACGCATTTAAAATCAAAATTTTTCAATGCAATTCAATTAAGGCTAAGAATTAGCATTTCATCATCATCATTCTTCTGTCCTTATTCCAATTTCAAGTCTTCTGTGGAGGTAGGGTCCATCATCGTCTGCTTTTTGATCGGCTTCTTATCTAACCGGGTGGAGGAGACTCAGTTTTTTACATTAAACGACTGCCTATCTGGCATCCCTCCACAACCAGTAAGATGGACCGTAACCATCATCCTGTCTTTATCCCAATATAGATATGGTTGGTGAAGCATGTTATCTTCTCGCGTGCATCTCTGTAGCAACTCTATGTGCTCTAGACAAAGTGGATTTTTTCCCCGCTTGAGATTGCCAAATGTAAGGAATTTGTCACCTGAAATTACGATATCGCTCGTCCATCCCGTGCATTTTTAACTTAAACAATCGTTATCGTATCGCAATAGAGAGTCACTTATCTAGGGCTTCTTGTCATGATAGTCAGCCATGACGGCCACAGCTGGACTCAGGCCTCCCCTAAGCATCGCCGCAACGAGCGGTCCTATATCTCGTGCATCGAGCGGATTCCCGGGACTGTCCGCGTCATCGGAAAGTCTGTCAACCTTTTGCAAGTATCCTACCTGAACGCCCCCGTTCTGCAGGTGGGTAATGTAGGTAGTAGGTTTCCTCATCATCATCCGCAGTCTGAATTCTCCCACTGCTTAACATAGGCCTCTCTTTTCTTATGTTACTCTCCACGTTCCTATTGGCCTTGTTTGTTCGTCTCCTGCTTGATAAGAAGGGAAGTGGAAACTTGTATTTTTCGTACTCCTCCGTTATTATTTTCTGATTAATTTCGTTGCGGGATCCAAGACAGTTAAATTCATTCTCCGGGACTTCGTCGAGCTTCATTGCCTCGGTGATTTTCTGGTAGTCGCCACTGTTGATTCTGGCTTTCAGGAGTTGCAGTGGTTTGGAAATACGGTGGATTGTCTCCACGTTCCTATCCAGTTGTTTTACTGCACAACAACACCTAAGACATCACCATCCTCTTGCCCTTATTCTGCCTGTCCCACTGCGGGCTATTCTTTCAAGTATTCTTTTCCTGAGCCACTTCGTACCAGCCCTAGGCGTCTAGATCGTTCCACTACATCTTTCTTAGTCGGCCTCGGAGGCGCCGTCCATCCTGAGGCACCCACTTTGTGGAAATTACTGCCCCGTGCCTGCGGCTGAAATGACTCGCCTAAGCCTATTTTAGGCTGAAGCGCTGTACAAGTGTCATTCGATGTAAGCGATGCTGATGGTTGAAATACCAAGATGTGTGGGGGATCAAGTGAAATTTCGATAGTGTTCGAAGTTTCTAAACATTTTTGACATTGTTCCAATCGCTAACGCCACGTTTTCGATAATAGAATGTATTTTGTCTAGTTCCTCTTGAGGTCTCTTTTCCTTCGGCTATCATCCCAATTTATTTGTGGTCAGCTCCGTATGTTTTCTTAGTCCATACAATCTTTATTCGTCACCACAATATTTCTCTCTATTCTAGCCGTACATAATCTTTCACGCAGTCAATCCATCGTTTCTTTGCACTCCTTCTACCTCTATAACCATCAACTTTCTGCACATGTTCATATCACATACATCGAATGAATACTTTGCCCTATTCTGGGCAGTCCAAGAGCAGGGATTGCAGTACTTCAAGATAGACAATGCGTAAAGGGCTTATACTGAGTTTTAGAGTAGCTTAAATAGTAAGGTAAACGGAAATGGAGTAACTGAAATGTCTACGATTAATATCAGTTTTACCAAATTCCATATGGCTAGCGTCACAATATTATAACAAAATCTTCTTTCTAAGAGCGACCTCCAATGTATTAAAATGTCCAAAAGCGGTGGTGGCCACTTACCCGCAGTTGGGCCGTCTTATTTGCCACTCTATAGCAAACTTTTGTTTCTAAGAGCGTCCTCAGCCTACGCCAGTCGGTAACGCCCGCATGTCTCGCCGGGTGGTGCTCAGCGGGCGCGAGCACAGCCGCTACGCGGTCCAGCTCGCGGCTCTGACGTTCGCGCGAATGGTACGCTGCTGCGACTTGTGCTGGCTCCACACGTTGGCCACAAGTTCCAACATTGGTCCCGAGTACCAACATTGGCCTTAAGTTCCAACATTGGCCTCAAATTATGACATTGGCCCCATGTTCCAACACTGGTCCCAAGTTTCAACATTGGCCTTGTCTTATGAATTGATCGAAAAAATTGTGTTGGCCTAAGTTGGAGCTATTGATATTTTTCACACTTTGGTCTAACGTGTGTAGCCGGAGTTGGAAGGGTAAACGCAGCGTTATTTGCTTTGAATCATTTGCATTGCAGGGTTTCGTGATTTTCACTGTCACTTTCATTGGAACTTCTATTATTTATATTCCATTCACTTTCTTTTTCCTCTGAAGAATCAATGGTACCCAGAAGTGGCACTATGAAACCAAAATCAACGTTATTTTGGAGACTTACTTTGAGCAACGCAAATTACGCTGGGTTACCCTCTTCAGGTCCAACCTAGTCGCAGCGATTTTCGGTTCCGTTTGTGGGTGGTAAATTTACAGAACTTTTTGGATGAATGACTAACCTGTTAAATTTTGAATGCGTTTTACTAACACGTTTTTAAAATACTCTTTATTTGTTTTAATTTAAAACCAAAACATGACACGATGTCTGTCTATGGGTACTTTTACACACAAAAATCCAGTTCGCCGTTATTTTTTGTTTATATTGTATTTTATTTCAACTGCTTTGGAGAAAATCTTCTAAACTGTTTTCATTTACTAGCTTCAGATTCTTCGGTATCATTCCTATCTTTATCTGTAGGAATTTTTTTAGGTTTTTTTTTCCTAAGAAACAGGTGATTTGAAGCATGAGGTCTGAAAAGAGATCGCAGTTTTCGACTTTCACAGTCAAGTTTGTCAAAAATGTCGTTATCAATGTCTACTCATTTTATTTTATGAAGGAAACTCTCGGTAAGTAAACCAAGGATTTTGGCGAGTCCTAATAAATCAAAATAAGAATAGAACGTCTTCAAACTGACCCGTTCTAACTTCACATTACACGACTGACATTAGTTTGACAGATAAAACGTCACAACTATCAGAATTAACGTCAAAAGTGACAGTTCTATTCTTATTTGGATCGCCTCTACCATAGACTGCACTGTTTTTGTTTTTACCTTTTTAGCATGAATTTTAATCACTTACCCTTTTGTGCTTTTTGATGCCCTTCGTTCCACTCCCCGATATTTAAAATTTTCTGTTGCGTTCCATTGTTTGCGTTTCGTTTTTCGTGGATTTAGTGGAACGCATGTGCATAGTGTGTTTGCAAACGTCGTGCGATTTTTTGTCGTTACTTTGTTCACTTTTTTGTACTCTTAAACTGCTTTTAGGGGGTATTTAATGCACGGTTCAGCATTTTTCTGTATATATCTTTCTGTTATTTAGAGACGTCATTCGTAAAAGCGAGAGCACCATTTGCACGTACATACAAGCGCTGTTAATTTGGACCTCTCTTTCAAGAGAATGATGCTTGTAAGTAGCAGAAAGAGATAAGCAGAAAATATCAGCCAGCCTTGTTTCACCCTTAAATCATTTTTCGTTGGAACAATGCGACAAAAAATCTTAACGACTGGTGTACAGTGACAGAAAATATTGTCTAACACTTGTCTGATTGGCAGGAGTTGGCCGGCGGAAAGAGTGGGCCCAGCGGTCTTCGACGGAGCAGCGAGCGGTCCGAGTCTGTGTCTGAGGGACGGACTGAGAAGCAGTCGAGTCATACCAGTGGTGAGTTGCAGTCACTTGTTGCTAGGCTAGTATAGAATGGGCCCAGTGGTCTACGGCGCAGCAGCGAGCGGTCCAAGTCTGCGTCTGAGGGTCGGACTGAGAAGCAGTCGAGTCATACCAGTGGATTTCAGCAAAACACAAAAACGCCTATTGTACAGCAGGTTTGGTTTCACTGAGGCAAAATTGTTCTGAAAAAAAAACTAAAAAGAATTGCTATGGCTCTGTCTCGCACGATAGTCCTAACATTATGCTGGGCGGTGGTCCATTTACGCGGTAGTGAGTGAGGCGCGTCATACCTGACGCAAATAAACGCTTTTCCTTTTTTAAATCTGTTCAATCCTTAAACCATCCCCTAGAAACTGTAACGGCCCCTATAAGTACAATTATACAATGTTCACACATACTCTAACGCCCACTCTCTAATTCCAGGCCTCAACGGACTCCGCAACATCGGTAACACTTGCTTCATGAACAGCGTGCTGCAGTGTCTGTCCAACACGAAGCCGCTGCTCGAGTACTTGACGGACGACAAATACTCCGATGACCTTAACACCACGCTGTCGTGTATGAAGGGGGCGCTCATGAAAGGTAAGAAAAATATAAGGGTCAAAATTTGGGTCACAATAGGGATCTTAATTTGGGGGAGAAGGATCAAAATTTTGGGGAGGAGGATCAAAATTTGAGTTACAATAGGGTGGAAATTTGGGGGAGAAGTATCAAAATATGGGTTCGAAATTTAGGGGAGACGGATCAAGATATTGTTTACAGTAGTTGTTGGGATTTGGGTATTTATGGAGTTTCTTGTGCGTTATTCTCCATAACAAGCTACCGAATGCACGGTAGAATCAATTTGTATTACTTGTTTTTTTTATTTCTTATTTGTTGTATGTTTAAAAGTGCCGCTTGTTGACCTTGTTGAATAAATATATTTGACTTTGGGTTAAAATAAAGTTGGGATTTGGGGAAATCAAAGATTGGGATTTGGGGTAAAATAACGTTGGGAATTGTGGTAAATAAGCCTTTGTACTCTATTGTCTTATGTTATTTGTAGCTATTGATAAGGATGAAAATTTGAGTTACAATAGGGTCGAAATTTGGGGGAGAAGGATCAAAATATGGGTTACAATAGTTGGTTGGGATCTGGGGTATAATAAGGTTGGGATTTGGGGTAAAATAAGGTTGGGATTTGGGGTAAAATAAGGTTGGGTTTTGGGGTAAAATAACGTTAGGTTTTGGGGTAAAATAAAGGTGGATTTGAGTTAAATAAGGTTAGAATTTTGTGAAAATTTTCTACTACACGCCGACTTTCAAGTGTCGCTACATAGTCGGCTTTCCCCAAAAAAACCTGTAACTAGATGGACCATCTCATATAATTTGAACGAATACCATGTCCTTGTTCCAGCCTTCGGCATAGTAATAAAGGAGCTGTGGCTGCGCGGAGAGAAGGACGCCGTAGTGAACACGACGGCTCTCAAGTCGCAGGTGCAGCGGTTCGCGCCGAGGTTCATGGGCTACAGCCAGCAGGACGCGCAGGTAATATTTGTTTACTCCTCCAGAATCTTCTAGAATTTCGTTCATGGCAGCCAATCATAGCGGAAACTAGCCAAAGGTCCGAACGTTTTGCCAATACTTTAATTGTAGGTAAACTTTAAATAACAAAGTGCCAGAACAGTCGATGTTTTTTACAATAGTTAGCAAGTTTTCGATACAAACGAAAAATTTATTCATATTTACTATTTAATTCGGGTTTTTACTTTATGAAAAACACTTAACGATATAAACTTTCCGAAAAAAATATATTCCTTCCAAAATCTCAGTTTTACAATGGTTATTAGCACAATTTCTGAACGCACACTGCTGCGGCATTTTTTCGTCTCAATGTTGGCTATGATTGGACTATACTAATTTGAAATGAGAGCACAAGCATATTTGTGGCCTTAATTTTCGGCCCGTTTTTGAATCGCTTACCGGTCATATAGTGTATTATTGATCGAAGGTCTCCAAGCATACTTTGCACAGAGAATTGTCCGGAATGCCTATTGTGTGAAAATGTTTGTTGAGTCACAGTGCTCGTTAGCAGGCTGATATTCCTAAAGTTATACTTGTGTTGTCTGCAGGAGTTCCTGCGCTACCTGCTGGAAGGTCTGCACGAAGACGTAAACCGCGTCACCACCAAGCCCAAGCCCATTCTCACCGAGATCGACGACAGTCTCAGGTACATAAATAATGTTTTACCTCCGATCTGATGCCAGCAGCTTCGCCCGTATGAATGTCGAAAATTAACTCTTCAAGCAGAAAATAGCACCATCGTGTTTGAGCTCACTGGATGTATACACATTTAAAACCTTTCAGTTAAAAAAGCTTGTTTCAAAGAAAACTTAATACTTAGTTATCCTTAAAAATATTTTTCCTTTTCCAGCGATTCAGCAAAAGCGTCAGAAGCCTGGAACCGCTACCTCCGCATGGAAGACAGTCGAGTGGGAGACATATTCGTGGGACAACTCAAATCCACCCTCCGCTGCACGCACTGCAACCACGACAGCGTCACCTTCGACCCCTTCTGGGACCTCAGGTAACACTCGCATGACCCCCCGAATATGTCCAAGTCCACCCTCCGCTGCACGCACTGCAACCACGACAGCGTCACCTTCGACCCCTTCTGGGACCTCAGGTAACACTCGCATGACCCCCCGAATATGTCCAAGTCCACCCTCCGCTGCACGCACTGCAACCACGACAGCGTCACCTTCGACCCCTTCTGGGACCTCAGGTAACACTCGCATGACCCCCCGAATATGTCCAAGTCCACCCTCCGCTGCACGCACTGCAACCACGACAGCGTCACCTTCGACCCCTTCTGGGACCTCAGGTAACACTCGCATGACCCCCCGAATATGTCCAAGTCCACCCTCCGCTGCACGCACTGCAACCACGACAGCGTCACCTTCGACCCCTTCTGGGACCTCAGGTAACACTCGCATGACCCCCCGAATATGTCCAAGTCCACCCTCCGCTGCACGCACTGCAACCACGACAGCGTCACCTTCGACCCCTTCTGGGACCTCAGGTAACACTCGCATGACCCCCCGAATATGTCCAAGTCCACCCTCCGCTGCACGCACTGCAACCACGACAGCGTCACCTTCGACCCCTTCTGGGACCTCAGGTAACACTCGCATGACCCCCCGAATATGTCCAAGTCCACCCTCCGCTGCACGCACTGCAACCACGACAGCGTCACCTTCGACCCCTTCTGGGACCTCAGGTAACACTCGCATGACCCCCCGAATATGTCCAAGTCCACCCTCCGCTGCACGCACTGCAACCACGACAGCGTCACCTTCGACCCCTTCTGGGACCTCAGGTAACACTCGCATGACCCCCCGAATATGTCCAAGTCCACCCTCCGCTGCACGCACTGCAACCACGACAGCGTCACCTTCGACCCCTTCTGGGACCTCAGGTAACACTCGCATGACCCCCCGAATATGTCCAAGTCCACCCTCCGCTGCACGCACTGCAACCACGACAGCGTCACCTTCGACCCCTTCTGGGACCTCAGGTAACACTCGCATGACCCCCCGAATATGTCCAAGTCCACCCTCCGCTGCACGCACTGCAACCACGACAGCGTCACCTTCGACCCCTTCTGGGACCTCAGGTAACACTCGCATGACCCCCCGAATATGTCCAAGTCCACCCTCCGCTGCACGCACTGCAACCACGACAGCGTCACCTTCGACCCCTTCTGGGACCTCAGGTAACACTCGCATGACCCCCCGAATATGTCCAAGTCCACCCTCCGCTGCACGCACTGCAACCACGACAGCGTCACCTTCGACCCCTTCTGGGACCTCAGGTAACACTCGCGTGACCCCTATAATATGTCCCCGACATATTCGTGGGACAACTTAAGTTGTCTCACGTATTTTATAGTAAAAATATACTTGATGTAAATTATTATACCATTTCATTGGCAGATATTGGTAAAAAAAAAAAATGCAAAATTGACAGTTGTATGACTATTGTATAATGTATCTGTCTGTTTGTCCACAGTTTGCCGATCCCGTCCCGCACAGGTAACCTGAAGCTACAACAGTGTCTGTCGCACTTCACGCGCGAGGAGGAGATGGACGGCGACGAGAAACCGGTATGTATTTATAGTAGAAGCACAGATAATATAATACTAACATACAGATGCCTCATCCCGTGCAAAGAAACCGTGCCGACGTAACTTACGTTTCTCGACTGATTAAACTGATTATTATTCTAAGTACATCGTTGGGGTTCAGAAGAAGCTTGAGATCTGACACCAGTCTAGCCAAGGAGTACCTTGTTACCCAGTTACTGGGTAGTGGAGGTCAGATAGACAGTCGCTCCATGTAAAACACTGGTACTCAACTGAATCTGGTTAGACCGGAAGCCGACCCCAACATAGTTGGGAAAAGGCTAGGCAGGTTGATTGACATCGATCGCGTTCGGTTCCGTTCCATAGATATAGATAGTTTTAGCGCAATTTGCTAGTAGTAGTTTCTCTCAAAAAGGTACATTTCGCTAAATAGTATCTAGGTTACAGCAGATTCAAACCAACCAACCAACCTGTGAGAGGCCTGTCTCATTTCTTGTTGCACCATCGGGTCTATGCCAGGTCCACTTCCTGTGTTCACGCTTTCTGAAGAAGGAGTTCATCATATAGAGGCCCTCATTCTCCATAAAACTGGCCAGTAGGTGACCCCGGTGGTTCCGTTATCCAACTACAAATTGCCCCACTTGCAGCTCATCCTCGTCTCGTTTACCTAGTTTCGCGCTATAGTCCTCCATGACAACGGTGAAGAGAGTCCTCCCCCTCTCTTCGGACTTCAGATGTCCCTATAACTCTCCATCGCAAGCTGCTCAATTCCTCCTCGAGTTCGGTGAGCTTCTCGTCGGTCCGAAGTGTGCGCGTGTTGTACGTTGTGCTTGTCTGGTCCAGTCGTCGGTGATTGTTGGACAGATCTCGTCCGGAGATTCTTAGAATTTTAAATGATCTGTTCTAATCTTTGAAGTGAATTAAGGGTAAACAAGTCAAAAATTCTTCCATACAAACGTAGTCTAGAGATTACTCCACTGTTTGACGATGTACTTTCAAAATAAAAAAAAGATATCAATTTGTCTCATCATTATCTAGCCCTGTATGGAACCGAAAAAATAAAAAAATAAAATATTTGAAAGTTATGAGCGTCGAAAGTTCCATATTTCAACACTAATTTTAACGTATCTTTGGGCGCAAATAAATACCATAAGAAGAAGGAAAATTAAAAAACGGCCTCCATACAGGGATAGATTAGTAATTCAACAATCCAAATAATTTTATTTTGATCAGATACATTCAGTAGTTTTTTCATGAAATCTAGACACCCAAAGGTCTGTTTATAAAATTTCGCGCGCTCGTTTTCGTCCTAAATCATCATCCATTTCGATAAAAGATTGCAGAAGTGCTAATTCGTACGCGAACTAGCTTCTTACTGCTCATCACAGCATCTATATATTTCGCACGTGTTGTGGGATAAGATAGCATGCATTTTAACCTCGCGCACAAAATAGTTCGTGCCGTCGACTAGTTTAACCTTAAGAGCCCAATATTTCTTAATTGTGTGCTTAGGAGAGTAAATAAAAAAGAACGTACAATTTTTATGATAGTCTCTAAAAAATCTTAATATTACCAAAACTCAATAACAAATCGAAGCTTAACACGCCATCTAGTGCAATTTATATGAACCAAATTTTCTTTCTCGCGTTGGGTGACCGTGACAATACTAAGATATTGTTTAAAAAACCTATTGGTGTTATGCGGGGTGTAAAGTCTCACAAAGAAAAGGGAGGATCCTCCGACCAGACGGTTGTTGTCAAATGTGGTTTGGTGGACAATTGTCAGATATTGTTGTAGAGCTGTTGTATGTGTTCAAATCGCGCGAAGAACTTTGAATGAGCCATGTACGATCTGTGTGACGTCTGGTCATTTTGTTGTTCATATTTTAACCCCCGACGGAAAAAGAGGGGGTGTTATAAGTTTGACCTGTGTGATGTATCTGTCTGTGGCATCATAACTCCTAAACATATGTAAACGGGACCCTATTACTTTCTGTCTGTCACCAGGCTGTATCTCATGATAGCTAGACAGTTGAAATCACACAGATGATGTATTTCTGTTGCCGCTCTAGCAACAAATACGAAAAACAGAATAAAATAAATATTTAGGTGGGCCTCCCATACAACAAACGTGATTTTTTTTACCTTTTTTGCGATAATGGTACGGAACCCTGCGTGCGCGAGACCGACTCGTACTTGGCCGGTTTTTTTGTTTGAAAGGTTCTTATCGAGAGTGTTCTTAGATCAAAAGTTATGGGCGTTTTACTATTTGAATCGGGGTATTTTCGCAAGATATCGTGTCATAATTACGTATTCAATAGATTGTCGATCGAAGCGTGTCTACTACTAGATAAATTATGTAGCATGAAATAAAAATGTATCGGGAGTTTTTAACCGACTTCAAAAGAGGAGGAGGTTTCTCAATCCGATTGTATATTTAAAATTGTACTTGTATCATATGGATTACCCGATTAGACCGATATAGGACACCGTGAAACAAATCCTACCCAAAACAATAATATTGTAATTTGTGTTCCAGACGTGTTCGAAGTGCGGCGTACGCAGAAAGTGCCTCAAGTGGTTCACCGTCCAGAAGTTCCCTCAAGTGCTCGTCATACACCTCAAGAGGTAACTACATACGCTTTTATACAATATTACCCTTAACTCATTGACATTTTCCATTTGAATAGATTAGAATAGTATATTTCGTGTCGAGCATAAAATGTCGAGATTTTAACACGAGCAATGTAGCGAGCAAATTCGAAAGCTACATGCAAGTGTTAAAATATGCGAGACATAAACGATTCTTTTTCACTGCCTGATGAGCTTACTTAATTAAATGCAAATTAGTTCCAACAACAATTTATTAGAAACGTTCAGACTAAAACCACAGACTATATACACACAATCAACGCGCGCTTTTTGAGAGGTAACAGGTTCAGTATCATTCTGCCAGTTACATAATTATCCATACAAAAGTCATTTCGTAACGGTTATTATGTAATTCTGTTTTTTTTTTAATATTATAATCTTGTGCCAAATGTTCATATTTCGAAAGGAATTTCTTAGACAATGTGTTACATAATAGACAAGTGGAAGTGGAAAAATCAGACGATGCAACAATCACAAAGTAACAGAAAAGCTACAATGAAGACGCTGAGTGTGTCCATACCGAAGGTGTTACCAACTCAATATATGCTGCGCGTCTAACACCCAGCGTTGGTCGAAGCATCACAATGTTCTCGCAATGACTGCTGACCACCGGATCGGTTAACCGAATAGGGGCTGTTTACAATAACTTGGTCACCGGATACGGCGACCGTATTCGTTTAAGTAGTCGGTTTACCTTTAAAAAGCGATTTGATTGAGCTGCCCCTATTATTTTATTTTTATCCCTGAATTTTCCTTTTTTTCTTTTCTTGCAATGACAAGAATATTTACATTTTAAAGTATTATATTATTTTATTTTAATTATTGTGAACGTGAAGACTATGTGGATCATTTTTTTAAATTTGTCTCAGTTATTTTTTTTATCATGGTCTGGCAGTTTGAGTAGTTTATGCGGCCTACCCGAATGTCCTTTCTTTGGTATTGTTCGTCGAATCGTTAAGCTCCTTAAATTCTGAGTTGAGCTGCTCGGTTATTGACAAATGCGTGCACTGACTGGACAGGTCCACTCAATCTGGCTGGTTCTTTCCTCAAAAGACCATTTCAGACATCAGTCTACATGGTCTTCACATGACCAAGATTTTGTCTGGACTTTAAAAGAGACTGTGACCTCTGAGTTTGTTTCGGCCTTTCTTCTCAGAGTAGTCAGATAGGAAACGCCGACCTCATCTAGTTTTAATAAATATGATCGAAATTTAAAAGTGCTATAAAATCATTTATCATTACCGAATTCGGTGACCGCATTCAGCCGAACTGTGTTACACGGGTGCGTGTTGAAAGCATCATCATGGACAGACAGACATATTGTGTTACGACGAGGCACACAAAAGGGAAAAATACAAACACAACACATGACGCGTGCGCCGTCCGCACTCTTCGATTGTACAATAATGGCACATTTACATAAGTTCATTTTGACCGATTCGGTTGTAGTCCGTATTCGGTCACCGGCTATAGTGTACAGTACGACTATTTTCTTAATGTTCCTTGGCAAATTTCGTGTTTCGTCAGGTCGGACTTCTATCAGTTGCCCTTTGCACTTGCTGCAGACCGGACGCTCTCAATCAACGTAGAAGTATACAGCGTTGTTAATACTCTTTTAACTTAATAATAATAATTTAATTTTAACACGAGTGCAATAATTACTCACTTTAGCGAAGTGCGTAATCTACTTTTTCATCACACTTGCACGTAAACAGTATCTAAACATACAGGTTAACTTTTTTTTTTTTTTTTTTTTTATATCCTATAGGCTCGCGCTTGACCACTATCTCACCTGATGGTAAGCGATGATGTGGTCGACGGTGAAACACGCTTGCCTAGAAATAACCTATTCACTCTTGACTTAAAGACCCCCAGATTGTAGCTGTCGGGAAACACAGACTCCGGCAGGGAATTCCACTCCTTAGCTGTACGCATAATAAAAGTGTTCTCAAAACGTTTTGTGCGTATGGGTGGAATGTCCACCATGTATCGATGGCGCATCGCCGTACGTCTGGTAGTCCGATGGTGAAACGGGCTCGGTGGAATTAGATCGTGCAATTCCATCGCACACTCCCCGAAATGTAACCGATAAAAAACTGACAGGCTGGCAACTCGGCGACGATGTTCAAGACTCTGGAGCTTTGACTTGACCAGCGCCTCGTCGCCGATGAGCCTCTTGGCCCGCTTTTCGATCGACTCTAGTGCATCAAGCTGGTATTTGGCAGATCCATCCCAGAGATGAGAACAGTACTCCATGCATGATCGAACTTGCGCTTGATACAAATTGAGGAGCTGCTTCGGCGTGAAGTACCTTCTCACCTTCGCAAGGATCCCCAGCTTTTTGGCTGCCAGCTGAGCTTTTGCCTCAATGTATGGGCCAAAATTGAGAGTCGATGTCAACGTAACGCCAAGAAGCTCAAGATGGTCCGTTATTGGCACGGTCACATCTCGGAAAGTTGGAGCCGGTTGAAATTGGCTCTTTTTTGCGGAAAAAAGACACGCCTGGGTTTTAGCAGCGTTAAACCTGACCAGATTGGCATCGCCCCATTCGGAGACTGCCTGTAAGGACAAGTTCAAACGCTCCACCATGGCCTCACGGAGAGACCGGATCTGCGGCCCGGTAGCCCGTGCGTTGGACAAGTATCTCTCAGCAACAGTGCTGTCGTCTGCATACCCAAAGGTGCCGGGTTTTAGCAGATCATTAATGTGCAGCAAGAATAATGTTGCTGAGAGTACCGACCCCTGAGGGACCCCGGCATTAATATCCAATTGGTCCGATGAGCAGCCATCGATAACCACTCGAATGGACCGATCTCTCAGGAAGTCCGCAATCCAGTCACATAGACCACCGGGCAGACCGAACGAAGGAAGCTTACCAATAAGGCTTTCATGCCAGACCCTATCAAAAGCCTTCGAGATGTCGAGGGAAACAGCAAGTGCTTCCCCGTGGCTCTCGATGCCCTCACTCCATATGTGAATGGCATACGCTAGAAGATCCCCAGTAGACCGATTTCGGCGGAAACCGTATTGACGGTCACTAAGGATTTCGTTAGTTTCTAGGTATGCCAGGAGCTTCGTGTTAAGTACACGCTCCATACTCTTACAGAGTATGGAGGTTACAGAGATGGGTCTGTAGTTGGCCGGGTCAGCTCGACTACCCTTCTTGGGCACGGGTTGTACGTTAGCTAGCTTCCAAGCATTCGGCACTTTTCCAATCTCGTACGAAAGGCGGAATAGGCGTGTCAATATCGGAGACAGTTCAGGCGCACAGGTTCTGAGAACTATCGCTGGTATTCCGTCAGGGCCGCTAGCCTTGTTCACGTCGAGGTTGCGCAATACCCTACGGACGTCCTTTTGATGGATGCGAATGTCCGACATACTCGTCTCGCATCCATCAGGATAAGGTGGGGGCTGCGCGTCACCAGGATTTAGACGTGAAGATTCCGCAAAAAGAGAGGCAAATAAATTTGCTTTTTCCTCAGCGGAGTGGGCCAGCGACCCGTCAGGTTTCAGCAGTGGTGGTAGTGAGGGACGGCTGAAGTTCGACTCGACCGACTTAGCCAGGGACCAAAACGCTTTACTACCTGCTGGGCTGCGCTTTACTAACTTGGCCGTAATGCCCCATATATTTTTAATTTCTTAATAATGTAATTTATTTTTCTTTCAACTACGTAGTCATGTTATCATTAATCACTACAAAACCGATCACAAAGGACGTATTCTTGCTTAGAACCAAAACAGTGCATAAATGTTATATGAAATCTCATTGTTGCACAGTTTTTTATTTTAATTCGATATAAATATACCACAGAGGTTTAATGTCTCCCATTAAGTTTAATATAAAATGTATGCATTAGATCAAAAATATTCTGGCTTATAATAAATATCGACTAAATAAAATCGATGTGATGAAAAACAACAACAAATGGTGCGCATTTTATACCATTGTAAAACTTTGATACTCCATATTTATCAAAAAAAGCTTTAAAAAATGGAAATAGACTGCGATAGCGATATGAATTCAACTCCAAAAGGTATAAAAGCAACTGCAAATGTTAATAACCTTTTGCCGCAAAAGTCACAGGATAACTTTTCATTAACTTCAGTTTTTATAGGTATATTTTATCACGGTAAGTAGATTGGTAGTTGAAGGAATAGTACATTGTGTATTAAGGGCGATAAGTAAGGAATTACGATCGAGGCTCTAGTAGAAGTCGTTTCTGAACGAAACATTTGTATAATCTGTGGTGTGCGCAAAAACTCGCCAGCCATTCGCTAAAAAAAAAGTTCACGTATTTCGTAATAACAGCTGTGCTGACTTGTGTATTAAAGCTATAATTCATTATTATTACTCGCAAATGTGATGAAAAAGTAGATTACGCACTTCGCTAAAGTGAGTAATTATTGCACTCGTGTTAATTTAGTGCCCTCGCATGCGCTCGGTAACCACATAACACTCGTGCATTAATAACTCACTTTGCGCTGGATGCAACAATCTACTATTAAAAATGGGAGGAAAGCTGCTATAGAAAAATAGTTTTACTGCTCTATATAGTTCACAAGAAAATCAAAACAAAACAACAAGTACTTAGTTCTGAATTGAAATTATTATACACTATAAATTTAATTATTGATGGACATGGAAATTAGCATTCGTTTGTATTCGGAAATGCAATGATTGTCGATAGGCATTAAGAAATAGTTGGACTGTAAACGGGTTTTCGGTTAGCCGTATTCGACCACAGTCCGTATTTGGCCGCCGACTAGTGTAAACTGGTTTTCGGTTAGCCGTATTCGACCACAGTCCGTATTTGGTCGCTGACTAGTGTAAACTGGTTTTCGGTTAGCCGTATTCGACCACAGTTCGTATTCGTGCACTGACTAGCGTAAAATAGTTTTCGGTTAGCCGTATTCGGTCACTGGCCAGTGTAAACTGGTTATTGGTTGGCCGTATTCGACCACAGTTCGTATTCGGGCACTGGCTAGTGTATACTATACTGGTTATCGGTTAGCCGTATTCGATCATAGTTCGTATTCGGTCACTGGCTAGTGTATACTGGTTATCGGTTAGCCGTTTTCGGCCACAGTTCGTATTCGGTCACTGGCTAGTGTATACTGGTTATCGGTTAGCCGTATTCGACCACAGTTCGTATTCGGGCACTGACTAGCCTAAACTAATTTTCGGTTAGCCGTATTCGACCACAGTTCGTATTCGGTCACTGGCTAGTGTATACTGGTTATCGGTTAGCCGTATTCGATCATAGTTCGTATTCGGTCACTGGCTAGTGTAAACTGGTTATCGGTTAGCCGTATTCGACCACAGTCCGTATTCGGTTGCCGACTAGTGTAAACTAGTTTTCGGTTAGCTGTATTCTCCCGCAGACCGTTTTCGGTGACCAACACGGCTGACAATTAATAAATTATTCTCTTTTCGTTCCAGGTTCTCTCCCACGGAGCGTTTCCGCGGCAAGCTGAACGTGCTGGTGGAGTTCCCTCACAACAACCTCGACATGTCGCCGTACGCCGCCACCCGGGGCAACCCCGCGGTCTATAACCTCTACGCTGTCAGCAACCACTCAGGTAACCATATAATAGAAAAGTTTCCTGCGTAGAAAAAATATAATTCTATTTAGTCCGTCAGTGAGATTATCAAACAATATTAGACACGTATTTTTTGCTTTATCAAATAAATAAAAACTGACAAAGGTAAAGCGCATCAAAGTTCACGAGAGAGGGCTTGTGACGTCACTTTGTCAGTATAAAGTGTAGCACAACGTGACGTCACATGATATCTCAACGCACTGTATCGTCGTATTTTTTTGTTTACGTAGCAAAATAAAAAAATCGTGTTTAATATTTTTAGGTTATCCAACTGACCCTCCTATCCTACTGGTCCAACATTGGCGGAGGATTTCCTCCGCCAATGTTGGACCAGTAGTCTTGTTGTCAGTTGTCTATTTAGACGAGAGCCAAAACTCGAATAATGACTTTTTACTTAGGATATTCAGTCGGATGTCTGCATCCGTATTTCCTCTTAATCACGAGATCTCTGCTTTATAAGTAAGATATTAACACGTGGGTATGTGATCATTTGCAGGTACGACATACTCGGGTCACTACACGGCGTACTGCAAGCATCCCTACACGGGTGACTGGCACGAGTATAACGACTCCAGGTAACATACAGCATTATTTGTAATCTGTTTTATATGTATAATAGCTGTGCCCACGACTTCGCTCCCGCTAGGTAGCGGGAGCGAAGTCGCGGGAGCT
Source organism: Orthosia cruda (assembly GCA_964057195.1). NCBI lineage: Eukaryota > Metazoa > Arthropoda > Insecta > Lepidoptera > Noctuidae > Orthosia > Orthosia cruda. Next base: position 1,438,760 of record OZ059852.1, on the reverse strand, counting down.
ACCTACCCTATCCTACCTAACTACCCTACCTTCCTATCTACGTTACCCTACCTACCTACCTCTCTGCCCTACCTACCTACCCTATCTACCTATCTTACCCTACCTACCCTACCCATCTATTCACCTACCTACCTTTCCTACCTTCCCTACCCTACCTTCTTTACCCTACCCTACAAACAATATTTTTTCTCGCAATATGTCCTATTTCATTGAATTCCGTTCAGTGTTTTAGGCGTGTAAAAAAAACAGACAGACAGAGTTACAGACAGATACAAATGATGCACACGTCAAACTTATAACACCCCTGTTTTTCCGTCGAGGGTTAATAAAAATAGTAAGAAAAGTGAAGATCTACTTTTTGAGTACCTACGTAAATAATTTACGTTTTCTGTCATCTTTTTTCGAATGATTAATTATAACTTTAAATTTAATCAATTGACAATTTGTTTTTAGTCATATTCTCGTTCAATTTCACAATATTTTGTAAATGTTTATTTGATTTGAAATGTATCTTTTACTAACACTAGATTTATAAGTATTTGTTACTAACAAGAAATGGACTTTTGAAATAAATTAAATTAATTCGTTTTCAGCATCTCTCACAACATTTTTTTACCAATGAATCTCTGTTTCCAGAGTGACCCCCATAAGCAGTCGCAACGTAGTATCATCAGAAGCGTACGTTCTGTTCTACGAGCTACAGCGTCACACGTAGCGCTAGTGCGCGGCGCCGGACGGACGGCTTGTGTAGCAGTCAGGGTGTACACCGGCCGGTATGGGGGGTAGGTAGTGTGACTGTCGTGTAAGGGGTTGGTGTTTAAGCAGCCTTTTTAACCGACGCCAAAAAAGGAGGAGGTCTATTCGGTTTTTTTCACAATAGCAATAAATAGAAAACCTTTATTCGATACAGACTCCACAAAACAGCACATCAAGAGTGAATATGTTACTTCTAGACAAGCGTGCTTCATCGTCGACCACATTATCGCTTACCATCAGGTGAGATAGTGGACAAATTCCGACCAATAAATTATTAAAAAAACATAACACTCCTTTTTTCGGTAGTCGAGTAAATATATCACCACCTTATACACAAGGAACTCTAGCTGACTCTATAGAAGATCATTTGATGATATTCAGATTATTGTAGGTTTACGACTGAATTGAAAAGATGAAATCACAAATATTGTAAAATTGTTCTTATATATAAATAAAATTGTCAGTCAGAATTGATAAATGAGTACAAAATGCAATAATTAGGTGGTACAATAAAAAAATTAGCTTTTTTTTTACAAGTAATTTGGGACAAAAAAAAACGTCCCTGAGTGCAGTACAAAACTTATTTTGTACTACTCATTTTCTTCAATTCAAAGTCTTCAGTCAAAGAATCGTCTTAGAACCATACCGGCCATACCTTATGACGTCACAAGCCACGAACCGACTGCAAAATTAAAATTGTACAAGTGTAAGAGAAGTAAGAAGATTTATGCAGAAATTTGTACAACTTAGCAATAATAATAATACTATGATAGAATAATTAAGTTTTTGGTTTGTAGTGATACAAAAAAAAACCGGTTATCCATACTACATATTATAAAATGAAAGTCCTCCGCCGCGTTTGTACGCAATAAACTCAAAAACTACTGAACGAAAAATCTCATGCGGTTTTCACCAATGGAAAGAATGAGAAATGAGGAAGGTTTTTGTGTATAATTTGTTACGGGTGAAGCCGGGGCGGGTCGCTAGTATATTAGTAATGACCTAAATAATCATATAAAGTATCATAATTATGTCCTTCTTCAAGGTCCAATCTATCTCAATACAATAATTCATCAAAATTGGTGTAGGCGTGAAAGCCTAACAAACAGACAGAAGGTTACTTTAGCATTTATAATATTACTAGCGGACGACTCGCGGTTTCACCCGCGTAGTTCCCATTCCCGTGGGAATACAGGGATACAAAGTAGCCTATGTCACCCGGGGATAGTGTAGCTTCCCAACGGTGAAAGAACATTTGAAATCGGTCCAGCCGTTTCGAAGTCTATAAGGAACATACATACATAATTTCTCCTTTATATAAATTCAGGTGTATAAGCTGTATTACTGCTAAGTTTCATCAAAATCTGTTTAGTCGTTTTTGTGCGACTGAGTAACAAACATCCTCACGTGTGGGTTCTGTTTATTTGTATCACTACAAGTACCAATCCTTAGCAACAGTACATGGAAAGTATTTATTTTTACACAAATTGCCGTGATACACAATTGTAGTCTTTTATACTCATGTTGAATACTGTCTTCTTACTTCCGTTAGGATTGTGGCGCCATCTTGTGGTCAGAAGTTGAACTAAATCTAAAATAATGCTAAGCGGTAAGCGCATCAGTTTAGAATAATTTTTGTTTTTATATTCGTAATAGTCCGTTTAAGGTTCAGAATGAAAATAATAGGAAAATTGACCGGGAAAAAGTAAAAGTGCTTTTTCTATGGGATTTTTTGTGTATCTAGACATGAAAAAAATAACAAGATATCAAAAAAACATTACCCTCTTTCAAAGACAGTCGAGAAAAATTACCTTTCGTTTAAATGATTGATTTTTTAATAGTTTTCTTTTGACTACTAGATGGCGCTACAACAAATTGTGATGATGAATCTGGTCGCTAGATGGCGTTGTTATAAAATCTGTTGTTTTTGTTTAAAAAAATACTTGGTCTATGCAATAAAGTTGTTTTTTAGTATATCTTGGCAATCGATAGTCTGGCCGAGTGTCGGTCATGGTAGTCAATTGCAGCGGAGACTGACCGTTCCTACAGAAGTTAGTCTTTAAAGCAAGAGTGAATAGGTTACTTTTAGGCAAGTGTCTCACCGTCGAGTACATCAGCGCTTACCATCAGGTGAGATAGTGGTCACACAATCCATGGTGTACTAGTGCGTCATAGTTCTATACATCAAATGCTTTGGACTATGACGATATGACATGACAAGACAAGTACCAATGTGACTTTTTCAAATTCATATGTACTTTCTAAGTTTATCTTGGACATCACAGGCAACGGTGAAGGAAAACATTGTGAGGAAACCGGGACTTATATAGTTATTGTAAGTCTGAAATAGCCAAGTCAGAGGGCTGTGGGGTTCCCAGAGGCGGCTTAATTAACTCTTGACTCCAGAGGTGGCCACATCCTCACACGATAAGAAGAAGAATGCTTATTCTTATGTGGAAAGAGATACATAGAAACTTAAAAAGTTTGAGTGACAAGAGGACAACCATATTTATATTTTGTCCTTATTCTTGATCAAAATCTGTGCTAAAGTTATCTACCTCGTTCGTCTAGTTTTCCAGGTTCTTAGGTTGAATTCCAGATGGAAACATTGGAACACTTAGCCCAAACTAAGGTCCACTTGCATGAAAATCTTAATTCAGAGTTAGTTGCTAACTCTAGGTTAAATTTTCAGTTTGTCATAATATGTTGGCAATTTAACCTCGTGTTAGAAAACTTACTCTGAATTAAGTTTACAGCACACACGTCATCATCATCATATCAGCCGAAAGACGTCCACTGCTGGACATACCTGGCCTACCCCAAGCGTCACCACAAAGACCGGTCCCGTGCGTCCCGCAACCAGCGGATCCCCGCAACCTTCACCAGGTCAACGTACACGTACACGAGGTTATATTGATAGTTTTTCATATAAAATTGTCAAATTCGTGTTAGAAACTTACTGTGAGTTTTTGTGAGGGTTTTAGTGTTATTTGGTTTTTCCATCTGGAAGTTCTAAGTAGGGAACCAGGATTTTGATTTTTTTGGAAACATAACTGGTGAAATATGCGTGTGCAAATCGGTACCTACACCTCAGGCTGACCCCTTAGAATACAGGCGTGATTTTATACTTGTCAAGATATACTAAGAAACCCGATGTAAGTAAATGGAGCAGATTTGATTAGATAGCTAAAGATACGTTTAATTAATTATTTAATGATAATAATTGTATTAATTTATTACTTTTTACTAGTGGTGTGTCGTGGTTTTGTATCAAAATCTCCCTTTAGGCCGAAAATACACATGCGAGTTACTTGCACACTTTTAGGCAAGTTCCAGGTATTATGAAAATATCCTAGAAGCCAGTTTTAAAGGTTGATGTTGACAAAAATGCGACACTGCGCTAATATCGTTGCCATTTTTCACAGCCCTCCCCTCATAATTTATTTACTAAAAAGAATACTTATAATTATTGTTACTATAATTGTTTTCTTTTTCTAATTTTTATAGATAGCGCTTTTTCGAAAGTTAATGTGTGGTTGTAAGATAGATATTATAATTATGCATTTTATTATTGAGTTACTATTGTCTGTTATGTTACGGTTGCGGATGCCTGGTTGCCTGTTGACGTTTTCTAACAAAAATCGATTGAAAAATTAACATTTAAGTGCATTTTTATTTAAAATGTTAAATTAGTAAAATACAGTCCATGCTTGTCATGAACTTAGTCAATTATATTGGCTTTTTTATTCAATAATATATTCATTTATATAAAGACTGTTGTACAGGCAGCCCAGCAACACATATGTTCCTGAAACATTAACAAACCTTTAAAAAAAATCATGTTACATGTCTTACGTATGGCATTTTGTTTCTATTTATTAAAACTACGTGCGTCTTGCTCGACAGCCCAGCGGCGACTGACCGATCCGTCGCGGATGGTCCGCAGCGGACGGTCCGCGTCAATCCGTCAAAGTATATGGTATTTACGTTACTAAGTGCTTTAGTAATAACATATTACCATTTGAATGATATTTATGGTACAAAAAATAATGTAAAATCATGTTATTAAGGTCGATATTTGAATGCGATGGGGCGTGAGTTTAGATTGTTGTATTAATTTGTAATGTTTTATGATACAATATTTACTATGACAATATTCGACATATATTTCACCGTCAAGCAGCGTTGCTGTGATCCGGTTTGAAGGGTATGTATATGTATACAGGCACATAACTTAGCAAATTTTAATGAATACTTCAAAACAAGATTGAACAAACATCTCCTGGACTCGTTCGTCCCGTCGTATACCTCATCAATCGCTTACCATCTGGCGAGATCAAGGTCAAGGTTATTTAATCTAAAATAATTTAAATGATAAATGCTTTTAAGTGTACGCAATAAATATTGTATCGTAAATATTATAAATAATATTACAGTTTAAACTGCGGGTTAGAATAGTGTGTTCAAAATATAAAAAATATATATTATATGAATTGTTAATGCTTGTCTCGATATACGGATCCGCTGGCAACTTAGCTTAAAAATAAATAAACGTATTTTGTAATTTGATAAGGGTCCCTAAAAATTAAGCTTACATATGTATTCAAAGATTTTGTGAAGGCAATAAATGTGGATGTACTGTACTCCTCTGCTTATCCCTTTGGGGAAAATAGGCGTGATCTTATGTTACATTTTCTCTGCAAAGAGAAAATAAAAAAAGTATTATTTTTAATTAAAATTATTATTTTTATTTTTGTCTCAAACGTACAAAAATAAAAATATAGGTTTTTCTCCCGTCCATTGTTAAGGTTAGTGCAAGAAATAGCATAAAAAACTCGAAATATTTAAACAAATAGAATTTAGTCTATTATTGGTCCATATAATTTATTTACAATAATTTATCTAGTCAATCGTACATTGTTAATAGTTCTGTCGCCATATTTATTCTTTTATAGTAAAATTATTGAAATTATATCTAGTATTAATTAGATTTTCTATAATAGCAACCCCCAGGTTATAGCTGTCAAGTGGGTATGTCTCGAAAATCTTTGAACACGTATGTAATACACAAGGGAAGTGCCGTTTATCTATTTTTACAAAGTTTCTAACCTAGATATAAAGCATATACATAAGAGAGCTTTGTTGTCGCGCTTACATCCGCCTTAGGAAATGGTTAGTGTACAAATGTTAGCAAAATTAGGCATTCGGCCACCGGTTCACCGAAAGCCGAATTCGGCCAAATTTTCAGCCGAATTCGGCTTAAACTCGATGTAAACGCGACCAACAGCGTGGTTGTTTTCTTTTTTCTATAATTTTATCATTGTTATATTGTTTTTAACTGGAAAAGTTCGCGGGAATCTTAATTTTAACCAAAGATTTGCTAAATCGTAGTGTTTCTGTATTAATGATAAATATAAATAATTTATTATTGTAATAATTATTATTTATAAATTGTAAAATCGTTGGCGCTCGTCAACTATTTATGTAAAAATACGTAACAGATTACTATTATATAAATATATATTTAAATGAGTAAATTATTATTGAAGGTGTTTTATTTTTAGTGTTATGTTATTTACCACCCCGAAACAATTCACCACAAGACCCTCAGCCTATGACTGAAATTCGACACTTTCCTCCCAATCCCTTACTACCAACCAATGAGCCAGTGGCTCATGAACGACCACGAAACTTCGTTAATCAAAATACTGATGAGTGGTCTACCGCCAGTACGGCACTTCAAAGACAAAGATATTTTATTTCAACTAGGCCACAAAGCGGCACTTTTGAACGTTAGATACATTAATATTTACAAGGAATAAAAATTTATTCTACCGTGCATTCGGAAAGTAGCTTGTTATGGAGAAGAACGCACAAGAAACTCCATACTTTTTTAAAAAAAAATGTTTTTTTTACAATATTTAGGTACATAAGTTAATAAATTTATATGTGTGAGGACAATGCACCCAGAATCACTACATACTATACTACGTACAGGTACAAAGTATTAAAAGTACTCACACATGTACTGTGCAGTTACATAATAAGCACTAGAAAAACACTAGCATCCGAAGCAGTTAAGACCAATCCCAACTGACGGCGCCCGTTCACGAACATGACGCATGAATCGGCACCACCCAGCTCAACCATCATGTAGGGAACCGAATGATCCAACACACGCGCCACCATCAGAGAGACATTTGAGAGAGCATGACACACTCAACTGCCAGGGCAAATACAAGTCGACGAACGACACCAAGGTACAGCAAATGGTAGATTTACAGTTGGGTACATAGTACTCACACACGTGCAGCGCAGTTATACAATACTAAAAGAAATTGAGTCTATATAATACAAATATATTCATACAGTCTTCAGCAGGTCCAACAATTCTACAAAACAATAATGTTCTGCATATCACTTGTTTTTGCGCCCTAGTGGTTGTGGAGCAAGACTAGCATTGAGCCAAGCATTTTTATCAGTGATGTAATCCCCCAACTTATAATATGCCTGCCTGCATAGTGTGCGTTTTATACAAGTTTTAAATTTCGTCTCATTCAGTTCTAGAATGTGGGGAGGAATTTTATTGTAACATTTTGTACAGTACCCCATGAAAGAAGAGGCTACTTTAGCCAGTCTGAAACCTGGTTGAACTAATTGGTCCCTATTTCTAGTAATGTAATTATGTCTATCTCCGTTTTTACTAAAAAGATGTAAATTCTTTCTCACGTACATGATATTTTCATAAATATATTGACAAGGAACCGTCATGATGTTAATGCCCTTAAACAGTTCTCTTAGAGAATCGCGCCGGCGATGATTGTATATCGCTCTGATGGCTCGTTTTTGCAGAATAAAAATTGACTCAATGTCTGCAGCCCTTCCCCATAGTAAAATACCGTAAGACATTATACTATGAAAGTAACTAAAATAGACCAGCCTCGCGGTATCTACATCACTAAATTGACGAATCTTTCTAACAGCATAAGCTGCCGAACTTAGCCGCCCTGCAAGTGATATTAAATAAGGACCCCATTGTAACGTTGAGTCTAGCGTGATCCCCAGGAAAACCGTTTTATCGACGAATTCTAGCTAAGGAGAAGCTAGTAGTTTAAGATAATGTCACAATCAGTACTTTTTACATTCGGCAAGGAAAATTTTACGCACCTGGTTTTTTTACCATTTAAAACTAAATTATTTGCAGTGAACCAATCCTGAACCTGCCGTAGCGCGTTATTTACGTCGTCAACCTGACAAGTACGTCTATTTATTTAAAAAATTAAAGATGTGTCATCAGCAAATAACACCATGTTTAGTTTGTTTTCCAATAAACGGGGTAAATCGTTTATGTATATTAAAAATAAGAAATCACCCCCCCCCTAGGGGGCTGAGTCACCCGCGTCCGTAGGAGAGTTACCCGTATTGTTGTTACCCTACACGTGGTCCCCGGGTGGTGCTAATCAGGTGACACTAACTGGTGGTAGGCTTCGGCCGAAGGCTTGTGACCACCCACCGGGCAAAGACGTACCGCCAAGCGGCCTAGCCGTGTTCCGCTCGGTGTAGCCACTAGAGGAGTTGGGTCGAGATAGTTGTTCCACTGCATGCTGACCAGTCTGACTCGCGCTGTTTTGGGCGTATCGGGAGACTAGTTGCGGAGAGTAGCGGGATCCGAGGCACGGTGCGCCGCTGGCCGACCGCAGGTAGTTACCGACACACGAAAGGCTGCCCCGCCAACTGTCGAAAAATCCCGGAATGCACCATCGTGCTGGTTGGCGACCAGATGGGAGGGCCCGATGGACATCTCCGGGGGGGCTCGGGCGTCCCCGCAGTCTCTGGACTAGTGCCCCAATGATGGTGTCCTTTCAGTGCGTGTCTGTAGGTTAGTAGCGTGGAACCTCATCTCACTTCCTTCTCCTCTCCTTTCACTTTAACAAAAATGGCAAGAAGTAGAAAGAAAACTGGAGTTAAACAGCGGCTGCACCCCCTCCCCCACAAAGTGCACCTCACTAATATTAGAGGCCTGCACTCCAATCTCACGTCAGTCCACCATCACCTGGAGACTGAAAAGCCAGCACTGTTTTTCCTTACGGAGACGCAGATAGGAAGTCCGTCAGACGTGTCGTACTTATCCTACCCAGGGTTTACCCTGGAGCACAATTTCAAACCACGCGCGGGTGTATGCATGTATGCCCGAGACGACACTTGCTGTCGGCGTCTCCGTAACCTTGAAGACTCCAGGTTCTCAGTGCTGTGGGCTCTGGTGGACACAGGTCTGGATAAGATTATCTATGCCTGTGTCTACCGCTCGCACAGCGGAGATCAGGAGACAACCAGGCTCACAGAGTACCTCAGTGAGGCGGCTGATACGGCACAGCAGCGGTACCCTTCCGCCCAACTAGTGCTACTGGGGGACTTTAATGCCCACCACCAGGAGTGGCTCTTCCCATACCAGTGCACTGATCATGCTGGACGAGAGACGCACAAGCTTGCGCTAGCGCTAAATCTCACCCAGCTGGTCCAGGGGGCAACAAGGGTGCCAGATGTTGATTCGCACACAGCCAATTGCTTGGACCTTCTGCTGACAACAGATCCAGACCGATACTCAGTGTCGATATCATCACCTTTGGGTAGTTCCGACCACTGTCTGGTGAAGTCTGTGTCCGTCTACTCCCCGCCCGATCCCAGCCCAAAAGGCACCCGGCGGGTATGGCGGCACAAGTCAGCAGATTGGGATGGGATGCGATCTTTCTTCGCATGCTATCCTTGGCAGCCCACTTGCTTCTCTTCGGACGATCCATCGTCGTGCGCTGATGCTGTGATAGATGTGTTGCGTCGGGGGATGGAGTACTATATTCCATTCTCAGACGTAGCAATGTCTATCGTCGACCGGCCATGGTTTGGAGCCGAGTGTAACCACGCCAACGCGGTTAAACACAAGGCCTACCAAGCATGGGTCGACGCTCGAACGCGCAAGGCAAATGACGTGAGTCAGAAGAAGAGAGCCTTCAACACAGCTGCCAAGTCCTGCAAAAAGGTGATGCGAAGAGCACGGTTTGACCACATTAGCAGAATCGGGCGCAAACTTGCTTCATACCCAGCGGGTAGCAAAGCGTTTTGGTCCCTGGCTAAGTCGGTCGAATCAAACTTTTGTCGCCCCTCACTACCACCACTGCTGAAACCTGACGGGTCACTGGCCCACTCCGCTGAGGAGAAGGCAAACTTGTTTGCCTCCCTTTTTGCGAAATCTTCGCATCTGAATTCTGATGGCGCGCAGCCTCCTCCATCTCCTGATGGATGTGTGACGAGTATGTCGGACATTCGCATCCATCAAAAGGACGTCCGTAGGGTGCTGCGTAGCCTTGATGTGAACAAAGCGAGTGGCCCCGACGGGATACCAGCAATTGTCCTTAAAACCTGTGCACCTGAATTGTCTCCGATCTTGACACGCCTATATCGCCTTTCGATAGAGACTGGAAAAGTGCCGAAGGCTTGGAAGCAAGCCAATGTTCAACCCGTGCCCAAGAAGGGCAGTCGAGCTGACCCGGGCAACTACAGACCCATATCTATAACGTCCATCCTCTGTAAGAGTATGGAGCGTGTGCTCAACGGTAAGCTCCTGGCATACCTAGAAGCGAACGACATCCTCAGTGACCGCCAATACGACTTCCGCCGAAATCGGTCCACTGGGGATCTTCTAGCGTATGCCATTCACATCTGGAGTGAGGCCATCGAGAGCCACGGGGAAGCGCTAGCCGTCTCCCTCGACATCTCGAAGGCTTTCGACAGGGTCTGGCACGAAAGCCTGATTGGTAAGCTTCCTTCCTTCGGTCTGCCTAGTGGTCTGTGTCCGGCTGCGGCTACGGCTACGGCTGCTCGTCCGGTCAGTTAGATATCAACGCCGGAGTCCCTCAGGGGTCAGTGCTCTCGGCAACATTATTCTTGCTGCACATTAATGATCTGCTAAAACCCGGAACCTTTGGGTACGCAGACGACAGCACTGTTGCTGAGAGATACGTGTCCGGCGCACGGGCTACTGGGCCTCAGATTCGGTCTCTCCGGGAGGCCATGGTTGAACGCTTGAACCTGTCCTTGAAGGCGGTCTCCGAATGGGGTGATGCCAATCTGGTCAGTTTCAATGCTGCTAAGACCCAGGCGTGTCTTTTTTCCGCTAAAAAGAGCCAATTCCATCCGGCTCCTTCTTTCCGTGGTGTAACCGTGCCGTTATCGGACCACCTCGAACTTCTTGGTGTTACGGTGACATCTACCCTCAACTTCGGTCCATACATTGAGGCAAAAGCTCAGTTAGCTGCAAAAAAGTTGGGGATTCTTGCAAAGGTGAGACGGTACTTCACGCCTGAACAGCTGCTCAACTTGTATAAAGCACAAGTTCGGTCATGCATGGAGTACTGCTCTCACCTCTGGGATGGATCTGCCAAATACCAGCTTGATGCACTTGAGTCGATTGACAGACGGGCCAAAAGGCTTATTGGCAACGATGCACTGGTCGCATCAAAGCTCCAGAGCCTCGAACATCGACGCCGAGTCGCCAGTCTGTCGGTCTTTTATCGGTTACATTTCGGGGAGTGTGCGACGGAACTGCACAATTTGATTCCGCCTAGCCCTTTCCATCATCGGACTACAAGGCGTACGGCCATGCGCCATCGGTACATGGTAGACATCCCTCCCATACGCACAAAGCGTTTTGCTAATACTTTCATTGTGCGCACAGCTAAGGAGTGGAATTCCCTTCCGGAGTCTTTGTTCCCTGACAGCTACAACCTAGGGGTCTTTAAGTCAAGAGTGAATAGGTTTCTTCTAGGCAAGCGTGCTTCACCGTAGACCACATCATCGCTTAACATCAGGCGAGATGGTGGTCAAACGCTAGCCTATAGATTATAAAAAAAAAAAAAGGACCTAATATTGAGCCCTGGGGTACCCCCATTTTCACGTTTAACCCCGACGAATTCACACCGTTTATTTGAACTAATTGCTGTCTATCACTTAAATAAGATTCAACCAAACTTAACGCTGATTGACCTAGCCCGTAATGCTCAAGTTTCAGAAGTAATGTTTCATGATTAACGCAATCAAACGCCTTCGACAGGTCGCAGAAGATACCTATGGCATCCTGCGACTCTTCCCACGCATTAAAGTATGTTTTAATAGGGAGACACCAGCGTCAGTTGTACAACGTCCAAAGCACGCAACTTCATCAGAATCAACATTATTTATTTATTGAAATGCTGAAGAAAAAAAAAATTGCAGCCTCAAAGGTCCATAGTTTTGTTAGTATTATACATTCCTTTGTTAGTAACAAAATAGCCAGTTCATTTATCTGTTGCGCTGACATGATGCACCGGGCACATGCACGAATGTACCATGTACCAATGTTGTTGGGGCTCTCACGAACTATATGCTTCATGGCCATCCTTTTTCGTAGGGGATGGTGTTGAAACCATATTATCCATCTGAACTCTGAGGGCGTTGTATGCACTTTGCGTAAATCGAACCCAAAGAGTGCACTTGTACACCGATTGGCAAAAGGCCTTGAAAAGAGTTGATTTTACTTCTGGTGTACGCCCTCCGTTCTCTTTCCATATCTGCATCATCTTTTAAATCCTCAGTTACTATGTGCCTTAAGTATTTAAAAACTGACACATTTTCAAGGGCCACACCACTTAAGATAACCGGTGGTACATATGCTGGTTTTATATTGTTTACCCTAAATACGAGAAGTTTGCTTTTTTGCAGGTTTTACAAAACACCATGCGCCTTCGCATGCGCTTCGCAGACCGCCAACAACTTCCTGAGTGCAAAGAAAGAAAGAAAACATTTATTTGACACAAACACAAACATAAAAAAGATAACTTAGACTAAACAACAATAATATAAAAAAAGAAAACAATATACCTATTAGTAACATTAGCAATTGACTGCTTAGCAGCACCATGTCGCACCGTCAATAGAACAGCCAACCTGTGTGCTATTGAGCTCGACAATCAGCTGGCAGGTTGAAAAGCGCTGGCGAGGTAATCTACCTTCTCTTTACCTTTTATCTTATCTCAAGTTGGAATGCGATGACAAGCTATTGTTCCATGTAACTTGGTTGGTTTGGTGGCCATATTAATACCGAAACAAATTTGTTATTGCGTCAGGCAATTCCGCTTCGCGCAAGTTACCAGGTCAAATGCAATGAAACAGTCGTTCATCAATTTTGATTTCTATAGCGTTGGTGAAATGACAAATGGCAGCTTATGTTTTTATGTCATCCTTATTTTTACGGATTAGTATTCAAAATCGGTTGAACGGACAGTGTTCAACCGTGAACAGGCAATCGTTACACGCGCCAACAACAGCATTACAGCGTCAGCGACATACATTCGGTCCACGCGCCGGCAACACCGGCAGACCGTCAGCGCTAAGAAGTGACCTACTAAGATCTTCGCTTCATCGGCTCAATACACACACAACACACATGTAAATATGTATTAATGTGTATTGGCCACAAAAATCGTATATAATTATGTTAATTACGCCTACGACACCACCACCTGCGCGTCGACGGCAAGACAGCCTTGGAAGCTTCCCCGCTCCCGGAGGACGACGATGAGGCTATATCCGTGAGTTCCCAAACCAATGCACGATTAAGGAGCGGTTTGGAGTGTGCATTCCGTTAGTCCACATCGCCTGAGCTTAGACCTCGTCTACCTCGTCTGCCCATGCATAAGAAAAATAGGACGCTGGTTTATGCTCTAGATTCACAACTATCAAATTGTTTTTATATCAGCAAAGACCTTGCCGATACCCTACTCGATCTTGTACTGTGCGGCTACAGTGGCATGTCGTGTAACTAACTTCAATTTCGACCAGCTTCGCAGAGCAGGTTTGAGCGTCGTATCGGTGCGACTAGAGCACTCATCAGCAAGCTTATTTGGTTCAGGGAGGGCAACAATCGCCCTAGAGTGATGTGCTTTTTGAGGTGGGCGGTCTAGGGGACTGATATCAGTTCTCGATGACAGAATAACGAAAGGCGGGTTCGGCAGCGACCCGACCAAGGTGTGACTTATACGCAGCTAACGGCCATGCCATGTGTTCGTTTTGATGCAATCCGATACCACAAATGGGGGCAATTACCATCAGCCCCCAAGATGTAGCTGGTGCTCATGGCTCTCGAATTCCGTCCGCTGCCTAAATGGAGATTTCCAGGGCCGGATGGACTGCACAAGTTTTGGATTAAATGGTTTCTAGAGTCGTGCGCTCGTTTGGCAACTTAGTTCCAGTCTGCCTTAGAGTCAGGTTCACTGCCCCAGTTTCTAACTACAGGAATAACCCAGCTGGGTTCCATAAATCAAATAGTACTGCGGAGCCTAAAAATATAGACCGATAATATGTTTACCGACGGTTTATAAAGTTCTTACATCCATTCTGAGAGCTAAAATTATTCAACATACAGAAACCAATGGAATCATGTCTGCTTCTCAGAGTGGATGTAGGAACGGGTCCCGCGGTACTAAGGAGCTGCTCCTTATAGACATTAGCTAACAGGCTCACCGTTCCCGAAGGGATCTGGCGACATGTTAGATATATACATATATGTCTCATGAGGGTGCTGCAAAATGCAACTCTACGCGCCTTCCTGATGTCATGTATGGGGCAGTGGGGGACGACCTGCGCTATCCAGTATGCCAACAGACTCAAAAGAACAGCGAACCTATTAGGCGAGCGTGGAATATTTGAGGGCGATGGTCTGAGTCCACTATGGTTTTGTTTAACCCTAATCTCTCAGTACACTGCTAGAGGGTTCGGGCCTGGGCTATGGGTTGAGAAGAGGAGGTTATGTTATATCACACCTTTACATAGATGACATGGAGCTCTTTGACCCCAACAACTTGCAACTTATGAAGCTACTGAAGATAGATAACATATGTAAAATATGTATTTAAGCGGCTTATTATTGTTATTTTTTGTTTTGTTGTTGACACAATGCACCTGCCATGTTATCTCTTCACCACCCTTGGTTGACTGGTAGAGAATGCCTAAGGCATTAAGTACGCCATTGTACCTTTGTGCATGAAATTTAAATAAATAAATAACAGAAACCTTCAGTAACGCCATTAGGATGGAATTTGGTGTGGATAAATGTGCAGTCATGCATGTAAAGCGAGGGGAGATTATGGAATCCGTGGGAATACAACTCTCGAATATGTCGGAAGCACTAGGCATCAATTGTTACTGACGTGAAACAGTCGTTGAAGGAACGTTGCCGCCTGAAAAAAGTACTAAATGTATGCAAGTATGTGCCCGACCCAGTTCTCGTTGTACTGGGATCGGTCTATCATCACTGACAAAACTATTGTTGCCAATAAGCCTGTCATAGTAGTAATAGACCGACTAGAGCGTCGCGCAATGATTGTTGATATCTTCTTCTTTTCGTTTCGATGGCACATTTAATTAGATTGTCTGGGCCCAGTAGGTGGCCACGCTTATTGCAGCGTCAGAAGCACCGTACAGGTCTTCCAGGGTGCAAGTGAATGGACAGCCAGGACACTCCAGCAAGTGGGACATAGTCTGTACAGGGGCACCACACTTGCACCGGGTGTTGGACGAATCTATAATCCCCCATTACTGTTATATTATTATTATTTTTTTACATTTATTATTGTTGATATAGCGGTCCCCCATGACGGGAACCTCGTGAAGGCTGAGAGAGAAGAAATCTAAGTATCTTGATCTGGCTCACGAGGTTGTCGTCATGTGGGATGTGAATACAGCAGTCATGGTGCCAATAATCGTGACGGCCAATGGCATAATAGCCAAGAGCTTAGAACATCTGGGGAGGCTCTGGTTGGGCAGTTGGATCAAGGGCTTGTTTCAGAAATAGGTACTTTGGACACGGCGCGTATCCTTACGAGGTTCCTGTCAGGAGCCCTGACCACCGGTAGCTTGAACCCTGTTCCCAATACCAGTGGGCTACTATTTCTTATAGTTTTAAATGTTTTTCTTTATTTTTTTAGTTTAATATTTAAAAATGTAAAAAATATATATAAAAATTAATAAAACGATATTTCAAATTGAATATATTTTGCTATTGAGGGTCATTCAGCAATCACGAATATCAAATACAATAATTAATTTAAAAATATTTTTTTAGAACAAGCTTTTTTGGAATTTTTTGTCAGAAAACCCTTTCAATTGATACCTATATCGTGGCAGTGCACAAAAAATAACTAGTGCGCCACTTGGGCCGTCCGCCATATTGGATTTAGAATGATCGATTATTATCCAAACTAAACGTGTATGCAAAAATTCACCTTATTCGGTGGAGGATAACTGCTTTCAAATTCAGTTGCAAGATTTGACCCGAACACACTTACATACATAGATACATTGCAATTTAAATAAAATCTTGTAAAAACTGTAAGATATTGATAGGGGTGTATAAATAAAAGGTTGTTTTTTTGTACACAAAATACGTTTTTATTAGACATTGTATATTTAGCTACACTCGCTACGTGTACAATGCAGGCTTCTTACATTCATGGCACTGGGCTACAACGTCTTAAGTCTCATCTGCCTTTATATTATATACTAAGGGTTTATAGGATAGATCGATAATAAAATGTATTACGACTGAGAAAGAGTTGTGTGTGCGTTTTTTAATTACTATGGAAGCTGGGCTTGTAGTTTTTAGATTTTTCTACGTGCCATCCACCAATTCTTGGTAGTATCAACAACTGCAACTTTGCAATCAAAAACTGTATCTGCAACTTTGACCTAATATCGATATGGCCATATATACATTTGGTTTTTTGAATGCCCTTTTATTAGTTGTCTGTAGTAGGTACTCTCTCGCACTAATCCAATTCCGAATATTATTTATCCTGAGAAAGCTGCCACTATTGCTGAGGTCTATAGACCATTTTCAATATCTCGGATATATGCACGGTTCCTGTGAGTTAGGCTTTGCGCGGGCATAAGCTAGTTATAATATAAAGACAGATGACGTTACAAACAAAAACCATAACTAAAACCTATATCCAGATTAACCGGTTGAATTAGTAAACAAGTGCAATGTTATTACCCGGTCAATCCAGATACTGACCAACAACTGACATTGCAGATTTTTAATAATAACTTAGTAAAAAAAACAAATTTGTTCAATAATATAATACTGATCTTAATAAAAAATACTTTTGTGTTCAAAAATAGCTGCCAAAACTCAGTCGTGTAAAAATATTTTCTTTGCAATCAACGCCATCTATTATTACAAAAATAAAACGATTAGTTCAGCTTCTCGTTAAGAGATGGCGCTACAGTGGCACTTACAAATTATACTTGTTACTTTTGTGACATAATTCGGTATACACTTTTATATAATTTCAAGTGGTACTTTAGTCTACTATGCTGTGTTTAGTGTTATTTTAGCACTATTTAGTGCTCGCTACATCGTCACATTAACTACGAAAAGCCTAGACGCTTTTAAATACAGAGGACCTTTTGACATTTAGCATGTTTCCCATCTATTGTTATCCATAGCTGGATGGCTGGTTGACCTTATTAATACTGTAATAAAGGAAAAGGAAAATTGCGGGTACTCTCTCGTGAGCAAAAACACTTGAACAACCAAAACAGCCTTTGTTACTACGAAATAAAGGCGCTGACAAAGTCAAAATTTACCATGAACGTGCGGTTGACTGGTGGTACAGTCAAAAAAATATGGTTTACAACATTTTATTCAAGAAAACATGCTAAATATCAAGAGGTTTTAATGCAGACTCCTATTACTTTAATATAATTTAAGTCTAGTGACAATTGTCCATACAACAAGGCCACCGCTATTTATTCCTCTAATCTTATATATTCACATTCATTGTTATACACAGTAAGGGTGAGACAAACGAACGTAATTTTGTGGGCTGAGTCGCGTAAAATGCGTCGTAGAATTTACGCTGCATTCGGTACTTAAGTCCTGTTTGTGCCATACGGCGACGCAAAATGTGTTGTCAGCTGACTCACACACATTATTTCAACCGAATTGCGCTCGAGGTGAGAGAAGGGAGCGAGGCAAGCGTCAGCGCCACGTACAAACGTAGAATAGCAAAAAAAATTACGTCCGTCCGTCTGGCAGCCTAACCGAATTTCAGTTGAACGTAAATTCCGCGACTGATTTTACGTTTAACTCACAAAATTACCTTGATTTCGCCTTACCTTAAGGGGACAACCTGATGGCGCGACACAATCGAAAATTTCAAGTGCAAATCGGTTGAATTGCATTGGATTGCCTCCATGTGAACGTATTTGCAATATCACTTAGTAAAATCGCTTATCGTTATGAAATAAATCGAATCGCAATGAGCCATCAGACAGGTTGCAAAGAATACAACTAGTGTGTATGTAAATAAAAAAACTGTAATGTCGAGAAAATTCTAAAAAATGTTTAGGCCATGTTGAATAAATATTGATAAATCAAATGTTATCCAAATACGTAGGTATTTCGATTTCTTTATGTAGGTTTATAATTATGTAATATGATGTACAGATCAAATCAAGCCCTATAGCGTAATCGACATATTTTCAAAATTGCGTTTCTAGTCTAGTCTATAATTTAAGAATAAGTATCCAAGAAGCTCCGGACCGAATGTCTCGAAATGCATATTATTTTTCGTTACGTGATGATTTCTGTCAGGCAACTCCTACCGCAGGCTGCGTTAGGGAACTTCGTTACAAAAACGTATTTTCGAAAAAAATCGCTTACTAAGTAAGGGCTTGATATATTATAAAAAATACTGAAAATCCTAGCAATAATATTGTGATGTTTTTAATTATTTATGTCTTTTATAACATATTATAATAATTATATTGAAAAAAATATTCATAAGAGATCGTCCTTCCTTTAGATTCACAGGTATTGTATAAATATTGCACCAAGATATTTATAAAGTCGTAAGTAGTAAAATACACAGTTATTTCGCCACTGGTATTAAGGCCCATGTAACATGGACGAGCCTATTGCCATTAACCGGCCAAAAAGCCAGACTCTGGCCAACTACTGAAAAATGTTTGAATGAAATAACCCGACCCGAAAATAGAACCCGACACCACGATGAGTAGTGTCATTTGCTCTTACGACTTTATTCTTCCCAAAGTGCGTTATACTAATAATTCTACAATTACATAATATTTATACAGTTTTAAGTTACTGAGATTCTAAATACTAATATTCACAAAGTTACATTTTCAGATTTAAATTTTACATGCCTGATTTCAGGCACAAGAGATATTTCATTATTCTCTGTCATATTGCACGATTTAAATTGTAGAAATATACAGTAAAATAAGGCCTAGTGTCCACACATATTGGCGTTTCAAGTCCAGTCTAGTATGACCGGATTGTGGCGTCAGAAAAACGCGCTGTCCGGCCTGTCTTTACTATTTAGGTAAGTGTGTATAAGTCTTCACTTATAACTTGAAACATGTTTCAAGTTGATTATTTAGGCAGTTTATTAATACTTTGGTATGATAAATAAATACCACTTTTTATTTTATTTTTAAATATCCAGGTAATCATTGTATAAATGATCTGATGATTGTGATCTGACTTCTTAAAATTTCTGCCAGTTAGTCGGACTGTTTTACACTTCAAAAAATTATATAAAGTGAATAAATACCAATGGTTTATATTAAAATTTAGTCTATTGACGGATGTATAAGAAAAGTCATCGCGTCATGCCGTCATGTCACTGTCATACGAATATAACAAATTATCTTTGGGAGCAACTATTTTAAATGCTCATTTGGTCTAAAGCCTCTTTGAATGGCAATCAAAAGTTATGCTTGAACATTGTTCTAGCAGTATGTGATTCGACTAATAGTTAATGATTCGACTAATAGTTAACCAGTCGACTAGTTTCAAAGGTGGCAACCTGACCTTTTGCTAAATACCAGTATGTTACATGGGCAGTCGCTTCACATAACAATTTGAAAGAAAGTCAGACAACCAGTTTTACTGGGAGGTATTACCCAGTAACTGGGTTGTGCTTGTCATATAGGCAGTCACTCCATGCCGACCACAACATAGTTGGGAACAGATACATAGATGTGATAGAGGAAGGTATAGTCTTACTGTGGCTGGGGCTCTTCATCATCAGCTCTAAGTGCTACCATGTTGGGCAGTTTGAAATGTTGCATGTGGAACGGAGGCTCCGGACTATTGCAAGGACGAGTTGGCTGAAAGAAAAACAGAAATTGCTTTAATTGGTAGAGCACTTCATAGTTCAATTAAGAACTAATCATATATGATAAATTTGTGTTCCCGAGAGCGTAAATTAGTTAATTGGGTATTTCATACTGGCTGCCGCCCGCGTGGTATTTTTTCTTGACCCTCAGTGTGTTTTTTTTTTATAGGGTTGCGCTTGTCCATTATCTCACCCGTTGGTAAGCGATGATGTGGTCGACGGTGAGACACGCTTGCCTATAAATAACCTATTCACTCTTGACTTACAGACTTTGGACAGATTGCAAAATATTATAAATTCTAGTCTATGTTTTATTTTGATGCATACGTTATATTTCTGTAAAGTTTGTTTTATCAAAATCCGTCCAGTAATTTTTGCGTGAATACATTCTCACAAACTTGCATTTAAAATAGCAGTATGACTATCAAAAAGTGTATGAATGAATACTAATTTTAAAAATGTCACTAATATAAATATGATTTGATAATGATGAAAATTACATAAAATCGATGGAAAAGTGGTCACATTACGCGCTTTTGAAGTTACTCTTCTATCCTTATGACGAAAAATGTCGCTTGTACTCAATGGCGCAAATTCACTCTGGCATTACTGTCTTGTGACGTCAGCCGGTGGCAGTTCTACTGCTTTTTCTGTTTATCATAGATATTTTATACGGTTAAAAGTTCGCCATTCTCTTTTAACTAATTTAGAGGTTTTAAGAAATATACCCTAGACATCCCCAACACACCCCACCCTATTCCTAGACACTGACTGTATCTAGAAGGTTGCTGTACGCGTTAGGGTCCATAATTGTTTCTATAATTTATATTGGGCCACCTGTATGAACTTTATGGATGCATGGATGAATTTGAATATGAGATGTAAACAAAAGCTAGTAAACTACCCTACTGTGCCTCGCTCGCTCTCTACAATATGTACCACTTGCTTCTTCCACCGGCTTCGCTGCATTAAAGTCGGCAAGTAATCCAAGGCATAAAAAGTATATCCTATCAAAAATCATCGAAATTGGCTCAGCAGTTTAGGCGTGATAACGTAAAAAACTGACAGACAGAGTTACTTTCCCATTTATAACATGGATATTTATTGCAGTAAATATAGTTCTGTAGTTACCTGAGTACTGCGCCCCCGTCTACGTCGCGGCAAAATACCCTTCCTTGCCATGAAGAATCTGGAAACATTCGTTCAACAAGTGATTAGAGGGTCAAGAGACATATTTCATGAACGAGATGATTGCTTTTTGAAATTCATGTACTTTCTGAGTTTATCGTGGCAATTACAGACAACGGTGAAAGAAAACATCGTGAAACCTGTATAGATGGACCGCCTTTTGCGCACTTTAACTCCCATTTGGTCCGTTGTGGGTGCAGGTCTCCTCTCTGTGAGAGGAAATAGGCCGTAATCCACACCAATCCCAGTACGGGTTGGTGGTTGTCATAAGTCTTAAAATTTTTGGTTCCAAGACATGCCGATTTATGATATATTTTCCTTCATCGTTTTGAGAGCAGTGATGATGAAATAATTTACAAAAAGCAAAGCGCCTGCCTGGGTTCGAACCCACGACCTACGAATTGTAAGTCGCGGCCGTTACCACTGGGTCACTACCTCTGGCTCAGAGCTGGACTTATAGTTAATGTAAGTCTGAAATTGCCAACCCGCATTGAGCAAGCGTAGTGATCCAATGCTCGTGCCTTCTCTGTATGAGAAGAGGCCTTTGTCCAGCAGTGGGACAGTAACAGGCTGATATTGTTATTATAATTGTTGCTAACACCATTAACGAAGGCGCGTTCGCCTGTAGAACAATCCATAACATAATCGAGAATTCCGTGTCTCGGAAAGCACGATGTCTCCACCTTCTAACGAAGATCCTTGAAATTCTTTACGG
Source organism: Orthosia cruda (assembly GCA_964057195.1). NCBI lineage: Eukaryota > Metazoa > Arthropoda > Insecta > Lepidoptera > Noctuidae > Orthosia > Orthosia cruda. Next base: position 1,416,866 of record OZ059852.1, on the reverse strand, counting down.
GAAGACCTTGCCAACTTATATATCGTGTTTCAGCAACTGTTTTGTGGAGGTCAGATAAGCAGTCACTCCATATAAAATACTGGTATTTAGATTCATCAGGTTAGACTGAAGGCGACCACAACATGAAGGATTTCAGGTAATTAACAAAGGATATCTCTCGGTGTGAGACGCACAAGACCGGATGATGTTGCGATACTTGAGGAACTATGTACAGCAGGGAACGTCGTTCGGCTGAAATCTTCGTCACATCTACGAGTATTGTGACATGACTCCCCAAAGCGACAAATGACAACAATTACACACAATGTTAGGACCCATTAATATTAATGCTAATTTTATCCGTGGTGCTAGACAACTGGGCTTATTCCAGTTGTAAACGACCCTTTGTTCGTATTGGCCTTGTTTTTTCAGTCTCCTGCTTGATATGGAGGGAAGTGGTTTTTTTGTTTTCCTTCTCCTCCATTATTCTTTTCTGATTAATTTCGTTGCGGGATCCAAGACAGTTAAATTCATTCACCGGGACTTTGCCGAGCTTCATTGCTTCGGCGCTTTTCTGGTGGTCGCCTCTGTTGATTCAGGCTTACAGGAGTAACAGTGGTTTGGGAATAGTGCGGTGGGATTGTCCCAATAAAAAAGAAGCACTTATCCTAACATACCTTACCTAACATCTTTGACTAATTTTAACAAAAGCATTCCTTGTGAATTCACCCAGAATACAGCAGAATAGATATGATGATAAGGTGATAACTTACCGTATGGTAGAGATAGGTATATTGAACTGTTCGGAGACTGTCTGGAATGTGTGGCCGCGGCTGACGCAGTCGGCTGCCTGGCGCAACACTACCTCACTGCGGCGGATCCGCTTGTTGATGCTGAACTCTGAAGGTTGTGAGGGCAGCAGCTGTAAGGGAAGGTCCTGATATTCTGCATTATATAGGGTTTCATTAAGCTGGTTGTGTCAATTAATTGATTTAAAAGGAAGCCCTAATAAATAAAATTCGCAATCGTTCGCAAATATCTACTTAGATCTAAAAGTAGTAAAATAAATTAAACAAAAACATCTTGTCTTTTGATATGAAAAATATCGGCTACAGCTTAATTTGTTAATATCATAAGAACTAAGATGGTCTAATAATTGTATGAGACCCCTACAGCCTGTTTAGCAATTTTTTAAAGTTATTACTTAATGTGTAAACTATTTTCAAAAGGGCTTTCATTAAATACATATAATAATACAAATATTTGATAAAAAAGAAAACTTGTAATATACGCCATCTAGCAATAAAATAACTACGGTTTTAAGCATTTAACCAATTTAATTAGTTCATCTTCTTGTTAATAGATGGCCATATTATCGATTTCATTAATTAATCTTCTCAACAAAAGATGGCGCTATCACCAAACTCATTAGTCCATCTACTGAATAACAGATGTCGCTACTAACCATACTGCCGGCCTGCGCCTGGTCCCCCACATGTATAACGTTGACCGACGCCGAGGACCCGGGGCCTATCGTCATAATCTTAGGCCTTATCTCACGGAAGTGAGGGGGACTTTGTAGGCCCGGTGACAGGTGTAGGGCCTAAAAGATACAAAATAAAACGCTTTAAATATGGAGCTCGCGGTTAAATAGCCGCACGGGTCGATCCTGATCAAAGCTAAGTAACGCTTGCCGAGATCGGTTCGTGGATGGGTGACCATCTTTACTTAATGAGATTATTCGCGCCACGGAAAGCACGTAAGGAAGGCCGTTGGAACCCGGCTGTCATTTGTACATCTTTAGCAACCGTTACGGATAGTCAGAAGCACAGATAATATAATAATAGCATACAGATGCCTCATCCCACACAAAGAAACCGTGCCGACGTAACTAGCGTTTTTCGTCTGATTAAACTGATTATTTGCTTTCCGTTCCTCGGATATAGATGGTGTTAGCAGCGACTTACAAGTAAAAGGGTTTTCTCAGTTCGTGAATACTTTTTTTATAGAATAAATATTTGTTTCGGGATATTTACCATGTATATTTTGTTTTTGGTTGAGAGCTCGATATTTCGGCACCGTTACAAGCGCCATGAACACGAGAACTTTTTTTTTTAATACAGCAACGATGAGTTTTATAGTATTTTTTTTTGCACTTCGTTACAGTTAGATTGTACCAAAATGTGTTACAAAATAACATTACATAACTTAAGATCAGGCGAGATGGTTTTTTTTTTTTTAATACTGGTAAAACTATGTTAAAAGTTTGTATTGAGTTTTTTAATCTATAAGTGTTTTAACTATGTGTACTGAACGCCCTAATAGCTCAAGAACCTGGCGTTGACATATTTATGCACACTGATAAGACTATGTTAAAAGTTTGTATTAAGTTTTTTAGTCTATAAGTGTTATAATTATGTGTACTGAACGCCCTACTAGCTCAAGAACCTGGCGTTGACATATTTATGCACACTGATAAAACTATGTTAAAAGTTTGTATTAAGTTTTTTAGTCTATAAGTGTTATAATTATGTGTACTGAACGCCCTACTAGCTCAAGAACCTGGCGTTGACATATTTATGCACACTGATAAAACTATGTTTTTTTATTTTTTTTATTCAATATTCTACCGCGGACATGTGGCAGTCCGCGCTCTTTTTTATTTAGTTTATATTTTGTTTGTTATTTTTTTTTTCATTTTTATTACAATTGTCGGATTCCTACGTCGGACATTATTTTAAGGCTTACTTATCTAACTTAAATTTACGTGAGTTCATCCTTCACTAAATACTATATATATATATATATATTACACACTGGCATTACAATTTTATGTTTCTATTATTCTTATCTTTAAGTTATTAACTATTTTGTTTACTCATTTCTATTGATACACTGCTTATGTTATTACTATATCTATTGGTACACTTTGTGGGAAGATGCATGGCAGTGCGAGTAGACCAGCCCCGGCCGACGGTTCCGGTTATAGAACCCCGTCGTTAGGACGTTAAGGTGAGTATGACTGACTCGCTCCACCATGCAGCTTCACATGTATATATATAGTTTTGCTTTAGACAGGGTGATGGTTTGGGTATGTGTTTGGGTTGGAGTTTTTGGATGGGACTTGTTAGGTGGTGTTTTGGTCATGTCTGCTGACCAGGGACTTCGCTAGCGTGAGCAAGGCCTCTATGACGACCACGTCTCGATGCTGCATGGCCGTCTTAAGATTGTAGTTGACGACCGTTTTAGTCGGCGCATCCATCGCCCTCTTAGCAAGGCGGCCTGCGGCGTCATCGGCGTACGACCTGTCCGGTAGATGTCACACACAATAGTAACTTTACTCACGTTATTGACTTGTCGTATGATGAACGCGGGCGGCTCATCGCGCGTGTCGTACGTGTGGTCATCCGGTGGTCGTGCGACTGATCCGTGCCGGTCTGTCTCCGTGTCGGACGGACTGTCATACTGACACTGTACGTTTGCGATCGGGAAATCTGTCGGAAGAGATAATTATGGTGAGGTTTGTTGTGAGTTAGATAAATAATTATATCAAGTAAGGCCCACTTGCACGAAAGTCTTAACTCAGAGTTAGTTGCTAACACAAGGTTAAATTAGCAATATTGTATGCCAAACTGTCAATTTAACTTCGTGCAATTGGGCCTAAGAAAACTGAACATACTTTAACCTTTCAATTGTTTCAATAAATTGAGACATCTTTTTCTTTCAGTTATTGTTCCTTACCATCGGCTGTGTGGTCGCTGTTCCTTACAATGTAACTAACCCACTGTTTGATTCACACAAAAGATCTTCTGAATCTTCTGATAAAGATAAGGAACAAAAGTTGATCAATATTCGTTCCTTCTCCGTTTACGGAGTCTTTGTCTTGCAGTGGGAAAGTTACAAACTTATATAATTACTTCCTATGTGTAATTATAATTGTTTCCATTTAAAAATACTTCATTTTATGAACTTTTAACACATTTAAAAAGCGTTTATATGAAATAAACTATTTTTGTTTCTCATTGTTTAGGTTAGGTTATAGGTTTTATTCAAATAAAACATGTTGCTACACGACAAAAATCATTATAATTAATAATTATTATCCGTACATTACTTACAATCACCCGTAACACATAGCTTCTATATACTGGCTTCAAACTCTACGATTATAAATATTCCCATTGAGTATGACAGATTTCCCGGTGATGGGAACATTCAGCCCACACTTTGTAAGTAAAAACCTATACTCCAGAATTATTTACAAGCCTTTTTATCGTCCGTTCAACCGATTTTGAGTTATTTGCCGTAAACATAAGGATGACATAAAAGCATTAAATCTGTTACCAAATCCAACGCTTTACTACTGCTGCCAATAGGGATGTTTCATGGGTAGAAAAATTATAATACTATTTAGTTCGTCAGTGAGATTATCAAATAATATTGGACACGTATTTTTTGCTTTACTGAATCAATAAAAAATTACAAAGACAAAGCGCATCAAAGTTCAGGAGTGGGGGCTAGTGACGTCACAATGACAGATAAGTACTAACGGCGTGACGTCACACGATATTTCAGCGCATTATATCGTCGTCACTTTATGTTTACGTGTCAAAAGAAAAATACGTGTCGTTTTCAGCTAACATCCTTATTGTCAACTCACCAACGCAATAGAAGTCAATTTTGTATAAATATTTCGTTGGATGTCCTAAATAAATAAATATAATTGGTTGAACGGGCTGTACGAAGGGATTGGATATAAATTTTAACATGAATGATGTAACCATTTAACTGTGTAATTATTTACTGTTTAAAAGAATGTCCTTGGTTTTTTTTTGCATATTTCTCTTTAGGCCCAGTTTTTCGATCCGTAGTTAACTCAACCAATAAATAAATATGCTAACCAATGGTTTAAAATTTAGGTAAAATACCTTCATTAATTGTTAGCATCACAAACAGTCAAATTTGTTGGCGAGTCAATTATTTGACTATTTATTACACTAAGAATCGATAAATAAACGCGCTATACCGAAATTTAAAACCATTGGTTTAGGTTTTTTTAATTGGTAAATATGCTTAAAATATAATATTATAATTTGTAAGACTAACAATTGTGGAATAAAAGCGCTTTACCGAAATTTCAAAAAATAAGTGTGAAATAGTATACGTATATAAAAAACATATTAAAGCCAAAATAGCTTGGTTAAAAAGTCTTTTTACTTTTTACTATCCTACTCAATGGGAATTAAAATCACAAATTCAAATCGTACAGCCCTTACAATTACATTTCATAATTAAACCACTTACAAATATAATTATTTTACTTACAATTTAGTTAAGTACATGTATTAGTTTAATAATTATTTTGGCTTATTGTAAAATAAGAAAAAAATCAAAAATATTTTAGATAAAAAATTAGGTGTAAATAAATTGTAATTAAATTATTATATAATTTTATTCATTAGGTATACAATATTGCCGCGTGGTCCCGGCTACTAATTTGCCATCATCATTAATGACCAGTAACTTCTTCAGTATTGCATCGTCTCTTGAAATCCGTTCAGACAAACTGATACATATTGCCCTCTTTGTATGGTGGGCTTTAGAGGAATGTCAGTTCCAATAGCTGCCTGTCTAGCTTCTTATTCCATCCATCATTTACCAACGCGAGATCGAACAATCGTATGAACAAATTAACAAAAAAATTAAAGGATTTTAGAGAAATTTCTCTCGCTCACAGTTTTAAAAGTTTTTGCGCAGGAAATACGTTTAGTATTGGCGCTAAATCATTGGAAACTGCGCAAATATTGTTTCTTTTATTTTCATCAAAAGAACGCAGAAAAAACTTCGTTGTCTAAATAAATACTGATGTAAAATTATTACGTGTTATTGCTAACTTCTTTGCGTAAGCGAAACCTGCCAATAAGACAGAATATCGCTATAATTAAGAAACTTAATAGCTTCCTAATTATTTGAATTTTAAGCTAAATAATTATTCTACTCAAGCCGACCACCTCGTAAGGAAAGAAAATCACTACGCCCTCTAAATAATTCTATAGCTTAATCAAATTACAAAAATAGTATAATTATTCACACAATCAAAAATTAAGTACAATAATTAAGTACGATAATTACTTTACTATAAATAATTTGCTTACTATTAGTCGTTGCCAGTGAAAACAAAATCAACAATAATTATAAATAATTAACAAACAAAAAATAATAATTTACTAAACATTTGGGTTGGATTAACACTACTTTGGCGAATTAGGAACTAAAAATATAATTATTTGACTTATAGTTAAGTATCGGGTATAGATTTATAAATATTAGTCGGAGTAGTCAGACAGCGATTGCAGTATAGTCAGAAAAATCTTTGTAAATAATATTTTGTTTTTAAGTTACTTTTAGATCTATTATTTAGTTGTGAAAATTATAAACATCAAAAGCGAAGTTATCTAACTTTTTTATCGATTAATACTGACAAAAAATCGCTTTATCTGACTATTGAAGTTACCGTAATAAGTCTATAGTTTTTGGTCAAGTAGTAGACTATTGGCACTTGGAAACGTTTTATCAACTTGTGTGACTTTTATGAAAAACATTCAGTTTAAAAAAAAACTAAGCACAGATCGCGCCCGCGCTTAAGGTACGATTATATTGTGGTTGATCGATCAAAACCTATCGACTGGTTAACGTCGATCGACGACAGTGTAACCGCGCCTTATTTTTTTATGAATAAAATAATAAAATTATTACCATAAGGTATAAATTAGACTAGACATAAAAAGTATATCTTAGGACATATCTTTACATTTTATTAATTACGATACACTCGCATACTCACACCTTATTGCTTTCTTAAGGCAAAAAATGCTCTATTCGAATAGTTTTACGAATAGGTTTTCTTTTTTGTCTGTATTTATTACCTGTAAGTCCTCCATGTACTAAAATAAATACATAAAAAAATTGACGATCGACGAAGTTATACAAATATGTATGGTCCTTTATATCATTATGTAGTGTGAGACTTACGACTTAAAAATAGCTTTTATTTTTTTCAGCAGCTATCAAACAGGCGGCCCACCAAATAAGTGTTCATCGTCACCAATGGATATCTGCAACACTAAGGCCGAAGACTTGCTAGGCTACAGGCTCAGTGCATTTTCAGCTTTAAAGATGCAGATATCGGCTTAAAGCCATCGCAGAAGCGTTGTCATTCCAGAGGCAAAGCTGAAATTACTAATATGCCTGTAATAGTTTCTCATACCCCTTCAATACAGTTCACAGCACCGCTGCTTGGCGGAATAAATAGTATCTACTTCTGTTCAAATATTCCTAGTAAAGATATGCCCTTAATAATTCCCTACACTAACATTACCTTGACTACGTTTTACATTCTTTGGTTCTTATCGCTAACTCCCTGTAGACACAAACATCATTTATCTAAACTTTATAGCAGTTTATAGTAGGTATATATTGATAGAAAAATCTAGATTATTTCACTTATAACTCTAATCCCGGAATTCTCAAAACTCACTTAACTTTTAGCCTAAAACTCTAACAAAGAAATTTTTTTTCCTGTAACCAGTATACTTTTACAAGTTATTTTATTTAAAAAATACCCCAGATGGAGTCGTTCAACCAATAATAGTCTTGCTTGGGTATCGTGTTACCCAACTGTGTTGTGAAGGTTAAATTACCGCCTTTCTGCATTTTCCACATCACAAAATAGTTGCGAACCAAGCATAGGTAGATGATAATGAAATCAAATTTTAAGGCATTGTAATAAGTATTTTCATTCAAGGTTACTGAGGCAGAATGAGACTTAAAGGTGACTTAAAATTGAGTGGGTTTAAGAATTCAGCCATAAATACTTCATGGTTAGATACTATGTAATGGCAGAGGTTATTAGTACCAAGTAGTTGCAAGACTAAATACAGTCGGATAGGAATAGAGGCACTCTCGTTTTACGAAATATTTGGGTAAAATAGTCTACATACTTATTTATACTGCTGATCGGGAGTATCGATCTTGAATCTATTGAGAATAAAAACAAGTATAGTGTAGGATTACCAATTTTCTAGGGCTTCTATTTTTTTTTGTTTTTTTTCGATAGACCAATTTTCTTGATCGACAAAACCTATCAAGTCTGTAAGCTTCTTTAGCAAATTGTTAACAAAAAAAAAGTATAAAACGTGTTGTGTAAAAATAGCTGTTGTTTATTTCACTATCTATAGTATCCACACTATTCCAGCAATCGAAAACTACTTTACCAAAGTTATTTCGCAAAACGAGAGACCCCTTTAACAGAGCTACCAAAAACTTAAACATTACATTTGGCAAGATTACAATAGACTTACAAAGTATCCTCATACTTCTCCGACCTGGCCTCAACCATGAGGTCTAACGGGTCCAAAATCTGCGTCCTGGCCCCGCGCCTACCTTTAGAAAACTGGCTTTTAATATCATACTTCTCCATCCAATTCCTCAAAGTTTTCCTCGGGACTCCGTACTTATTCGACGCTGCGTATACACTGTAACCTTTTTTGACTGCTATGAGGGCATCTCGCAAATGTTGCGACGAATACTGCTTATAAGACTTCTCTTGGAAAACATCAGTTTCTATGTTCACAATCTCGTTCGGTCTCCGTCCAACAAGGCGTGGTCTCGCGTGGATGTTTAGCGGTATCCCGTGGTCCATATCGATAAAATGGCGCGTCACTATTTCGGTCGAGGTTCGGACTCCTGAAACAAGCAAGGTCAAGAAACCGCCCTTTAGCATTATAATTAGAAACATACGAAAAGAAGGTAGATTAAGAAACTTGGGCGTTTCTTTTCCTGGCTTCTTACAGGCAGCTGTATTGATCGCGACGGATTGTAGAGTCTACTAGTTCGATGACACTTTTTGGTATAGTTCTTGCAATTAAGGAATGCGCTGATGACAGAGGTTAAACTGTCTCAGTTGTGCTCGTGAAATGCAAGAACTATACCAACATTCAACTGTCAACTTTCAGATTCAAACTTTCGAATTGGAAAACCCCAGTCCGAAATATGAATCCGAATACAGTTGATGTTTACGGCCTCATAGAACGAGAGTAGGTTTACAAATCCGTTAAAAGTATTTACAACGTATACAGCTGAAAGATAGTTCACTCTAGTTTGCTAATTATTCTAAGACTTATCAAATAAATATGCTACTTTAAAACTAAGTTGGGTCTAAAAGTCTAGTTGAAAAAGTTTATATTATTATTCGCCAGACGTTTCTTTGGCAAAAATAGTAATAAAAAAATAGGTGGGAAATATGGAAACAAACAAAAAACTAAGTGGGTAGTTTATAATAAAAAAAATATTAAAAGAAAGACGTTTTGTGGTATTCCCACGGAACATAGCGAAGACTACTACTTCTACAAAATAAATGTACTATATGAATTGGATTCGTCAAAATAATCTTCATACTAATCTTAAAAGTATGAATAATTGGGTATTTTAACAATGTAACTGAGAGTGAACTATCTTTATAAAAATACGGGGAAAAGCATGCGTTTTGTAAAAAGCGAGGAAAAGCCGCTCTTCTGGGTTTTTTGGGATTGCAATATCCAAAGCGTGATTAACTATTTTTTTTACATTAAAAAAATAATTTAAACAGCATTTATAAAAGGTTGCACACATCATTTTCAATTTCTCGATCGACATAAAAGCCGACGGAAAAAATAATTTCATCGATCGAAAAATTCGAGCAAGTGTAAAGGTTCCTTTGTAGCAAGGGAGTATCCAGCATTTGCTTAGAGGTGGGGCAAAAGTAAGGAAAATTGAATAATCCTTTCGGTTCGGACTAAGCATCTCGGTGACCCAGGGTGGCAGAAACAACCAAGGATCCTCGAACCAGTACGTTAATTTGAACTTAAGAGGCGGGCGAAGTGACCTCGAAAATGTTTGAACAATCTAATAGTTTTCTCTAGAAAAAGTTGATTTTTAGTTTCAAGTCACGGTGAAGGGGGGTTTCAAGTCAGTTTGCCCCACCTGCCCACCCGTGGATACGCCTATGCTTTATAGGTTTAAAATTAAAGTAAGGTACCATTATTTCTACCAATATAATTTCTTATACGTTATGTAATTCAGTTAAACCAAGGAGGGTCTTACTATCTATGATAGTTAATAAAAATTAAAATGATTGAACAAAAAACTTTAAATATCTGAAAGGATGGGAAAATCCCATCCTTCAACGGAACGAAAATTATTCAAAATTGAATGTGACAAGTTGTCAAACAACTGCTTGACCGGATTGGTCGAATTCAATTTCAATAGGCGATTTATAATTCGTGAAGTGTCGTCAATTTCGTTCGCGAAACCGATTAGTAAGAAGTGTACTAAAAACAATAGAATAAAACGACCAATGAATACGGTAAACCTCAATTTAATTGAAACATAAATAATTACAATTGGTTTATGAATACGTTAAGTACAACCGGTAAATAATATTACAATAATACGCTAACCGAACGAAATCCAACATAATACTGTTCATAAACATACGATGTAGCTGAATTTATATAGTTTTTTATAGTGAACTGGCTTTTATAAGTAGCGACATCTATGACGCCTCATACGAACTAATGCCCTGAAGCCACACAAAATCCTGCATCGCGCAAGCAGAGTTTTCGGCGCGAATTGAACACATACAACAGTCCGACATCAACAGTCGGGTTGTATTCCACCAGACACAGCACCTGTCTCTGTCTGACACTCTATTTTCAATGAAGGTTTGCGGCGGGATTTTCCACCCTGTTCCGCATTCCTCCAAATATATGAAGTCACTATTGTATTCACCGAAGCGGTAGTCAGAAGGACGTACTCGTAGTTAGTACACCCACAGTTGTTATTTTTTAAGTTACGAACCCTTCTAAAATATAGAGGCTCGTGACAAAATAATAACAACCGCACAACGCTTCGAGGTTAAGCAACGCCTGCCGAGGTTTGACCGTGGATGGGTGACCAACCAATACGTACTGACTCCTCCGTGCCTCAAAAAGCACGTTAATCAGTTGGTCACTGCTGTCATTCTAAGGTCTCGTTACGAATTGTCAAGAGCCTGAATGTCTTGACAACCAGTCTTACTAAAGGGGGTGTTACCCAGTAAATGAGATAGTCATATAGAAAATCACCCCATATAAACACTGGAATACAGCTGAATCCGATTAGATTGGAAGCCGATCTCAACATAGTTGGGGTGCTAGGGCAAGGTGCTGAGACAAGGTTAAGGAGATGATGGGTTACAAGCCCGAAAGTATGACAACCAGTCTGGGTGTCACCCAGTAACTGTGATTGTCATATAGGTTAGACAGGAAGCCGACCACAACATAGTTGGGGTGTTGGGACAAGGATAAGCAGATGATGGGTTGTAAGCCCGAAAGTATGCCAGCCAGTCTGGGTGTCACCCAGTAACTTTGATTGTCATATAGGTTAGACTGGAAGCCGACCACAATATAGTTGAGACAAGATGAGGCAGGTGAAGGATTACAGAATTCATACTAATTTAATTCATACTAATTTCTTTTTCATTGCCTGATGATAAAAGATTTTGAGGCAGAACGTCGACCACTTATTAAATTTTTGACGTTACTTTATAGAAACCAGTTCAAAATGAAAACCGAACAAGGCTTAGCAAGTAATACAATGTATATATCTACAGTAGACACTTACAGCTATATTATTATGTATATATTTATATACTAGTAGGCACTTCATGGGTTATAAGAGAGTTTTGTATATTTATGTGGGTAGATTTGACTTTGATTTAGCTCATAACTCTTAACTTTACTAAGCCAGCAAGAAGTAGTCTTGCCAAGAGGTGGAGGTCGGGTAGGCATTCTCTCTATGAAGAAAACTAGTACTCAACTGCATGCGGTTAGGCCGAACCCAACATAGTAGGAAATCCTACTTACCCCCGATTTCTAAAAGAGTAGTTTTGCCTGAAAACCTGTAAAACTTTGGAATTAAAGCAGAACTTGACATGATCTTAACTCCAAAGCCTCAATTAAGAAACCAGCCCTCGAATGCCATTGTTTTATAGGTTTTTCAAGCAAAGATAGAGCTTGACAAAAACTAAACTTAATTTTGTTTTCAATTATATTCCTGTCACTGTCGCACAACTGCCAAACTACAACTGCAAGATAGAGACGAGAATATAGCTGAGCAAAAACACTTGAGTAAAGTTTATTAATACGAGCCCTAGCTTCAGCTACTCTTCGTATAGTACCAAGACGTCAATATGAGACATGGAGCTTTAGAAAGAGACTATCAAATAGATAGGAGTGACAGAAAAGTCGTGACACATACGACGAACTTTTTCTAAGACGCCATATGCCACTGGAACGAGCGATGCCATACTAAGGCTCGGCTTTTGAAAGTCTAAGGATTTCTTGGATAAAAAATCTACTATGTTTTTTTTTCTATCGCTTTGGACCACTATCTCACCTGATGGAAAGCGATGATGTGGTCGACGGTGAAGCACGATTATAGGTATACCATAAAAATATACAAAACACGCTTTTACAAGAGAATAATAACTAAAACCATTAAAACAGTATTATTTGATAGGAACGTAGGTCAATATCTAGGCCAAGCTATGTGGCTATTCGTCGAGAAGTTAACCGTAGGGATTATTATTTAATCAATGCGATAGTCAACTACCAGGCTTGCTGAGAAACAGTAAAGATAAATACTGACACTCTAGTAAAGTTACCAGTAGGGATAATTATTTAATCAATGCGATTGTCAATATCAGTCCAGCTGAGAAATGATAAAGATAGAGAATTAAATTCTGGTTTAATTAACCGTAGCGATACTCAATTAATCGTTTTGATAGTTAACAATCACAGTTGTTGAGAACGGTACTAATAAATAATGATATTAGGGAACAGTTGATTAATCATTCTTACTTTCAACTATTGGAAAAGCAATTGTGTGTCACTTATCAATAGTTTAAATTCTACAGAGTTAATCAGTGCGATTGTTGACAATCATAGAAATTAATCACTTAATTAAGTCACAATCACCGTATGGATTTTAAGTTAAAACTCCTTTGGGAAGTTAATACAAGATTAAATAACTACCCCTTTATAAAAAAGTTAACCACATCGATATTATAGTACCTATTTTACAGGAAAATTTAGAATATGATTTTAACTGAGGCGATTGTTAACCGCCGTGATTGTATATGAGAATAAAATGACGGAAATATAACAAAGCAAATTATTATTAATTTAACTTTTTTCGTATAAGTATTAAGGCCTATATAACAAATACTTTGGTGAAGGAAATGTTAAAGGTGATCATTAAAATATAATACCTATGATTCCTAGATCTTTGGCTGTCGATATGAGCCCAATAGTTTGACAACAATTAGGGTAACGGAGAGGGCTATGCACCGGAAGACGTTGCATGGGAAGGCCTCCTACCAGGTGGACCGAGTGAAGGTTGCGGGGATCCGCTGGATGCGAGACGCACGGGACCGGTCAATGTGGCGACGTTTGGGGGAGGCCTATGTCCATCAGTGGACGTCTTTCGGCTGATATGATGACAATGGATATCGTGTTACCAACATACTATATTGTGGACATCCGATAGGCAGTCACTCCATGTAACATATCTACTGGTATGTTACATACAAGCGTGACAGTATGACAACCAGTTTGGGTTAACCCCCAGTAACTGTGATTGTCATATAGGTTAGACTGGAAGCCGACCCCAACATAGGTGGCAAAAGGCAGGCAGAAAAAGACTAGATATTCTAATATTTTAACAATCACCATTTCTTATCAATCCTTGTAGACACACCAAGTAAAGTTTTTAAAAGTTAAAAATCTCAATATAATCGATGCCCAAACATAATTTATCCTAATTAAGTACAATAATAATTATAAAATACTATAATATATAATAATTATGTATAATAATACAATATAAATAAATTAATACAAATATAATTTATAATATGTTAAGCCGTTTTTTTAATGGGTGTTTCGCAGTGGTTATTTTTAGAAAATGCAATTAATTTATTTAAATTAAGTTTTAGTAAAAAAGTTCAACGGTTCTTTACTTTTTCATATGCGGGCAATACCCTCCAATTTAAGTACATTTAATTTAGGTATATGTAATTGTTTTTAGATAACATATAATCGACTTGGAATTTAGGGTATTTTTTTACTTCTTATTAAAATTGTCCAAACTTTTTCGTGTCTCGTGTAGCCCCTAGCATTACCTACATACCTTTTGTCAAATAAATGTCGTAAAATTCATGATTTTTCTAAAAATAACCACTACAATATTAAAAAGCTTAATATAATTTTAATATTAAACACTAAAAATTTCATTTTAAGTCTTTTCTTTATATATATTTGGACGAAGTCCTACAAGCACTCAGTTTTTGAAAAAGGCCAATCATTTCATTTTTATAATTAAATATAATAATTATTTTAATTTATATAACTAATTTACTTATTACACAAGCATATAACGACAAACTTACTAATAAATAGTTATTATGGGAGAATATCTCAAATGTTTTGTATAATAATTGCAATTTGCTACACTACCCTAATAATGGGATAAAATCAGCTGGCAACATTATCTCGGTCTCCGTCTGTTAATATTTCTGGATCTCCATCTTTTCATAAAATACAATACACTAATACAAAAATGTAAAAATCATCTCCATTGCAGCCGAAGGTCGTCCACTGTTGAACAAATACAATAAAGTATTTAGAAATCCCTATAGTTATTTTATTTTGTTAAATACTGTACACAGCAATATTTTTAAGATACGCATTGTAACAATTCAATATTTCATTAAAACTGGCTGTGGAGATCAGATAGGCAGTCGCTCCATGGAACGCACTTGTATTCAGCTACATCAGAATGCACCGGAAGCCAACCACACCATAGTAGGGAGCAGCCAGGCAGATACGGGAAAAATACAATACATTTGAGCCATTCTCCAAATTACCTAAGAAACATCTATCTTTGGGTACAATATTGCGGGCAAAATAATAGTAGGAATACTTTTTACAGTTCCCGAGTTTAATATGACACACCGAGTTTTAGAAAGAGACACAAACAGCTATGAGTGACAGAGACAACTTGAAACGAAGACGAACACACCTTTGAAATAACATTAGAAATTTTTACAACCCCTTTTTACAGTCCTTTCAATCGATTTTGAGTTCTATCCCGTAAATATACGGATGGCATAAACCTGTTACCAAAACTGTTAAATACAGCTGCCATTTGTCACATTACCAACGCAATAGAAGTCAAAATCGGTTGAACGGGCTGTAAAATAGGATTATTTAAATGTCTTATGCTATCTCAAATGGAGTATAAGGTCCACCGACGTCCCATGTTATGGCATGGGCAGTAGGCCCCCAGCCTACTGCCATCAAACACAAATCCTGACTCCGGAGTGGGAGATATACCGAATGGAAAAGCCCCATAACACTGAGCCCGACCGAACTCTTTCTGAAACCCGATGTGATATATTAATTAAGGGTACCATGACTCTTGGTATGGAGCCGTTAGGATCTGGCTAGCATAGTCAAAGTTTAGTGAAGTGTGTGAACATTTAGGAGAAATCTCAAGTATTTTAAATAATTTTATTTTATGACATCGATGTGGACGAATGTTTTTTTGATGCACAATGAACCCTTATCCCTCTACCCTTTGTATTTGTATATAAGCTTGATTTTTTTTAGAATATTTTAAAACATCAGTATTTTAAAGGTCTAGTGAATCATCAATATCAAAAACTTTGTTAAAAAACGTACGGTAGGTATTCTACTAAATATTAATAATTATATTTTTTAGTTCTTATTGATAGTCTCGCGTTTGTCCACTATCTCGACTGATGGTAAGTGATGAAGCACGCTAACCTAAAAGTATTCACTCTTGACTTAAGAAGAAGTAGATTTATTTCTAACCCACTTGAAAAAATGAGAAAGTTCTCAATTCGACTGTTTTTTATTTGTACGTCCATTTAAGACTTTTTTTTCGTATTCAATTTGAATTAAAGTTTAAATCACAAATGTTCACACACCACACACAAATCACTAAATAAGTAAATTTCACATCTTTGGACAAAATAAATAAATAAAAATAACATTTTACACAAGTAAAAAATATTTTTCAGAAAATTTCATAAATTTGATTTTTTCGTTTATCTTTGCTTTTTCTTTGGCAGTTTTTTTATCTTTCGTATACTGGCCGTTTTGGGCCTAACTATAAAACGTCCGTCTTGCAGTGCCAATCTCAAAAACTGCTCGACAAATAGTTTAGTTGCTCTTAAAAATAGCCATATAATATATTTTTAAAGTACATTCAATCCTAATAATAACAATAAGTCGTTTATTTTAACAGAGAAAAAGAAACATAATTTAAATCTTATTTACTAGAACTTTGAATTGCATATAACAGAAAAATTGCAAGCACCTTTGACAGCTGTCAATATCAAAACTGGACTGGCTGGTACAGTGACTTATGTTGGTGGGACTAAAACCACGTATTTTTTTTATAATATTAATACTTTCCTCCACGGACGCTTATAGCCTTTAAGAATATGTTAATTTCAAAAAGGCTTCTTCAATTTATTGTTATGTTTTTTTTAAATGGTGGTTTGGTTTTCAGATACGTAACATTCGAGTTTAAGGCAGTTACATTTATATATTATAAGGCCTTTTATATTTTTAATAAGGTTTCTAGTGTACTGTACCTTTGATTGAACATATTTTTATAACACGCCTGTATTGCTAAAAGAGTAAGGGTACCTCACAATTCGCCAGATACATTATAAATCGCAATTTTTATTCTCACCAACATAAGTCCAGTAGTTAATATGACACATCGAGTTTGAAAGTAAGAGATAGTCACACAGGTATGAGTGACAGAGACAGCACTACAAACCCGATGTGGCACATTAACAGAGACAAGTGATATTCTACCAACGGAAGATTCGCGACTGCGATTGGTTAAATGTCAAAAATGTATGGGAATACGCGCTATCGTAATATCACATAAACAATTTTGGCATTTCGACCCTAATTGGTAGAATAACACTTTGTTTTAACTACTTTCCCAGCTCATTCATGCAGTGACATATTCAACGCAGAGTTGCCATCCTCAACTTTAGCCTCCCCATCCTTCTCCTCCGTTTTCGGCCCTTCATCTTCACTTGAAACATTAGAATTAGTAAAAGTTAGGAAATGTTTTCCGAAGTCGATATCGGCTTCGTAGGCTTCCGTTTCAGTTCCACTTTTCTCGTAGTTCTGTGTCTCTGGGACGTTAAAGTCGAAGTTCTTGTACTCCTTCTGCTTCTTGCTGTTTTCTACGAACTGCTTGAGTTGCTGCGGCATCGGGAAGGAGGACTTTATGTGGCAGCGCTTCATCCAGTTGCGGAGGGACTTGCGCGGGACTTTGTGGGTTTGGGCCGCTCTGAAATATAAGAAAATAATGTGTATTTGACAAGAGGTCTAATTTTAAAAGGGTTTTCTAGATTTAAGTCGAAGATTTATTTCAAGTGAGATAGTGTTCAAGCGCGAGCCTATAGACAATACAAAAAAAAAACATTTTTACTATGCTAATACATAGTAAAAATGTTTTTTTTTTACTAATGTTCGACCAGTGAACTTGGCACTAAAATAAATGACACTATTTGAGCTCCTTCACGTTATTCGAAAGGCGTCAATGCTGGCAATAGGCTCCCAAACGGACATGCGAAATTCTAGCATTCAGTCGATTCTGTCGATTCCTCTGATATCCATATGCTCTTGGATATATCTTGTGCCCTATTTGGACTGGTGAAACCAAGTAATAAAAAAGTTAATTCAAAAAATCAAAAAACAGGATTGCTATTGTATATGCTTAACTAACAATAACTAACTAATTTATATTGAATATTACTAATATTACTAACATTTCAAATACTTAGCCATTAAGCGAAAAAAAATACTTTTGGTTAAAAATATAATTTTTGCGTCCGCCAACAAACTGTCCTACAGTTTGGCAGTAGTAAAATCTTTTTGTATGAGTGCTATCTTTTGAGAATAAACATTTTTCAATTCTTTTTAAGAAGCGAGCTAAAAAACGTAAACGAAAATCATGCTGTGCAGTCGGAGGACACATATTCGCGAGCTGGCTGACCAAAACCAGATGTATCCTCCGACTGCACATCATGATTTTCTTCTATTAGATCACTAAGCTTGTCTGTAAGAGATTGCCTAGTGCGATAAGACCGCCCATTGTACACTTGTTATTGTGAATGTTTGTCCTGTATGTTTTTTGTGGTGTACAATAAAGTATATAATAAATAAATAAGCTTGTATAATTCAGAAACTTGAACTCTTGATCTCGTCTGATGGAAATCGATGGACAAGGTCAACGATAGAACGTATTGGTAATGCCGTGGCAGAATTCTGAGCCACACATAATATTTAGAGACTATATTATCTATCGACACGAGAACGATAGAACGAGTGTACTCAGTCAGAAGATGCCGATTAACCATTGATTTCAAAGACCACGGACACAGATAATATAATACTAGCATAAAAAGAAACCGTGCCGACGTAACTAGTGTTTTTCGTCGGTTTAAGATGATTATTTTTATAAGCACTTCGATCGCATTCAGTTCGGTTCCACGGCTATAGATGGTGGTAGTAGCGACTTGCAAGTAAAAGGGTTTTCTCGGTTCGTGACTATTTTTTTCTTTGAATGCAGTGACGATTTGTTTTATAGTATTTTTTTGCACGTTTTTACAGTTTCATTGTACCAAAATGTGTTACAATACAAATTTAAACAATCGAGTGGAATGCCTCAGAAATTTAAAATCACGCCATCTATTGGCATCAATTTTAAATGATCCGTTCAAATAATCTTTGAAATGTGAATTAAGAGCCCAATATTTCATAATTGTGTGCTTAGGAGAGTTGATTAAAATGTTAATTTTAGACACAAATCGGTGCATATCGTGCCATCTAGTGAGATTTATTTGAACCAATTTTTTCCTCAGCGCTGGGACCCCACGTCACGGGTAAGAAGCAGCAGGGTTTAGAATAATAATAAAGAAAACTAACTCACCTGTATATACTCCCTCCTTTCTTAACGTCCATGAGGGCTGCCCACATGGCTTCATTAGAGTACCTCCTATTAGGGTTGAACTTCCCCATCATAACCCTCTCCAAGTCCTTCCTAGACAGCCCTGAAGAACTAACTTCCTTCCCTTCCAAAAATTGGTCCAAATCAGACTTAAGCACAGTCTCCCCAATATCTACATTCCTATCTTTAAATATGGGCGGTCTCCCCCGCCTTCGCATCGGAGACTTCTCCCCCAGTTTAGGGAAAATTTCTTTAGTGGCAACACCGTCTTTGGTCTTTGGTATCAACTCTACTTCGGACTTCTGGTTTTTGGTATCGGGTTTTGTTTTTTTAACTTGGCTTGCTTTTAAGAGAGACACTTCTAATTCTCCGTTTTGCTCTAGCCAAGATTTGTAATAATCATTTTCTGATTTCTCGTTTGATTTTTGTATGTAAGCCTCTTCAGTTGGGTTTGTGTTGAATCCGTATTTTGAAAATTCGTTTCTGATTTCAGTAGTCGACATTTTTGAAAGTCTGTTTATGTACTCTGAGTTGACTTTAGCCAAGTTCTGTAACTTTGTTTGAAAGAATAACTCGCTTTCCGGTTTGACACGGAGGTAAGGGCGACGGCCTAAAAGAAAAATAACATTATATCATGGAAATACAAACATTGAACCATGAATGGGAGGAAAAATGTTAAAAATCTCGACTCAAATGTCTGTAAGATAGTCAAAAAGACCAATACTCAAATTCAATTTAAAAAAAAATACAACAACATTCATGGTTCAATTTATTTTTAGCTAAAATATGTAAAAAAAAGTTTTTCTACCAAATTTTATAGTAAAAAAAATTGGCCTACCTTACAGACATTTTTTTTTTAATTCTTTCTTTTCTTTCTTTCGACAATGTCCATTCACAATATGATCTTCACTCTACACACACGTTTGTCTATGGACGTTTTTGACGAAATCGCGTTAGAAATCCAATTTTATTCATTTTTTGTAAAAAAAATTGAAAATATTCAATATAAAATAATATAAAAATAAAATAAGCAAGTGACGAGAGGGAAGTCACATTGCAAACAAACATTGATTTATTTAAATAATAAAATCAAAAAAATAATAATTTTAATTGTTTTTTTTTGTTATTATTTTTACTCACCGGAAGGTTGTCCAAGACTGCTGCCTGGTTTGCCTGGTTCATCGTCCTGAAAATTGTAATATATAACTTATATTTCCGCTATTTTTCTTTGATTTATTAACGGTATAAGACGTTATCCGTTATGTCAATTCGAGAAAAGGATGGTACGGCTGTGTCTTTGTTTGCTCGACTTGTTAGGGCACTACCATGCCTCCAGATTCGCAAAGCATAATGTTTTTACTTAGCTACCCCTAAATGTTTTCATTTTTCAAAATTGTGTAGCATTACATCAAGCTCTGCTTTAGTATGTATGTACCCTTAAGGGGACCCTAGTCGGTAAATCTTCCATACAAACGTTGTATGGCGACTACTCCACTATTTGACGGAGTAGGTCCAAAATTAAAAAATGAGGTCAATTTTTCTCATCATTATCTAGCCCTGTATGAAAAAAAAAGTAAAAATAACATAATATATTTGAAAGTTATGAAGTTCCATATTTCAACACAAAATTTAAAGCATTTTTGGGCGGAAATAAATACTATAAAAAGAAGGAAAATTGCCAAACAATCACCATACAGGGATAGATTAATAGTTCAGAAATGAAAATAATTTTATTTTGAACACACATCCAGTAGTTTTTTTCATGATATCCATTCCCAAAGCTCTGTTCATCATCACAGCGTTAGGATTGTGTATTCGTACGCGAACTAGCTTCTTACTGCTCATCACAGCATCTATCCCTTTCGCACGTGTTGTCGGATGAGATAGCATGCATTTTAACCCCACCCACCAAATAGTTCGTACCGCCGACAAGGGCACCCTTAAAACTAGAAATTATATCTCTCTTTGATAAAGCAATTCTAACACCACGCATTTTTCCTTAAAATACCCAAATTTGATCCAAGTAGGTACCACTATTTTAACCAAACACCCCAAAAGCAAGTTGGGGTGTTTGGAAAGTACACTAGATTTCACATTTTCAGGTTTCTTACCATAAAGATCTACAAATTGCAATGGGACCAACGGCTTAACATTCTTACAGAGGCAAGGATCCTCCTCACTATATACAGGCGATTCTGCTCCTAATGCTCACCTCATTAAACTCCATATTCTCATGGTCCAACTCCCCGTAGTACAGTCCGTCCTCCTCTACGGTTTCCTCCTTGATGTCCTTGACGTCCTCCTCCGACTTCCTCTTCTTGGTGCCGTTGGTTGTTGTCGCGTTGTTGTTGTTTGTTGTTGCCTTTGGTTGGTGGTGGGTTGTTGGGCCTGGAATTGAGGGAAAGCATTGAGAATAACCTAGAAGGATTCTTTTTTTTGCATCCTGCTTAACGACATTTAGTTGCTCCGGAAATAATAAAGAAAAAATAATATTGATGTATGGAAGAACAAGACATGTTGCGCCGACTCCAATTAATTTGGGATAAGAGCAGTGTTGAAATTATAGTGAAAACCAAAAATTTCCGAATGGAAAACCGCCTAAGTGTGTGTTGGACTTCACACATTTAGGGTTTCGCAAAAATAAGTTGGTTGTAATTGGAAAAATGAGGTTATTTCAAAGAAAATCTGTATTTGTTAGTAATTATAGATACTTATTAAGAAACATTATCACTAGATTTGAAGTTTATAGGAAGTTTTAAAATTCTCCGGGACAAAACTTTGTAAAAAAAAGCTGACTTTGGTAGCTTTTCATCCCTTTTTTTCCAATGTTTAGCTATATTAAATTGTCAAAAAATATATTGACATTTTTTTTTGAATATTTTGTAAATTTGAAGACTATAAGCTCCAACAGTTTGGCTGTAAAAACTGTGTGACAGACGAAGGACAGATATACAGACACACGGACAGACAGACAGACAGACGGACACCCCGCCCCTCCAGTAGGGCTCCGTTTGGACCCTTCGAGTACGAAACCCTAAAAATGAAACCGGGAATCGAACGTGCCTTCTCTGAATAAGAAGAGAAAGGCCTCTTCTAATACAGAGAAGACTCTACAGTGGGAATATTCCGGAGTATAGTATTATTTTAATATTCTCATCTCTCTTAAAACTATTCAACGTTTACGTGGTCTAAAATTAACTGCATTTCTAGCTTTACCACGATATTCCCATGCTTTTTGCACGAAGGGTTTTTTACCACTTTTTTGTACATACTTATTTCGATGGTTTATTACGACCCTTATTATGAAAACCAGATGTGGCGGTCATACGTTATTTTGGGATACAAAAAAACCGTTTACCCGTTTCTACGGGACCCCATGGTAAAATAATATTTTACAGAAATAAAAACCGGCTAAGTACGTGTCGGACTTCGCACGTTTGGGGTTCCGTACCAAACCGCAAAATGAAGTTAGTTGTTATAGAAACAATAAGGGAAAGTTAAAGCAAAATCTGATTTATTAATATACAGGTATTTTTTGGTAAAATATACGTATTAATAAACATTATCGCAAAATTTCAAGTTCATAAGTCAATAGGAAGCCAAAAAAAAAAACAGACCAAAATTTTGTAAAAACCTGACTTTCATCAAGCTGACAAAAAATTGGAGGTCGATAGCGCCGACGACAGGTTCAGAACATAGAGCTGTGGCAACACTCACCGTTAACAGCGTTCTCTCTCTGCGCGTTGGCGACGAGAGCCTCGCTGGCCACCGTGAAGTCCTTGCTGTCGGGCTTGCCCAGCTCTGAGGACAGGTTCGCGTTGTCACTTGAACATAGACCTGGGGAAGAAAGAAGAAAAACATGAAAGAATCAAGAACATAAAAAGAGGATCCATTTTCTGTCTGCCTTTAAGCAGAAGCACAGTTGTATTAATACTCTGGATGCATGAAGCTAGGAAAAATTGCCTCGAAGCTTTCCTGTCTCCGATCTAATAAAAAGTCCGAAATTAGCGACACACAATCGTTCGGACTTTTAACAGAAAAACTCGGTAAATCATAGATTTTACCATAGTTCGGGCATTTACAATTACACATAGATTGTATGAAATAAAGCAGATGAGTGATGAAATAACAATGAAGTAAAATTAGATATTTCTTCCACCCCGTGGCCTGTGTCCCAGCAGTGAGCACATTACAGCTAGATCATGGCAAAACAGAAGGATGATGACAACGTACCTCTGATCTGCAGTGCCTCGGCAGACTTGAGTAAACTGGGCAGCTCCTCCTGAGTGACGTTCACCTCACCCTTGTACATGAAGTCTACCAGCGCTTGCATCTCGCTGAACCTGCAAGAGATAAAAATAAAGATAAATAATAGTCCTCCTGACCAAATTTTGACGGACACTAACTGTCTATGCAAAAGATATGTTCAAAACCTAATTGAAATAACTGAAAAACTGAGTTATTCTTCTTTTTTTTCGTTTCAACGGTATATTCACATGTCATGGTGGCCCAATGGCTAAGACCACGTCTCTCATATGTACGTATTAAGTTTATCATGGACATCGCTGACAACGTTGAAGGAAAACCATCGTGAGGAAACCTGGACTAGTAGTTAGTTTATTACAAGATTGTGCTCTAAAAATAAACTAACAAATCGTTCAATCAAAATGTTTGGGACCGTTAGGTGGCCACATTTATTGCAGCTTTAAAAATGCTGTACAGGTTAACTAGGGTGCAAGTGAACGGACAGTTGGAACAGTCCAGCAAGTGGAACATAGTTATTTGTCACAGCATGTTTGGGAGAAAACTAGGCAGTTAATGATAGTCTTAATGTATGATTACTTACTGCATAGCATCAGCAGTATCAGATGCTCGCACAGGTGTCAGCTTTTCTTTGAACGTCAGATAGGCCCTTCCATGTATCATACTGGTATTCAACTGCTTCTGGTTAGACTGGAAGCCGACCTCAACATAGTAGGCACTTACCGCATGTCCCTCATCAACACGATGGGGTGGTCGCAGGGGTTCTGCAGCAGCAGCCGCTCGAGATAGGCGGAGCAGGCGGACAGCACTAGCTTGTGACATCGCAGCTGGCGCGACTCGCACGCCAGCGTCACGTCCGCGAACTGCTCTGTCAGGAGTAGGCGGGGGAATACCGCCTGGAACGGAAAAACACTTTTGGTTAAAAAAAAACATCGTTTCAAATTAGGTTAAGAACCAATATCTTATGAAATACAAAAGACAATCCCATAAACACCGATCCTCATCACTTCTACGTTTTTAACTGGGAAAAGAAATCACAGCGAAATCTGTTGTTCCTTGTCCTTAGTCCAGCCAGAAGAGGTCCACGTCTGGACATAGATCTACGTCAAGCAATATATTGTCACAACAATCGATCTTAAGCTTCTCCCGTCTACGATTTCGCATAACTTTCAGGCGGTCATTGTCCTAAGAGAACGCATTAAATTCAAAGGGTCTTTTAAAAATCTACACTTAGGGCGGTTACGCACTACATCCGATCCGTATCCGAGAAATTTCGGTTCCGAAGTAGTACTTCTTGCCCGAAAAATCCGTCAGAATCTGTCATAAGTCAGAACATTTTGAACTCTGTACTCAAATCACGAACACGGATCGGATGTCGTGCCTCGTGCGTAATCGCCGCAAATACTTTTAGCAGTTCGGCCGTGTAAAAAAAAATTACTACCAATAATATTACACAAAAACAAAAAATATTAATTGTAAAAATAAATACCTGTAAATTGGTGTGATAAGAATTCCACCGCACACAAAACTGTTGCGGGGGCAGCGCCATCTTTCGTTCAGAAGACAAACTGTTACAAAACTATCTTAACATATCTTTGGCCAATCACTTCACTTTCCTTTTTCAAAAAAATTGCACAAAACCGTTACACTTCCTAGTTAAAAATTGCACAGTTCAAAAATTTTTCCACCAAAATCGATTATCACAGTGTATATTTCTAATTGCTAACAAGTAAAAAATATTTTTCTTTATTTTTTGCTAATTTATTAAGTACGACGAATACTTTCGTTTTTTATTTTATTTTAAGTAGAAACTTTTTAGACTAGACTGTATATTTTTAGGGTTTGAATACTGGAACTGTATTTATATACCTGGAAAGAGAGAAAAAATATTATTAGTCAAAATGTAAACAAATAGTTTTGGACTCATTCCTCTAAACTTGATTTATTAATTAATACATTCAAATGAACGTCTGGACAGTCAACCTGATGGACAGTCAAGCCCGATACGGACGTACAAACATCGCAGTTTATTAACTGACTAACTTCTGGCAGCGGCTTCGCCCGTGTGAATGTCGAAAATGATCCCAAGGGAACATATTCTCGAGATAAAAAGTGTCCTATGTGCTATTCCAGACTATAATCTATCACTGTGCCAAATTTCATCCAGATCCGTCCAGCCGTTTGAGCGTGAAGAAGTAACAAACAAACATACAAACACACACACACACACACAAACTTTCAGCTTTATAATATTATAGTGTGACAATGTGATTGGGAGAAGTATCAAAACCACGCGAGCGAACCGCGGGCAGCAGCTTGTAAATTATAAGTAGTACTTAATAGATTGTGTGATCCATTATAAGATTGAAGTGAGTACTTGATACGACACGAATACAAAGAACTATTGGTCCTATTGTCTTTGGGTTCCCAACCAAGTCAATCTACCTAGTTTGCCAGCTACGTCGTGGTGAGCTTCCAGTCTACCCTGAAGCAACTGGATACCAGTATTTTACATGGAGCGACTGTCTATCTGACCTCCAAACCCAGCAACTGTTTTTTTTTTTGGTTGGCTTGCTCTTGATCCCTTTCTCACATGTACCGATGACGCATCGCCGTACGTCTTGTATTCCGCTGATGGAACGGGCTAGGAGGAATTAGTTCATGCAATTACAACGCACACTCCCCGAAATGTAACCGATAAAAAACCGACAGGCTGGCAACTCAGCGCCGATGTTCGAGGTTCTGGAGCCTAGATTCGACCAGTACTTCATTGCCGGTGAGCCTCTTAGCCCGTCTTTCGATCGAATCAAATGCATCCAGCTGGTACTTGGCAGATCCGTCCTTGCATGATTGAACTTGCGCTTGATATAAGTTGAGCGACTGTTCTGGCATGAAGTACCTCCTCGTGAGGTTTCTCTTGGACTCAGACTTCCGTGCTTTCTGAGAGATGGAGGATCTCGATATATTAGTCTCGTAATATAGTCATCCATCCTCGGTCCAACTTCGGTAACCGTTGCTTAACCTTGCATTTCGAGTGTCGCTGGTATTATTTAGCCACGGTCTCCGCAAAGCTACTACTACTCAGAATACATTTAAAACAGACAAAAAATATTCATCAATGCGCACAAAAAATAACAACATCCCCTTAACGCACACCATAGCACACCTACCCTTAACAACCCCCGAAAAAAAAACAAACGCGAATGCAGCGCAAAACTCCCATCGCATAATTACCGAACTTTTACCCTAAGTGCGAGCGAGACAGCTACCCGTTTCGCTGCTCCCCTCCAGACATTAGTTTGAAACAAAATGTGGGTACATAAAAATCGATAAGAGGCGACGGTGTGACCCTATGGCTATGAGTTGTACCTTCATTTATTTTATGTTATGGAGTTTCACGCGGTCAATGGCCTGGCCATTTTGAAATGTGATCGGACAAGTTAGTTAACATTATTAGGCATATTACATGTACATGACATTTATTCCAGTAAATTGGTTTGAACAAACACTTTTGCTCGTCATGAAAATATTTTGGATTTTCGTTTCCTGCCCAGTAGTTAAAATATTCTAAGAAGAAAAACCGAAATAAACTCATCAGGTCAGTCTCTTAAAGTTCATGCAGTATCTCGGTCAGATCGATATTATGAGGACTAAGCAGATTATCATGATTATTTCAGAAGTGGGATTACAAATGCAAAAGATCTCTAAATAGTAAAAAACAAAGTCGCTGTCTGTTTCGTCGCTTAGTTCTTCTAGACCATGCACCATTTTGATAAGGTTTTCACTAGATAGATAGGTTAAGACGGGCTGGTGTCCGCAACTCCACGTCTAAGCGCGTATTTTGCGTACAAATTTTTCACTAATAAAGATAGCGATATACGAGGAAGGTTTGTGTATATATTTTGGCCCGTGCGAAGCCGGAACGAGTTGCTACAAATAAAAGCAATATTTCTTTTTATATTCAAGGGTGGCAACAAGCAGGCGGTTCACGTGATGGTAAGTGGTCAACGCCAGCTGTGACATCTGCATTATCAAGGGTATTTCCGACGTGTTTCCGATCAGGTGCATATGCTTCTATTACAAGTATTTATTTCATAATCTATGGGATTGTCGAAGTATCTTGTGAAAATAACTTGTAAATAAAATACATGTATCTTTCAAACGCCCCTGTATTTTTCAATAAAATACAGAAACTTTCCTTGCAGATCTTCGGTTGAATCTTTCGCAAGTTTAAGTTATTACACATTTTATACGGTGGATTTTCCGCATTAATATATTATAGTAAGATGTTATTTTGAGGGTAAATGTTCAATGTATTCAATTAATATTAATTAGCAAGACTTTGCCCTTTGTTTGTTAAATATTAAAAATACATAGTATAAAATAAGTATTATACGTGTATTGCTCAGACGAACGTCAAACTTGTTACTTATTTTAAATTACATGTATTTTATAGAAAAGATACAAGGTTTCGAAAAAAAAAAAAAGTATTTCGCATTTTTGTCGCATTCGCTGACATCGAATAGCCTTTTGTTATAAGTGGTCACCGTCTCAAGCATACTATATCTGTCTACAATACCAGAGGGATCGTCTCGAATATAAAACTGAAAATATTTCGTTCCTATGATATTCACGTTTTATGAAACGGGTCACTTGAATCGCGATACCGTTGGAATGATTTGGAATTCTAAGCTTACTGTAAAAACAGTTAACCGTTTATTTCTTTGCGTCTTACTTTTTCTATAACACTTACTTGAAAATAACTTAATGATCTTGAAAAAGTTACACGATCAATTCGTAAAATTTGGTCCTTCGATCCGGACACGATAAATGAAAAAAAATAGCAGAATTTAATTCTTTATCATAAATAATGCGCTCATAGAATATGTTTTTCATGCTGTGTGCTATTATGAAGGTAAACACTACACGTTGGTTTATGCTAATACAAACGTTGGCATTGTACCTAATTTCTCTATTTCAATATTTTTTTATACATCTCTTGCTCTTTAAATTCTTTTCCCTACTAAAAATAATAATGCCCATCATTTCTTTTTGGGTTTGAATTTAAAATATTCAAAATAGGTCTAAAGAAGCTGTTTTCTTTTATCAATATCTATTCCCAAAAGTAATGGCAATTTTTTTATGTATAAAAGTTATCTACATTGGTTTCGTACATATTACGTGATGCGTGCACAACTAAACAGACAAAATTCCAAAATGCTGGAAATGGGTTCTGTTGATTATCCTTTAACACACTGGCTATTTAATGGCAATATTTTCGAGTTACAAAAACGACTTTTCTACAGATTTATTATATGTATTGATAAGTCCATCAGCGACGTCCAAGATAAACTAAGAAAGTACATATAAATTTGAAAAAGTCACATTGGTTGCCCGGATTTGAATCACAGACAATCCCAATCGATAAAAGGCATGCAAAATTACGAATCCATAAAAAAACTTCCCATGCACACTGGCACAAAAGATTCGCGCCCCCCTCAAGCCCAAATCTCGCTCTTCCAAATTCAAAAACAGAATCCACTATATCTTGACAGAGAGGGGTGGCGCTATTTGCCAAGCAAGTCATCAAAAAACACTTGAAATTAGAACTTAGTTCCGTGTTTCGCCGTGTGTCAAAATTTACTGAGTATTATGCATAGACCACGGAACGCTGCGACAAGGGACGTCATTGCTAATATTTAATATGGCCGCGCACTTTTGCTGAGGAAAAGTTTCGGCTGTCATAGCCATGGCTAGAATTGTCATGAACCGTCAATTTTTATGAGTAAACGGCATTGACAGTAAGGACTGGGCGGACCGCGCGATTTTCTGGTTGGTCATACAAATGTCATACTAGACCGAAGCGAAGTTTCTTCCTTCCCAGAGCTATCTTTATTCTCAGATCTTCTTTTTTTTTCATTTGTCACTTGGAATTACTCCTGTATCGTGGGTGCATTTACAACCATACTAGCTATTCCCCGCGGCTTCGTTCCCGTGGACCACCCCACAGTATCCGTTTTCGGGATTAAAAATTGCCTATGTCACTCAGGAATAATGTAGATTTCTAAAGGTGAAATATTTTTTTTAATCGGTCCAGTAGGTTCGGAGCCTATTCGGCACAAACAAACAAAGAAAAAAACCTTCAATCTTTATAATATTATAAGTATAGATAAACTCACACATATACAATATACAAATATTTTGTTCCTTGTGGGCATCAAACCCGCGACACGCCCCCAGCAGCCGATCTCTCCACCACTTTTCCAAGCACATAAATAAATCTAACTAGATATCGCAAGTCCCTCCATCTGTTTGAAAACCAAGCGTGCCACTTTGTGAAACATCTATAGGCGCACGTGAGACCGATTTCTGGCGTGGCGACGCGTCGCCACGCGCAATCGACTGTGCGTTTCTCTCTCACTCGATCCGGCGTTAAGCCATCTCTTTCGCTCCACTGAGCTCGGATACCTATAATGTATACTCTGTTTATTACAGTACTCATAACCTGTGTTTTTCTGGTAAATAAATCATTTTTCTGTTCTGATAATAAAATGTCTGACCGTGATAATTTAGAGAGTGGAAGTGATCAGCCTCCTGCAAAGAAAGCAAAATCACACTATGACACATTATCAAGTCATCAGTAAGTTAATTATATTTTTATAATTAAAGTATGCATTTATCTGTGCATTTAGCACGCGTATATTTGGTGTGTATTGAGCGCCAGTAAATGTAAAATCTACTCTCTAGGTAGATTAAAATTCACATAAATTTCATTGCATATCATGTTTTTAAATTAATTATTAATTTTAATTTCATTCTTATTGAAATTAATGCATTAAAACAATTGCTTAGAGAATAAATTTATTAAGACTGACAGAACTTTATTTTAAAATCAGCTGATGGCGTGCAGCGCACGAATCTTTTTCTTATTTGTTATTAATTTAAACTTTAAAAAATTAATTAATTTTTCTAATCATAATGGAGTTTATAGTGAAACATTCATTATTTATATTTATAATTTACGATCTTTAGTAGTATATTGAAATAACTAGCTAAGATTCTTGAGTTCACTAATATATTGAAGCCATTTAAAATTTTTTTCTGCATATTTTAATAATTTATTTTATTTTATTGACATTTTTAGTTCCTACCACAATCTGTTCTTTTCTGCATACTACTTTTACGAAATAACGTCGATGTTTCACATCTACCAGGCGTCCCGTGACGGCTCCATTTTTTTTTACACCCAATTTAAAAATTTACTGACCAATGAAAGACAACATTTCCAATACCTCGGCCAACTTTTTCTATACAGTCTTTACAGCTCAATATGGCATAAAAAGGCATTTTTCTAGATTTCGGTTGATTTCCGGTGCCGATAATGCTAAATGAAAAGCTCAAATTTTACTCCGTTTTTTGACACGCGAAGTACATACAATCGCGTCATCTAGTTAGATTTATATCTGTGGTGCCAACTGTGTCGTCGAGTAAAAATTGACAAAAAAAAAATGACTTGTTAAAGTGTTTTCTTTAAACACTTCACAAAATATCAGTCAAACGCAAACTATTACAAATAAAATAATAATAAAAGAATGCCGTCTCTAACCGCATCAATGCTCTATGGCAGTAAGTATGAGGGCTCCAAAACTAGGGAGCGTTATCTCCGTCTGGTCCGGGCGTCGACCTCAAGGGTGCCCTAAAATAGACCACGCGGGGGTCCCAGGCACCGTGGCTAAATTTGGAGCGGCATTTTGAGGCCAGACGCGCGACGGCTTCTTGGTAACGAAGCGTCATTCTTGTTGAGTTGTTGAGAATTATGATTTATTTTTGGGTACTGATTTGACCTTTTGGTAATGTAGGAGGCATATGTAACTAATAAATTAATTTATCAGTTTCTTCTTTCTGTACCATTACGTACATAACAAATGCTGGATACAAATTGATGTTCTTCAGAAAGGCCAGGCGCGCAGTTCTCATAACCGGCGTGCTTTTATGAGTAATTGTATGAACGTGAATGAAGCTAAAGAAGTGTAAGGATCGTAGCAAATGGCATTCTGTAATTTCTGTCTATCCTCATGGAAAAAAGGCGTGCATTTATGTATGGTGCAGGTACAAATTTTACCGCCAATTTTCCGGGGTCAATGACCCTTAGCCCTTTGTACGTTCTTTTTAAATGTAAATTACCTAAATGGAATTGTTGTTTCTTTAGATTAGAATAAACGTATATTGTATCCAGTATTACAGTTAGTAGTAGTACAGTTTCCTTATTATTCTATACCCTTAAAAAAAAAACTCAAATCAAATGTAGATAATTAAATTGTCTTTGAGGTGGTGTCAACTTCATTAAAATACGCCCGAGCGGTTTAGTGCAATTGTCGTGTTTTTGTCCGTTTTAGACATAACTTTAAAAAATAATTACATTATGTTATACGAATAAAAATCAAAGTTTTCTTAGACCAAATTAATAAGAAAATGGTCTAAAGCAAAACATATTTTTTTACGTAAAAATACGACTTTTCGTTTAGACGTAATTCTCATTTTAAAATCAGCTACTGAGGGGTATCTCTGCGCCTTGACTAAAATGTACGAAACATAATATCGCTTGTTAATACATATCCAATGAGTCCAAACACGATATATCTTGTCTGGTTGAGAAGTTGCTATGGCCACCTTCCGATTCATCATGATGAGACCAGCTACATAATTCAATATTATTTCAATCTTCCCAAAGTTACATAATAAGCCAAGTTTCAGCTCAATCGGATACCATGAAATGCTTAAAAAGTTAATTCAAAAAATCAAATAAAACCCGGCTGCTTAAGAAGCGAACTAAAAAACGTAAACAAGATAAAAATCATGCTGTGCAGTCGGAGGATACATATTCGCGAGCTGGCTGACCAAAACCAGAAGGCGCCATATTGTGGGGGCCCAAAATCCGCAATTTTTTTCTTGCGTCTATTGACGTTGTATGAGAGCCCCACTTAAATATTTATATTATTCTGTGTTTAGTATTTGTTGTTATAGCGGCAACAGAAATACATCAACTGTGAAAATTTCAACTGTCTAGCTATCACGGTTCATGAGATACAGTCTGGTGACAGACAGACAGACGGACAGTGGAGTCTTAGCA
Source organism: Orthosia cruda (assembly GCA_964057195.1). Lineage (NCBI taxonomy): Eukaryota > Metazoa > Arthropoda > Insecta > Lepidoptera > Noctuidae > Orthosia > Orthosia cruda. The sequence continues at coordinate 1,384,351 of OZ059852.1, read as the reverse complement.
ATATGGTCCCGTTTTTACCCTTTGGGTACGGAACCTTAATTAGGATATTTGACGTAAATACATAGACAGATAATACATTAATTGAATTTATCATAGCGATTGGCCACAAGCCAACATTATCGCCACAAATGACAGATTACAAGTCCATTCATCAATAAATTTATTAAAACTTAGTATTTCCCCAAATTATGTTTTTACGTGTTTTCTTCCTCATTATGATTAAGCTAGTACAATCAGTGTTTTCCTGTTATCCAGGTTGGTACACAGACTTATATTAATTCTTTGGGTTGGTACCTGTATTCAAAATAGTCAATATTTCGCAAAGTCCGTCTGTCCGTCCGTCTGCAGCTTAGCTCATAGACTCTTAGTACAAGAAAGCTGTAATTTGCCATGGTTATAAATACATATTAATCATGCCGAAAAAGTGGTAAAATTAAACAACAAAAAAACCGGCCAAGTGCGAGTCGGACTCGCGCACGAAGGGTTCCGTACCATCATCGCGTAAAACGGCAAAAAATCACGTTTGTTGTATGGGAGCCCCACTTAAATATTTATTTTATTCTGTTTTTACCCGGCTGCAAGGAAAGGGTTATGTTTTTCGCGCGTATCTTGTATGTTTGTATGTATGTAATATTCTTTAATACTGTTCTCATCTCTGGGACGGATCTGCCAAGTACCAGCTTGATGCACTAGAGTCGATCGAAAAGCGGGCCAAGAGGCTCATCGGCAATGAGGCACTGGTAGAATCTCAACTCTAGAGCCTTGAACATCGTCATCGAGTTGCCAGCTTGTCGGTTTTTTAACGGTTACATTTCGGGGAGTGTGCGATGGAACTGCATGATCTAATGCCGCCCAGCCCGTTTCATCATCGGACTACAAGACGTACGGCGATACGCCATCGGTACATGGTGGACATCCCACCCATACGCACTAAACGTTTTGGAAATACTTTCATTATGCGTACAGCTAAGGAGTGGAATTCCCTGCCGGAGTCTGTGTTTCCCAATAGCTACAACCTCGGGGTCTTTAAGTCAAGAGTAGGTTACTTCTAGACAAGCGTGCTTCACCGTCGACCACATCGTCGCTTACCATCAGGTGAGATAGTGGTCAAGCGCGAGCCTACCAAGAGTAAAAAAAAAAACATGGTAAATATCCCGAAAAAAATATTAATTCTAATGATTGTGACCATGATAGCTAAAAAACTTATATTAGTTGTACCTGTCAGGAAACACGGATTTTCCTAGTCCTTCCTTCTTACGCACAATGAAAGTACAAGACTTACATATTTCCAAAACGTGTCGTGCGTTTTAGGAAAACTAGAAAGACCCGTAGGCTTATTACGTATCTTTTGCAAGAGCAAAACGATAGCGATCAAACGCTTTTTGTCATAAAAGTCGGCATTATCTGCAGTGTGGGTATGCTAAGTCCCACACAATCGTTTGCTAATCGCTCGCAGTTTATCAACAAAACCGCCAACAACTTTAAAACTTTTGTATTAAATTAAATTTATTTATTTATCGAACAACGTGATTCATGATTTGTTAGTAGAAACATCTTAGAAATATTGTTAGTAACAACACAAATAAACGAACAACTAAAAATAATAAATATTGCATCAACACTAACAGTTAACAATAAATGGAAAATTAAAATTACATCCAAATAATATAAATTTTGAGTATAATAATTAAAATTTCAAAAGTAATGTGACATGTCAAATAAAAATCAAATGTCAATAAAAACATTAATAATTAAATTACAATGTCAGCAATAAAACATTTAAGAGCAATTATTGCGCAAAAATCGCTATCGTTTTGCTCTTGCAAAAGATACGTAATAAGCCTACCGAGGAGTAACGACACTGATTTGAACATTAAAAGTTATGAACAGCGTTATTTTTAAGCTTGTCAGAAGTATGAATCAGTAAAAACCTAATATTCTTGTGTTAGGTACACTGTAGAATGTCCTCATTACATTATAAATGACGAATAATTTGTCAACGTTTTGATTTCTGCTAGTTTCAGCATTGATTCGAAAATTCTATAGTGATATGTATTCCTTCTAGAGTAAATAATAAAAAATGACGCCTGCCATGTCAAAAAGAGAATATATAATTTAACTAAAAATTATAACTAAATGACTGAAAACCAATATTTTCAGCGAAATCGGAGAACCTGCAAAAAACTGAGAGAACCGTTCCCCGGCTGCAATTAATAGATTGGTTTTAAGTCATTTAGCTTATTTTAATTCACTTGAGGAGCTCGTGGCTAAATAATAACAGCCGCACTGGCCGATCATCAAAGTTAAGCAACGCTTGACGAGGTCGGTCCGTGGATGGGTGACCATTTCAACATACCTAGTTTCCTCCGTGCCCCGGAAAGCACGTTAAGCCTTTGGTCCCGGCTGTCATTTGAAGATCTTTGACAGTCTTTACGAGTAGTCAGAAGCTTGAGAAATGACACCAGTCTAGCTAAGGGGTACCGTGTTACCCAGTCACTGGGTTGTGGAGGTCAGATAGGCAGTCGCTCTATGTAAAACTCTGATACTCAGCTGAATCCGGTTAGACTGGAAGCCGACCCCAATATAGTTGGAAAAAAGCTAGGCAGATTGATTTTTGTATTTTTAATTCACTTTTTGACAAAGCAGGCGGGTTTTTTATTTTTTTTATGTTTTATTTCATACTTTTTTGTGATAAAACGATATTTTTGCAAAAGCACACATTTTTGTTAAGTATAAAATATTTTATGGGATATTTTGCTCTAGACGATGATAGTATACGTAGTCAATTTTTAATGAAAAAAAAATATTTCCGATTTTTTTCATGAATAATGGCTCATATTATATGTTTTTTTAATTTTCACTAGCCTTTGTTACCCGGGATAACGCAACGCTTCTAACGAAATCACTTTTTTTTTGTAAAACCTTGCTCCACACTAGGAATTTCTTCCTGTATCGTGGCAGCGTTTACAAACGTATAAACTCACATACATAACACTCAGAGCCGGAACAACTATCTGTAGGTCATACAAATATGTGTTCCGTGCGGGAATCGAACCCGCGACACGCAGCGCACCAGTCAATCGCTCAACCACTGTGCCAACCGTGCGCCCCATTGATATCGGTTTAGCCGTTTAGAAGTTATGGTGGAATAAATAAATTTACAAACATACATAAACCTTGAAAACATAACACTCACATGAATTTTGGGCAGTCGTGTAAAAAATACTATAAACCATGTGTTTTCATTGCACACATACGGTACTATTTTTTGTGTACACTATCCAATTGTCAAAATTATAGTAATGATGATGCAACGCCATTGTTGTTTGGTTTGACAACAGTTTGTAAACGTAAGTATTTCTATTTACTATTAGTTTACTATATCCGTACTACGTATGATATCATTAGGTGTTTTGTTTGATTTGCTGTTTTCTTGTTGTAATGAAAATAATAACAACAAGGACAATTTGGTTTCCTAAAACTGAAAGTATAGAAGAACAATTAATAGGCAAGTATCAATGGAGGCATATAAATTCGCCCCTAGAGGCGCTGGTGTCAAAGTCAAATATATTCATTCAACTAGGCCAATAAGCAGCACTTTTGAACGTCAAATAAATAAAAATTAAAATTTACAAGTAATCAAAATTTATTCTACCGTGCATTCGGAAAGTAGCTTGTTATGGAGAAGAAAGCACTAGAAACTCCATACTTACTCCATAATATGTAATTAGGTATACATTATATGTAATTAGGTATATTACCTATGTTTGCAATATTTGTATGTGAGAACCATGTTCCTATTTATCAAATTAATGAATTTACCTGTTAGTGCTTTTAATACTTTATATCTGTACGTAGTATAGTATGTAGTGCTATTCTGGGCGCATCGTTCTCACGTATATGTATTTATTAATGTGTGAACTTATGTAAATATTGTGTGAGGTGAGGTCTCCGATATGTCAAATTTCATAAATTTTTGGCTTTAAGCGTACAATTTTTTTGTAAATATTTTCCAAATAATAGCCTTAAGATGGGTATGGGGGGATGTTTCGGAAAATGTAATTCATCTTCTATTTTTTTCGAAAAAAAGGGGCTGTGCAAAACTGATTTTATATTTAATCTCACTTCTACGGCATAAGAAATCATTTTAATTCAAACTCTGCTTCTTTACAACGTTTAAGAGAAATGGGCACAGAGCTCCGACCGAACTTTCTTAGTAAAAGTCATACTTCCGAGGTTTGACTCTCGCCTATTTCCTCCTCCAGTAATGGATATTTTTAAAAGATATTCCATAAATTAAATAATAAAGATATATGTTGTGCTTCTATGTTTTTCTGTTTTCATTGATAGCTGTCAAATTTGTACACTAGGCCTCTGAAGACAGCGCAATTTTGAGCATTTTTTAAGGGTTGTAGTGCTGCTAAAAATAATGTATCATCAAAAAGGAAAACATAGGGACACAGTATATATCTTTATTTACCAGTATAAGGAACATCTTTTAAATAGGTCCAATATTCGGGAGCCAAACCTTTTATTATGACTTTTTCTTAGGATATTCAGTCGGATATCTGCGACCACATTTCCTCTAAACGGCCATATTTATGGACCTTTGAACCTTAGTCAACGTTCCAGTTTAAAATGACGTTAATTAGTTCATCCTCATTATCATAGGACTTAAACATAACTTGCATAATGTAGGTGTACCACTGTCGAACACTCCGAAGATTACAGGCGTGATGTTTTGTTAAGATGATGCTAAAAATAAAGTCAGTGACCATGTAAGTTCGAGTCTGAAAGGACCCCCACATGTGGAGCAAGCTGGGTCAAAAATAACCACAGTGTGGGTCCGACCACTACCGAGGACGCGGCGGACCCATGCAAAGATATTGCTTGAACTAAATTCGAGCTGAAGCGACTAGCAGGGCTAAAACTGGGATCTCTGTTCAAAAGTTGATCTAGGATATGTTAATAAATGGTTTACCTTAAAAATTTACGCATTGCTGCGGCTTGTGAGGTCTTCAGTTAGGCAGAGCTTAGTGAAATATTGAAGCTCTTAATGAATTAAAAAGTTACGTACGATGTAGTGAAAGTTTTAATAAAAAAATATCTACTTGTTTGTTCCGTCTAAACTCCAAAACGGCTATTTTGGCGGGACTAACTGGCAGATAGCTGATATTATAAGGAGCTTAAGCTACTTTTATTTTAGAAAAAATAATTAAAGGTACCGCGTAAAAAATAATTAAAGGTACCGCGTAAAAAATAATTAAAGGTACCGCGTAAAAAAATCAATCCTATAAATTGTCGAGTTTGACACAGGCCAAGTCGCGAGCAAAAGCTAGTTTATCATAAAAGAACATTATATCATATCTGATATTAAGAAAATATATTATCTACCTAATAAGCTGCGAAAAGCGAAGCACAAGGAGTTCGTAAGTACGATGCTCACGAACTCCTTCCCAGGTGGTGATCTGTAGTTTCCTGTTTCTGCCTACATGAAAAGGCATGATTTTATATATGGAATATGTATGTATTATCTATCTGACAATAAGCACGTATTTAAAATCTACAGACCACAGAAACGTCAAACTTTACCTTCAAAAAACCAAAAATAAAGTAAACCACAGAGTCTTACGTAAATTGTGTTAAAGACAACCTCTGAGCAATTTCTGACCTTCAGTCCATGTACAGAATAAGTAGGTACAGACTACCTGTTGTTACTAATATTGAAGAATCACATTTAGTCCAATGACTAATACTAACAAAACTGTATTTGTTTGTGTTATTGAATCAGCTTCCGAATTACAGAAATATTTTATAAGGGACTTTACTTAGCGGTGTTTTTTTTTGGACCAAATGTAAAAGTCGAAAAGAAAGGCGAAACACCGTTGCCGCGACAAATTACGGCTCGGCGGTCAGAGCTCCGGCAGGATCTCATGGCAACATGGAGAGAGCGATTGTCGCAACCCAGCGCTGGGCACGCCACAATTGAGGCGATAAGGCCCCTCTTTGAGGAGTGGCTTGAAAGGCGTCATGGCGTCCTCACCTTCCGCCTGACGCAGGTCCTCACCGGACATGGATGTTTCGGGAGGTTCCTGTTCAGGATAAGGCGGGAGGAAACGCCCGGGTGTCACCATTGTGTGGATCGCCCGGAGGACACGGTGGAGCATACGGTGGAGGTCTGCTCCGCTTGGGCGGAGCACCGCCGTGTCCTCGTGGAGGCGATCGGCGGTGGTGACCTCTCGCGTCCGGCCCTGGTTCAGGCCATGGTACGGAGCGAGAGGGCATGGGAAGCTGTCACCTCCTTCTGCGAAGCAGTAATGCTCGCGAAGGAGGAGGCGGAACGCGTGAGGGAGACGCAACGGAGACGCCCTCACGCCCCCAGCCGCCGCAGGAGACGTCCCGGGCGTCGGGCGTCGCAAGACGATTTCCGGCCACCGTAGGCGCGGGCTTGTGGACGGCGAGCAGCGGGTAGCTCGCCGTCCGATAAGGACCAGGCCCGAGTCGACGGCGCGTAGTGTTCCACGCGCGCCTCAAAGAGATGTTAGCAAAACTGACGGGGTCCGCTAGGGCCGATGCCTGTCTGGGTCGCGGATAAATTTGAAAAAGAGTTACCGCGGCCCTGGCTCAAGCAACTGAAGGAACACGGGTGGGTTTTAGTCAGTAAAAGTCTGACACGCCCTCCCGCTTCACCCAGAGCGGGAGAAGTCACTGGATGATTTCCCACCCAAAAAAAAAAAAAAAAAAAAAAAAGGCGTACAAGTTCTATCAGATTTAAGTCGGAGGATACATATTCGCGAGCTGGCCGATCAAAACTATAAATATCCTCCGACTGCATAGCATGATTTTCTTCTTGTTTACATCTTTGCAGCCGGGTTTTTTGATTTTATTAACTTTTTTGATTCAAAACTTTTTTTTCTACGACTTTTAAATATATAAGTGGTATACATTTGTAATTTTTTAATCACCTCTGAAAACCCTTTATTTTGATACCTCACGCGATGGGTTCCGAAGAAAAAAAAACTGCAACCACTACAATATGGCACCCAAAATCCGCTACCATGTTCCTTTTTTTCAACGGCACTTATCTAAGAACACTTGGGCAGCCAAGACCTATCTAACGATGTATTAATTATAAAAATCCATTTAGCGGTTTGCAAGATATACCCTTTCCTTGCAGCCGGGTAAAAAATCCGTCTAGTGGTTTGAAAGATACGAGGTATTAAAGAATAAAGAATAATACCTCCATACAAGATACGCGCGAAAACCATAACCCTATCCTTGCAGCCGGGTAAAATTTTATGAAACTTGGATAATTTCCTTTGAATGTAATTTGCTTCATCATCGGAATACAAGACATACGGCGAAGCGCCATCGGTATTCGGTACATGGTGGACATCCCACGCATACGCACTAAACGTTTTGGGAATACTTTAAAGGTCTACCCACACATATCAGGGCCGTGCCCGGGACGTGACAGGGCCGGGCCCAATCATTGAAGCTTCGGCACTGGCCCGGGCACGGCCCGTGCACGGATGTGTGTGAACGAGTTCATATAAAATGTACGCACCGATATTTTTTTGTGCCCCTGACAGGGCACGTTCCGTCCACGTCCCAGGCATGCCCCTGATATGTGTGGATAGACCTTAATTGTGCGTACAGCTAAGGAGTGGAATACCTTGCTGGAATCTGTGTTTCCTGGTAGATACAACCTGGGGGTCTTTATGTCAAGAGTGAATAGGTTAATTCTAGGCAACATAGACCACATCATTGCTTACCATCAGGCGAGATAGTGACCATGATGATGATGATGAGTGACCAAACGCGAGTATATCAGTAATAAAAAATCTAGAAGGTAGGATACATTGAAAGGAAGACTGACGTACCAAATTTTCCTTTTTTTTGTTTTTCGTACCCAAAGGGTAAAAACAGGACCCTATTACTAAGACTTCACTGTCCGTCTGTATGTCTATCGCCAGGCAGTATCTAAACAGTGATAGCTAGACAGTTGAAATCTTCACAGATGATGTATTTCTGTTGCCGCTATAACAACAAATTAAAATACTAAAAACAGAATAAAATAAATATTTAAGTAGGGCTCCCATACAACAAACGTATTTTTTTTGCCGTTTTTGCGGTAATGGTACGGAACCATTCGTGCGCGAGACCGACTCGCACTTGGCCGGTTTTTTAAATTGCTGTTAGGCACGCGTGTGACCACCATCATTTCACCTCATGGAAAGCAATGGAACGTTGCGAAGAAGGGATGTGCCCTAACAGGCGTTGCACTGAGGGGCTTCCGGGTGGCCTTTTAAGAGGTAACGGGGTCCCTTCCAAGTACTGATGGTGATCTCCGGGGTGGGGTAAAAAGCCCATACTGCCTGGCTCTCTGAATCGGCAAGGCGAAGGATTTGATCCCATCAATCGACCAATCACATAAGACGGAAATCCACAACGCGTCTTTCATCTCGCACGTGTGTGGTCGATTGATGGGATCAAATCCTTCACCTTTCCGAATTCACTTACGCAATTAGGCTGCTGGTCTTTTCCCCAAAAATTCAGGCGCCTATTGAAGGTATACCCCCGTCAACAATAAAAAGCGATGATGTGGTCGACGGTGAAGCACGCTTACCTAGAAGTACCCTATTCACTCGAGGCTTAAAGACCCCCAGGCTAAATAAAGAAAGAGTGACTCCAAAATCAGGAATCCTAGAATGAATGGAATTCTATCGATATTACTAAGGGCCTATTTTGCAGTATTACTAATGGACCTATGACCAGTCTCTGTAAGTTAAACGAATATTGGCATCTAGCCAAGACAACTGTAAGACGAAGAATATATCAAGTTTTGTGGCAAAATATGTTATGACGAGTATAGTGAAACATTATCGTTTAGTTTAGTAATTTTCTTAACTAGGTTAGGACGGATTGTAGTCCACAGGTGGAGTTCAATAGTTCAGTATTTTAGACATTACACCAAAGTCTGGACTTGTGCCCGGTCAGTGGCATCAGGGTCTCCCCTATTACATTCTCCTCTCCCCTCTTCTCCCTCTCCCTTAATATATTATTTATAAAATTAATTAATTTACCTGTTAATGCTTTTAATACTTTATACCTGTACGTAGTATAGTGTGTAGTGGTATTCTGGGTGCATGGTCCTCACTTATATGAATTTATTAATGTATATACTTATGTAAATATTGTAAGACACCAATTTTTTTAAAAGAGTAAGTATGGAGTTTCTTGTGCATTCTTCTACATAACAAGCTACTTTTCCGAATGCACGGTATAATCAACTTTTATTACTTGTTAATTTTAATGTTAATTTGTGTTCAAAAGTAAATTTGTCGTTCAAAAGTACCGCTTATTGGCCTAGTTGAATAAATATATTTGACTTTGACTTTACATAATATGATTTAAACATAACTGGTGAAATGTGGGGGAGCTACAGCAGTTCTGCCTAGCCTTTTGAGCAATACAGGCGTTCTGTTGTTGTCGACCTAAAACCTATAGGGTACTTAAGATTGACCTAGAATTGTCAATGTCGGTAAAAAGCAAGGTCTTACAGCACAAATAAGATAAAATTCCGAAAAATAAAAAAGTTGAACATTAAGGTAAATTTTGGTACTTACAAGTTTTCGCGAAAATCTAAATTTTCCCATATCTTTTTATCGTGTTGACTCAGGACCGTGATTTTATACACCTAATAGGGACTATAGACCTCAGTATCTGGTATTGTTTAATTTCAATTGGCTAGGTCCACCCGTTCCTAAGAAAATCGGTGGTGACACACGGACAGACAGACGGACAAGATAATGATCTTATAAGGGTTATTTTTTTTACTTTTTGAGGTACGAATCCCTAAAAAAAATGCTATTCCCTTGGTCATGGAAGCCGCGGAAAAAGGAATATGAAAAGTCGTTGATTCAAAGCAGAGAATCAGTTCTTTTTGTACGTAAAAATTTACAAAGACAGAATTACCGGAACCGGCAAGTGTTGCTTAACCTAGAAGATCGACCCTGCAGCTGTTATAATTTAGCCACGAGCTCTTCAAGATATAGGTACTAGGAGATATTGACATAGATAGTAGTAGTCAGCATGTATGCAGTATGATTCATTTTCTTTATTTCAGTTAATTAATACTAGCGCAGTGAGAAGGAGCGAATACATAGTATCTACCACAGATATAAATTGAACTAGATGACGCGAATGAATGTAAGTACTTCGCGTGTCAAAAATCGGTGTAAAATGATCAAAATTAATGAATTATCGTACTTTGAGATTTTCATTTAGTATTATCGGCGCCGGAAATCCACCGAAATCTAAAAAATGCCGCCATTTTGAGCTGTAAATACTGAATAGAAAAAGTTGGCCGAGGCATTGGAAATGTTTTCTTTCATTGGTAAGTAAATTTGTTTTTAAATTGTGTGTGAAAAGGTGGCACGCTCGGTTTTCATTCGTTATCTAGTTAGATTTATGTCTGTGGTACCTACGTTTTTGTTCCATCTTTAGATCTTTGAATGTGTGGTTTGGCATTTTTATCTTTCGAGCAATTTTTTTTTTTTTTTATTAAATTATTGGTACGGAAGATTGTTTTTCAGCATGTTCTGTCTCACCTATCAACAGCATTCATCCACAATAAGGAATATGCATGTAATGTTTTTATTTGCTAAATGAAATACTTATTGACTATAGTAAACAAATAAAAAAGATATTTTTTAAATATCTTGATGAGAGACGAGACATAGAAAACAGCGTTTTCGCAGAGAGGGACAGATATATTTCTTTAAATTGTTATATCCCTTTCGTTTTTCGATCAATTTTGATTCTGTTTTCGCTATTAGTATTCGATTTTAATTTGATTTTCATTTAATTTATTTTGTTTTTAATTTGATTCAAATTTTAATTGATTCTATTAATTTGGTTGGTAAGTTAGGTAGGACGCCTCTGACACGCCCTTCGCTTCACCTAGAGCGGGTGAAGTTATTGGATGAATTCCAACCAAAAAAAAAAAAAAAAAGGATGGTTGCCTGGATTTTCCGAAGAATTGGGCAGAGTTCAATTTCGCTAGTTATGTTAAGTCCCTGATAAGAGCCTATTGCCATCAAACGGGCACGAGTCCGAACTCCGGGCTGCTACTGAAAATATGTAGATGGAAAACCCCAATAACCCTTTGCCCGAACCAGGCATCAAAACCATGACCTCTTGGTCAGCAGTAGCGCTTACGATCCCTAGACCAACGAGGCAGTCCTGAAAACAGTGCCTCAAAATTTCTACAATTCTCTGCCTAGCATTTTCCCAACGATGTTGTAGTTGGCTTCCGGATTCAGCTGAGTACCAGTGTTTTATATGGAGCATGCCTATCTGACTTCCACGGTACCCCTTGGCTAGACTGGTGTCAGAGCTCAGGCTTCTGACTACCCGTAACGACTGTCAACGATCTTCAAATGACAGCCGGGACCAACGGCTTAACGTGCTTTCCGAGGCACGGTGGAAACTCGGTATGTAAAGATGGTCACCCATCCACGGACCGACCTCGGCAAGCGTTGCTTAACCTTGAAGATCGACCCGTGCCTAAAAAATTCTACAGACTCCAATAAAATTAGGAGCAAGTCAAACAAACCACACAGAAAAACCTATTGTTCTATAAGTGTTAATAGAATCGTGTAAATACTATGTCTAGATAACATACAGACACGCGTTGTAAATGTCTGACGTCACAGTAACGTCATTGGTGCAAGATTGTGATATAGACGACTACATAACCAGTATAAATCGACCTCTCTTTGTGCGGCAAGCCAATATAATGTGAGGTCGGGTTATACTGGACGCTATAGCTAGATTGTGATACATGCGCCGACATATACAGCTATGTACATTTCCAGTAGAAGTCGACCTCTCGTTGTGCCGAAAGCTAGTACAACGTGAGGTCAGTCTATATAGGCAATTATAGCTTTATATGTGGGTAGGTACATGTTCGAATCTTCTTAATTTAGGAAAACCGTTTTGGTAAAGATAGCAGAGTTTATATTTATATGTGTTTTTAGATAAAACCATTGGTTTTTGAATGTTAAATATACTGGATATAAAAGGAAATGATAATTTTGGGGAATTACCTGCTATCGTTGTGGTTAATGCTAACTTCCGTAGCCAAGCAATATTGATGTGATAAAGATGATCCCTACATGAAGGGCACGCAAAACAATGTTTTAGTTTTGTTATTGCTTGGCTCATATTAATGAAATCAATTAATGTTTTTGGACCCATGTGCCTCTATACTTTAAGTATCGACCTTAGTGTTGTTTATTTTAAATAGGTTTTCCACCGACTTCCCAAAAAGAAGGAGGTTCGATGTTCAACTGTGAGTTTGTTTTTTAAGTGTCCATTTTTATTAAGACTTGAGCGGATCCTAAATAGTATGGGTTGCAATGGAATTTGGAATTTGTCTTCTACCAGCTACAACCTAGGGGTATTTAAGTCAACAGTGAATAGGTTACTTCTAGACAAGCGTGCTTCACCGTCGACCACGTCATCGCTTACCATCAGGTGAGATAGAGGTAAAACGAAAGACTATTGAGAATAGTTGTAATAAAGACTGATAACTTAAATGATTACCCCCATTTCTGAATTAAGAGTTTGAAGTACGAATCTGAATTAAGAATTGGTCAAATTCTACATCTGCTTTTCTTTTCGGGGGGCTGGAAATCGTCAAACTTGCGCGCGAGACCATTCGTGACGACTCTTGAAAAAAACTTTTTTTTTTTTGGGACATTCACACCGCACTATTCCCAAACCACTGCAACTCCTGAAAGACATAATCAAAAGTGGCGACCACCGCGCCGAGGCAATGAAGCTCGACGAAGTCGCGGAGAATGAATTTAACTGTCTTGGATCCCGCTACGAAATGAATCAGAAAAGAATAATGGAGGAGTAGGAAAAAAAAAAATTCACTTCTCTCCATATCAAGCAGGATACAGAACAAACAAGGCTAATAGGCACAAAGGGTCGTTTACAACTAGGATAAGCCCAGTTGCCTAGCACCACGGATAAAAATTTACATTAATATTAATGGGTCCTACTCCTAACATTGTGAGCTGTTATATTTGATTCCAATAATAGGTATGGCAAAAGCGCTTGAACGCACGGAAATTTGTTCTAAGTTTCCACAAGGTCCGTATAGTAAACAGCTCCTGATGCAGCCTGTACATTATTCAACATAGTATTGCGTTCATTCTGCCAAAGAATACACTCCCATAAGACATGATGTGCAGATTGTACATATTCGCAGTCAGATGTAGAACACTGACATATAGGCGAGGCAACAGCTTGAAGGAAAATAATTTACTTTTAAAGTTACCATGCCCTGTGAGAAATTGGGCAACACAGTGATCCACCTCCAGCCACGTCCTGGCCAGCCGTACGCGGACGGATGGAAAGAATTGTTGGAGGTGTCGGCCCTTGATGGAATTATCCCACAACTCTTTCAACTCTACTTTTGCTTATCAAACTTTCTTTTTACAGTAGGGGTTAGATACGATCTTTATTCCAAATACTCAATTTAGTAATCGCCCCAAGTGAATCCATAACCTAATTTGTTTTACCTACAAATGTAGAGTTCTGTAAAGTTAACGTTTATTTATGAAACGCAAATAGATTTCGTAGTTAAGACAGGAGCCAAATCAAACGAATGTAGGCGGAACGTGGTTGAAGCATGCCGGAAGAATATGACCCAAAATAGATATTGGACCCCAGACAAAACGAGGGAGCCGGAACGAAGATAGAAAGAGAAAGAATCAGGGCGCTGGGACAAAGATGAAAGAGAAACAACGACAAGACGCCCATGCGGTGTCAATGACAAATTATCTGCCTGTCGCTACCCTACCATGTTGAGGTCAGCTTTCAGCCTAACCTGATGTAGCTGGGTACCAGTGTTGTTAACCCCCGACGCAAAAACGACGGGGTGTTACAAGTTTGACGTGTCTGTATTTGCATGCTACATAATTATCTAGTATAGTTCTCGCCAAACTTCTTGGTCGCCCTGAAGTTGGCTACAATGGCTGCGCAGTAGTAAATATCTTACAAAAACAGCACCGTTTCGTGTCTCACGCATCCGATAAACAATCTTCAGGGTGGCCAAGAAGTTTGGCGAGGGCTATAGTAGACACGCTTCGATCGACAATCTTTTGAACACGAAATTATGGCACGATATCTTGCGAAAAAACCCTGATTGAAACAGTAAAACGCCGATAATTTTGAATAGCTTAAGACGACGACCTACGCGCACTCGTTTCACAACCGCGCGGCCCAAAATTTGGTTGTTTTTTGTACTTTCCTTATTATTCTATGACTTTAAAAAAAAGCCTCAGATCAAAATGTCTTTGAGATGGTGTCGATTTCATTAAACCACGCCCAATGGTTTTGGTGCGATTGTCGTGTTTTATCCGTTTTATAAATTACAATTACACCATGATATACGAATAAAACTAAAAAAAATACTTAGATCAAATTATTAAGAAAATGTTCTAATATAACATATATTTTTTTTCCAAAAAATTACGATTCCGTTTAGACGAGATTCTCATTTTAAAATCAGCTACTCAGGGGTATCTGCGCCTTAACCGATTTTCATCAAACATAGCTGCTAAGAAGAGCACTCTCGGTAAAGTCACCTATCTAAATCGGTGCATCCGTTTAGGACCTATGATGCCACATACAGATCTATACCCAAATACACAGATACACATGTCAAACTTATAACACCCTTATTTTTCCGTCGAGGGTTAAAAACAGTTGCATTGCATTCAATAACAAACAATAGAAAAATATAGCCTAAGAAGACCATAACCAACTTTTTTGTTCTGTATCGGCACGACCTACATTTATGAAAATAGATCATACCTTGGTAAAAATCAGTCTTTGTATAAGGAAATCGTGTTAACCTTTAACTGGATTGTGTAGATCAGATAGACGGTCATTACATGTAAAATACTGAGTGGTATTCACCCAGATGATGATGGATACGATCTACCACAGGTTGAATGGGTACCTTTAAGGTTGCCCTAGTCGATCATTCTTCCATACAAACGTAGTCTGGCGATTACTCCACTGTTTGACGGTGTACGTTCAAAATACAAATTATATCAATTTGTCTCATCATTAACTTGCCCTGTATGGAAACAAAAAGTAAAAATATATATATGTATTTGAAAGTTAGGAGCGTCGTAAGTTCCATATTTCAACACTAATTTTAACGCATCTTTGGGAGCAAATAAATACCATAAAAAGAAGGAAAATTGCAAAACAGTAACCATTTTCAGGATATCCATATTCCCAAAGGTCTGTTTATAAAATTTCGCGCGCTCCTTTTCGTCCTAAATTATCACCCATTTCGCTACAATCTTGCAAAAGTGTGTATTCGTACGCGAAACTGCTTCTTACTGCTCATCACAGCATCTATCTCTTTCGCACATGTTATCGGATGAGATAGCATGCATTTGAACCCCGCGCACAAAATAGTTCGTGGCGTCGACTAGGGCAACATTAAGTACTTATTCAGACCTCACTAAAATAGTAGGTAACCCGAATTATTACAATACCATTTCAATATAATATTTTGCCGCGTATTGTTTTGGCTTACAGCCAAAGACCACATAGTTTTAGATACCATTCTTGAGCTCATTAGGAAACTCATCTAATTCTTTAATTACTATTGCCCTGAGTATGTGACGATATGACACATTTCCTGTGTTCCGGATTTGACCCTACCTATTCTACAAGATATTATTATAATGTGAATGTTTTTGAAGATGGATGTTTGATACATCATGCAAAAACTACTGAACGGATTTTGATGAATCTTTACAGCAATATAGCTTATACATACATCAGAATAACAGATACCTAAATATATAAAAGGGAAAGGTCACTCACCTATTACGAAATATCGCAAAACCGCTTGACGTATAAAAATGTAATTTGGCAGGGAGATTCCTCAAGTGACGTAAGTGCGCACTAAGAAGGATTTTCGGAAATACCACCCCCTAAGGGGTCAAAAGGGGGGTTGAAAGTTTGTATAGAATTTACTACAGTTTGTAAGTTGGACACGTGAAATTTTAGATTTACGCTGTTGGTTGATAAAAAGTATTTTACAGAAAGAAATGGGTTTTTGGAAATTCCGCCCCTAAGGGGAAAAAAGGGTTAAAAGTTTATATGAAATTTTTACAGTTTGTAAATTGGACACATAAAATTTTAGATTTTCGTTCTTGGTTGATAAAAAGTAATCATATATTTATTGGATTTTAAAAATTCTAACCCAAAGGGGATAAAATAGGGATTGAAACTTTATGTGAAATTTCTTCGGTTTGGAAGGTAAATCATCTGAAATTGTTGGTTTACGCTCTTGGTAAATAAAAAACAACGAGTTCTTTTTTAATTTCGGTAATTCTATTCGTAAGGGAGTAAAAAGGGGGTTGGAAGTTAATATTAAATATTTACAGTTTGTGAATTGGACACGTGAAATTTTACATTTACGCTCTTCGTTTGTTAAAAATATTAATTTATGTTTTTTGGAAATTCCACCCGTCAGTGGGTAAAAAGGAGGCTGAAAGTTTGTATGAAATTTCTACAGTTTGTAAATTGAACACATAAAATTAAAGATTTACTGTTTTGGTTGAGAAAAAAATAATCATGTTTTTGGAAATTCCGTCCCTAAAGGGGTAACAAAAGGGTTGAAAAACTGTATATATTAAATTTTACAGTTTGTAAATTGGACGAAACGGCAAAACATCACGTTTGTTGTATACCATACAACAAACGTGATTTTTTTGCCGTTCCCACTTATATATTTATTTTATTCCGTTTCTAGTATTCGTTGTTATAGCGGCAACATAAATACATCATCTGTGATCATTTCAACTGTCTAGCTATCACGGTTCATGAGATACAGCCTGGTGATAGACAGACAACAGACGGACCGTGTCTTAGTAATAGGGACCCGTTTTTATCCTTTGTGTATGGATCCCTAAAAAAGATCCAAAGGCTTGATTAGAAATTTGCAGCTATCTTTAGTAATCACTGAAATAGGGATTTATCAAGGGTGGTGATTATTTACGGCATCAATCACCCTTCATGGAAGAAGAAAACGTGTTGCGCCGACCCCAAGTAACATGGGGCAAGGGCTAAGATGTTTATGATGATTTACCGTATTTTTTTACGATTTTTGGGATCAGGAATGGAACTTTATGAATTGAAAATGAGAAACTCTAGGTAGATCCCGCATGACCCAAATAGATATGACATTGGTTACCTATCTCCGTCTTGGTTGGCATCACGTCCGAAAATTTGCCTAATGAAGTTTTAATAAATAAATAAATTTATCAGAAAAATAGTTGAGTTTACGGCTTGTGAACAGGCAAATGAACGGGGTCTGTTTTAGTCACCATAAAAATATCAGTAGAAAAAAAAAAATTTACAAGGTAAACCGGAAAAAGTCTTATAGCCTATTGGATTCTAATAGCCCAAATTGAAGTAGGAAAACGGAATTAATTACATTTTTTTGCGATAAAATGGGTTTTGCAAAGCCAAAGGTCGGCAATTCCCAGTCAGGGTCTTCCTGTAACGTGTTAATTAAAAAAGCAAGAGTGAGCTGAAGGCATCTTGAGAACTTATCCATCGCTTACCATCAGGCGAGGTTGAGGTCAAGAGAAGGTCTGATTTTTTATAAAAACAGACACACAGACGGCCAACGAACTAATCTTATAAGGGTACCATTCTACCTTTTTAGGTATGGAACCGTAAAAGGAAGAATAAATAAATAAAATAGGTACTTCGTTGTTGGTTTAGCACCTCCAGGAATTTTAAATAATCGACTATGTTTAAGGAAATGGTATTCAAAACACGATTTACCTACACATATAGGTAGATTACACCACACCTGTAAGGTGCATGAATTTCACTGAAACCTACCGTTATCAATATTCTTATATTTTTCCTCATTTTCACACGCACAGATCAAAAATACGTATTTATTTACACTGAAAAAAGATAACGACATAAACCGGAAACTATCGAATTCTTCACTTATCTATATTTATAGGATGTACAGGTACTTGCCTTGGCCTCAAAAAACACGACCATAGATTTTTGACAAATTAATTGGGTCCGAACACTTCAAAAATCACTTATCTGAAATGATTCACGTTTCCCAACACTGTCACTGAACAAGTATACAGAGTTCTTATCTAAAGCATTTTCCTGTACTCTTTTATTGAAAAAATAGGCCTCAAAACTGTGTTATTTAATATCTTATCGGCATTTTACATTAAACTGTGCGGCAAACATTAGCCCGAGCTATGACCGATAAAAACTAAGCGCAAATAATCAGAAGGTATTTTTTTCAAATCACTTACCGAATATCGGGAATTTTACACAGTTTCCGTACGGTCTTAACGCAAGAGCCACAATGGTGCTCCGAGTACAAAGCCAACATTTGGCCGTTCCCGAAATAGTACCATATAGCAGGCCCCAACTAAAGTTATAAACAAGCCCGACGCACACATGCTAATAAAAAAAAATCAATATTTAAACAATCTCACGGAGCGCGACGCACGGAACGCAATACTAAACGCGACAATATGGTCGATGATCATTTTACTGAAAAAATGTGACTTTTCACAACCTTCGTTTATGGGAAAACTACGAAAATAGACTCAATACTCACATTTGTGAGCCCGAACGTCGTTCACATCACGTATGCAATTAGCGACTCGTCTCCTTATTTTTTAACGATGGAAAATCAATAATTTTTAAGAGCACAAAATTTTGTTCATATTTTTCCGTCGGGCCCCCGCGCTCCTTCGTGGTCTCGCTCCGACACTTAAAAATGAAAAACCCATTGCAAGAAAACTGTGGTACCGAAAGAGATGCATATACGTCGGCGATTGTAAATAATGATGAGGAACGAATCATAACAAACGAAAGAGACAGTCGATGGACTATGGAAGCGTTAACAATAACAATTTAGTTACGTAACAACAATAACATTGATTTATTTCAATACTCACCGCTTGTTAGATTATTTGTAGATGTTTAAACGATAAAGTATATCTTTTTACACGTTTTTGTAACATCGCGAATGCATTTTGACGCGAGCAATCATCCGTCAGACGGACGCCATTTGCAATTTGTGTGCATCTGACTCGGCGGCTCTTAATTTTGTAATGTTGTTATATTTTTTGTTTGACATTGATCTTTTTAATGGAAAGAATAATATTATAATCACTATTATTTACTGTATTTTGTTGTAAGAATTTAATATACAAAATAAAACGAGCGTATTTTGTCTCACACGACATACATTATCAGCTGGTGCGGTTCTTTTTGTAACATGGCAACATTTTTGACTGTCACATGAATAGCAGGCGGGAAATTTGAACAAATGTCACAGTGATATAGTGAATTTCTGAGTTGTTATCATTGTGATTCTGATTGCCAAAAACTTTCGATCAAATATTTAAATGAAATGACAATTTGAAAAGAAGAAAAAGACATAAAATAATGCAATATTATGTGTTCATTCAAGACTTCGCGCTTCGTGTCGCGACCCATAAATCTCTTTTGTTAGTTTCGTGTTTTAACGTTCAATGTTTTTACTAAAAGGTAACTAACGTAATCGATTAATACTTACTTACCAACCAAACTTATAACTAGACATTGTATGATTGGATCTTCATATTCGTCTTTATGTATCAGTCTGGTCTACCTGTATGAGAAAAGCAACAAGCAAAGCATATATTTTAGCCAAAATAAGCTAGGTACCCACCATAACCACATTGAACTTCTTTGTTCCTTGGTTGAGCAGACGGAAAGCCATCTAATATGATATGCAAATTTCTCTATTGGCGCGGGTTTTACCTGAAGGTAAGGCAGGAAGTGAAGGAACGCAAGCAATTCTTAAAATTAGATTATAAATAATCAAGCAAAGCATGCCACAAGCAACTACAACTACTACTACATGTCCATTATTATTGTAATTTTTCACAAGATCACAATCTTAATAAATTAATAACGGATTGATTTGAAGTTTGATCATAAATTTCACAGCTATCTTTTTACGTTCACAACTTTTCATACAAACACACTAACATACAAACGTTTATTAGAAATACATACTCTTTAATAAACGATTTCCCAATTACATTTTCACTAAAATAACAATAAAATCTTATACCACCGCTTTTAAAACCACTTAGTTACAATCACAGATTATTTCTTGTTGATACAGCCATTTTGGATTTATTTTTGTTTAATCTGCCCAATGGTTAAGATTTGCAATATAGTCAATTGAGCGATTTTAAATTATAATAGTATTAAATGGGGTTTAGCAAAAATCTTTAGTACGGAATCTAAAGATGTGGATATGTTTATTAATTTTGGAACATTATTTAATGGTGTTTACTTATTTTTCTACGTAATTTTTTGCTCCGTCTTGTTCTTGTTCTTACTTAGAATAACTATAATGGCGAACGGATATCCGTTTTTTTGAAAGTTATACAAAGTTTTGTGAATTAAACTTTATCAAACTTATAACAATAATAACTTTTGATGAATAGTTTGGAAGAAATACAGTAAAATTGGTAGATAAAGCTTTAGTTAAATTACTATTACAATTTACTTTCGCCAATACTAAACCCATGGAAATAAGTCTTAAAGTACACTCCTGCAATGATTTTAACGGTCACCAATGCCCATGTCTTCCAATCTCACAAAAAAAGTCAGTGAAGTACCTAGGTGTACTTCTAGATGAACGACTTAGCTGGCGTCCCCACATTGAATTTACCACTTCCCGTGTCAGGAAACTTATATGGACGTTTAAGAAGCTTCGACACGTGGCTCAGTTTAAATTACTTCGAACGGTGTAGGTATCTTGCGCTGGTGCAGTCAATCATAGGCTACTGTATCACTGCATGGGGCGGCGCCTGCAAAACCTTTATGATTCACCTCGAAAGAGCCCAAAGATCTCTACTAAAGGTCATGACATTCAGACCATACCGGTTTCCTACGAAAGATTTATATGAAAATTGTAAAGTACTTACCGTGAGACAGTTGTATCTTCTTAATCTCACAATTAAACAACATCAAATTACACCGGTATATCACACCACAAAACTAAAGACAACTATTACTCGTTTTGATATATGTAGACCAGCAGTATGTAAGACCGCTTCCGCTAGACGACAACACTTTTACATGGTTACATATATTTACAACAAAATAAACAATAGGTACCCTTAATATAAACCCATTAATAACTAGAAAAAGTAAAAAGAAAATCTCCACTTGTCTTCAAACACTGGATTATCACCAGACGGAAGACCTAGTACAACGGAAATAGGACTCATAAAAATCTACACACACCAACACCCACCTACACACACACACACACACCATGCACACACGCGCACACATACACACACTTGCGCACACACACACACCCACACACACATATGCAAAGTTATTGCAGACCAAAAGAGCATGCGCATCTCTTATTTATTTTGTTTTAATATGTATTTTTTTTAAATTAATTTATTGCACAGCTTATATGTTATGAAATGTACCACAAATGGGCGAAGACACTGGCTCCTGTAACACAGGTTGCTACCTAGCACAGGAGCCAGGGCTTCAATAAGTTTGATAAACCTGTATTTTGTGTCAATAAACAATTTTATTTTATTATTTTTATAGTTAAAATATTTTAATAGGTACATTTTGCTTACCTGCTGGCAATGAACCATTCAGACGACTTCAGTGTTGTATTCAATAATTGAGTACCTACTTATACTTACTTACCAATTTTTTTAACTGACTTAAAAAAGGAGGAGGTTTCTTTATATAATTCACTAGCTGTCCCACGTGGCTTCACTCCCGTCAACTGGCTACCTACCTACCAATCCTACTTACATGAATGTTGCGTAACTTTAACCGCTAACGCAGCGCATGCAACGGAAGCTCTCAAAAAGAAATAATTTCGCTCGTTTTTGCAACATTTTTCATTTATGCTCTGCACCTATTGGCCGTAGCGTGATGTTATATAGCCTATTACCTTCCTCGACAAATGAACTACCCAACACAAAAATACTTTTTCCATTCCCACCAGTAGTTCCTGAGATTAGCGCGTTCAAACAAACAAACACTTCAGCCTTATTATATTGGTATAGATTTTAACGAGTATTTCAGTAATTAATTAGCATTTTTATAATTGAACTAGCGACCCGCCCAGGCGGGGCGTCGCATGGGACAAATTATATAAAATACAAAAACCTATCTCGTTTAATGCTCTTTCTATTAGTTAAAACAGCATCAAAATCCGTTGCGTTTTAGGAGTTAGCGGATATTATACAGACAGGCGCGGAAATCGACTTCTATACTAGGTAGGTATGAGTGACGGAACGGTTTATATTGAGATAATCACTTCAGTAGTTCACTAGTAGTTACGACCTTGGCGCACGTCGCCCACACTTTCCACCATAGATCAGCTAATGTGCGTAGTGATCCACATTGCAAACCAATAGGATAGGTCTGCCTGAACGGCCATAGCCTAATGCTTTGGTCCCTTGATCGGAACACACAACGCTGCGGTACCTATGTGGTGCCGGACACATATTCATATGAAAAACTTCTGGAACGGTATTTCGTTCCATCATAGCACGCATCCGATTAGACTGAAAGCCGACCACAATGTAGTACTGGGAGAAGGCATAGAACATTTACTATAAAAAAAAGTTGCAAGCAACATAAAGGAATGTTGCTGAAACAATATCACGCAACTCGAGATCATACTTGCATTATTCTTAGATTTTGGTTAGTGTTGGGGGTTTAAAGGGATAATAAAATATCAGTACTAATGTAAGACTAGGGGATATGAAGGACTAATTAAATAAAAATCATTGTATAATGTAAACTAGTTTATTAGCTTACGTTAGGGTAACGCATCGTGGGGTGCGGGTCAGGTAACCTCCACGTTTGCCTAGTTGTTTGCTGGTCTCTTTCGGATACGTCCGGGGGGAAGAGCAACCCGCTGGGCTGGTGCACCCCGGGTACCGTCAATAACTTCCCATTCGTGGGTTCGGTGATGACTTGTCGTTGCCGGCCCTCCTTTGGCGTGGGATGGTCGGCAGGGACAAGTCGGTGGAAGGAGGGGGCGGCGGAGCGTCGTTCTCGACGCGCCGCCGCACACGCGGAGGGCGACATCTGGCCTTCACGGGCCAGATGCCGCAACGTAGAGGACCGTAAAGGTCAGGCGCGGTGGAGGGCACGTCGCAGCACACCGTCTAGGTGTACCCAGCGGGGGCGTAGCTGCGCCATGCCCTGAGGAGTTGTCGGGCGAGACCTCTCGCTTCCCGGTGTGGTGAATTCCATGCTGGGGGAAGGGGTCCTGGGCAGCGGTTGCCTACTTTTGCGAGGACACCATGGGGTGGTCGTACGATCGTTTCCTCCCACCTCCTGGTGGTGACTAGCGGGCGACGGGCGTGGAGGCCGCCTTAGCTCGCATTGCACTAGTCACCACCCTTGCGGGCGGGAATGGCCGAGCACTCGCGGTCGTTCCCGGGCCCCTCCATTGGAGGGGCGTGAAGGACCTGCCCTAGAAGGCGGGCGATCGTCGGCGGAGGACTGGACGTAAACGCTGTGCCGGTTTCCCAGTCCTCCTTTATTCAAACGATGCGGGAGTGCCGCTGGGTTATTTTAGTGGGTATACCGGGCTTGCCCGGGGAGTCCCACAAAGCCCCCCCATTCCCCAAATGGGTAGGTATGCGTTATGCATTATTTCACAGCGTGAAAAAAAAAAAGGTCAACGCATCGCCCCCCCGGTGGGTCCTGCATTGTCGAGGCGGGGGGGCTCAGTAACCGTGGCTTGGTCACCCACGGTGAAACGAAGAGGAACCCGAGGAGGCGCCGCTCATCAGGGCTTTTGCCGATAAGACGACGACGAAGCGGCCAACATGTAGGTATGTTGCGGTGCTGCCTGGGCGACATCGTAACTGAGGCAGGCCGCTGAACCGTTATTAGTTTTTGAGCCATCTGTGTAGATTCGAACTTCATTGGCTCCTGACTGATCCGTTTCTTCCTCTATTGTTTGTATGTTATAGTTTTTGTTGAACATAGGTTGTTTTTGTAATCTATCACACGGAGCAGCGATGAGAGATTGATACTCAATCGCCCGGTCCAGGCTTTTAGCGTGTGGACTTGTGAGGGTTTTGCTCTTGGAGTATTATTGTTCTGTGGGTTTTTGCCCCATATGCCTGTTCTGGAGGAGGGTCTGGTGACGTACAGCCGCGGCGGGTTTGCAGTGAGTGCTAACGCGTGCCCGTGTTCCCGCCATAAGCGGCACAGGAGGATACCGGAGTTTTAGTGTGTTGGAGTCCCACATAACTGCGCTATCTCCCCGTGGTAGCGCAGTATGCATGAGCTTATCTCAAGTGAAATAAAGTGTAACGCGTCGAAGATTGGACGACAATTTGTACTACAAGTATTACTGTTGCTCAATACTTACCGCAGAACAGGGATATACGAGAGATATCAGTATCACAATCAACATAGTTAGGTACTGGGTGGTGTCATCCAGTGACTGATAGTGTTACCCATTACCCTGCTATTGTGTTGTGTTACCGAGTTAATGTGTTGTGGAGGTCAGATTTATTTTTTATTTGTGATGGGTTTGCTCTTGACTCTAGTCTAGGTCAGAGGTGACAGAGACAGAGTCGACGATGGAGTCAGCTTACCCAGAAGAAGCCTGTTCACTCTAACTTTGATGAGATTCGGGTTGTATGCGATAGATCAGACCCATATAATATACTGATATTCAGCAGACCACAACATAGTGCTTGGAAAAGAAAATGCGGTACCCAGTTACTGGGTTGTCCTAACTAGTTATTGTGTTGTGAAGATCAGATATAAAAGTCGCTCCATATAAAATCCTGGTATTCAGCAGACCGTAACATATAGCTTGGGGAAGGCTAGCCTGTAACATGATTCTATGTTGCTAGCAACATGTTTCACACCACACACCTGCTGTAAGAAACATTGCTAACAACACAAAGGGACGTAGCTGGAAGAAGAATTGGTGGAGGTGTCGGCCCTTGATGGAAGTAGGTGGGATAATTCCATCAAGGGCCGACACCTCCACCAATTCTTTCCATCCGTTCGCGTGCGGCTGGAGGTGGATCACTGTGTTGCCCAATTTCTCACAGGGCATGGTAACTTTAAAAGTAAATTATTTTCCTTCAAGCTTGTTGCCTCGCCATTATGTCAGTGTTCTATATCTGACTGTGAATATGTTCAATCTGCACATCATATCTTATGGGAGTGTATTCTTTGGCAGAATGAACGCAATACTATGTTGAATAATGTACAGGCTGTATCAGGAGCCGTTTACTATACGGACCTTGTGGAAACTAGAACAAATTTCCGTGCGTTCAAGCGCTTTTGCCATACCTATTATTGGAATCAAATATAACAGCTCACAATGTTAGGACCCATTAATATTAATGCTAATTTTTATCCGTGGTGCTAGGCAACTGGGCTTATCCCAGTTGTAAACGACCCTTTGTGCCTATTGGTCTTGTTTGTTCTGCCTCCTGCTTGGAGGGAAGTGGAAATTTGTATTTTTCTTACTCCTCCATTTTCTTTTCTGATTAATTTCGTTGCGGGATCCAAGACAGTTAAATTCATTCTCCGGGACTTCGTCGAGCTTCATTTCCTCGGCGCTTTTCTGGTGGTCGCCACTGTTGATTCTGGCTTTCAGGAGTTGCAGTGGTTTGGGAATAGTGCGGTGGGATTGTCACAAAAAAAAAAAAAAAAGGGACGTAGCTGCAACATTGTTAGGTTAGTCAGTGTTGTGGGGTGTAATGGTTACAGGTCGCTTCATTAGGAGGAAGATGACATATAAATTTCATTTGTCTTTCTATTATTACCTTGTTAGTTATTACTGAGGGTTCAAGCAGAGGGATTGACATTGGATATTAAACCTTATTTTAGTGCATTACAGTGCAAACAAGATAGGATACTATTAATATCTACTATTGGACGCCGAAGAAGCCGTGTCTGCATTAATCTTTATCATTATTTAGCACTCTAAATTGCTTAAAATAAATAGTTGGCAGACACCGTTAACGGTGTAAGGTTAAATAAAAAGCGTTAAATAATGTAAACATAATAGTTTATTAGCTTACGTTAGGGTAAGGCATCGAAGGTAGGACGACAATTTGTACTCAAGTACCACTGTTGCTCAATATATATTCATAATAAACAAAAGTTACACAACGATGTTGCAGCACAATGTTTTTGTGTTGCAGGTATCTTGTTACTGGCAACATTTCACACAGTTTACGTGTAAATAACACATATTAATGTTACTGCAACGTACGGGGTGTAAAAGAAACGACGCAATTCCTGAAAAGGGGTCATCTTAACATTTATTAATAATTTTTAATATTGGACTTATGCTGAAATGCCGAAAAAAATCAACTGCACCATACATTTGTTGCCATAACTCTTTATAATGACGTCACTAAGCTAGCCAGGCCTTGTCAACAAATGGTAGATGAGAGATGGTATCTTAATCGGTGGAGGATAACTGCTCTAAAATTCAATTGCAAGATTTGTTGACCCGAACACACTTATACATACATTGCAAAATTTGCTGGTTATAAAAGCTTGTAAAATACCCCTTATCAGGCATTTCTTTATATCATTTACACCTTGTGGTTACTTCGTGGATCACAAGATGTCTAAGGAGCCAGGAGACGAATACATAACAGATACTGACTTAGTTATTTCTCTGAGCACTGGTTGACCTTGAGATTTTAAAACAAAATATATCATATTTCTTGGTGTCTTCACACCAATCTCTCTTATTTCTCCTCTGAGATAGTAAAACTTATTCTATGTGCTGTTAATACAAACTTAAATTATTTTGATTGTAATACATCAGCTTTTTTATTAAAAAGTTTGCTAGCGAGAGTAATATTTTTTTATTATTAAGTTTTAGACAAAATATTTCTTTATTATTTTATATAGTAAATAAAGCCTTATGTTAAACGTAAAGTTATTTTTATTGTGTTTTTCGTGTCAACAGCACAGAGAATGAGAGAATTTCTTAAAGAATTTTAATAAAATATTTAATTGATATGTAATACATTATTGTTTGACGTGAACATCTAAAACTAAACGTGGCGATTGCAAAAATACAAGAATACACCTAATATTGACGAATTCAAGCTATATTTAGAAGGTGTACTATACTGCTGCACCTCTGTTGTTGTTGTGTTAATGTTCAATTTGACTAGCCTTGTCCCAACTATGTTGTAGTCGGCTTCCAGTCTAACCGGAAGCAGCTCAATACCAGTAAGTTACATGGAGCGACTGCCTATGGGACAGTCACAACACAGTATCTTGGCAAAACCACCCAGTATCTGGGTAACACTAACCAGTAACTGTGTAAATTCATCCAGTAACTGGGTAACACCAACCAGTAACTGAGCTGATCCACCCAGTAACTGGGTAAGACTAACCAGTAACTGGGTGTATTCACTCAGTAACTGTCCTTTATTTCATACCGGCTCCTCCGTACGGGTAAAGCGTAAAGCACGTTAAGGCGTTGGTTCCGGCGGTCTTTTGTCCATCTTTAACATTCGTTACGGGTAGTCAGAAAATCAATACACCTAGTCTTGCCAGGATCGTGTTACCCAGTTACTGGGTTGTGATGGTCAGGTAGGCAGTCCCTCCATGTAACATACTGGTACTCAGCTGAATCCGGGTAGAATGCAAGCAGACTCCAACATAGTTCGGAGAAATCAACTTTTGTTTGATAGCACTAAAGTACAGTTTCAATTCGTCAATACACGAAACAGTGATTTAATGCAAAAATAGTTGCAGATCTACATTACTATTATAACTAGAAGAATAACATTTATATTTTGGTTTATTATAACGTTATATTTTTATAGAAACTTGACGAAATTATTGTGAGGTCCAAATACTATCCAATTTCTTTCAAAAATCTAATTAGATGTTAATAAAATCACACTCCTGCCTTCCTCTTCGGAAAATACAGGCGTGAAGTTTGTTTTCTATGGAAATATAACTTTATTATAAACACACTAGCATACATTATTTACAAATTCACTAAATTGATTAATATTTATTTCATTTTAAGATTTAAGCCGATAAATTCCAATATTTTTCGTTCGTTTTATATTTTGATTATTTTTAACTTACATACATTGGACACAGATATATATTTGAAATTAACTACCAGATAAGGTAACCGTAAACTTTCTGATAAATCAAAAAGTATGGTACTTTTTTATCTAGTGTCTAAAATGTATATAAGTTTAAAACAAAATCGATTACGTATATTATTACTGGAGAAATAACCGTTCATATATCATAAAACATCGGCAGTTCCTTAGCTGTACCACGGGGTGCCAGCGCTATGAAAGAAAATTTGGTTCAAATAAATCTCACTAGATGGCGCGATATGCACCGATTTGTTATTGAATTGTGTATAAAACTAACATATTCTGGTACTGAACATAAAAAAAAATATGTTCTTGTTTAATTAACTTCCCTAAGCATAAAATTATGGAATATTGGGCTCTTAATTCACATTTCAAAGATTATTTGAACGGATCATTTAAAAATGATGCCAATAGATGGCGCGGTTTGAAATTTCTGAGGCATTCTACTCGATTGTATAAATTTGTATTGTAACACGTTTTGGTACAGTGAAACTGTAAACACGCGCAAAAAATACTATAAAACAAATCGTCACTGTATTTAAAGAAAAAGAGAAATAAAAATAGTCACGAACCGAGAAAACCCTTTTACTTGAAAGTCGCTGCTAACACCATCTATAGCCGTGGAACGGAAACGAAAGCGATCGAAGTACTTACAAAAATAATCATCTTAATCAGACGAAAAACGCTAGTTACGTCGGCACGGTCTCTTTGTATGGGATGAGACATCTGTATGCTAGTATTATATTATCTGTGGCTGTACGCACAATGAAAGTATTCCCAAACCTTTTAGTACGTAAAACACACGTACATAATGTATTGGCAGGATTTCTCTTGATATTGTATGACATATGAACGTCACAAAATGTCTATGAGTATATATGTATCGTAAAGCATTATTTGGTCGGAGTTTATTGTAATATTTACTAATACTAAGAGGTAGAACATACATTTATCCATACACTTCCTTGGTTCAGTATCGTCTTCGGTTAACATCGGCTAACTTTGGCTTATTTCGGGCAATCTACCTAAATTCATAGATCCGTAGATTATTAAAAAAATATTGGACACTTATTTTTCCTTGACGACTATACAGTGTGATACACAAAAACCTCTAAAAAGCAAAAAATAAGCCTCGTACTCGCGTCGGGGAACCCCCAACGCTTAAAGCAGTTTATTTTATTTACTTACCACGAGGCTTATTTTTTGCTTTTTAGAGGTTTTTGTCGGGGGTTATTTAAAAATATTTTTTATTTCATGCTTTTTAAACTACATATAGTAGACAAGTAGACACGCTTCATTCAACAATCTATCGAAACACGTAGTTGTGACATGATATCTTGCGGAAAAACCTAGATACAAAGAGTAAAATGCGGATAACTTGTTGACGGTTCAATCGATTTTTATCGACAAAGTAACCTTTCAACCAAAAAAAAAACCAAAATCTGTTCAGCAGTTCGGGAGCTACGATGCCACAGGCAGAAACACACAGACACGTCAAACTTATAACATCCCGTCGTTTTTGCGTCGGGGGTTAAAAAATACGGCTCCAATATTTTTTCATAAGCTAACTGACGGACCAAATAGAATGTTTATTTGTTTAGATAGATTAGCCGAAAGCCGACACTAAACCAACTCAAATACATACCATAATACACTTAGCAATACTTAAGTACTAAAGTTTGAAACTATATATATAATACACAGAAGTAGGCAAGCTCACTGACTATGCTATTGTAGTTGCTTTTATAATGAGTTTTAGGCCGAATAGTGAATGACGAAAGCCGAATATTCAGTGATTTATGACAAACGCCGAATATTCTGTGCTTTTTTTAGCTTTCCGTGGCTCAAAAGGAAAAATTGAACACTTATAGGATCACTTTGTTGTCTGTAAGTTTGCAACACCTTGCAGCTGTAAAAATCAAACTTCTTGATCAACGTAATCAAGAGATACAGCCGTTAATGACGCATATTTTACACTCGCAAGGGAATCAGAATCTACAGGATACTTTCCGTTGACCTAGAATCATGAAATTTGGCAAGAAGCATATCTATATCTTTAGAGCAATGTTCGGTGCCCTCATAGTTTATGAACTTCAGTAAAGTTATTAATTATTTTAGTGAATGTAGCTATTTGTACGGAACCTTCAGTGCGCGAGTCCGACTCGCACTTGGTCAGTTTTTTTTATTGTTATATATGTTGATAGCCTTGCATTTGACCATTATCTTACCTAATGGTAAACGATGATGTGGTCGACGATGGTGGAAGTAATTTATTGCTCGTGCCTTCTCTGTATGAGAAGTAGCCTTGCCCTGCAGTGGGACAGTTACATGCTGGTAATATTATTATTATTGGTCCCGGCTGTCATACATAGGATTTTTGACAGTTGCTATGGGTTTTTACAAGCATCGTGATACCCAGAAGCCGACTTATGGAGGTCAGACAGGCAGTCTCTCCATGTAATGTACTGGTATTCAGCTCCGACCACAACATAGATGGCAAAAGAATTCTTTGAAAAAATACCTAAATATTCAGCTTAGAAATTCGGTTTTCGTCTTCTACCCAAAGCCGAATACTCAACATAATAGCAATTTCAACATGAATCAGTTTCCATACAAATATAACATTGAAGGGTGTTTCCAAAAACAACGAATTTGTGCTAAATAACAAGATATGTGATAAGCGATTTGTCGCAGTTAATGTGAAAGTGTATGAAAAAAACATCGGCTCAAATTGAGAACCTCCTTTTTCTGAAGTCGGTTAAAAGGAAAATACATTGTTAATATGAGTTACTCTCGCACCCAAAGGCAATGGTTGACAATCTTAGATTGCTACAGATAAAAAAATATTACCGACTTAATACATTTAAATTTTCTTGGCTAAGATATTTGTTTACTAAAATAATACTTCATACATTAAAAAGCTTATACCTATATTGGCCTATTAAAATAATGGTATCTCTGAATGCAACTGAAATTTGGAAATAACAAAGAACTTTAAAATATTCTTAAAGATTTTTACCCGACACTGGCTAAAGCCAAAGGGAAGATTGTGATTTTATCTCGCTAAGAAGGTTCTTTTTACTAAATTTAAAGGGGCACACACTTACGACATAATTCTGCGACAAAATATACATAACAGTGAAGATAAAGATTATAATAACTATACAACAATTAACAGAATAAGAAATGCCCTCTGAAATACGACCTACTACTAT
Source organism: Orthosia cruda (assembly GCA_964057195.1). Lineage (NCBI taxonomy): Eukaryota > Metazoa > Arthropoda > Insecta > Lepidoptera > Noctuidae > Orthosia > Orthosia cruda. The sequence continues at coordinate 1,352,844 of OZ059852.1, read as the reverse complement.
AAGGCAGACAAATTTGTAAGTTAAGTAGAGTGTGCGATTAATTTGTCGCACAACTTTTTTTTTAAATTGCACATACAATTTCAAAGAAATATGGTTTTAAAAAGATACGGCTATAAAATACTAAAAGTATTATATATCTTATGATATTAAATGTTGCATGAAAAAAAAACAAGGACGGCCAAAACGCAACAACGCACGACTAAGTCTCACGACAAAATAATCGCAACGACTACAGACCGAAAACGCAACTAAAATTAACAATAATAATATTATTTACAATTACAAATGAGTATCACTAATGTTGCTATACGATAAAAATATTATTTTTTATATTATAATTATGGCAACATAAAAGCTTAAGTTTAAATTGTTCATTATATTTAAAACAGTAGAGCCGACAAGTTGTGTCATTATTTTATAAATAATTATATTTAAAACTTTGCTTTTATCAGTGTGCATATAACAACAATATACAAAATTTAAGTACGATAATGATAACGTTATTAAACCGTTATTTGATTTACCGTTATTAACAGTTGTCGGTACCGATATTAACCGCTAATATCGGTATCATTGGTGTAAAGTTTCTGTCAATAGCTAAATAATTTATAATTAGTCAACGATCAACCGTAGACCACAGTATTAAATCACAGTTCTTTCTATAATTTTTACGGGTATATAATGTCACAACTTGCGCGGTGTACTGTATGTATCGAAATACGTTTATTTTTATAGTTACTACGTGAAATCGTATTGTTTAGTGAAAAGTGAAGGTATGAGACGACAACAAGATTTATTAAATGTAGTTATATGAAATATTTTATTGATAAATTAAATAATATTTGTTATTATGTGAAAACTAACAACTCAAGGGGATTTAGGTTTGATTCCCAGCTCTGGCATTAGCCTAGCGAAAAAACAGCCAAGTCAATTCAATCTTATCTATTCAGATCAAGCATACCAAAGCTAGCCAAGCATGGCTTACTATGCTATCAAATGGCCAGTTTCCGAATTGAAAATTTGAAATTAAGAATTTTACTGAAATGCCAATCTTTATATATATAATTCTACTGTACGTGTGTATGTCACTGAACTCCTACTAAACGGCTGGACCGAATTGTAAATTTTTTTTTTGTATGTTTTTGGTTGGCGCCCTGGATGGTTTAGATTCACAATAGGGTCGGGTAGGTGGGGTTGGGTAGGTAGGTTAGGTAGGGTAAGGTTGGTAGGGTAGGGTAGGTAAGGAAGGGTAGGTAGGGTAAGGTAGGTAGGGTGGGGTATATATAGATTTTTAGGCTAGAGTTTGATGAATGCTCAACTTTAAATTCTTGATTCAGAAACTGGGTATTTTCCAATTCAATGTATACCAAGCTAACTTAGCCAAGTTAGGTTAGCCAGTTCGGTCGGGAGGATTAGTGTAATATACAGTTATTTTAAGTTTATTTTTGAATGAATTTCTTAAATAATCTCACTGTCATCTCATTCCGCCATTACAAGACAATCTAAGGCACTCTAACTATATTTACGGTGGTAATGTTAAAACTATGCACTTTCAAACTGGTGCACACACATCCATTTCGCAACCTTGACTATAGTTGCTTAACTTTAAAGTATTACTGGTTACACATGGCAAGATATTGATGACCTATCTTTTTTTTACTGTTAACTTATTTTAAAAGCGGCATAAACCAAATATTGGTTAAAAATATATTTAAAAGTCGTATATTTTTTTCAAAATCTGGCATATTTTAAACTGGTATAATAGAAAAGTAATGTTTACTTTAAAAGGCAAGACAAAATTAAAAAATATACGTATTTCGTCGATTTTACCGGGATTAGGAAATTATAGATGAAGCTACCAAAGACAATATAAAGATTTAAAAAAATCTTTCATTTGATTTTTAAACATCGTTAGGAAACCTTGATTTACAACGCGCCAGCGCGTTGTGATAAAAAAAAAGATATTTAATTATAAAGCTGCCAAAGTGTAAAGTTTTAACAAAGCTGCATTAAGTTTTAACAAAAAAATAATCGTGCGTTTTACTAATAACGTTGAAAAACGGTTACTAACAGTTAATAGCAGTATCGTTAGCATTAACATCACTATCAATCGCCGGCAAATTATTAATAATAGAACTTATACTCTGAACATTATTCATATTCGCGTCGTTATTAACCGTTTCGTTACTAGTAGCCGCTACTACGTTATTGTTATTCGTTACCGACGCATTGTGTACACCGACACTTGAGTTAACGTTATTTCTAGCGTTATCGTTATTTTGTAGAATAGCTGCTATCGACCGGTCTCTGACACTGTCGTTATTACCGTTATTTTCTACCGTTGATTCAGCATTCAAACCGGAACTTCCTGCGGAGTTGATCGCTGCAGCGTTTCTAAGCGTTTGCGAAGCGACTCCTGAAGCCAGTTCATCATAGCAAGGAGGCATTTCAATATTACTCCTAGCTTCTTCATCTACCCTCGCATTTAGACCTTCACGACTAAGATATTCAGGGGGTGGCCCGAAGAATTTACACCTCATAGCTTCATTGTACGGGGGAGGTCTTGTACCGTCCGGTAAAACAGGGTAGTTTTCAAAATTAGCCCCCAAAAGTCGTATCGTACGCCCGTTTAGTGTGTACGTATCATGTGACGTCATTCGGACAAAATCTAGATCATCAATATTAATCTCCGCTACATTCGGAGTGTCAGGTCTCCGATCCGTTTCCGCTCGCCTCCCAAACCTAGGTATTGTAAGTTGAAACCTACCTAATTGTAAGGTCAATCTTTGTCGGTCCAACTGGTCTATGACCCTCTCCAAAGTGTTGCTAGAGTTTCGCCGCATATATTCGACCGGTGTTGCCATGTAATTCAGGTCTCGAGCGATGTCCCCAGTTTCTGGGTTCGTGAAATAGAACTCGGAAGTGTTGAGATCACAGTAGGTGGGGCTGCGGTAGTTGTCTAAGGTTCGGTTCCTGGTTGGTGAATTGTTGAGGGAGGAGGAACGTACGTTTGTTAGTTCCACGTCGCTTTGGGTTGGTACCTGAAACATTTTGGGGAATAGTTTAATGTAACATCATACCTGTAATTATCATAGGACACCTAACGCGAACAAAGAAAATTTGGTTCAAATAAATTGTACTAGATGGCGTGATAAGCTTCGATTTGTTATTGAGTCTTGTGAAATATTAAGATTTTCTAGAGACGATCATAACAATTATATGTTCTTGTTTAATCAACTCTTCTAAGCACAAAATTAAGGAATATTGGGATCTTAATTCACATTTCAAAGATTATTTGAATAGATCATTTAAAATTGATTCCAATAGATGGCGCGGTTTTAAATTTATGAGGCAACCACTTGATTTTTTTAATTTGTTTTATAACACATTTTGGTATAATGAAACTGCAACAAAGAAAAACATTAAAAAAATACTATAAAACAAATCATCGATATATTTAAAAAATAGTATTCAGCAGAAATACATCAACTGTGAAAATTTGTCTAGGTATTACGGTTCATCAGATACAGCCTGGTGACAGACAGACGGACAGCGGAGTCTTAGTAATAGGGCCCCGATTTTACCCTATGGGTACGAAAACCTAAAAATCAACCATATAAAATCAATTTTCATAGTATGGACAGTGTTAACCTGCTCAAAACTGATATATTATTTAAAATTTAGTTCTGTTATCCATACTGTATAACAAAAGTGGTCTCACCTGTCGGTACCGGGAGGAGAAAATAGCCGACAGTCGCGCCAGACCGAAGCTGCCCGTGGGGGGCGCCGCGGGGTCCGCCTCGGGGGGCTCGGGGGGCTCGGCCTCCGCCGGGGGCGGCACTCCACCGCACTGGGAATCACAAATATCATTATTTACGTTACTTCCGAAAGACTTTTGTCCCTTTTGAACTATGTTTTATTCACTTAAGACGGACTTTTAATTATGATAACTTTATTTTGACCGTCAAACACAGCGTGAGTATTTCTTGTAACAACGTAGCCATACAAAATAATGCCAAACAAATTCAGCTACTCAGTACATTATTATCAACCGACTTCAAAAAGGAGGAGGTCCTCAATTCGACTGTAAGTTTTTGTACCTATGTTTGTTACGCGATTTATTAAAAAAAATATGATATCCTTTGCCCTGCAGTGAGACAGAATAGGCTTAAAATATGGCGTCCAAAATCCGCCATTATTCTATTTGTCTATATTAATGTAGACAGGAACACTCGCAGGGTTAAGACGAATCGATTGACGTAAGAATCATCAAAATCGGCCAACGCGTTTGGTCTCTAGAACGCCACATAGGAACAAACATACATACATAGACTGATAAAACCCATTACCCTCTTTCGGCAGTCGGGTAAAAACATCGTTTGATACACGTGGGGATTTGCCATCAAAATGTACTATTTGAATACATATTAGACTTACCTGTGCGTGCCTATCAGGTACATGTGTAGGTGACTGCGCTGGTGAAGCCAGCCGACCCTCCTGCTCTAGCAAGCGAGACGCTTCGTAACACGGCGGGAAGCGGTGCGTCTATAAAGAGAACATACGAAAATTTAATATTATTCTTATATAATATTATTATTTTATAATTATTAATAATATTATTATTATTCTTGTTTCTTCTTGTTTAACCTACTTTGGAAGACGTTCGTGCCTGTGATACAATGATTTTAATTTTTACAGGTACCAAACGATTCTCTTTTTCCGTGTTTACTGTTAAAAATGTATGTATTATTTTTTTAACCTGGACATGTGAAAAAGAAAATCATATTATTATAAAGATATTGCAAGTAATAAACAAAAATATGACTAACTAGCTGTGCCCGCGGCTACGCTTCCGTCAACTGCCTACCCTACCCTTCTAACTACCCGACTTATGACGTCAAATACACAACGCCTTCGGAGTTCAACAGTCCGAGTAGCTGAATTGCGTGTGTTGTGATATTTTGCTTCTTGAACACTTTAAATTCATCTAACTTTTGATAGAGTGAACCGATTGTGATGAAACAAAAACTATGTAATAGCTTAAGTTATGCACAATTTTTATGTATAAAAGTTATCTACATTGGTGTTGTACATTCTATGTGATTCGTGCACAAATAAATAGATAAAAGACAAAATTTGCAAAATTGCTGGAAATGTTTCCTTTAACACCCTGGCTATTTTTTTCCAAATATTTTTTATGTACAAAAACGACTTTTCTACAGATTTATCATATGTAAAGAATATAGATTGGTGATCCTATTTTTTTTCTAATTCTTTATTTTAAATAAAATATTAAGCGACAGTAAAGTTTGTGCATTAACCCCTTTTATTCGAGACACAATGAAAAAGCAATTGTGTCTCGCGTAGATCCGCGAGCTTGGCTCAAAGTAGTTTTCTACCAACAAATGAAGCCAAACAAGTCGGTTTTGTGGGATATATTTTCTACATCTTTTTTAGCAGACTTACTAATTAAATATTTCTATAGCATAACAATGCATATTCCACAGTTTTTTTTTGTTTTGTATTTATTATAATATCTAAAGTTATTTTAACTATTTACGATATAACTACGGTTGATTCACATAATTATGTTCATAACACATATTGGTCGACTGAACTACTGTTAATTCTGATTAAACTAAAATTATTTGCACTAACGAACGATTAATCTAATGATTTTTAAGATATTGGATATTTCAACAAGTATGAAATACCTAATGGACGACTCGACTACAGTATATATATGGTGCGCTGGATTGATTTCTAAAGTAGTGGGTAGTTACAATGTCAATGGATGACTTGCCTACAGTTGCTTCTGCATCGTCTCCGGCGCTGTGGGAAGTGCAACCCCTTCGTCATTACGTAACCAAGGATAGGCACCAATACTCACCGCCGCAGCGACGGCTCGCACGGGTTCCTATGCTTTGTTACAGTGGGAGGGGGTTGCTCTACCTTCGCGCCGCCGGTTTTTAAATACACTACGGGTAGCAGCCAAAAGACCGAATCGGGCACTCCGACTTCACGTAGAAGTCGGGGAGCCCAATTCGGTTTTGGGACAGATTCGACTGACACGGATACCCTTAATTTGGCTATAAATATTGACCACAGATAAATCAACCGTAGCTGAATCGTCCGTTACTTCGATAAACCTTAGGTTAATTAATTGTAGTTGAAAAACCGTAGATGAATTCTCCTTTATGGATTTCGTACATTAGTTATTACATAAATCTGCGAAACAATCTTTAGAAATTTTAAACAGAGACCTACTGTCTACTACTACGGTACTATTGAACGTAGTTATGTAAAAATAAAATAGTTAGAATACGTTTAGATATTATAATAAATGTAACCCTCTCTTCATATGCTGAGTGCATATTGCTGAGCTAGCATGTAGCTGTGTGTGTGTGTTACTTGTGCGTATTGCATAGAGTAATGTGGTCGTGTGGCGCGCTCGGCTCTGTTCCCTTCGCAGGGAGACCATACTGCCCCGCCCATGCTCCACCTCTTGCGGTGCCCGATGCGGACCACACCACCTACGACGACGACGATGCTCCGGAGGTGACCGAAGTAGAACTGAGAGTGGCGGTACGTAGGCTGAATGTCAAAAATACCGCCCCAGGACCCGACGGCTTACCTGGGAAAGCGTGGGTCCTGGCCTTGGAGGCTCTCGGGCCTCGACTAAGGGGGCTCCTTAGCGCATGCTTGGAGAGGGGCCAGTTCCCGCTTCGTTGGAAGACGGGGAAACTGGTCCTCATTAAGAAGCCGGGGCGCCCTGCGGACTCTCCCTCCGCTTACCGGCCCATCGTGCTGCTCGATGAGGTGGGCAAGCTCTTGGAAAGAGTCATTGCAGACTGCCTCGTCGGGCAGCTGGTGCGGTGGTGGGGCCAGATCTGGGAGAGAGCCAGTTTGGTTGCCGCACGACGGGGGATGCAGTGGCCCAAGGTGGGGTCGCCTTCGATGTCTCTTGACATCGCCAATGCCTTCAACACCTTGTCATGGAGCTGCATCAGGGAGGTACTTCGGTATCACCGGATGCCGCCCTACCTGTGTCGCGTAGTCGAGGCCTATATGACGAACAGGGCCGTCATCTACCCCGGTCACCAGGGAGAGTGGGACCGGCGAGAGATGTCGTGCGGTATCCCACAGGGATTGGTCTTGGGGCCGCATCTGTGGGACATCGGGTACGACTGGATGCTGCTCGCCGATCTCCCTAGTGGCGTCAGCGTGGTTTGCTACGCTGACGACACGCTAGTCCTGGCGCAGGAGAGTTCGCACCAGGCGGCGGCTGAAAACACGACACGCGGGGTTGCGACAATCGTCGAAAGGATTCAGCAATTGGTACTCGAGCTGGCCCTGCACAAGTGCCATAACCGAGGCCATGTGTTTTCATGGTCCTCAGAACGCGCCACCGGAACGGTTCCCAAATAACGGTAGGAGGGGTTCACATCGGCGTCGAGTCGACGATGAAGTACCAGGGACTCATCCTCGACAGCCGGTGGAATTTCGACAGACTGGAGCGGGCCGGAGCTGCCCTTAAGCGGCTCCTGCCCAATCTAGGGGTTCCAAACGTCTCCTGCCAGAGGCTCTACGCGGGGTCTTGCGGTCCATGGCCCTTTACGGGGCACCAGTATGGGCGCGTTCCCTGAGGCGGCGACCTACCCGCCGGTTGAACGCGTCCCAAAGGGTTATAGCCATCCAGCTGGTCCGGGGATACCGCACGGTCTCCGGTGAGGCGGCGAGCCTCCTTGCTGCATTGCCGCCATGGGATCTGGAGGCAAAAGTCCTCGCGCAAATATGGGAATGGCGTGAGGAGGCGAAATGCCGGGAGTCGCAAGCCGATTCCCGGCCACCGAAGGCGCGGGCTTGCGGACGGCGAGTAATGGGTAGCTCGCCGTCCGATAAGGACCAGGCCCGAGTCGACGGCGCGTAGTGTTCCAGGTGCGCCTCAAAGAGATGTCAGCAATATATGACGAGGTCCGCTAGGGCCGATGCCTGTCTGGGTCGCGGATAAATTTGAAAGAGAGTTACCGCGACCCTGACTCAAGTAACTGAAGGAGCACGGGTGGGTTTTAGTCAGTATAAGTCTGACACGCCCTCCCGCTTCACCCAAAGCGGAAGAAGTCATTGGATGATTTCCCAAACAAAAAATAAATAAAAATGTAGCTGTGTGTGTGTTACCTGTGCATATTGCATGGAGTAATGTTGTCTCGTGGCTCGCTCGGCGTGCGCATAGCTCCGCAGCGCGGCTCTCTTCATGTGCATCTTACATATCGCTGACACTAGTAGTACTACTGCTATCATGAAGATTAGGGCGCAGGCTGTGGAAGAAAAGAAAATAGTTCGTTTTACATCAACTTGAAATATATAAGGAGAAACCGCTTGATCAAATTCAGGGAACAGCTAATTTTTATCATAAAAACTCAACCTGCATATTTGGCCCAAACAAATTAGTTTTGCCAATTGAGCTGAAATAAAGTTCAACCTGATTTTTTACAAAGGCTGACATGTCATATGTAATAATTGTTTGAATGAAGAAGTTTTTTAACTAATGGTTTTTGTAATTTTTTCCCTTAAAGGGGTTAAATTGGGATTACAAGTTAGTATAAAACTTATAAATAAAGCTATGCTCACCAGTAACAGTATATATAGTAGACTGTATGAACCCATAGTCATCTCCTGCATGCCTGTCTTCAAACAACGGAGGATACTCCACATCCACGTAGCCTGAAAATTAAACGTTATGCCATAACAATATATCCGGCTCGAAGGACCATAAAAAAATGTACGGCCAAGGTGTAGACCTTGGCCGTACATTTTTGACCTATACACTTTGTTCAAGTGCACGATGATTGTTCTGTACACTTGAGATGATGAAAACCCGGAGATAATGAATTGAACCACCCGTGTTGAGTGGTAAAATCACTGATTTATTTTATTTTCAAACGCTGATGTAGCTTAACCTACATTACGACCTACATTACCTATATTACGAAATGTGCGGGTTCACCGTACAATAACAGTATTGTGGAGGTCCGTTCGCTCCATGTAACATACTGGTGTTCAGCGGCATCCGGTTACACTGGAAGCTGACCACACCATTGTCGGTACAGAGACTAGGGAGATGATAATTTGATACCAAAAATATTTAAAGGCATCTTAGTCATAGGGATATCGCTGTATGCGAAGAGTTTAGGACCGGACGATATGGTCACTCTTATACCTTTGCCAACCATTTATTTTACTTAAGACAGGAAGAGAACTAATAAACTTATAGGCAGATAATTATGTTTAGCAATTGGGATGTTGAGCTCCCTAAAATAGGATACACGAAAACTCATATCAACTGAAAACATCGTCGTGCCGACAGAGGGTGCTTTCCGGTTTTCTCAAACAAATGAACGAGTTATCGATCGTATTCTGTTAGGATGACGCCTTTGACTCAAAAAATACTCTGGCTTGACTATTGCAAGCTAGAATCCTGCTATTTATTAAACATATCATTTGCAAATCTATACTAATATTATAATGAAGAAAGATTTGTATTTTTGTATGTAACGAATAAACTTAAAAACTACTGGACCGATTTCAAAAATTCTTTCGCCGTTGGGAAGCTACACTATCCCCGGGTGACATAGGCTACTTTTTATCCCCGTATTCCCACGGGAACGGGTACAAAGCGTGTGAAACCGCGAGGCGTCCGCTAGTAGTCAATAATTTGGCTATTTATTAAACACATTATTTGCAAATAGCCAAAACTTTAACTATTTGTTGAACATCATCATCATCATATCAGCCGAAAGATGTCCACTGCTGGACATATGTCTCCCCCAGGCGTCGCCACATTGACCGATCCCGTGCGTCTCGCATCCAGCGCCTTCCCGCAACCTTAACCAGGTCATTGGTCCACCTAGTGGGAGGCCTTCCAACTTATCGTCTTCCGGTTCGCGGTCGCCATACCAGAGCCTTTCTGCCCCATCGGCCATCCGTTCTGCGAGCAATGTGCCCTGCCCACTGCCACTTAAGTTTGGCAATTCTTCGGGCTATGTCGGTAACTTTGGTTCTCCTGCAGATATCCTCGTATTGAACATTTTATTTGAAAATGGTCAAGACGCCGGCTATTTATTGAACTTATTATTTGCAAAAAGTCAAAAATCCGGCTCTTAATTGAACGTATTATTTGCAAATAGTCAAGACGCCGGCTATTTATTATACACATTATTTGCAAATAGTCAAGATTTTTTTTATCATATACTTATTATGTAAAAAAGACATCTGAGTTTTCAAGTCATAATTGCCGTATTTTTCTAAGTTTATTTAATTATTTCAAACTTCATGCACAATGGTACAATGGTCAGCCATTAACGCCTTAGGCATTCTCTACCAATCAACCAAGGGTGGTGAAGAGACAACATGGCAGATGCATTATTTAAAAAGACAAAGAAAAAAAAAAGTTCTTACCTTCTAACCGTGAATATCTTGGATGCTCATCACAACATGAAGGTTGCTGACACAGAGCACTGTTGGTTCGACAACAAGCTGACTCTGATATACACCTTCCTGTCGAACAGTTCAGCTTGTCGCTACCTGGTGAGTCAAAAACAAACATTCAATAAATATAATCAGCAGTTATTTATTTAATAGCTACAGTATGTGACGAGTTGTCTAACATTGTTGAGCGCAGCCAAGATGGTTGATGTCTGTTTTAACCCCCGACGAAAAAAGAGGGGTGTTATAAGTTTGACGGGTGTACCTGTGTGTTTATTTTTGGCAGAGTAGGAAGATTTGATGGCCACCCTTAACATTTTTTGTATATCTAAATGTTTCAAATCAAAGTCGGGATTAAGAACCAGTCCCGCAATCCAGCATAATGCATTCAGGGAGTGTCGTGTATTCTGCCTCTGCAGTGTTACTAATGTTTGTATGTGTTTTGAAACAAAGACGAGCCGAGGCAGCAACTCTGCAGTCGGCAGAATGCATGACGGGGTATGGAATGTATTCTGTCTCTGTAATGTGTTTTAAGTTTAAGGATACCTTCATAATAATTGTTTTAGTTATTATACATATATTATCTGTGGTCGGGACAAGTTTAGGCAGGTGGACTCACGAGCACAAACGCTGAGGGGACACATGTGTGGCGCCTCATCTTCTCCTCTCTCGCAGTCGTGTCGTCCGTCGCACACGTACTGCGGCGCCATGCAGCGCTGTCCGCACCAGAATGCGCCGCGACCGCAGTATTTTGTGCTAGTATTATATTATCTGTGGTTCTATACTCACGAGCACAAACGCTGAGGGGACACATGTGTGGCGCCTCATCTTCTCCTCTCTCGCAGTCGTGTCGTCCGTCGCACACGTACTGCGGCGCCATGCAGCGCTGTCCGCACCAGAATGCGCCGCGACCGCAGTATTTTGTGCTAGTATTATATTATCTGTGGTTCTATACTCACGAGCACAAACGCTGAGGGGACACATGTGTGGCGCCTCATCTTCTCCTCTCTCGCAGTCGTGTCGTCCGTCGCACACGTACTGCGGCGCCATGCAGCGCTGTCCGCACCAGAATGCGCCGCGACCGCAGTATTTTGTGCTAGTATTATATTATCTGTGGTTCTATACTCACGAGCACAAACGCTGAGGGGACACATGTGTGGCGCCTCATCTTCTCCTCTCTCGCAGTCGTGTCGTCCGTCGCACACGTACTGCGGCGCCATGCAGCGCTGTCCGCACCAGAATGCGCCGCGACCGCAGTATTTTGTGCTAGTATTATATTATCTGTGGTTCTATACTCACGAGCACAAACGCTGAGGGGACACATGTGTGGCGCCTCATCTTCTCCTCTCTCGCAGTCGTGTCGTCCGTCGCACACGTACTGCGGCGCCATGCAGCGCTGTCCGCACCAGAATGCGCCGCGACCGCAGTATTTTGTGCTAGTATTATATTATCTGTGGTTCTATACTCACGAGCACAAACGCTGAGGGGACACATGTGTGGCGCCTCATCTTCTCCTCTCTCGCAGTCGTGTCGTCCGTCGCACACGTACTGCGGCGCCATGCAGCGCTGTCCGCACCAGAATGCGCCGCGACCGCAGTATTTTGTGCTAGTATTATATTATCTGTGGTTCTATACTCACGAGCACAAACGCTGAGGGGACACATGTGTGGCGCCTCATCTTCTCCTCTCTCGCAGTCGTGTCGTCCGTCGCACACGTACTGCGGCGCCATGCAGCGCTGTCCGCACCAGAATGCGCCGCGACCGCAGTATTTTGTGCTAGTATTATATTATCTGTGGTTCTATACTCACGAGCACAAACGCTGAGGGGACACATGTGTGGCGCCTCATCTTCTCCTCTCTCGCAGTCGTGTCGTCCGTCGCACACGTACTGCGGCGCCATGCAGCGCTGTCCGCACCAGAATGCGCCGCGACCGCAGTATTTTGTGCTAGTATTATATTATCTGTGGTTCTATACTCACGAGCACAAACGCTGAGGGGACACATGTGTGGCGCCTCATCTTCTCCTCTCTCGCAGTCGTGTCGTCCGTCGCACACGTACTGCGGCGCCATGCAGCGCTGTCCGCACCAGAATGCGCCGCGACCGCAGTATTTTGTGCTAGTATTATATTATCTGTGGTTCTATACTCACGAGCACAAACGCTGAGGGGACACATGTGTGGCGCCTCATCTTCTCCTCTCTCGCAGTCGTGTCGTCCGTCGCACACGTACTGCGGCGCCGTCCGCACCAGAATGCGCCGCGACCGCAGTATTTTGTGCTAGTATTATATTATCTGTGGTTCTATACTCACGAGCACAAACGCTGAGGGGACACATGTGTGGCGCCTCATCTTCTCCTCTCTCGCAGTCGTGTCGTCCGTCGCACACGTACTGCGGCGCCATGCAGCGCTGTCCGCACCAGAATGCGCCGCGACCGCAGTATTTTGTGCTAGTATTATATTATCTGTGGTTCTATACTCACGAGCACAAACGCTGAGGGGACACATGTGTGGCGCCTCATCTTCTCCTCTCTCGCAGTCGTGTCGTCCGTCGCACACGTACTGCGGCGCCGTCCGCACCAGAATGCGCCGCGACCGCAGTATTTTGTGCTAGTATTATATTATCTGTGGTTCTATACTCACGAGCACAAACGCTGAGGGGACACATGTGTGGCGCCTCATCTTCTCCTCTCTCGCAGTCGTGTCGTCCGTCGCACACGTACTGCGGCGCCATGCAGCGCTGTCCGCACCAGAATGCGCCGCGACCGCAGTATTTTGTGCTAGTATTATATTATCTGTGGTTCTATACTCACGAGCACAAACGCTGAGGGGACACATGTGTGGCGCCTCATCTTCTCCTCTCTCGCAGTCGTGTCGTCCGTCGCACACGTACTGCGGCGCCATGCAGCGCTGTCCGCACCAGAATGCGCCGCGACCGCAGTATTTTGTGCTAGTATTATATTATCTGTGGTTCTATACTCACGAGCACAAACGCTGAGGGGACACATGTGTGGCGCCTCATCTTCTCCTCTCTCGCAGTCGTGTCGTCCGTCGCACACGTACTGCGGCGCCATGCAGCGCTGTCCGCACCAGAATGCGCCGCGACCGCAGTATTTTGTGCTAGTATTATATTATCTGTGGTTCTATACTCACGAGCACAAACGCTGAGGGGACACATGTGTGGCGCCTCATCTTCTCCTCTCTCGCAGTCGTGTCGTCCGTCGCACACGTACTGCGGCGCCATGCAGCGCTGTCCGCACCAGAATGCGCCGCGACCGCAGTATTTTGTGCTAGTATTATATTATCTGTGGTTCTATACTCACGAGCACAAACGCTGAGGGGACACATGTGTGGCGCCTCATCTTCTCCTCTCTCGCAGTCGTGTCGTCCGTCGCACACGTACTGCGGCGCCATGCAGCGCTGTCCGCACCAGAATGCGCCGCGACCGCAGTATTTTGTGCTAGTATTATATTATCTGTGGTTCTATACTCACGAGCACAAACGCTGAGGGGACACATGTGTGGCGCCTCATCTTCTCCTCTCTCGCAGTCGTGTCGTCCGTCGCACACGTACTGCGGCGCCATGCAGCGCTGTCCGCACCAGAATGCGCCGCGACCGCAGTATTTTGTGCTAGTATTATATTATCTGTGGTTCTATACTCACGAGCACAAACGCTGAGGGGACACATGTGTGGCGCCTCATCTTCTCCTCTCTCGCAGTCGTGTCGTCCGTCGCACACGTACTGCGGCGCCATGCAGCGCTGTCCGCACCAGAATGCGCCGCGACCGCAGTATTTTGTGCTAGTATTATATTATCTGTGGTTCTATACTCACGAGCACAAACGCTGAGGGGACACATGTGTGGCGCCTCATCTTCTCCTCTCTCGCAGTCGTGTCGTCCGTCGCACACGTACTGCGGCGCCATGCAGCGCTGTCCGCACCAGAATGCGCCGCGACCGCAGTATTTTGTGCTAGTATTATATTATCTGTGGTTCTATACTCACGAGCACAAACGCTGAGGGGACACATGTGTGGCGCCTCATCTTCTCCTCTCTCGCAGTCGTGTCGTCCGTCGCACACGTACTGCGGCGCCATGCAGCGCTGTCCGCACCAGAATGCGCCGCGACCGCAGTATTTTGTGCTAGTATTATATTATCTGTGGTTCTATACTCACGAGCACAAACGCTGAGGGGACACATGTGTGGCGCCTCATCTTCTCCTCTCTCGCAGTCGTGTCGTCCGTCGCACACGTACTGCGGCGCCATGCAGCGCTGTCCGCACCAGAATGCGCCGCGACCGCAGTATTTTGTGCTAGTATTATATTATCTGTGGTTCTATACTCACGAGCACAAACGCTGAGGGGACACATGTGTGGCGCCTCATCTTCTCCTCTCTCGCAGTCGTGTCGTCCGTCGCACACGTACTGCGGCGCCTGCAGCGCTGTCCGCACCAGAATGCGCCGCGACCGCAGTATTTTGTGCTAGTATTATATTATCTGTGGTTCTATACTCACGAGCACAAACGCTGAGGGGACACATGTGTGGCGCCTCATCTTCTCCTCTCTCGCAGTCGTGTCGTCCGTCGCACACGTACTGCGGCGCCATGCAGCGCTGTCCGCACCAGAATGCGCCGCGACCGCAGTATTTTGTGCTAGTATTATATTATCTGTGGTTCTATACTCACGAGCACAAACGCTGAGGGGACACATGTGTGGCGCCTCATCTTCTCCTCTCTCGCAGTCGTGTCGTCCGTCGCACACGTACTGCGGCGCCATGCAGCGCTGTCCGCACCAGAATGCGCCGCGACCGCAGTATTTTGTGCTAGTATTATATTATCTGTGGTTCTATACTCACGAGCACAAACGCTGAGGGGACACATGTGTGGCGCCTCATCTTCTCCTCTCTCGCAGTCGTGTCGTCCGTCGCACACGTACTGCGGCGCCATGCAGCGCTGTCCGCACCAGAATGCGCCGCGACCGCAGTATTTTGTGCTAGTATTATATTATCTGTGGTTCTATACTCACGAGCACAAACGCTGAGGGGACACATGTGTGGCGCCTCATCTTCTCCTCTCTCGCAGTCGTGTCGTCCGTCGCACACGTACTGCGGCGCCATGCAGCGCTGTCCGCACCAGAATGCGCCGCGACCGCAGTATTTTGTGCTAGTATTATATTATCTGTGGTTCTATACTCACGAGCACAAACGCTGAGGGGACACATGTGTGGCGCCTCATCTTCTCCTCTCTCGCAGTCGTGTCGTCCGTCGCACACGTACTGCGGCGCCATGCAGCGCTGTCCGCACCAGAATGCGCCGCGACCGCAGTATTTTGTGCTAGTATTATATTATCTGTGGTTCTATACTCACGAGCACAAACGCTGAGGGGACACATGTGTGGCGCCTCATCTTCTCCTCTCTCGCAGTCGTGTCGTCCGTCGCACACGTACTGCGGCGCCATGCAGCGCTGTCCGCACCAGAATGCGCCGCGACCGCAGTATTTTGTGCTAGTATTATATTATCTGTGGTTCTATACTCACGAGCACAAACGCTGAGGGGACACATGTGTGGCGCCTCATCTTCTCCTCTCTCGCAGTCGTGTCGTCCGTCGCACACGTACTGCGGCGCCATGCAGCGCTGTCCGCACCAGAATGCGCCGCGACCGCAGTATTTTGTGCTAGTATTATATTATCTGTGGTTCTATACTCACGAGCACAAACGCTGAGGGGACACATGTGTGGCGCCTCATCTTCTCCTCTCTCGCAGTCGTGTCGTCCGTCGCACACGTACTGCGGCGCCATGCAGCGCTGTCCGCACCAGAATGCGCCGCGACCGCAGTATTTTGTGCTAGTATTATATTATCTGTGGTTCTATACTCACGAGCACAAACGCTGAGGGGACACATGTGTGGCGCCTCATCTTCTCCTCTCTCGCAGTCGTGTCGTCCGTCGCACACGTACTGCGGCGCCATGCAGCGCTGTCCGCACCAGAATGCGCCGCGACCGCAGTATTTTGTGCTAGTATTATATTATCTGTGGTTCTATACTCACGAGCACAAACGCTGAGGGGACACATGTGTGGCGCCTCATCTTCTCCTCTCTCGCAGTCGTGTCGTCCGTCGCACACGTACTGCGGCGCCATGCAGCGCTGTCCGCACCAGAATGCGCCGCGACCGCAGTATTTTGTGCTAGTATTATATTATCTGTGGTTCTATACTCACGAGCACAAACGCTGAGGGGACACATGTGTGGCGCCTCATCTTCTCCTCTCTCGCAGTCGTGTCGTCCGTCGCACACGTACTGCGGCGCCATGCAGCGCTGTCCGCACCAGAATGCGCCGCGACCGCAGTATTTTGTGCTAGTATTATATTATCTGTGGTTCTATACTCACGAGCACAAACGCTGAGGGGACACATGTGTGGCGCCTCATCTTCTCCTCTCTCGCAGTCGTGTCGTCCGTCGCACACGTACTGCGGCGCCATGCAGCGCTGTCCGCACCAGAATGCGCCGCGACCGCAGTATTTTGTGCTAGTATTATATTATCTGTGGTTCTATACTCACGAGCACAAACGCTGAGGGGACACATGTGTGGCGCCTCATCTTCTCCTCTCTCGCAGTCGTGTCGTCCGTCGCACACGTACTGCGGCGCCATGCAGCGCTGTCCGCACCAGAATGCGCCGCGACCGCAGTATTTTGTGCTAGTATTATATTATCTGTGGTTCTATACTCACGAGCACAAACGCTGAGGGGACACATGTGTGGCGCCTCATCTTCTCCTCTCTCGCAGTCGTGTCGTCCGTCGCACACGTACTGCGGCGCCATGCAGCGCTGTCCGCACCAGAATGCGCCGCGACCGCAGTATTTTGTGCTAGTATTATATTATCTGTGGTTCTATACTCACGAGCACAAACGCTGAGGGGACACATGTGTGGCGCCTCATCTTCTCCTCTCTCGCAGTCGTGTCGTCCGTCGCACACGTACTGCGGCGCCATGCAGCGCTGTCCGCACCAGAATGCGCCGCGACCGCAGTATTTTGTGCTAGTATTATATTATCTGTGGTTCTATACTCACGAGCACAAACGCTGAGGGGACACATGTGTGGCGCCTCATCTTCTCCTCTCTCGCAGTCGTGTCGTCCGTCGCACACGTACTGCGGCGCCATGCAGCGCTGTCCGCACCAGAATGCGCCGCGACCGCAGTATTTTGTGCTAGTATTATATTATCTGTGGTTCTATACTCACGAGCACAAACGCTGAGGGGACACATGTGTGGCGCCTCATCTTCTCCTCTCTCGCAGTCGTGTCGTCCGTCGCACACGTACTGCGGCGCCATGCAGCGCTGTCCGCACCAGAATGCGCCGCGACCGCAGTATTTTGTGCTAGTATTATATTATCTGTGGTTCTATACTCACGAGCACAAACGCTGAGGGGACACATGTGTGGCGCCTCATCTTCTCCTCTCTCGCAGTCGTGTCGTCCGTCGCACACGTACTGCGGCGCCATGCAGCGCTGTCCGCACCAGAATGCGCCGCGACCGCAGTATTTTGTGCTAGTATTATATTATCTGTGGTTCTATACTCACGAGCACAAACGCTGAGGGGACACATGTGTGGCGCCTCATCTTCTCCTCTCTCGCAGTCGTGTCGTCCGTCGCACACGTACTGCGGCGCCATGCAGCGCTGTCCGCACCAGAATGCGCCGCGACCGCAGTATTTTGTGCTAGTATTATATTATCTGTGGTTCTATACTCACGAGCACAAACGCTGAGGGGACACATGTGTGGCGCCTCATCTTCTCCTCTCTCGCAGTCGTGTCGTCCGTCGCACACGTACTGCGGCGCCATGCAGCGCTGTCCGCACCAGAATGCGCCGCGACCGCAGTATTTTGTGCTAGTATTATATTATCTGTGGTTCTATACTCACGAGCACAAACGCTGAGGGGACACATGTGTGGCGCCTCATCTTCTCCTCTCTCGCAGTCGTGTCGTCCGTCGCACACGTACTGCGGCGCCATGCAGCGCTGTCCGCACCAGAATGCGCCGCGACCGCAGTATTTTGTGCTAGTATTATATTATCTGTGGTTCTATACTCACGAGCACAAACGCTGAGGGGACACATGTGTGGCGCCTCATCTTCTCCTCTCTCGCAGTCGTGTCGTCCGTCGCACACGTACTGCGGCGCCATGCAGCGCTGTCCGCACCAGAATGCGCCGCGACCGCAGTATTTTGTGCTAGTATTATATTATCTGTGGTTCTATACTCACGAGCACAAACGCTGAGGGGACACATGTGTGGCGCCTCATCTTCTCCTCTCTCGCAGTCGTGTCGTCCGTCGCACACGTACTGCGGCGCCATGCAGCGCTGTCCGCACCAGAATGCGCCGCGACCGCAGTATTTTGTGCTAGTATTATATTATCTGTGGTTCTACTCACGAGCACAAACGCTGAGGGGACACATGTGTGGCGCCTCATCTTCTCCTCTCTCGCAGTCGTGTCGTCCGTCGCACACGTACTGCGGCGCCATGCAGCGCTGTCCGCACCAGAATGCGCCGCGACCGCAGTATTTTTGTGCTAGTATTATATTATCTGTGGTTCTATACTCACGAGCACAAACGCTGAGGGACACATGTGTGGCGCCTCATCTTCTCCTCTCTCGCAGTCGTGTCGTCCGTCGCACACGTACTGCGGCGCCATGCAGCGCTGTCCGCACCAGAATGCGCCGCGACCGCAGTATTTTGTGCTAGTATTATATTATCTGTGGTTCTATACTCACGAGCACAAACGCTGAGGGACCACATGTGTGGCGCCTCATCCCCTCCTCTCTCCGCAGTCGTGTCGTCCGTCGCACACGTACTGCGGCGCCATGCAGGCTGTCCCACCAGAATGCGTTTGTGCTAGTATTATATTAATCTGTGGTTCTATACTCACGAGCACAAACGCTGAGGGGACAATGTGTGGCGCCTCAATCTACTCCTTCTCTCGCAGGTCCGTGTCGTCCCGTCGCACACGTACTGGCGGCGCCAGTGCAGCGCTGTGACCGCAGTATTTTGTGCTAGTATTATATTATCTGTGGTTCTATACTCACGAGCACAAACGCTGAGGGGACACATGTGTGGCGCCTCATCTTCTCCTCTCTCGCAGTCGTGTCGTCCGTCGCACACGTACTGCGGCGCCATGCAGCGCTGTCCGCACCAGAATGCGCCGCGACCGCAGTATTTTGTGCTAGTATTATGTACGGATGAGTGATATTAGGAGTAAGTGATACAACGAATGCTGTTGCTATACTGCCCTTTATTATAAAAGAACACAAGTTTATATGGTTACATTGACATCTCCCTCTCATCTCCTCCCTAAAACTAAAATAAAATAAAAGTTTACTTTTAAAACATAGAATTTATGTTGAATTATGTTGTAGGGTCTGATTTCCAATAACTAGGCGCAAATAAGCATATCCTATAGCCTGTACTTTGCCCCCGATGCCGTTTACAAGTGTCTTCTCGATATGGATTGGAATGTTTTGGTCGAGAATTTGTTTATACTTTATGACAGATATGGATGCACCGGTGTCTACTAATAATTGGTATGAATAATGGTTATGCGATTTTATATTTACGTAGCCTACGTTATTGCATGATAAAATTATATTTTTAGTCCCGAAAAAACTGGTCCTCATTCCGCTGTTCTGTTTCTGTATTTTCCTGCGTTTCTGAGTCATCCAATGTATGTATGTGTTGATCCCTGGAGGTGCTATAATTGGACCTACCTCTGTTTCCATGAAATGGTCGGGTGGACCGGCGCCAGCTTGCCTGCGATCCTCTCCGAACCTGATCCTGCTGTTCGTCTTGGTTTTGGATAACCTGTTGATTGCCACGTGCGCGTCCTCTACCTGCGTATGAGAAGCGGCCTCTCCGCTGTGACCAGTTATAAGACGATCTCCCTCTATAATTCATCGTTAAAATATCGGAAGATGTTGATGGACTTGTTATATCTTCATCGATGGCCGCCTGTACTGCATCTTTCAATGATGTAAAATTTCTGGCTGAAATTATTGTACTAAGTCGTCGATTTCTCAATCCATCTGAGAAACATTTGATAGCTTGCTTCTCATTAATTGGCTTTAAAACTTTCAAACTGGCCTCGTTGGCCCCCGATTGAGAGATCGTCAAATCAACAAACAATTCCGTAATTTTTTTGCCGAAATCATCGATTGATAAATCGTTTTGCCTAAGACTTTGCAGCTTTCGTTGAATTGCTGTAGCCGATTTTTTAGGCAATAACTGAATCTTCAAGTCAGCTATAAAGTCGTCAATATTGACATATGAAGTCGCTAATTTCAATTTTGCGGTCTGTGAGAGTCTATTTTTTAATACGAAATTTAACAGTTTTCCTTGTGAATTTTCGTCTAACTCTGTTTTGTAATACTCTATGCCATCTATAAGTTGCTTTACGCTAGCCTCATCGTCTGTACAAACTGGTAATAAACTTAAAGCAACTTTTAAATCAAATTTACAAGTAGTTGCCATTTTATCTGCCGTACTAGGTTTCTGTGAGCACAATTCTAATATTTGTTCATATAAATGATCAAAATTTGCGCAAAGCTCGTGAATATGCGAACATTCACTCTCACATACGGTGCTTTTCGATTTTGAATAATATTCTAAAAATAAGTTGTACTCTTTTACTAAGTTGTCTGCCTCTGCTAATTTTACGACTATAATGTTACCTTTTCTTCTATCTGGACCTATCTTTATCAAATATTTTCTGATTTCAATTAACTTGTCGTACAATGTTTTTAAGTTTTCTGCCATTTAACATAAATACTTATTTCTATTTTCTTAGTAGGTACTGAATTACATACCATTATTTTATACTGCATACACTCCAGCGTTCATTTTTTTTTCATTTGTCACTTATTTTAGTCCACTAAAATAATGTCATGTATATTTTATGCTATTACACGTTTACTACTAATAGAGAATAGACAACACCTTATATATAACCACGCACTGACACATAACGAATACAACTTTCGCGCACTTTTCTTCGTAATCCCTGGGTTTTTAACTCTTCAGATGACGTCCTCAGTGTCCTTCTTGTAGCCTCTGGCATTCGTCCGCATTTCCTCTGCGTCAGCTCTACGTCTCCATATAGAACATCGTAATCTGTCCTTCCTGATCTCATTACCCATCCATTTCTGATGGCAATTCTTGTAGATTCTGAAGATACCATACAAAAACGCCAACGATGCTATAAGAAGTAACACGATTAAAATGATGTTTGTTGTGCTGGCATGTATCGTCAGCTGCGTGATGTCAGCGCTGTTACTTCCACCTGCTGCGTTTTGTGGAACTATAACTTCTTCCTTCGTATTAGTTGTACCCATTTTGTGATTGTCGTGGTAAATATTCACAAAATAGAATAGTGACCACGCTAAGTCCCAGTACGAGATTGGTCTCGTTACAATACATTGCGACACCCGTTTTGGTCAAAGAAATGTAAACATACGCTGCTAGCGTTTACGCTGTCACGGTCGCCATGTACGGATGAGTGATATTAGGAGTAAGTGATACAACGAATGCTGTTGCTATACTGCCCTTTATTATAAAAGAACACAAGTTTATATGGTTACATTGACATCTCCCTCTCATTATATTATCTGTGGTTCTATACTCACGAGCACAAACGCTGAGGGGACACATGTGTGGCGCCTCATCTTCTCCTCTCTCGCAGTCGTGTCGTCCGTCGCACACGTACTGCGGCGCCGTCCGCACCAGAATGCGCCGCGACCGCAGTATTTTGTGCTAGTATTATATTATCTGTGGTTCTATACTCACGAGCACAAACGCTGAGGGGACACATGTGTGGCGCCTCATCTTCTCCTCTCTCGCAGTCGTGTCGTCCGTCGCACACGTACTGCGGCGCCGTCCGCACCAGAATGCGCCGCGACCGCAGTATTTTGTGCTAGTATTATATTATCTGTGGTTCTATACTCACGAGCACAAACGCTGAGGGGACACATGTGTGGCGCCTCATATTCTCCTCTCTCGCAGTCGTGTCGTCCGTCGCACACGTACTGCGGCGCCATGCAGCGCTGTCCGCACCAGAATGCGCCGCGACCGCAGTATTTTGTGCTAGTATTATATTATCTGTGGTTCTATACTCACGAGCACAAACGCTGAGGGGACACATGTGTGGCGCCTCATCTTCTCCTCTCTCGCAGTCGTGTCGTCCGTCGCACACGTACTGCGGCGCCGTCCGCACCAGAATGCGCCGCGACCGCAGTATTTTGTGCTAGTATTATATTATCTGTGGTTCTATACTCACGAGCACAAACGCTGAGGGGACACATGTGTGGCGCCTCATCTTCTCCTCTCTCGCAGTCGTGTCGTCCGTCGCACACGTACTGCGGCGCCATGCAGCGCTGTCCGCACCAGAATGCGCCGCGACCGCAGTATTTTGTGCTAGTATTATATTATCTGTGGTTCTATACTCACGAGCACAAACGCTGAGGGGACACATGTGTGGCGCCTCATCTTCTCCTCTCTCGCAGTCGTGTCGTCCGTCGCACACGTACTGCGGCGCCATGCAGCGCTGTCCGCACCAGAATGCGCCGCGACCGCAGTATTTTGTGCTAGTATTATATTATCTGTGGTTCTATACTCACGAGCACAAACGCTGAGGGGACACATGTGTGGCGCCTCATCTTCTCCTCTCTCGCAGTCGTGTCGTCCGTCGCACACGTACTGCGGCGCCATGCAGCGCTGTCCGCACCAGAATGCGCCGCGACCGCAGTATTTTGTGCTAGTATTATATTATCTGTGGTTCTATACTCACGAGCACAAACGCTGAGGGGACACATGTGTGGCGCCTCATCTTCTCCTCTCTCGCAGTCGTGTCGTCCGTCGCACACGTACTGCGGCGCCATGCAGCGCTGTCCGCACCAGAATGCGCCGCGACCGCAGTATTTTGTGCTAGTATTATATTATCTGTGGTTCTATACTCACGAGCACAAACGCTGAGGGGACACATGTGTGGCGCCTCATCTTCTCCTCTCTCGCAGTCGTGTCGTCCGTCGCACACGTACTGCGGCGCCATGCAGCGCTGTCCGCACCAGAATGCGCCGCGACCGCAGTATTTTGTGCTAGTATTATATTATCTGTGGTTCTATACTCACGAGCACAAACGCTGAGGGGACACATGTGTGGCGCCTCATCTTCTCCTCTCTCGCAGTCGTGTCGTCCGTCGCACACGTACTGCGGCGCCATGCAGCGCTGTCCGCACCAGAATGCGCCGCGACCGCAGTATTTTGTGCTAGTATTATATTATCTGTGGTTCTATACTCACGAGCACAAACGCTGAGGGGACACATGTGTGGCGCCTCATCTTCTCCTCTCTCGCAGTCGTGTCGTCCGTCGCACACGTACTGCGGCGCCATGCAGCGCTGTCCGCACCAGAATGCGCCGCGACCGCAGTATTTTGTGCTAGTATTATATTATCTGTGGTTCTATACTCACGAGCACAAACGCTGAGGGGACACATGTGTGGCGCCTCATCTTCTCCTCTCTCGCAGTCGTGTCGTCCGTCGCACACGTACTGCGGCGCCATGCAGCGCTGTCCGCACCAGAATGCGCCGCGACCGCAGTATTTTGTGCTAGTATTATATTATCTGTGGTTCTATACTCACGAGCACAAACGCTGAGGGGACACATGTGTGGCGCCTCATCTTCTCCTCTCTCGCAGTCGTGTCGTCCGTCGCACACGTACTGCGGCGCCATGCAGCGCTGTCCGCACCAGAATGCGCCGCGACCGCAGTATTTTGTGCTAGTATTATATTATCTGTGGTTCTATACTCACGAGCACAAACGCTGAGGGGACACATGTGTGGCGCCTCATCTTCTCCTCTCTCGCAGTCGTGTCGTCCGTCGCACACGTACTGCGGCGCCATGCAGCGCTGTCCGCACCAGAATGCGCCGCGACCGCAGTATTTTGTGCTAGTATTATATTATCTGTGGTTCTATACTCACGAGCACAAACGCTGAGGGGACACATGTGTGGCGCCTCATCTTCTCCTCTCTCGCAGTCGTGTCGTCCGTCGCACACGTACTGCGGCGCCATGCAGCGCTGTCCGCACCAGAATGCGCCGCGACCGCAGTATTTTGTGCTAGTATTATATTATCTGTGGTTCTATACTCACGAGCACAAACGCTGAGGGGACACATGTGTGGCGCCTCATCTTCTCCTCTCTCGCAGTCGTGTCGTCCGTCGCACACGTACTGCGGCGCCATGCAGCGCTGTCCGCACCAGAATGCGCCGCGACCGCAGTATTTTGTGCTAGTATTATATTATCTGTGGTTCTATACTCACGAGCACAAACGCTGAGGGGACACATGTGTGGCGCCTCATCTTCTCCTCTCTCGCAGTCGTGTCGTCCGTCGCACACGTACTGCGGCGCCATGCAGCGCTGTCCGCACCAGAATGCTCCGCGACCGCAGTATTTTGGACCTGAAAAGAATGATTAAATCATTATTGAGCTCAAATGTAACTACTGCTGGACTAAGACACTTGTCAGTTGTCCCACCGCCGACGATCAGCGAGTAGCGAGTAAAGCTAGAAACTACAAACGAGTTGGCGAGCAGCGAGTATGTAGCTCCCGACAGTTTAGTCGCTCGGCTATAAGCAAGTGTTCTTGTGCGACGAATCGCCCGTCGCACTAGAACACTTGCTTCAACTCGCTCGGGGCGGCCACGCTGTAGGTACAAATGACTGCTGGTTGGTCTCTCGGCGTAAGCTCTGACCGCCAAGCGAGTATCGCTGGGCGAGTATAACTTTGATAGCTCTTATCGCTGCGACAGACTTGTGGTGAGCGAGTACTCGCCGACAGTGTGAACAACCAGCGATCAACTATTACTAAATACGTCTCTTATTGACACGGGATCTTATATATTTTGTACATTTCTTCAGCAAGATATTAATCGAAAGCTAACCGCTTACTCATCGGCGGTAGGACAAGTGCCATAGGTCTGTATCAATAGTAACTTCAAAGAATGGCACACGCGTTATTTGCTAACAGTTGTGCTTCGAGCTGATAAAACAGTTACGCAATTAGGGTACTGGACCAGCCAAAATGATCATGAGAACCGGCGGATTTTCACGACTTTCG
This sequence comes from Orthosia cruda, assembly GCA_964057195.1. NCBI lineage: Eukaryota > Metazoa > Arthropoda > Insecta > Lepidoptera > Noctuidae > Orthosia > Orthosia cruda. The sequence goes on along the minus strand of OZ059852.1, from coordinate 1,327,216 downwards.
TCTTTACCGGTATGCAATATACTTCAGAACCTTCCGGCCTTAAAAGCATGCTTCACCGTCGATCACATCATCGCTTACCATCAGCTGAGATAGTGGTCAAACACGAGCCAATCATAAAAAAAAAGATCCTGTCGAAACTGAGAACTTACCTCTGGTCTGCACCAGTATATACTTGGTGACGCTGAAGGGCGGAGCTGAGCACATGTACTGCCCACTGTCCGATGCTTGCAAGTCCAGCTTGCTTAGCGAAGAGCTGGTCGTCGGACCTTTGGGCTCCCCTTTTAGGATACTGGCAAAAATAACATATATTTTAAGTACAGTGAAAAAGTCGCGTGGAAAGTTTTAACGCTGAATAAATATTTTGTTCGAATACATGTCACTAGATGGCGCGATATGCATAGATTTGTTATTGAATTGTGTATAAAATTAACATTTTCTAGCATTGATTATAACAATTATATTTTCTTTTTTAATCAACTCTCCTAAGCAGAAAATTATGGAATATTGGACTCTTAATTCACTTATCAAAGATTATTTGAACGGATCAATTAAAATTGATTCCAATTGATAAAAATGATTAACAACTAGCTTTCCCACGCGGCTTCGCTCCCGTCAACTGGCTACCTACCTACCCTAAATACATGATTGTTGCGTAAAATCGTTTACGCAGCGCACGCAACGGAAGCTCTCAAAAAGGAATAATTTTGTCGGTTTTTGCAACATTTTTAATTTATGTTCCGCTCCTATTGGTCGTAGCGTGATGTTATATAGCCTATAACCGTCCTCGATAAATGGACTATCCAACACAAAAATAATTTTCAATTCCAACCAGTAGTTCCTGAGATTAGCGCGTTCAAACAAACAAACAAACTTTTCAGCTTTATAATATTATAAGTATAGATAAAACATTTATTATTTATTGTTTTCGCTAATGGGACAGTAAACCTGTTAAAGCCGTGATGGGCACTTGAAAATTTTATGGAAAAATACAATAACAATGTGGGATGTGGGCAAAATCTACTATTATATTATTACTCATTTTTTTTTTTTTTTTAAACAAGCTTTTTTCGTGTTCTTCTCAGCAAACCCTTTCATTTGATACCCATAACATGGCAGTGCACAAAAAATAACTAGGCCGCCATCTTTGGCCGTCCGCCATATTGAATTTAGAATGACGTCACTTTTTGCTAACCATGCATTGTCATCCAAACTAAACATGTATGCAAAGTTACATCTTATCCGGTGGAGGATAACTGCTTTGAAATTAATTTTCAAGATTTGACCCGAACACACTTACATACATACATACATAAACTCACGCCTTTTTCCCATGGGGGTAGGCAGAAACTACAGAACGCCACCTGCTACGATCCTTACCGTACTTCTTTTGCCGCACTCACATTCATACATCTAGTCGTACACAAACGCCGTTTATGAGTACTGCGCACCTGGTCTTTTTGAAGAACATCACCTATAAGGTCAACACACACACTTACATACATTGCAAGTTAAATTAAATCTTGTAATAAAACAGTACTCACACATCAGCATTACTCCCGTTATCATTCATATAGTTCCACACGTAGATGCGGGGCGTGACGTCACCCCGCAGCTCGCACACCAGCGTGAGGTTGTCGTGCACTCTTCGTACGAGCACGTCGGTGTATTCCGGGTCGCCGGGCATGTACAGTACCAGGGAAGGGGTCGGGATGTCGCCGCAGCCTGGAATCGGGGAGAGATAGTATGTTTCATTTGTTGAAAGGTATAAGAATCTTTATTTGTAAACATAGGTAGTTACATGGTGTATGAGAGGTAAAATTTTTAACATAAAATCAAACCGACTTCCAAAACAAAAGATTACAAAACGAAAAATAACTTTCTTTTTCGAAATCGCTGTCTTTGGTACCTATTGTTTTCTGATTTTCGACACCGATTTCGGAAAAGAAAGTGATTTTTCGCTTTTGTAGTGTTTTGTTTTGGCAATCGGTTCGATTAATTTGTTAGAAAGTTTTTTATTTATCTCTTTTTAGTTTTGGTAGGTATCTCCAATTACCAAGAAAATAATTTATAGCCAAAGTATATCTCATGACGATTCCAATAAGCCCAAACACGACTAGGATACATTGTTTTATTTCCGAGTTCCAGTGCCTACCTTCCGGCTTTATCATCAGATCAGTTCGATGGTACCAATTCCATCAGTACCATTTATTTATAAGTATTTGCTTCATCATAGTCGGTTAACTATTCGAGATATCTGATACCCACGACATACATGTCATTAAGGAGTTTCAGTGGCTATCTGTGGTCTTCAGTTCCATTTCACCAAATGACACTTTCTGAGTGTAAATGATTGCATTGTTTATAAAAATACCAAAATCGATAAATATTTGAGGAGTGCCTTCGACTTCTCCAGGATCCCATCATCAGATCCTGACCTGATGACCATGGGACTACCTGGGAAGTATACCCTTTCAAATAAAATAAGGATTTTCCAAATCGGTTGAGACGTCTTTGAGTAATCGGGTAAAACATGAAAAAAGCTTCCGACGAATTGAGAACCTCCTCCTTTTTTTGAAGTCTGTAAAAAATAGTCATTTTTAATATTATACTACTAAATACTGCTACTGGACAAAGGCTTCCTTTTAGACATTCTTCAGCCCACATGGTATGCGTCCAAATCATCTCGCCACCCTAATCTGGGTTGGCATCAATGGCGCCCATCGACGGTTCTGTCTTCAGGAACCCATTGCGTGGATACGTGCCGAGCAGTCATTGTGCAAGCGGCTTACGTGACCCACCCAACCCCGTTTGAGCCTGGCAGCCTTTTTGGCCACATATATTATGTTTTGCAGCACAGCAGGGTTTCGGTCAAGCGATATAGCTCATAAAAATAGATACAGTAGAAGGAAAATATGTATGATTTATCTCATACAAAAAAGAGACCTGTGTCCCACCAGAGGTAACATTATATCAAAATAAAAAAACTTTTTTGCAAAAAAATACTACCGACTTCCAAATACAAAACTACAAAGTGAAAAATAACTTTATTTTTTGAAGTCGGTGCCTTTCGTAGGTACCATTTTTTTTGCGTTATGGACACCGACTTCAAAAAATAAAGTTATTTTTCACTTTGTAGTTTTGTATTTGGAAGTCGGTAGTATTTTTTTGCAATTTTTTTATTTTTATTTTGCACTTTTTAGTTGTACCTACCTAATAGGCAAGTTAGTAAGGTAACTATAACGCCAAAATTGATTTCATGAAACTTGAACTTAACCGGTGAAATGAGAGATCTGCGTACCCCTTAAGAGCGTACTGGCGTGATGTTATGTTATGAAATGGTATAAACAATAAACAGACATGCAATTGCAGCATTCCTGAGAGATTTGCCGTTGTTTATTGAAGATTTCTGTTGTATATCTCCAAAGCTCTTCATCAGACCTCCACCAAAAAAAAATGGGACCAATTTCGGAACATACGTTTTCAAACAAAAAAAGAATTTTTAAAATCGGTCCACAATTGACGGAGATATCGGTGAACATACAAAAAAAAAAAAAACTAACATGAAGTCGAACATAGAACCTCCTCCTTTTTGGGAAGTCGGTTAACAAGTTCTAATCTTAGCCCAAATCTAAACTTTCAAGGCAGTTTTTGTAGTTTGAAGTTTGAATCTTATTGAGAAGCAGTTAAAGTTTATGGTACAAGACATCTTTGACTCGTTTTTAGGGTTCCGTACCCAAAGGGTAAAAACGGGACCCTATCATTAAGACTCCACTGTCCGTCTTTCACCAGGCTGTATCTCATGAACCGTGATAGTTAGACAGTTGAAGTTTTCACAGATGAAGTATTTTCGTTGCCGCTATAACAACAAATACTAAAAACAGAATAAAATAAATATTTAAGTGGCGCTCCCGTACAACAAACGTGTTTATTTGCTGTTTTTTGCGATAATGGTAGGTACGGAACCCTTCGTGCGCGATGCCGACTCGCACTTGGCCGGTTTTTTTTATTTTTGTTTAAATACATAAAACTTTGTCAGGCTTGATGGTTTTAGTCTCAAGAAAACCTTGCTTTATGACTTCATAGCATTATGTTTTCATTATTAAAATACTCATGGCTCTTAAAAGATTTGTGGCGTAAATATTAAGCGTCTAAGAACCTTAAGACTTAACAAGTAGGTATGAATTTAACTGTGTCTTAAGGATATTGTGCAACTCATAGGCTAAAAGGCTTGCAGTGTACTACTTCCTGCAGTATGCAATTTTATGAATAAACATGCACATTTCACAAGAGAATTGCCAATCAATTTGATTGCTAATATCGAAATAACAGAATGTGGGTGTTAAAACTGAAGTACACTGCTATATAATGCAGAAACATTTTTTACCGACTTCAAAAAGAAAGAGGGTATGTATGTTGGAATTGCACAATATTTTCATAATTATGTTACTCTATATGGGCTTCTAAACATGTGTGTCAAATTTCATAAGTGTATGTTTGTCCACGCAGTTCTCCGAAACTACTTATCAGATCGTGATGATTCTTTTTTTATTGCATTAATTATTTCTAACTTAGGGAACAATGCGAGTTTCATCAAAAACGGTTCAGCAGTTTTCAAGAACTCAATAATTTGCCGAACTCCTTAGCACCAACAGCATGAATGTGTAAATTAAGGTATTATGGGTATTTTGACAATCGTTTAGGTACCTTACTATAGAAACGGCATATTTTTAAGTAATAGGGTACTAAAACTAAAAAGAGAGAAATAAAAACTTTATCATAAGAATAAACCAACTTCTAAAAGTAAACACAAAAAGGAAAAAATAGCTTTTGTTTCAGCAGTTTCGTTTTCACTTTTTAGTGTATTTCTTAAGTGTGTTTATTTTTTGTGATAAAGTTTTTTTATTAATATGGACAGATTTGTTTGCTCAAATTATTTCCATAAGATCGTGTCTTTTTGTCAAGTATTTGGCGCTATCAAGTATTTCCCAATGAATTCAAAAATTTGAAGGTGCTTTCTTGAAACAAGTATCTATAGGCCTTGTAATTATAAACAACTATGCATTCTATAATGACTAAGGTCTCGAACATCTCTCATCTCAAATGATAAACATAATGATACTCAGCTTAATAAATTACTCATGCATACTTGTATAATATATGCACTTAACATGCAGAGTAATTTTAAAACACCTGGCCTGTACTTAATTGTTCTCTTCCTGCAACTGGATTCCATACTACACTGATTTATGCAAATTTGATATCCTTATGCATGATATTCAAGTTTGTTATAACTATGTAAGGTTTCTTTAAAATATTATTTGTCTCGTCTTTGTCCACTTCAAACTAAGTACAATGTACAATACAATAACATCTTTAGGATTCTGGTAACATGCCCCCGATTCTGCAGCACATCGGGCATGTTTGCTGATGCAAGGGTCGATGACTTTTATGGCATTATGCACACGAAAACAGCTTCTCTGATGCGAATCAGCATCACAGTTTGGTCAAAATTTTGACCAAACTGTGATGAATAATGCCCGTGCCTTCTGAACGAGGCGAGACCTTTGCAATGCTGTAGTTGTTTTTTTTTGAGTCTTGAGTTTGACCACTATCTCACCTGATGCGCTATTATGTGGACGACAACGACCTGTGGAACCTAGTAGCAGACAGCCTCATCAAAACACTTAACGACAAAGGTTATTTCACTGTTGGATACGCAGATGTTATAACAATAATAATAAACGGGACCCACGAAAACACTATGCAATCTCATGCGTCAAGCCCTAAAACTAGTAGAAGAATGGTGCAGCGAACACCAACTCTCAGTGAACCCCACAAAAACGGAACTAATCCTCTTCACGAAAAAGAGGAAACCGATGACAATGCAACTACCAAAATTCTTTGGAACATCCCTAAGCCTTTCAACCGAAACCAAGTACCTGGGAATTTATTTGGACAAACAATTGAATTGGGCGAAACACATGAACTATATCACGACAAAAGCCAGTATATCCCTGTGGCAGTGCAAGAGACTGCTGGGCAGGAATTGGGGGATCAGCCCCATGGTCACCCACTGGCTATACACCACAGTCATCCGACCAATCATTACATACGGCTAGCTGGTCTGGTGGCCCAGGACAGACCTCAGTACAGCCCAAAGAGATCTCGAAAAACTGCAGCGGTTTGCTTGTATTGCAATAACTAGCAGCATGAGAACAACACCCACGGCCGCCCTACAGGCAATGCTGGGGCTGCCACCTCTGCTTCTTATTGTGCGGGAGGAGGCAGCCCTGGTCGCTTTTAAACTCCATCTATCAGGTACCCTAAATAAAGACTCAAGACTTAAGCACACACGCATAAAGGAGGAAGCGATCAAGCGTAAACCTATGTTAGCGTCACCATGCGACAAAGCCCCAAAAATACACCACTTTCATAGGCACTACAACATAATACTTACTGAAGAACGATGTGACTACTCAGGTCCGAAAGAGATGAGAGTATACACTGACGGATCGAAGACGGACTCCGGTACCGGAGTCGGAGTCTTCTCACACAACCTAAATATAAATATATCCAGACCGCTAGGAGGGTTCAACACCGTCTACCAGGCGGAATGTGTGGGCATCATATTGGCGGTCCACGCCCTAGAAGCCAGGAGGGTTACGGACACTCACATACGTATACTCTCCGACAGTGCCTCAGTCCTCCAATCTTTACGGAAAAAATATAGTACTAGAATGTCACAACGCACTGGAACAATTAACCGTATCTAGTCGTAATGCGGTGACACTGCAATGGATAAAGGGACACAGCGGATCATTGGGCAACGACGCGGCTGACGAGCTTGCGAGACGCGGATCCAGCACGGCGGTCCATAGACCCGAACCTGTTGTACCCATCCCCTTCAACCAAATACGCAGGTGGCTACAGGAATTCACCCAGGCACAGGCGGAAAACTGGTGGACCTCGGCACCAGGCTGTAGGCAGTCCAAAGAAGCTCTGCCATCTTTGGACAGTAGGCTGACGTTTGCTACGCCTGGACAGGAATGGCCTGCGCCTGGTGATGGGGACCATCACGGGACACTGCTCACTTAACAAACACTTCCACACAATAGGCATAACGGACAGTCCTCTATGCAGGGCATGCATGGAGACTGAGGAAACCGTTACACATGTTCTCATTGAATGCACAGGGGTCACCCAGATTAGAACACTAACCCTCGGGTCGCCCAGATCTTACACAGAAGTTCTAAGAAAACCAGGAGCCCTAATTGGCTTCTGGAGGGAGGTGGGCTGGTTGGAATAATCCACCCAACGGCCGCCATGGCCCACGCACAATGGTCCACTTGAAGGACTAAGTGCGGAAACCAGACCTAATAACATAGAACATGTGGACGACAGTGAACCTATTCACTCTTGATTTAGAAAAAACTCCTATGGTGTAGCTATCAGGAATCAACGACTCCTGCCTTTTAAAAGGTCTCATTTACTTTCAATTATATAGCCATAGCAGTATAGGCTGTGCTTTGTCTGTCGGCGAATGAAGTTGATTTCAATGTTGTTATGTGTGTTCAAAACTTTAGTTTTATGGCGTTGGCTCCCAGTCTAACCAGGCGAGTTTTATGAATTGATATATCATAAGATTATGAACATATGTTTACCTAATGTAGACCCTTGAAAACAGGTTTCAGGTAATACAGGTAAACAACGTTTTTCTCATAGCAATTTGAATCTTATTACCATGTCATAGTGTTCTCAAGTTTCAAATTTTATAACTTCATCAAATATTTATAAAAACCTGTCTTAGTCATAACATTGGTCATAACATCTCATAAATTATTAGAAAATGTGAACAAAACAAAAAGGATAGTAGAGCAAAAGAGAAAGGATCTAATTTCGATTGAAAATTCCCGTTAGAGACCTCAAGAAAAATATAGCAGCCGAAATTTAGTTTGAAAAATGAAAATATTTTTCCTGCTGCATTCTGAGATACACTCGATGCGATTAAGCACGAACCTTGTCCTTAATTGATAAGCTATGCTAACAACCACGGTCAAAACAAATTTCAAGGCTGAACCTGTATTGAACGAAAAAAACTATTTGGAAGATGCCAAATTTTTCCAAAAAATGTTACACCTGTAATATCAAGATAGAGGTTTTACCAACAATACTTACATGTTTTTGAACTATACAGAAGTAGGATAACACATGATAACAAACAATTCGGCAACGAAAACATTTTTATTTACTTTTTACACATTTTCAACTATTGACATTCAACAAATTACGCCATTTTTGTTTCGTTAGGTATTTACGTTTCAATCGACGTGCGTAGACATTAATGATTAACATGAACAACGATTCATTGTTTATACGAAGTAGTATCAGTTTGTAAGTAAATAACTGTTGTATAATGAAACTAACATATAAAGGTGAATTGAAATGGCAAAATATTTAAGAGGTAAACAGGCTTTCACTTTGTTCCTCAATATTACATTTCTCGTTTTATTGCTGCTTGTATCGAAGCGACTGAGATCAAAGTTGCCCCAATTTACGCTATGTTCGTAGCGTCCTATGTATTAACATTTTAACTTTCTGTTGATATTTGTAGCAGTAACGCGTTTTAACGATGTATTATTGAAAACCAGCAAAACAGCAGCCCTAATTAAATTTAACATAAGAAATGAAATACTTACTTTTTTTAAGAGTTAAAATCGACCAATATAAAATTTGCAAAGAATGGAACGGAGAAGCCGATGACATTGACATATACAAGGAAATCCCATATATCCTAATCTTTAGCGTTTCGTTCAAGTTAGAGAAAGATAGCTACATACGTAAGAGCTAAGTCAAAAAAGGACAGACTACTTGTACTTATGCATTTATCAGTTTTTAAGTGACTCAGAAAGCTGAGAGACTTCTTTGTGCTCGAAAGCGAAAAACTATTTTAATTATTCTTTTGCTTCGAAATGGATTTAACACGGCTACCTAATGACAAGAAATTGGAACTTTGCAAGTGGTATTTTAAAGGTATTGTATCGTATGTTTTTTTATCTTATATGCCTGTTGTCCCTGTCAAAGTTCATCGACAGAAATTGATCCCGATATTCAAAACAGCAGATTTAACGAAATAAACAGAAATTTAATAGAGCTAAGATGACCCACCGACCGAGAATCCTATTATATTTCTTTTTATTTCGTTAAAACCTTTTAACGTTATCACAGATTCAAATCACCCGAAAGGATATGTCGATCTAATAATCTGTGTTCGGTGAACATACTGGTGAATCAATTTTCCTGTTATAGGCATGCATTAGGCGGCTGCGACTGCTGCGAGTCCTTTTATCTTATTAACTAAACTTTAAATTACACCCACTTTGATAATATGTTAGGGTAAATACTAATCATTGTGGTTTTACTAGAAGATGTAGTGACTAAAATTTAAAAGAGTATGCTAAGATGGGTTGGCCATGTTGAGAGGATGAATGAAAGGCTATTAACAAGGCAGATGTGTATGAAAACGCTGGGTGAGGACGCCCTAGAATGATGTTCTTCAAAAAGGCCCGGTGCGCAGTACTCATAAGCGGTGTGCGTGTTTGACTATATGTATTAATGTGAGTGAAGCAAAAGAAAATACGACCCTATACAATCTATACTAAAATTATAAAGAGGATAGATTTGTATGTTCTGTCATTCCCATTAGTCCTAGCATGAAAGATCTCGGTTTGCATCTTGACTCGACACTTTGCTGGCAAAGTCAAGTATCTAGTGTCAGTCAGAGAGCCAACGGTACTTTGCGATCCTTGTATCGTTTGAGACGGTTTTTGCCTGTAAAGACAAAGACAATGCTTGTGCAGGCTTTAATTTTCCCAGTCATCGACTATGGGGACGTGTGCTACTTTGACTTGAACGCGGTCTTGCTTGACAAACTAGATAGGGTCTTGAACAACTGTATTAGATTCATATTTAATCTTTGGAAATATGACCATGTATCGAGCTTCAGGTCCTAGTTAAAATGGTTGCCCATTCACCAGAGAAGAAGCTTACGCGCTTTGACCACGCTATTCTCTCTACTTAATTCGCCTACGCCTCCTTCTTATCTTATCTCTGGCTTTTAATATCTAGGTTCTTCACATGCTCGCAATCTGCGTTCTTCTAATAATCTCCTCTTACTCTGTCCTTCTCATACTATTGATTTCGTTCACTCTTCCTTTCATATCCAGTCCATTCTTTTTTGAATGCGCTTCCTTCCGAGATCAGGACGGCCACCAATAAGAAGTCATCTCACTTTCTTTTTTTCTGTTACTCCCTAAATATATATAATATGTATATTTATTATTTATTATTTTTATTTATTTATTTATTAAAATCTCCCTTACAACTATCATTACAGGTACCTAATACCTAATGCGACAGCGCGGTCTTAAAATTAACTTCTTTACAATATAAACTAAGAAAACGTAAAACGTCCTTCTACTACACATCTAACAAAAATAACTTAAAAACTATGTTTCGTAATTATAAAAATACAATATTTTAAATACAAAACAGAAACATATCTACTCTAACACACAATATTACACTACTACTACTATTACTATTCACTGTAACATAAAATAAACAACAGTATTTTTGCGAATTCACTCAAATGGCATGTAAATACATCGATCTTGACGTGAAGATCGTTAAGAACCCGAATTGCGCGGGTCATTGGTGATTTGGCGAGAAGGTTGGTCCTGGCAACCGGCACGGCTAGCAGCGGCGGGCGTCGCCGCCTCCACACATAGCGGTCCGGTACACATAAACTCAGGTGCTGCAGCACTCCTGGGTTATGCTCAATGCCACGAAGTAACCTAACCAAATTCGAAACAAGCGTGAATTCCCGTCGTACCCTCAGTTGGTTGTACCCGACCATACCGAGCACAAACAGAGTGGGGTACATCAACGGGTAAAATGGATATACCCCGTATAGTTTCTTGAACAAGTGGCGCGTGAACTTGTTCTGTACGCGTTCCAGCATTCCCGAGTACTTGGCCTCATGTGGAGCCCATATGACAGCACTATGTTCCAGATGACTCCTGACTAGTGCATCATACAGGACCCTGACTGTTGCGATGTTGGTGAAGTGCCTTGTCTGCCTCAGAACAAATCCCAAGTTTCTAAACGCCCTTTTACAGATCCTCGAAATATGATCGCGAAACGACAGTTCAGGAGTGACAACAACCCCCAAATCCCGCACCTCAGAGACTCGTTGCATAGGCGAGGCACCCACTACGTATTCGTGTATTAGATTTATATAGGTATATATTATATTCAATATATATGTACGTGTATTTCACCTATTTTAGCATAATAACTACTAGTTTTTATCATTAAACTATGCACCGCCATGTTGTCTCTTCACCATCCTTGGTTGACTGGTAGAGAATGCCTAAGGCATTAAGTCCGCCTTTGTACCTTTGTGCATGAAGTCTAAATAAATAAACTTAAAAACTACTGGACCTATTTCAAAAAATATTTCACTGTTGGGAAGCTATACTATCCCCGGGTGACATAGGCTACATTTTATCCCTGTATTCCCACGGGAACGGGAACTATGCAGGTGAAACCGCGAGGCATCCGCTAGTCATACATAATCGTTGTTCCTGCCCTTATCCAAATTAATTTGTGGTTGATGCAGCATGTCTTCCCTTCGCTAGTCATACATAATCGTTGTTCCTGCCCTTATCCAAATTAATTTGTGGTTGATGCAGCATGTCTTCCCTTATACATCTGTATCAGCCATCATCCCTATAGTCATCCCCTTTCCTAGTCATACACATCCTCTTTCGCACAATCCAACCAACCTTACTTTGATTTTATACTCGAAAACTTTCAGTATAACATCTTTTCATCCCTTCTTATGTCATACCGATATTAAGTATATATGTTCAGACTTCCTCTTAATAGTTACTATACATATACTCATGCCTTTTCCCGTGGGGTTAGGCAGACGCGGGTTACTTAACTCGCGGCACAGATAATATAATACCAGCATACAGATGCCTCATCCCATACAAAGAAACCGTGCCGACGTAACTAGCGTTTTTCATCTATTTAATCTTGTTAGTACATCAATCGCGTTCGATCCCATTTCACGGCAATAGATGGTGTTAGCAGAGACTTGCAAGTAAAAGGGTTTACTAGGTTCGTGAATATTTTTTCTTTAAATACAATGAAGGTTCGATTTATAGTATTTTTTTGCACGATTTTACAGTTTTTTGCACCAAAATGTGTTACAATGCAAATTTTAACAATCGAGTGGAATGCCTCAGAAATTTAAAAATGCACCATCTATTCTATTGGCATCAATTTTAAATGATCCGTTCAAATATTCTTTGAAATGTGAATTAAGAGCCCAATATTCCTTAATTTTGTACTTAGGAGAGTTGATTAAACAAGAACTTACAATGTTTATGTTCAACTAGCTTTTGCCCGCGACTTCGTTCGCGTGGAATAGTGACTTCTGATGCCGACTCTTGACCAATAGATGGCGCTGTATGTCCGGAATAAATTTTATTTTATATTTTATTTATTGTAATAAAAACTATCCTATGTCCATTCTCAAGTTCCAAACTATGTCTGTACCAAATTTCACACAAATCGGTTCAGTAGTTTAGGCGTGAAGCAAAGACAGACAGATAGACAGACAGACAGACAGACAGAAAGACAGACAGACAGAGTTACTTTCGCATTTATAATATTAGTAGGGATTCCAGAAAATATTAATTTTACACACAATTAATTGTGTGTACATGTCGCGCCATCTAGTTAGATTTATTTGAAACAAATTTTCTTTCTTAGCAATGAGACCCCGTGCCCGCGGTCATCCTTACATGGACATTCATACATCTGGTCATACACACAAGCTGGTCATGAGTATAGGCCAATTCAAAGCTAATGACGTCTGTGATATTCTCATATAGGTCATGGGTTCGAGCCCAGACAGGCGCTAATTAATTTGTCTAAATTATTTCATCACCACTGCTCTCAAAACGGTGAAGAAAAACATAGTGAGGAAACTGGCAAGTCAAAGAACCATAAATTCGAAGACATGTGATATCCGTCAACAAGCACTGGACCCGCGTGGTGGAATACGGCCCATTCCCTCTCACAGAGAGGAGGCCTGTGTCCCAGCAGTCATCATCATCATCATATCAGCCGAAAGACGTCCACTGCTGGACATAGGCCTCCCCAATCGTCGCCACTTTGACCGGTCCCGTGCGTCTCGCAACCAGCGTATCCCTGCTACCTTCACCAGGTCGTCGGTCCACCTGGTGGGAGGCCTTCCAACGCAACGTCTTCCAACGTGTCCCAGCAGTGGGAACATTAAAAGGCTGATGATAATGATGAGTGTCTTGCCGATTGTTCCGAGCCGTCATTAGATTTGACTGTACCTGTAGTACACACATGATCTTTCTAAAGAACATCACCAATAAGGTCTGTCTTTCCTCTTCTTAATTATAACCTAATTAATTTGATTTCCAGTCGGATGCCTGCTCCTGCCCTTTGTTTGGGGTGTAAACGCCATCTGGTTCTTCAAAGAGGCATTCATGAAGCCTCCTTATGAAGAACAGAAGCAGATCAAGAAATGTAAGTAATTTTCTGGTCTTGCTGCACAAGTAAAGGTAAAATACCGAAAAATAACAATATTAAAAAATTTTGGTACTTACAAGTTACGAAAGTTAGCAAAAATCTAAATTTGTCCATATCTTTTTACCGAGTTGACTCAGGATTTTGTTTTTATTCACCTAATAGTGTCTATAGACCTCGCTATCTGGTATAAATTTCAACTTGCTAGGTTACCTGTTCCTAAGAATGACACACGGACAGACAAGAAAGTGATCTTATAAGGGTTCCTTTTTTACCTTTTGACGTACGGAACCCTAAAAACGGCCATCAGCTGCATATGGTTAGACTGGAAGCCGACCCCAATATAGTTGGAATAAGGCAGGCAGCTTGACTGTCTTTGAAAAATACCTAAAGCTTTAAACATTTTTAGATGTGAAAATATATGGTGTACAAATCCTAACTCACATTTACCCACTACACTTCCAGATGTACTGATGTCAGCAGCCGGCGCGATAGCCTGGATGGCCGTCTTCGCAGTTTGGATCACCATATTCCAGCTATCTCGAGTGCACTGGGGCGCTACCGGAGACGCTCTGTCCTTCATCGTGCCATTGGGACGCGCTTAGTTGACGAGGCTCATAGGATCATTTGTTAAAATACTGGAGGAATTTGAAGCAAGCTGCAGTGTTGAAGATAGACCTGGTTATGTTAAAATGAACATCTTTATTTCAGCAGAAAGACGTCAACTGCTGGACATAGGCATTCCCTTAGTCTCGAATGTGTATCCTATCCACCTTAACCAAGACATTGGTCTACCTAGTAGGAGGCCTTCCAACGCAACGTCTTCCGGTTCGCGGTCGCCACTCCAGAACTTTACTACTCCATCGACCATCCGTTCTGCGAGCAATGTGCCCTGCCCACTACCACTTAAGTTTGGCAATTCTTCAGGCTGTCGGTAACTTTGGTTCTCCTGCGGATATCCTCAATTTTGTTGCGATCACGCAAGAATACTCGAGCATAGCCCTCTCCATTGCCCTATGGGTTACTATAAGCCTCCTGGTGAGGCGAATTTTTGAATAGCTTTATGTTATGAACTTAATGATATGGTTTGTTCATTTTGACATAACTGGGACCAGCAGAGAAACCGTGAATGCTAACATTTAGTTGCGTTAATTAGTTGCAAGTTTTCAATGTCAATTAAGGCTAGTAAGCTTGCTTACTTTAATTTATTATTATAAAATGCACTTTTGCATGACTTGGGCATCAAACCTGGGATCTCATAAACATAGTACTAAGCTAACATGAGATTTATTGCCGTAGAATTATTATCCCCGATTTCTGAATTAAGAATTTGGTGTGAGTATTTGTCAGTTTACTTTGTCCTTTGAAAATCTGTCAATATTTAACATTAACTTCAAATACTCAATTCAGAAACCGGTCCTCACTGTTCAAAGACAGGTCTGGGTTTTCAAAAAACCTTGTTGAGGTTTTTGTTAGAATCTGACAATTTGCAATAACACCCGGAAAATATTAAAAAGGAACTTTGTAGTTACCCACAGGCGTGATGGGTATTAATATTTTTATGACGATAAAATAAAATCAATACTCTGACTAAATTTTATCATCGGACTACAAAACGTACAGCGACACCGCCATCGGTACTCGTTGGGCATCCCACCCATATAGGCCATATGCGCTAAACGTTTTGGAAATACTTTCATTGCGCGTGCAGCTGTAATCACAATTAAATCCCTGCCGGAGTCTGTGTTTCCTGATAGCTACAAACTGGAGGTATTTAAGTTAAAAGTGAATAGGTTACTTCTAGGCAAGCGTGCTTCACCGTCGACCACATCATCGCTTACCATCAGGTGATATAGTGAAATAATAAAAAGCCGCCCAAGTGAGTGTGACGCACAATTAGGGTACCATACCAATTTATCAATATAACTGTTTGTAAAATATACGTAAAAATAAACTAAAAATGTTGTAATAACTAAATTTCAAGTTCATAGGTCAACGGGAAGTTAAAACATTCTTCGGAACAAAATATTGTGTGACAGACGAGGGACAGACAAGTGAGTGACATCAATAGGGGTCTGTTTGGATCTTTCTTTTTTGGATCGTAGCAGGTTGCGCTCTGTAATTTCTGCCAACCCCATGGGCAAAAGGCTTGAGTTTATGTATAATAATAATAATATGTTCTTGTTTCATCGTCATAAGATAGTAAGAATACACATACAAACAACTGTGAAGTTTCTCTAGCTAATTTTATCTACCCTGTGTAATTAGCTTGCTTTTTGTAATATAAGATTAACTATTAAGTACCTAATTTAATTTAATACCTTATTAATTATGAAATAAAACAATTATAAATTTGAAAATTGTATATTTTATTTATATAAAGACACATTTGTACATTTATACAATACTATTTTGATAATAAATGCTAACAATTTTAAATGGTAGTACATACAGTCAGACAGATACATATATGACACAGCTTCAGATAGAGAGTCTTACTCAAGCTTTATGTGCCATATTAACGCCCAGGTGTTGTCCCTTTTATGGTACACAAAATAGGACCCGTCCATTTTATGGTACCGAAATTAAGACCTGTCCCTTTTATGACACACAAATTAGGGCCTGTCCCTTTTATGGTACACACAAAATAGGGGCTGTCCCTTTTATGGTACAAACATTAGGGACAATCCTTTTTAAAGTACTCAACATTAGGCCTGCCCCTTTTAGGATACACAAAATAGGGCCTATGTCTTTTATATTGCACAAAGTTGGGCCTGTCCCTGTCATGGCACACAAAATAGGTTTGTCCCTTTTATGGTCCAAAAAATCGAGCACTGTTCCTTTTATGTACACAAAATATGCCTACTGCCCTTTTTTTGGTATACAAAGAAGGACTAGATGAAGTCTGAAAACAATATAGTAGCCCTCTACATTCAGAAACTCTCAATGAAGCGATATTTTAAACATTTGCTCATAGACAAACATAGTCACTGAAACGTAGGATTTATATTAAGAGACATAGGGTCGCTTTTTCAGTGTGCATCGATGCTTTGCAATGTCACTTTAGTTTTAAAAAGTAAATTTTAGATGAAGCATCTCTTAGGATGGTGTTGCCAATAGTAGTCAATCAATGACAGATTGTCATACGCGACAAAAAAAAAAAAAATAACGAAAGTCAAGTGATGCGATTGGCTGTAAAAAAATAACAGTAACTAAAGCGCGTTTGACAATTTGTCACATGAAGGAAGACTAGAGAAGGTAGACTAGATTATTTTCGTTTCAGAAACTGATATAAAATTATCTCAAGTCGCCATTAGGTCAATATAAAACGCTACTGGATATGTCATTATTAAAATATATTTCATTTTATTTAACTATCTACTACATTGTATGACGTATGTACCTATATTTGGCTTTGAATTCAAATTAATCACTTTAATCGTAAGTAGCTTTGTGCAATTTTAAGTTTGAGGCAGTCGATGTGCTTTGAACTTTATTTCAACGGTGCTAAAGCTCTTAATGCAAAATTGGCAACTTAAGACTGAAAATCCGGTTTTTGTATTAGGAACTTTATCTTCTTCGAAATAAAGTTTAAACTACAGTACTCCATGACGAAAGGCAGTTAGAAATCGTTTAAAATTGACGGCATAGGACACATAATTGCACAAATCTACAGCAAAATTAACAAAAATAGTCATGATATTACTAAAATATGTAATAATGTACACAAATTACAATCTATTCTCACATAATTATACACATTTATGTTGTGCTAACGTAACAATGCGTACCGCAGTTAGGTTGGTGACAATATTAGAGCCAATATTTATATGAATTAGGTGTATGGAAAATTATGGCCAATGTCTGGTCAACGCTTTTAGAGGCAAGAAAATCATTATGCAGAATAGAAAAAGTAATCAATCAGGTATGAAATAAAAAAAGATGTCAGGAAATGAGTTTTAAGAAAGATAAATCAGGAAATAAATTTTATTAAATTTAAATGACGAGCAGTGGTGGCCCAGTGGTATCGGCCGCGACTTACAAGTTGTAGGTCGTGGGTTCGAACCCAGACAGGCGCTTTACTTTGTGTAAATTATTTCATCACCACTGCTCTCAAAAACGGTGAAGGAAAACATCGTGAGGAAACCGGCATGTCCTAGAACCAAAAATTCGAAGGCATGTGACATCCACCAACCCGCACTGGGCCCGCGTGGTGGATTATGGACCATTCCCTCTCACAGAGAGGAGGCCTGTGTCCCAGCAGTGGGAACATTAATAGGCTGATGATGTGATGTGATGTGAAATTTAAATGAGGAAATAAATGAGAAGTTTCGGAAAATAATATTAACGCCTAGCCAAAATCTCCAATATTGTCATCAAAAGAAAACTAATTTGCTAATAAGTAATAAAATAAAAAACATTACAATTAAAACTAAAGGAATACATAGATTTCACTAAAAGATTAAAGATACTATGTTCGGCTAAAGTGGGCAATGTATCGCACATTGACCAGTCAATGTACAGGTTTTAAGGAATGATAATACAATAGATGATTCATACACAAGGACCCATGAAAAGCATAAGAAAGCATTTCATTTTAGAAAATAATTTTTAGAGAGATAATAAATTCGGATTTTATTGATGAATTTTAGCCAATGAAACAAATATTGTCCTATTCACTGCTTGGCTCAGTATTTTTTTTTGTTAAAATTGACATTATTTAAATCTGTCACAAATATTTTGATATTGCCAAAAGAGACGAATAGGTATCATCCACAGACATAAATCTAACTAGATAACGCAAGTCCCTCCATCTGTATGAAAACCAGGCGTGCCAGTTTTACACACACAATTTAAAATCAAATTTACTTACCAATGACAAAAAAAACATTTCCAATGCCTCGGCCAACTTTTTACAGTCTTTACAGCTCAATATGGCATAAAAGGCATTTTTCTAGATTTCGGTGGATTTCCGGTGCCGATAATGTTAAATGAAAATCTCGAATCAATACAATCATTTGTCGTACTTTTACACCGTTTTATGGCACGCGAAGTACATACAATCGCGCCATCTAGTTAGATTTATATCTGTGGTATCACCAATAACTACGATCAAACATCACGCCATTAAAATATAGAGACAAAGCAGTCAAGCTGTAAATATACTTAAAAAAAAAGAATTTGTTACATATCTTTCTAGTTAATAATACTTGACGTCGATGTATTATTTATACAACTAGACTGCATTCGATCGCTAACATTTGAGGATATCAATATAGCATTAATGTGGAAATCAGGGAGTTCTTTTTGGGACATTCTCACCGCACTATTCCGAAACCACTGCAACTCCTGAAAGCCAGAATCAACAGTGGCGACCACCAGAAAAGCGCCGAGGCAATGAAGCTCGACGAAGTCCCGGCGAATGAATTTAACAGTCTTGGATCCCGCAACGAAATTAATCAGAAAAGAATAATTGAGGAATAAGATTAAAATACAAATTTCCACTTCCCTCCATATCAAGCAAGAGACAGAACAAACAAGGCCAATAAGCACAAAGGGCGTTTACGACTGGGATAAGCCCAGTTGCCTAGCACCACGGATAAAAAATAGCTTAGATCAGGGGGGTTATCATAAGCTCTAAATGACTTATTACTTTATACGTCTGTCACAGTCGCAACATGATCATTTTGACACGTCATGGTAAGGCTCCATTGGTAGTTGCTCCGTGTAACATTCTGGTGCTCAGCTGAATCCGGTTAGACTGGAAGCCGAGTCTCAACATAGTTGGGCCAAGGCAGGCAGATTCATTTATTAATTTATCTTCGCACTGGAACGCCTTGCAGTAATTACACCAATGGAGCACAAAATTGTTACAAGATAGGGCGACGCCACCTATTTACGAGAGGATGAACTAGTAGTAACTAGTAGCGCCATCTAGTATCGAATAGCGGAACTAATTTTCGAGCCGAACATTCTGGTGTGTCGTCATTCGGGAACAATGAGTTCGAAAGTTGATTGTTCTGGAAGACTCTCGAAGTATCTGGTACAGTATGGAATGTTCTGAAAACATCTTCCGTGCTATATAAAGAGCGGTCGGGTTCGTCGTGAGTCAGTTTCGATTTGGAAGCGACACAGAGCGATCGAAAAGTAAAACAGTGCGAAGTAATAGAATTGTTTAAGAAGTGTTTTTGTAATAAAGTGTGATTAATTGAAGTCTGCTGTTTAGATAATTTATCCCTGAACCCCAGCTCGTAACAATATTAGATGATGATCAATTGCAATCTAGTCGCATCTTCATTTTTTACTAATTATCACACTATTAAAATAAAATATACCTACTACGCCCAGCTGTAGAAGTTCATAATAATACTACTTAAAATAAATGAAAACAAAAATGCAAAAAACTAATAATGTAATTTAAATTGTACATATTTACTGAATAGATTACGTTTCAGAAACTAACAAAAAAATACACTTTGGGTTGCACCAAACAATACATCCAGAGTTAGTTAACACGAGGTTGAAGTGACAGTTTGCCATACTATATTGTTAACTTACTTAACCTCGTGTAGCAACTAACTTGGAGTTAAGATTTTCGTGCAAGCGGCCTTCCTGAGTCATCAGGAAGGCCGCTTGCACGAAAATCTCACACAAACAGGCCATTTTTAAAGAAGAAAACTCCTTTATTATCTGTGTTAAAGAAGTTGTACTATAATCGGTTTAGCTATTTCAGAGTTCAGAAATACTTAGGACCGGTATCTGAATTGAGAATTTGGAGTTAGATAGTGTAAGTAAATTTTGTCAAATACAAAACTTCAAAATATCGATTCAGATATTGGGGATTAGCTGTCATAATATAATTTTACTCTACCATTTAATAATAGAATAGCTTAATAAAATATTATATTTTTATCATAATTTTTATGTCATTCATCTATTCAGTACTTACATAATTACAGAAATTCATTTGATATAATTAATGGGGTTGATAATTAAAAATATTTTTAGGGTGTGGCAAAACGGGCGTAATTTTTTTAGCTGTGAGTCGCGTAAATTGAGTCGCAGAATTTACGCTGCATTCGGTTTCATACTAAAGTCACAGTTTAACAATCATACAGTTAAGAAACGCCTTTAATATCGGACGATACCGCCGCCCGTGTAGGTACTTACGCTGTCAGTCGCTAATATGCAAGAGTTGTCAAAAAAGAATAATAAAATAATTTTCGAGACCTCGCGCCTCCCGCCTACCCCGCGAGATAACCGCCGCCCAACATAGCGCGAGGGGATCTCGCGCCTTCCGCCTCCCCGCGAAACCTCGCGCCTCCCGCCTCCCCCGCGAGATAACCGCCGCCCAACATAGCGCGAGGGGATCTCGCGCCTTCCGCCTCCCCGCGAAACCTCGCGCCTCCCGCCTCCCCCGCGAGATAACCGCCGCCCAACATAGCGCGAGGGGATCTCGCGCCTCCCGCCTCCCCCGCGAGATAACCGCCGCCCAACATAGCGCGAGGGGATCTCGCGCCTTCCGCCTCTCCGCGAAACCTCGCGCCTCCCGCCTCCCCCGCGAGATAACCGCCGCCCAACATAGCGCGAGGGGATCTCGCGCCTTCCGCCTCCCCGCGAAACCTCGCGCCTCCCGCCTCCCCCGCGAAATAACCGCCGCCCAACATAGCGCGAGGGGATCTCGCGCCTTCCGCCTCCCCGCGAAACCTCGCGTCTCCCGCCTCCCCCGCGAGATAACCGCCGCCCAACATAGCGCGAGGGGATCTCGCGCCTTCCGCCTCCCCGCGAAACCTCGCGCCTCCCGCCTCCCCCGCGAGATAACCGCCGCCCAACATAGCGCGAGGGGATCTCGCGCCTTCCGCCTCCCCGCGAAACCTCGCGCCTCCCGCCTCCCCCGCGAGATAACCGCCGCCCAACATAGCGCGAGGGGATCTCGCGCCTTCCGCCTCCCCGCGAAACCTCGCGCCTCCCGCCTCCCCCGCGAGATAACCGCCGCCCAACATAGCGCGAGGGGATCTCGCGCCTTCCGCCTCCCCGCGAAACCTCGCGCCTCCCGCCTCCCCCGCGAGATAACCGCCGCCCAACATAGCGCGAGGGGATCTCGCGCCTCCAGCCGCCCATCTTAGCGCGAGGGGGACTCGCGCCTCCCGCCTCCCCATTCATTCATTCATTTATTCATCAAACAATTTACATTGTGTTCGAATTCTACAAAATAATTACATTTCAAATCATAACCCCCGCGAGATCTCGCTCCTCCCACCTCCCCACGAGATCTAGAGCCTCCCACCTCCCCGCGAGGTAATCGCCGCCCAACTTAGCGCGAGGGGATCTCGCGCCTCCCGCCTCCCCGCGAGATCTCGTGGCTCCCTCCTACCTGCGAGGTAACCGCCGCCCAACTTAGCGCGAGGGTATCTCGCGCATCCCGCCTCCGCGCGAGATAATCGCCGCCCAACCTTGCGCGAGGGACCCTCGCGCCTCCCGCCTCCGCGCGAGGGGATCTCGCGCCTCCCGCCTCTCCGCGAGATCTCGTGGCTCCCTCCAACCCGCGAGATAACCGCCGCCCAACTTAGCGCGAGCGGATCTCGCGCGTCCCGCGTCTCCGCAAGATCTCGCTCCTCTCGCCTCCCCGCGAGATCTAGCGCCTCCCTCCTCCCCGCGAGATAACCGCCGCCCAACTTAGCGCGAGGTTATCTCGCGCCTCTCGCCTCCCCGCGAGATCTAGCGCCTCCTTCCTACCCGCGAGGTAACCGCCGCCCAACTTAGCGCGAGGGTATCTCCCGCATCCCGCCTCCGCGCGAGATCTCGCGCCTCCCTCCACCCCGCGAGATAACCGCCACCCAACATAGCGCGAGGGTATCTCGCGCATCCCGCCTCCGCGCGAGATAATCGCCGCCCAACCTTGCGCGAGGGACCCTCGCGCCTCCCGCCTCCGCGCGAGGGGATCTCGCGCCTCCCGCCTCTCCGCGAGATCTCGTGGCTCCCTCCAACCCGCGAGATAACCGCCGCCCAACTTAGCGCGAGCGGATCTCGCGCGTCCCGCGTCTCCGCAAGATCTCGCTCCTCTCGCCTCCCCGCGAGATCTAGCGCCTCCCGCCTCCCCCGCGAGATAACCGCCGCCCAACATAGCGCGAGCGGATCTCGCGCGTCCCGCGTCTCCGCAAGATCTCGCTCCTCTCGTCTCCCCGCGAGATCTAGCGCCTCCCTCCTCCCCGCGAGATAACCGCCGCCCAACTTAGCGCGAGGTTATCTCGCGCCTCCCGCCTCCCCGCGAGATCTCGTGGCTCCCGCCTCCGCGCGAGATCTCGCGCCACCCTCCACCCCGCGAGATAACCGCCACCCAACATAGCGCGAGGGGATCTCGCGCCTTCCGCCTCCCCGCGAAATCTCGCGCCTCCCGCCTCCCCCGCGAGATAACCGCCGCCCAACATAGCGCGAGGGGATCTCGCGCCTTCCGCCTCCCCGCGAAACCTCGCGCCTGCCGCCTCCCCCGCGAGATAACCGCCGCCCAACATAGCGCGAGGGGATCTCTCGCCTTCCGCCTCCCCGCGAAACCTCGCGCCTCCCGCCTCCCCCGCGAGATAACCGCCGCCCAACATAGCGCGAGGGGATCTCGCGCCTTCCGCCTCCCCGCGAAACCTCGCGCCTCCCGCCTCCCCCGCGAGATTACCGCCGCCCAACATAGCGCGAGGGGATCTCGCGCCTTCCGCCTCCCCGCGAAACCTCGCGCCTCCCGCCTCCCCCGCGAGATAACCGCCGCCCAACTAGGCGCGAAGGTATCTCGCGCCTCCCGCCTCACCGCGAGATCTCGCGCCTCCCTCCTCCCCGCGAGATAACCGCCGCCCAACATAGCGCGAGGGGATCCCGCGCCTCCCACCTCCCCGTGAGTTTTCGCGCCTCCCGGATCCCCGCGAGGTCTCGCACCTCCCTCCTCCCCTCGAGATAACCGCCGCCCAACTTAGCGCGAGGGGATCTCGCGCCTCCCGCCTCTCCGCGAGATCTCGTGGCTCCCTCCAACCCGCGAGATAACCGCCGCCCAACTTAGCGCGAGCGGATCTCGCGCGTCCCGCAGCCCATCTTAGCGCGAGATCTAGCGCCTCCCTCCTCCCCGCGAGGTAATCGCCGCCCAACCTTGCGCGAGGGTATCTCGCGCCTCCCGCCTCCGCGCGAGGGGATCTCGCGCCTCCCGCCTCCCCGCGAGATCTCGCTCCTCCCACCTCCCCGCGAGATAACCGCCGCCCAACTTAGCGCGAGGGGATCTCGCTCCTCCCATCTCCCCGCGAGATAACCGCCGCCCATCTATGCGCGAGGGGATCTCGCGCCTCCCGCCTCCCCGCGAGATCTCGCGCCTCCCTCCTCCCCGCGAGATAACCGCCGCCCAACATGGCGCGAGGGGATTTCGCGCCTCCAGCCGCCCATCTTAGCGCGAGGGGGACTCGCGCCTCCCGCCTCCCCATTCATTCATTCATTTATTCATCAAACAATTTACATTGTGTTCGAATTCTACAAAATAATTACATTTCAAATCATAATCCCCGCGAGATCTCGTGGCTCCCTCCTACCCGCGAGGTAACCGCCGCCCAACTTAGCGCGAGGGTATCTCGCGCATCCCGCCTCCGCGCGAGATAATCGCCGCCCAACCTTGCGCGAGGGTATCTCGCGCCTCCCGCCTCTCCGCGAGATCTCGTGGCTCCCTCCAACCCGCGAGATAACCGCCGCCCAACTTAGCGCGAGCGGATCTCGCGCGTCCCGCATCTCCGCAAGATCTCGCTCCTCTCGCCTCCCCGCGAGATCTAGCGCCACCCTCCTCCCCGCGAGATAACCGCCGCCCAACTTAGCGCGAGGGTATCTCGCGCATCCCGCCTCCGCGCGAGATAATCGCCGCCCAACCTTGCGCGAGGGTACCTCGCGCCTCCCGCCTCCACGCGAGGGGATCTCGCGCCTCCCGCCTCCCCGCGAAACCTCGCGCCTCCCGCCTCCCCCGCGAGATAACCGCCGCCCAACTTAGCGCGAGGGGATCTCGCGCCTCCCGCCTCTCCGCGAGATCTCGTGGCTCCCTCCAACCCGCGAGGTAACCGCCGCCCAACTTAGCGCGAGGGTATCTCGCGCATCCCGCCTCCGCGCGAGATAATCGCCGCCCAACCTTGCGCGAGGGTATCTCGCGCCTCCCGCCTCCACGCGAGGGGATCTCGCGCCTCCCGCCTCTCCGCGACATCTCGTGGCTCCCTCCAACCCGCGAGATAACCGCCGCCCAACTTAGCGCGAGCGGAACTCGCGCGTCCCGCGTCTCCGCAAGATCTCGCTCCTCTCACCTCTCGCGAGATCTCGCGCCTCCCTCCTCCCCGCGAGATAACCGCCGCCCAACATAGCGCGAGGGGACCTCGTGCCTCTCGCCTCCCCGCGAGATCTAGCGCCTCCCTCCTCCCCGCGAGATAACCGCCACCCAACTTAGCGCGAGCGGATCTCGCGCGTCCCGCATCTCCGCAAGATCTCGCTCCTCTCGCCTCCCCGCGAGATCTAGCGCCACCCTCCTCCCCGCGAGATAACCGCCGCCCAACTTAGCGCGAGGTTATCTCGCGCCTCCCGCCTCCCCGCGAGATCTCGTGGCTCCCTCCTACCCGCGAGGTAACCGCCGCCCAACTTAGCGCGAGGTTATCTCGCGCATCCCGCCTCCGCGCGAGATAATCGCCGCCCAACCTTGCGCGAGGGTATCTCGCGCCTCCCGCCTCCACGCGAGGGGATCTCGCGCCTCCCGCCTCCCCGCGAAACCTCGCGCCTCCCGCCTCCCCCGCGAGATAACCGCCGCCCAACATTGCGCGAGGGGATCTCGCGCCTTCCGCCTCCCCGCGAAACCTCGCGCCTCCCTCCTCCCCGCGAGATAACCGCCGCCCAACTAGGCGCGAAGGTATCTCGCGCCTCCCGCCTCACCGCGAGATCTCGCGCCTCCCTCCTCCCCGCGAGATAACCGCCGCCCAACATAGCGCGAGGGGATCTCGCGCCTCCCGCCTCCCCGTGAGTTTTCGCGCCTCCCGGATCCCCGCGAGATCTCGCACCTCCCTCCTCCCCTCGAGATAACCGCCGCCCAACTTAGCGCGAGGGGATCTCGCGCCTCCCGCCTCTCCGCGAGATCTCGTGGCTCCCTCCAACCCGCGAGATAACCGCCGCCCAACCTAGCGCGAGCGGATCTCGCGCGTCCCGCAGCCCATCTTAGCGCGAGATCTAGCGCCTCCCTCCTCCCCACGGGTTCTCGCTTCGCCCTCCTCCCCGCGAGGTAATCGCCGCCCAACCTTGCGCGAGGGTATCTCGCGCCTCCCGCCTCCGCGCGAGGGGATCTCGCGCCTCCCGCCTCCCCGCGAGATCTCGCTCCTCCCACCTCCCCGCGAGATAACCGCCGCCCAACTTTGCGCGAGGGGATCTCGCTCCTCCCACCTCCCCGCGAGATAACCGCCGCCCAACTTTGCGCGAGGGGATCTCGCGCCTCCCGCCTCCCCGCGAGATCTCGCGCCTCCCTCCTCCCCGCGAGATAACCGCCGCCCAACCTTGCGCGACGGTATCTCGCGCCTCCCGCCTCCACGCGAGGGGATCTCGCGCCTCCCGCCTCTCCGCGACATCTCGTGGCTCCCTCCAACCCGCGAGATAACCGCCGCCCAACTTAGCGCGAGCGGAACTCGCGCGTCCCGCGTCTCCGCAAGATCTCGCTCCTCTCACCTCTCGCGAGATCTCGCGCCTCCCTCCTCCCCGCGAGATAACCGCCGCCCATCTTTGCGCGAGGGGATCTCGCGCCTTCCGCCTCCCCGCGAGATCTCGCGCCTCCCTCCTCCCCGCGAGATAACCGCCGCCCAACATAGCGCGAGGGGATCTCGCGCCTCCAGCCGCCCATCTTAGCGCGAGGGGGACTCGCGCCTCCTGCCTCCCCATTCATTCATTCATTTATTCATCAAACAATTTACATTGTGTTCGAATTCTACAAAATAATTACATTTCAAATTATAACCCCCGCGAGATCTCGCTCCTCCCACCTCCCCACGAGATCTAGAGCCTCCCACCTCCCCGCGAGGTAATCGCCGCCCAACTTAGCGCGAGGGGATCTCGCGCCTCCCGCCTCCCCGCGAGATCTCGTGGCTCCCTCCTACCCGCGAGGTAACCGCCGCCCAACATAGCGCGAGGGTATCTCGCGCATCCCGCCTCCGCGCGAGATAATCGCCGCCCAACCTTGCGCGAGGGTATCTCGCGCCTCCCGCCTCCGCGCGAGGGGATCTCGCGCCTCCCGCCTCTCCGCGAGATCTCGTGGCTCCCTCCAACCCGCGAGATAACCGCCGACCAACTTAGCGCGAGCGGATCTCGCGCGTCCCGCATCTCCGCAAGATCTCGCTCCTCTCGCCTCCCCGCGAGTTAACCGCCGCCCAACTTAGCGCGAGGTTATCTCGCTCCTCCCACCTCCCCACGAGATCTAGAGCCTCCCACCTCCCCGCGAGGTAATCGCCGCCCAACTTAGCGCGAGGGGACCTCGCGCCTCCCGCCTCCCCGCGAGATCTCGCTCCTCCCACCTCCCCGCGAGATAACCGCCGCCCATCTTTGCGCGAGGGGATCTCGCGCCTTCCGCCTCCCCGCGAGATCTCGCGCCTCCCTCCTCCCCGCGAGATAACCGCCGCCCAACATAGCGCGAGGGGATCTCGCGGCACCCGCCTTTCCGCGAGATCTTTCTCCTCCCACCTCCCCGCGAGATAACCGCCGCCCATCTTTGCGCGAGGGGATCTCGCGCCTCCCGCCTCCCCGCGAGATCTCGCTCCTCCCACCTCCCCGCGAGATAACCGCCGCCCAACTTTGCGCGAGGGGATCTCGCGCCACCCGCCTCCCCGCGAGATCTCGCGCCTCCCTCCACCCCGCGAGATCTAGCGCCTCCCTCCTCCCCGCGAGATAACCGCTGCCCAACTTAGCGCGAGGTCCCCGCCCCCACATAACCGCGAGATCTCGCGCCACCCGCCTCCCCGCGAGATCTCGCGCCTCCCTCCACCCCGCGAGATCTAGCGCCTCCCTCCTCCTCGCGAGATAACCGCCGCCTAACTTGGCGCGAGGGGATCTCGCGCCTCCCGCCTCCCCGCGAGATCTAGCGCCTCCCTCCTCCCCGCGAGATAACCGCCGACCAACTTAGCGCGAGGGGATCTCGCGTCTCCCGCCTCCCCGCGAGATTTAGCACTCCCTCCTCCCGCGAGATAACCGCCGCCCATCTTAGCGCGAGGGGATCTCGCGCATCCCGCCTCTCCGCGAGAGGTGGAGCGAGGAGGTCTCGCGCCTCCCGCAGCCCATCTTAGCGCGAGATCTTGCGCCTCCCTCCTCCCCACGGGTTCTCGCTTCGCCCTCCTCCCCGCGAGGTAATCGCCGCCCAACCTTGCGCGAGGGTATCTCGCGCCTCCCGCCTCCGCGCGAGGGGATCTCGCGCCTCCCGCCTCCCCGCGAGATCTCGCTCCTCCCACCTCCCCGCGAGATAACCGCCGCCCAACTTTGCGCGAGGGGATCTCACGGCACCCGCCTTTCCGCGAGATCTTTCTCCTCCCACCTCCCCGCGAGATAACCGCCGCCCATCTTTGCGCGAGGGGATCTCGCGCCTTCCGCCTCCCCGCGAGATCTCGCGCCTCCCTCCTCCCCGCGAGATAACCGCCGCCCAACATAGCGCGAGGGGATCTCGCGCCTCCAGCCGCCCATCTTAGCGCGAGGGGGCTCGCGCCTCCCGCCTCCCCATTCATTTATTCATCAAACAATTTACATTGTGTTCGAATTCTACAAAATAATTACATTTCAAATCATAACCCCCGCGAGATCTCGCTCCTCCCACCTCCCCACGAGATCTAGAGCCTCCCACCTCCCCGCGAGGTAATCGCCACCCAACCTTGCGCGAGGGTATCCCGCGCCTCCCGCCTCCACGCGAGGTGATCTCGCGCCTCCCGCCTCCCCGCGAGATCTCGCTCCTCCCACCTCCCCGCGAGATAACCGCCGCCCAACATTGCGCGAGGGGATCTCGCGCCACCCGCCTCCCCGCGAGATCTCGCGCCTCCCTCCACCCCGCGAGATCTAGCGCCTCCCTCCTCCCCGCGAGATAACCGCCGCCCAACTTAGCGCGAGGTCCCCGCCCCCACATAACCGCGAGATCCCCGCCCTCACATAACCGCGAGATCCCCGCCCCCACATACCCGCGAGGTCCCCGCCCCCACATACCCGCGAGGTCCCCGCCCCCACATAACCGCGAAGTCTCCGCCGTTGCTTGACGCAAGTACATTCGTTTCCTAACTATATGATTGTTAAACTGTGCTGAAGTCCTGTTTGTATCGCACGGCGACGGAAAACGTGTGAAATATTACGTTAGTTTGGCCTCACCCTTTGTCAAATTATTTGAATACGTATTTTTATTTTGTCACTTAAACAAAAAATAACGACCATACAGTGCGTGAAAATTTTGTGTGACGTCACGTTTTAGTACAATTTTACTCAAATGTGACGTCACAAGCCCCCACTCCTGTATTATATGAGATATTTAAGTTTTATGAAGCAATCAATCAAAGGGAAACATTCCGTACCGTACTCTTTGAACTTACACAATTAGGGTGCAGATCACCAGACTACTGTTTTTATCTTGAAAGTGTTAAGCAAACACGAGGTCGACTTGTACATAAATAGCCATAATTTGACCATATTCAGGTAATGTTTTTCTAGGGTCAAATTGACCCAAGTTCATATTGACGCAAGGTCATATTGACCCAAGGTCATATTGTCCCAAGGTAGTTTTGACTATAATAGTATATTTTGTTAAGTTATTCAATGCGTACGCGTGGTGGGGAAGCCATCCGTCGTTCTTGTCTTAGTTTCAAGAATTCAGATCTTGCTATCCTGTAGAAAGAAAATAAATGGTTTTAGTGGCAGCCTATATTAATACAGAAAGTCAGTTTGAAAAGTATTGAGACAGAATAAGTACAATAAAATTATTCAATACAAAAACTTTTTAAAACATGCTTTAATAATTCTTCTCAGCAAACCCTTTTATTTGAACAGCAGAACACAAAAAATAACTAGTCCGCCATCTTAGGCCCTCCGCAATATTGGATTTAGTTAGACGTCACTTAGCTTACCATGCATTGTCATCCAAACTAAATGTGTATGCAAAATTCCATCTTAATCGGTGAAGGATAACTGCTTTAAAATTTAAGATTTGACCCGAACACACTGACATACATACATTGCAATTAAATAAAAGCTTGTAAAAACTAAACAGTATATATCAGAAGCAACGCAATTATTGCAAAGGGGTTTAGAGTATAAACAATTTTTACTACGGTATTAACCTAAAAAAAAATCAACTGCCCCATACTTCGCGTACGCCCATTTTTTGTTTGCATACTTCGACAAAATGAAATGGAATGCTGTTTTAAAAAAATGTGTATAATAAAAGAGAGAATAAGCGAGAATATTAATTAACCAACCTTAACAGAAGGAAGAGTGCCATGAAATTGCACGCGATAAGCATGTAGAACACATTGCTCCACGAGTGTCCCGAAACAACGCCGGCTAGCATGGGACCTATGGCCGCTCCTGTAATTAAGATTTAAAATTTAATTAGGTTAAATCATAAATATGTAGCGGCACCAACGCCACCACTTACGAACTAAATGACATGACGTCACACAAATCCTGCATCGCGCAAGCAAAGTTTTCGGCGCGACTTGAACACATACCACAGTCCAACAATAACCGTTGGGCAGTTGTCCGGACCAGACAACACCCGACTGATCGTAGGATTCTCCCTTTTCTATGGAGGTTTGGGTTTGGGTATGGGGGTTTGCGGAACAGGGTGTAAAGTCCCACAGGACTTTACACCCTGTTCCGCAAACCCCCAAAAATACATCTAAAATTATTTCAGATCAAAATTAAATCTCTAAGAAAAACGTTTTAATAAGTAATGGCACTCTTGTTTGGTTAGAGTAAGGTTTCGCTTCGCTAGCACGGCTCATGAGATCCCACAGCGGTTCTAAGCGAGTCGATTGGTTACCCAAGACTGAGGCGAGCGATGCGACGCCATTATAAACTTAAAGCTTGCTTTTTCCGGCTAAGTATGAACATGTGGAGTAACTGACTCCACATGTTCATACTATCGTTACCGCGAAGTGAGCGGCGTGCTCGCGTGTGCGTAATAACGACAAAAGTGTCACAGTAAGGTGTGTAGAGAGTATTTTACTATTGTTTTTAAAAGTTAATAAAATACGAGAGTAGATGCCAAACCGTTTATTGTATTACAATGAGTAGTAATAATGAAACTTATAAGTGTTTTGTTTTAGAAAATCTGTGTAGTTTGAAAAAATGCCCTTAAATCGAATTTTATTCAATTATTTGACTATGTATATCTTTGAAAACATAAACGGACGGACTAAATAAAAGACACATTCATCAATAAACGTATTTCTACTGCGGTTCACAAAAAATCGATTGTTTTAGGTTGTTTTTTTTAAATAAAATCAAAATCAAAACGACACCCATGACGAATATTTCAAAAAATTATTTTGGCGCCATCTAGTATTTTCATTTTGACCTCATATGAGCATTTAGCGACCCCATAAACCATGAAAATGACACCCATGACAAAATTTTCGGTCGGCGCCATTTTGAATTTTTATTTTGACTTATATTCGCAATTATTATTTTTATATTGACTAATAACCCAAAAAAACACAAAATAAAATAGGTGTATTTTATTTGACATGACGAATATTTCGATCTTCTTTGAAGTCTGTTAAAAACTTTCCTAACCTACTGATTTTTTTACACTGTGGTCTCATAATAAATCGGCCGATAGATTATCTGGAAGTCGAGCGCGAGCAAAAGTGACAATGGTTCTGCCTCAGAGAGCCGTACGGCGGTCGCTGTGTTATATATAATTTTAATATTAAAACATGTAAACTGATTTATAAATTCTACCCTGAGAATAAAGTTCTATAGACTGTTAACTTTTTTAGATATGTGTTTTAGATAGTGAATCTTTCATAATCTTCTAGAATAATAAGAAAATGATCAAAAATATATCGTTTTAGGATCCTTTTCAGTTCTTTTTTTGATCGAGCGAAGTTTTCGATATCATGTCTGAATCTCTGAAATGAAAAGAACATTTAGTAAACTACAATATATATATATATATTTTGCATTTAAACAATCACTATTTGTTTGTTTATTATTGAATCAAATGTTAATGTCTGGGTGCCTGCGCTTAAGCAAACGCTGCGATTTTACGAGCTGAACGAAGTGAGCCCAATAATTATCGCATAGCGATTCTATGAGCCAAGTTACGAGTTCAACGAGCGAAGCGAGCCCTCATTCAAACAGTGTTACGAGCGAAGGGAGCCGTTTCGAGCTGGACAGCTAGTAAATCATGGACATCCAAGACTAATGTACTCACCAACGCTGCCGGTGCCGTCGATGATAGCGGTGACAGTGGCGAGAGCCTTGCTGTTCCCTTGCAGGCTGCTGTGCGTGCCCAGCTCAGCGCTGACGGCCGTGGTGATGAGAGCTGTGTGCTGTGCTGTAGTTACTCACCCACACTGCCGGTGCCGTCGATGATAGCGGTGACAGTGGCGAGAGCCTTGCTGTTCCCTTGCAGGCTGCTGTGCGTGCCCAGCTCAGCGCTGACGGCCGTGGTGATGAGAGCTGTGTGCTGTGCTGTAGTTACTCACCCACACTGCCGGTGCCGTCGATGATAGCGGTGACAGTGGCGAGAGCCTTGCTGTTCCCTTGCAGGCTGCTGTGCGTGCCCAGCTCAGCGCTGACGGCCGTGGTGATGAGAGCTGTGTGCTGTGCTGTAGTTACTCACCCACACTGCCGGTGCCGTCGATGATAGCGGTGACAGTGGCGAGAGCCTTGCTGTTCCCTTGCAGGCTGCTGTGCGTGCCCAGCTCAGCGCTGACGGCCGTGGTGATGAGAGCTGTGTGCTGTGCTGTAGTTACTCACCCACACTGCCGGTGCCGTCGATGATAGCGGTGACAGTGGCGAGAGCCTTGCTGTTCCCTTGCAGGCTGCTGTGCGTGCCCAGCTCAGCGCTGACGGCCGTGGTGATGAGAGCTGTGTGCTGTGCTGTAGTTACTCACCCACACTGCCGGTGCCGTCGATGATAGCGGTGACAGTGGCGAGAGCCTTGCTGTTCCCTTGCAGGCTGCTGTGCGTGCCCAGCTCAGCGCTGACGGCCGTGGTGATGAGAGCTGTGTGCTGTGCTGTAGTTACTCACCCACACTGCCGGTGCCGTCGATGATAGCGGTGACAGTGGCGAGAGCCTTGCTGTTCCCTTGCAGGCTGCTGTGCGTGCCCAGCTCAGCGCTGACGGCCGTGGTGATGAGAGCTGTGTGCTGTGCTGTAGTTACTCACCCACACTGCCGGTGCCGTCGATGATAGCGGTGACAGTGGCGAGAGCCTTGCTGTTCCCTTGCAGGCTGCTGTGCGTGCCCAGCTCAGCGCTGACGGCCGTGGTGATGAGAGCTGTGTGCTGTGCTGTAGTTACTCACCCACACTGCCGGTGCCGTCGATGATAGCGGTGACAGTGGCGAGAGCCTTGCTGTTCCCTTGCAGGCTGCTGTGCGTGCCCAGCTCAGCGCTGACGGCCGTGGTGATGAGAGCTGTGTGCTGTGCTGTAGTTACTCACCCACACTGCCGGTGCCGTCGATGATAGCGGTGACAGTGGCGAGAGCCTTGCTGTTCCCTTGCAGGCTGCTGTGCGTGCCCAGCTCAGCGCTGACGGCCGTGGTGATGAGAGCTGTGTGCTGTGCTGTAGTTACTCACCCACACTGCCGGTGCCGTCGATGATAGCGGTGACAGTGGCGAGAGCCTTGCTGTTCCCTTGCAGGCTGCTGTGCGTGCCCAGCTCAGCGCTGACGGCCGTGGTGATGAGCGCGTACGGACCGTTCACCATCATACCCGTGAGGATCAGCAGGAACACGTTCAGAGCGTACGAGCTGGCGCCCCAGTACTGGTAGATGAACAGCTGCGGGAAACAACTTATTGTTACCATGCTGAATACGGAACTGTTTTGTTGACTTTATTTGGGAAAATTTGAGATACAAGATTTCCAAATAATAATAATTTTATAGATAAAAAAATAATAACCCTATTCTGTCAGTAAGTTCGATTATCAAAAAACATCGAACACGTATTTTTGAGTTTGTCAAATCAATTAAAAATTCCACATCAACGTCGGCAATATGAAGAAGAGATGTCGTCTGTCGCGAATATCGGTGGAATAAATCACACTGCCAGTACGTGCTGTGCGGCCCAGGTTAGCAAACACTGTGTAGACTGTGTCTCTGATGATCCGCCGCGGTTGACCCACGTGAGCACCGGGCGGTTGACCCACGTGAGCACCGGGCGGTTTAGCCACGTGAGCACCGGGCGGTTGAGCCACGCGAGCACCGGGCGGTTGAGCCGCGTGTGCACCGGGCGGTTGAGCCGCGTGTGCACCGCGCGGTTGACCCACGTGAGCACTAGGCGGATGAGCCGCGTGAGCACCAGGCGGATGAGCCGCGTGAGCACCGGGCGGATGAGCCGCGTGAGCACCGGGCGGATGAGCCGCGTGAGCACCGGGCGGATGAGCCGCGTGAGCACCGGGCGGATGAGCCGCGTGAGCACCGAGCGGATGAGCCGCGTATGCACCGCGCGGTTGAACCGCGTGAGCACCGGGCGGGAGCTCCGCGTGTGCACCGCTCGGTTGCTAAGTTACTAACTCACGCAGGGCGCGCACGTGGCGTAGAAGGCGACGCACACGAGCGCCGGACATCCGGTGCAGTCGGCGACCAGGCCGGCCAAGATGGCACCCGTCACGCCACCCACGTCGAACACTGTGCTGAGCTCGCCGGACTGACGAGCTGAGAGATCCGCTGGAAATATAACACATACTTTAGAGTCACGCGTCACACTTCAGAGAGCCACATGTATAAAAAATCTATTAGATAGAGTAATTTAGTAACTGTTTAGCAGATTCTAAATACAAACACCAACTCTTATTTATAAAAATAACGCCACTGTACGAGCACATTCTATATTTCAATTTTCTATTAAGGATGCATGATAAAGATTTAGCTTTAACTTCTTTACTAATGATGACGGCCTGGTACTCAGGCACTCGAGAAGCCGGCCTTATATCACATTTCCAACGATTTACAATCAAATTAATTATCAAAAACCACATTTAAGTATTGATATTTGGTTATTTAATAATAAGCAAAAAAATCCGGCCGGTATGAATGATGTCGTTAATTTCAATGATTGATTCAACCAAAATTGAAATATTTGCAAAAAAAAACAATTATATGAAAAATTATTGATTCACGTGTTAGACGCTAACACGTGAATCAATCATTTTTCATACAATACATATGTTCAGATTAAGTCAAATTGCCCGCTGCTTAAAAAAATGCCTTCTGATTAAATCAAATAAAACTATGACAAAATTAGTTAAGCAGACTTATAATTACCACTTACCCATAGTAAATTTGATGTAAGACGGCAACCAATACAGGAACGTGTAGCTGACGAGCTTCGCGAAGAAGAGCGAGAAGGAGAACTCCAGCACGCCCGGGATAGACAGAGCGCGCGATAGTGACACGGCGCTCTCGGCGCTCTCGGCGCTCTCGGGCGACGCGCGGAGCAGCGACGTGCGCTCATTGGCCTCTTCTTGCTGAGAGGGACCACGATAATTTTTTAACCGATTTCAAAAAGGATTCTCAATTCGAGTATATTTATTTTTTGTTGACACAGCTTTTTACTGGATGAACCGATTTCGATGATTATTTTTTTATTTTAAAGCTTCAACCTAATTGCGTTAGTGAATTCGGCAAGGCAAAGGGTTTGAGCGCCATAAATCGACCATACACATTCGAGATGAAAGACGCGTTGTGGATTTCTGTCTATGTGATTGGTCGACTGATAGCGGTTTTTTAATATTTTTTTTGTAATAAAGTTTTTGATTATAGAAAGGCTAGCTAGCGATTGGCCACTATTATTAGAAGATATAACTTTAAAATTTTCATCAAAATCCATGCAGTTTCGTGTGAAAGAGTAACAAACATCTGTCACAAACTTTCATATTTATTAAAAGGACTAGCTTTTGCCCACGACTTCGTCTGCGTAGCATTAGTATTTTTTGATAGCCTTATTTATATCGCGCAATAATATTTTAGGTGTGTGGGCCGCCTTAATTTGGTTCACCATACAAAATGCCACCTGCCTTTTCAATCCTTTATGGATGAATTCCGAGATAAAAACAAAATTATCCCGATACCAAATTTCATTTAAATCGGTTCAGCTGTTTAATATTAAAAAGGTAACTACTGACAGGCAGTTATTTTCACATTTATAATACTAGCTGGGTTTATACGTTTGGGGGGATGGAAGTGTGTTTGTTAATCAATCACGCCAGAATGGCTGAACGGATCTGGATGAAATTTGGCACAGAGATGGATTATACTTTTTATCCCGGTATAACGTTCCCTTGGCATGATAAAACACTTATCACGCGGGCGAAGCCGCCGGCAGAAGCTAGTATCTTTATAAGTTACAGCCTATGCGTTATTCTGATGTATAAGCCATATTTCTGTAAAGTTTCATCAAAATCCGTTGAGTAGTTTTGCTTGAAAGAATAACAAACATCCATTCCACCATCCTCACAAACTTTCAACGTTTATAATAGTACCATAAATTATTGGTTATTAAATAATAGTTACTTACTTGTGCTGCGTTAGAAGAATGCCTGTTCGGTCGCAAACTGGCTGACTGTGAAACAAAATCAAATATTAGTCAATTATTAATGAACAATAAATTTGTATCTGAACATTTACACAAAATCAAATTAGTCACAAAAACCATTAATTTTACAATACAAATCAATTACTCAAAGCTTAATTATTCAAAGCTACACTTTCGTTGAGTGTCATAAGCTATTTGTTATCCCGGAGAAGAAGCTTAAAAGCTAGTAAAAATATTAATCATCGTATTCCCACTGCTGGGACACATGCCTCATCTGTTTGAGAGAGAATGGGCCAAAGCCCACCACGCAGGCCCAGTGCGGGTTGGTAGATGTCACATGTCTTTGAAATGTTGGTTCTAGGACATGCCGATTCCCTCACGATGTTTTCCTTCACCGTTTTGAGAGCCGTGATGAAAATAATTTGCACAAAGTAAAGCGCCTGTCTGTGTTCGAACTCATGACCTACAACTTGTAAGTCGCGGCTGTTACCACTGGGAGTAAAATATTAATAAAAGTGTATTGAGACCTTCACCTTCCTGGACACACTACTCGCGACCTGGTAAAAGATTTGGACTTTTAATTTTGATTATATGGCTTTAAGGGGATGCTCTGAGGTACCTCGAAACAGATATAATTTTCGAAGGCTTTTAAAAAATTTCCAAGAGAAACTTTTTTATCAATATTTGACCTTTTACAGAGTTGTAACATGCAAAAATCTAAGAAAATTTTAATTTCCCAGACTGAGAAACATTTTCTTTAATATTAGACCTTTTACAGAGCTGTAACCTCAGATCAAATAAAAAATCAAGATGGAACGTTGCAAACAACAAAGTGAAGCCGGTTCAAACTATGCCTTGCCGTACAAATACGCAATTACACGCACTCACGTACAACGAAATTACGCCTTAGCTTGTCATTCAAGCTCACAGATCAAATAATAAAGCTCAACTGACAAGCTAAGGGATAGTTTTGTTGTACGTGTGCGCGTGTAATTGTGTTATATTTTTTTATTTATACGGCAAGGCTTAGTTTGAACCGGCTTCACTTTGTTGTTTGCAACGTTCCATCTTGACTTTTTATTTGATCTGAGGCTGCAACATGCAAAAATTTAAGAAAATTATAATTTCCCAAGCTGAGAAACATTTTCTTCAATATTTGACCTTTTAGAAAGCTGTAACATGCAACAACCTAAGACAATTATAATTTCGCAGGCTACCACAGAGCAACCCACAAAGCACAAAGTTGCATCACTCACATGCAAGGGTCAAAGCACAGTAAAACAGTCGAAAACAAAAACAAAAAATATATACATAGCATATTGACCCCTATCACCACAACGTAATGCACACATTTCTATCCAGACAAAGCATTCGAATATTTGAAAGTTGACGTCGAAAGCTATTTTCATCGATCGCCTTAGATGACACTATCAACTGTAGACTAGTTACTTCTTAAACATAATTTACTTAAAATTATTATTATAGAGAGATATTTATCTAATGCTTTTGTTTTAGTAATGTTTATTATACGCTTTGTCTCTATATATTAATAACGTGATGTTTGGCCAAAGTTATCGGTGATATTGCCTTCATCAACACTCACAAAGATAGGCTGTCGCTACATGGAGCGATCTCCACAATACAATTACTGGGTGACACTATACCATGCCTTGCAAAGAGTAAGTGTGATTGATTCAATGATTGCTTACCTGATCCCCCACGATGACAGAAGACGCGTCGTCATCATCCGCTTCATCTTCTTCGTCTGAGCGCGTCGATTGGCGGGATGGCTGTGAGAGTGATTGATTCAAATGATTGATTGTTTCGTTAATTCATGACGATATTAGCATGTGAATGCTGAATGATTCCGTTAATATAAATGATTGTTTCAATCAAAATTATAACATTTCCAACAAATGTATTTTACGAAAAATGATTGATTCACCTGTTAGCGTCACTAGCTATTGCCTTCTGATTAATTCAAATAAAGTTGATCGATTAATGTCAATATTAGTTACCACCGGTATTAACATGCAAGTAATTGATTCCAACTATTCATTAAAATAACACTAAACAATTTTTCTGTTTTCTGTTATAAGTACTCTGAATAACTGAATCTTGATCTATTTAAATAAATTTGATTGATCCAATACCAATTGACTGATTCAAACGATGTTATTCTTACCGAATGCCTACTATTATTAGCAGCGGCCCCCAGTCCGATTACCCTCGACTCGGCTAGTAAGAACAGCCACACAATTGCCCCCACAGCCGCTACCACCAACAGGGGGTTGATGAAATCATCCAATGGTTTCTCCCGCTCTGGGTGAAGCGGGAGGGCGTGTCAGACTTTTACTGACTAAAACCAACCCGTGTTTCTTCAGTTGCTTGTGTCAGGGCCGCGGTATTTTCTTTCAAATTTATCCGCAACCCAGACAGACATCGGCCCTAGCGGGCCCCGTCAGTTTTTGCTGACATCTCTTTGAGGCGCGCGTGGAACACTACACGCCGTCGACTCAAGCCCGGGCCGTATCGGACGGCGAGCTACCCATCACTCGCCGTCCGCAAGCCCACGTCTACGGTGGCCGGGAATCAGCTTGCGTCTCCCGACGCCCAGGGCGTCTCCCGCGGTGGCTAGTGGCGCGAGGGAGTCTCCGTTGCGTCTCACTTACGCGTTCCGCCTCCTCCTTTGCGAGCATTACTGCTTCGCAGAAGGAGGTGACAGCTATCCATGCCCTCTCGCTTCGTACCATGGCCTGAACCCGGGCTGGATGCGAGAGGTCGCCACCGCTGATCGCCTCCACGAGGAGAGGCCTCCTACCTTACGTTTACCAGTTCGAGGTCTCCAGTCAAGAACACGTCTACCCATACGGCCATCGGTCCTACGGCTTATATGGAATTGAGTGATTCAAGTTATTTCTTACCGATTGCCTACTATTATTAACAGCAGCCCCCAGTCCGACTTCCCTCGGCTCAGCTGGTAAGAACAACCAGACAACCGCCCCCACGGCCCCCATCACCATCCCGGGGTAGATGAAGGAGAGAGACCAGTCGGAATCCACGTATTCTGCTGCCATTATTGTTCCTGGCAGAAAATAAATTAGTGTTATGATTGTTGAGAGTGGTAGAAATGTTCTGCTAGGGAAACGGGTTTGTTTATTTATTAGTCTTTTCGCAATTGTTAAATTGATTGATTCATTTTTATTGTTGATTGATTCATAATTGTTGGTAAATTCAAATTTAAATAAACCCAAAATTATACATAATATATAGCCCAGATAAGTGTGATAGTTCCATATAAGTCGAATATTTATGGCCATTCTTGGGTACAAATTTGAACATGTAAAATTAAAATACCTACTGGTAAAATGCCAACGTCCAAAACATCGAAAACTTAATTATCGAACGTTCATATTACCGAAATTAAAATAACGTAAGTTTATAATGTCGAAAGGTTAGATAACCTACGTCCAATATATCTAAAATCTAATTATCTACAAAAGTGACATCGAAAGACCAAAATACCAAAAGTACAGAGTATCGAATGTCCCAAATATCGAAGTATAGATTATCGAACGTCCTAAATATCGACATATTGTAGGTATGTTTCGTCATTTTAAAATTGGTAGGTTTGGTTAGAAATGTTACCAACCGCTCACGAGCCGAACGAAAGAAGCGAGCGGTGCCGCGGAGCGGCCGGCGAGCGCTTGAAAACTTCTAATCCATGTTCCGACATGATAATATTCGCTAAACAATACGTTAAATGTTTTGCAGTGGAGGACAGACTAATGACTAATAACCATGCGTTGGCAGAGGGTGACAATTTCAAATGTACCTACATTTTTACACTCATACCACATACATTATCAAACTTTGTTCTATATTTTAACGAGTAGGTATTTTTAACGTAAATATAATAAACTTAGGTGTATTAAATGTTGACATTTTGAACATAGGTATAATGACTATCGACATTTAGAAGCAGTCGATATTTTAATCTGAGACATTTTATGCTTAGGTATAACAATTGTCGATGCAATCGTTTTTTTAATTTTCGATGTTTTGAATAATAGTGACATTTTATCCGTAGATATTTTAATTTTCGACGTTTAAATATGTTCCCCCTTTTTAGCTGTTGCCAAACCATTTGCCCACGCTTAACAACCGTGCCGTCTCTTAAAACTAGGCCACAGCTGGACATAATTTTGGTTCAGAGCCAAATTATCCACAGCCTATGCAAAGCATGTAATTTTAAGTCAGTCGTCTGAAATGGGTATATTATGATAGCTATAAAATTCAAAGTAAAATCTGACACATTCTGACAGATTCGTAGAAGAACTTGGCCAAGGTAACCAGAACCTGGGGGTTTTCTTGATCTAGCCGAGGCCTTTGACACTGTGTTCGTTTCTATGCTTCTCAACAAATTAGAGGCTTTAGTAATTCGGGGCACAGTGAAAGTTTATGCTGACTATTTAGACGATCGATGTCAATATGTTAAATAAAATAGATCATTACTAGCAATGAGAAAAAAATACTGCTTGCGATGTTCCCCAGGGAAGCATTCTGGGCCCTACCCTATTCCTGATTAATATCAAAAATATGTGTTATTTAGATATTAACCAATGTAAACTTGTATCATACGCCGATGTTAATATATACCGCTAAAACCAGTAATCAATTGTACAAAATGATTATAACTTACCCAATATGTTTCCCAGAGAAGTGTGAGAGTTCCATATGCCGAAGATGAGTCCCTTCTTACTGTTACCGAACCATTTGCCCACAGTGGCCACCGTGCCCGGCCAGCCGGTGGTCTGGGCGATGCCTGCCCCCGCCTGGGGAGTAGGCAAATCGTTGAATTATGAAACTAATATTATAAATGCAAAAGCTACTCCGCTATATGATACATTTTCCTACTGACATGTGTAACCCTT
Source organism: Orthosia cruda (assembly GCA_964057195.1). Lineage (NCBI taxonomy): Eukaryota > Metazoa > Arthropoda > Insecta > Lepidoptera > Noctuidae > Orthosia > Orthosia cruda. The sequence goes on along the minus strand of OZ059852.1, from coordinate 1,285,889 downwards.
CTTTTATTATTATTTTCTATACAGAAACAAACAATGTTATAATAGTCTAAGATTCCACCGCTAAAATTGGCAGGTAAATTTTTTGAAAGAAACTTAGTTTTCATGAATGATACTTGAAAGTAGAAAAGATAATTGCAGGGTTGCCTGATCATATCTAGCTGGGATTTTTGCAGTGGGATCTCGTACTATAAGTGCATACTACGAATTAGCATAATTAATAAAAAGACATTCTTACCTGCACCAACAAATAGTACGATATGTTATGTATATTATAAGTCCTTCCCATTCCGAATAGGTAACAGAAGATGGCGGACGTCAGCATGCCCAGAGACAAGAAGTATCGCAGGTCCACCCGCTCGGCTATCATACCTGGAACATGGCATAACATCCCGCTTCAATAAGTTATAGCAAACATTAAAAAAAGAAAGTTATAGCGTTTTCAAATTTTACTAATACTAGTGGGTGAGTTGTAGACATCGCAAGTCTGTCTTTTTGATTTTTTTATCTTTTCATAACAATCAAACAGGCAAACTTGTGATTATAATTATTGAACCTGCTTACAAAATCGATTGAGAAATGCGACCTGTAGAGGAAAACAGCCGGACATCCGGACTGACATACGAAAGAATTTTTGCTCAAGCTGAAACGGGAGCACTACGCTCGCGCTTCGCGCTTGAAGCATGGTCAATTATAAACATAAAAGTTTGTGAGGATAGATGTATGTATGGGTATATGGTATGTTTGTTACACTCCATCCAACTCGGTTAGTGAACATTTTTCAGTGATATAGAGCCGTATTACACATCAGAATAGTAAGATTCGTGTGAATTCCTCTTCTCGCGCCTACCTGCGGGCAAAAGCCGTAACAGAGACAACACTACTATCGCCTGACGTCACAAGACAGCAACGCTATAATGATTTCGCACCATTCAGTACGACGTTTTGCATGTTAGACTATACTAAAAAACTTGAAACTTGTCCATTCTATTCAACCCTTGTAAAATAAATATTCATTTACTAGCTGTCCCCCGCGGCTTCGCTCCCGTCAACTGGCTACCTACCTACTCTATCCTACCTACCTACCTATCTCTCTACCCTACCTACCTCTTACCTTACCCACCCGACCTACCAACATTTAATTTTTTATAAAAAATGTATGGCCTCTATGTCCTTCCTCAGGATGCCAACTCCTTACCACATTTCTTTGAATTCCGTTCAGTGGTTTAGGCGTGAAAAGGTAACAGACAGAGTTACTTTCGAATTTATAATATTATCTAATAGTTTATTTCAAATAAACCTTGGAGGTACTTTTGAAAAGCCAACAATTAAAAAAGATGACTCAAGTTGCAAATTCGCAAGCGTCAGTAGATATCAATGCAGAAGAATTTGCAAGAAACTGCACGGACACTCTTTTCAATCAGTTTTAATTACAAGTTTTTGGTTACATCATTCTTTTTGAAACAATAGTACATATATGTGAGAAGATGTAAAAAGACGTGCACGTAAAAGCGTCTAGAGTAACAAACAATTTAAAAATACATTAACAGGCCGAGGCAGCTAAATTATGACCAATCCCAACTGATGGCGCCTGGTGAAGCATGGATCGGCACGACTCAGCTCAACCATATTATCAATGGATGTATTTTTTAGTACATATACAGTTATCAAACACCCTATCAACACAATTTCGCTGCCTTGTTAATTCATCCTTGAATAGGAGAGTTAATTACGAAATCAATTAAAGAAAATACCAGCCATTGCTAAAACAGCTGTAGACAAAGTAAATATTTGTGTCGACACCGCGACCGAACCCGCGACCTTGGGTGTGGAGGGCATGCGATGCATCCACATAGCCATACATCGAATTGCGTAAATATTTCTATTGCCCTCTAATTGGTATTTAACAAGGTTAATGGTATGCCATTGCCATGATGGTTGAATAATAAAATTTGCTTATTTAAGTAACACACAGAGATAGAGATTCCAGTTACAGAAGAAATCGCAGAAAGGACAAGAGCTTACAAAAAGCGGTTCACGAATTATCCAAACATGCTGGCAATGAACCCCCAATAGGTCGCTCGAAGACTAAAAAAAAGTTAATTCAAAAAATCAAAAAACTCGACGTCGAAAAACAAGAAGAAAATCATGCTGTGCAATCGGAGGATACATCTGGTTTTGGTCAGCTAGCTCGCGAATCTGTATCCTCCGACTGCACAGCATGATTTTCTTCTTGTTTACTTAGGTTTTTGATTTTATGAATTAACTTTTTTTATTTATAACTTTTAGTTAACCTTTTTTTTTTCGTATGTTGTAATATACATTTGAAGTCCCCCATAAAACCCTTTATTTTGATAGCTCACACAATGGGGTTGGAAGAAAAAAGATAGAGAAATAATACGATCTATGAATCTTGGCCAAAGGGATACCATGGACGTGCGGTTGACTTTAATTAACGCATTTGCGCGTACTGGTTTGTTGGCTGAAAACCTGATGTTTTAAAGAAAATTTTTGTACATTAACTCCACTGATAGCAAAACCTGGGGGTATATACGTCAAGAGTGCATAGGTTACTTTAAGGTAAGCCTGCTACATCGTCAAACACTTCATCGCTCACCATCAGGTGAGATAGTGGTCAAACGCAACCCTCTAAATCATATTAAAAATAAGATGTTTTGTGTACAATAAAGAATTAAGGATAGTTGTCTTACCTGAGACGAACATGGCGCCCGCATACGAGAAGAGGAAGGCAGAGTCCAGAGTTCCAAGCAACGTGTTCGCGTCTGTCGTGTCTGCAACAAACGAACGCAACAAGTTACATTACACGGTCAGGGCTTGTCAAAATTTGGCACACAGGCAGGTAAAGATTCACGGCGGATAGACCATATCCTGGATGGAGAACATAGGATACTTGTTATCCTGGGCGTATGTTCCTAGAGCAGTGGTGGCCCAGTGGTAACGGCCCCGACTTAACGTGTCGTAAGTCGTGAGTTCAAACCCAGGCAGGCGCTTTACTTTGTGTAAATTATTTCATCATCACTGCTCTTAAAACGGTGAAGGAAAACATCGTGAGGAAACCGGCACTTCCTAACACCAAAAATTCGAAGACATGTGAGATCCACCAACGCGCACTGGGCCCGTGTGGTGGATTAAGGCCCATTACCTCTCTCACAGAGAGGATGCCTGTGTCCCAGCAGTGGGTATATTATAAGGCTGATGATGATGATGTACTACCGATTTTAAAGCGGGCGTAACCGCTAGCAATAGTTAGTATTTTGTACTCTTAATTTTATGCAATAATCTGGTGAAATACATGATAAGTGTGTGTATGCATGATAGTCCTGCGGAACTTTGCTTGCGCGATGCAGGACACGAACGACACCAGGTCTTAGTAGTTCGTACGTGGCGGTGTAGATGGCGTTAGACTACAATAATCAAAACTACCTTTTCCCAACTACATTGTGGTGTGGTCGGCTTCCAGTCTAACTGGATGGAACTGATCCCCAGTACTTTACATGGAGTTACTACCCATCTGATCTCCACAACCACAGATAATATAATACTAGCATAAAGATGCCTCATCCCATACAAAGAAACCGTGCCGACGTAACTAGCGTTTTTCGTCTGATTTTTTTTCTAAGCCATCGATCGCGTTCGGTACCGTTGCACGGATATAGATGGCGTTAGCAGCGACTTGTAAGTTAAAGGATTTACTCGGTTCGTGTTTTTTTTTAAGTGCAGCCACGATTTGTTTTATGGCATTTTGCACGTTTTACAGTTTCATTGTAGCAAATTGTGCTGCAAAACAAATTAAAAAATCGAGTGGATGCCTCAGAATTTTAAAACCGCGCCATCTATTGGAATCAATTTTAAATGATCCTTTCAAATAATCTTTGAAATGTTAATTAAGAGACCAACATTCCTTAATTTTGTGCTTAAGAGATTTAATTAAACAAGAACATACATTATTTTATGATCGTCTTTAGAATATTTCATAATACTCAATAACAAATCGAAGCTTATTACGCCATCTAGTGAAAGTTATTTGAACCAAATTTTCTTTCGTCACGTTGAGTGCCCGTGCTTCTACCCACATGACCTATTCATGTGGGTAGAAGCACGGGCATCTTAATAGATACTTATATTGTTACTGCATTGTACTATTTATACTACACTTACTAAAAGGCGCCCAATTACACCACTGGTCATCGTTAGGATCCGTCCCTGGTGGTGGCACTAGCGCAGAACAGTTCTGATGCAGCACTGACTTCACCACGGAGATCGGCTTCCGCGTCAGGTGGTATGTCATGTACGTGAAGAATGTCAGCATGAGAACTGAGGCTTGGTACCTGGGGAAGAGCAGAAATGTTGGCATTAGCGGAGAACAAGTCAAGAGTGAGAATAAGATGGAGTGCAGTGGTGGCTTTGTGATATCGGCCGCGACTTATAAGTTATAGGTCGTGGGTCCAAACCCAGGCAGGCGCTTTACTGTCTAAATTATTCCACCAACACTGCTCTCAAAACGTTGAAGGAAAACATCGTGAAGAAACCGGCATGTCCTAGAACCAAAAATTTGAATACATGTGACATCCAACACCCCGCATTGGACCCGCGTGGTAGATTACGGCCATACCCTCTCACAGAAAGGAGGCCTGGGTCGGCTGTGTCCCAGCAGTGGCAACATTAAAAAGGCTGATGATGAAGTCAAGAGAGAATAGGTAAACAAGCAAGCGAGCGTGCTTCACCGTCCACCATCAGATCGTCATAATTATGCGAGCCTTCCAATAAGAAATTATTTTTTTTTTTTAAATATCCTTCTCAGAAAACCCTTTCATTTATTAAGTTAACGTAAAAATAAATAAATAAAGTTACCCATATCCATAACATGAAGGTGCATAAAAAATATTGGTCCGCCATCTCTAGAGAGTTCAGTTAGAATGATGTCACTTAGGTCGGGTTTCTCACCGCTAAATTATCGCAGAATTAATATTAAAATTGTCAAGCACGATTATTCGTCAATTACGTTAGCAGCCCGATAATAGAGTGTTGAGAAACCGGGGGTTGGCCTACCGTTCAATGACATCCAAACCAAAGGTGTATGTATGCAAAAGGACATGGCCAGATTCTGTCCTCCGAATCAATCAGAATACATACATCTACAGTAATTATTAAAATGTGAAAATTACTTGTAAAATAAATAAAACCGGCCAAGTGGGAGTCGGACTCGCTCACGAAGGGTTCCGTACCATTATAGCAAACACGGCAAAAATATCACGATTGTTGTATGGGAGCTTCACTTAAATATTTATTTTATTCTGTTTTTAGTATGTGTTGTTATAGCGGCAACAGAAATACATCATCTGTGAAAATTGTAGTAATGAAATAATTTACACAAAGAAAAGCGCCTGCCTGGGTTCGAAGCCACGACCTACAACTTGTAAGTCGCGGCCGTTACCACTGGGCCACCACTGCTCTAGTACATAGATCTAATCAATAGGACATTTCTTATATTATTGAATCAATTCAAACAAACCTACTTTACCATATTTATACAAAGGAGTGTACACGAGCCACGCACGTGGTAACTACATATTTGAGTTGATTATCCAAATTTATAAGCCGATATGGCTTCCCAGCCATTTGCATGTGCATACCAGTTTACTTAAAAGGTACTGCAACATTTAATCTGATCCCTTGCCATCAGCATAGGTCATCTGTCCAGTCATAACATCACGCCTGTAACAGCCGAAGAGATGCTCTCGTTTCACCAGTCGTGTTTAAGTCCAATGTTATAGGGGGCGGGCCTATTGCCATCAACAGACAAGTCCAGACTCCGGCCTGCTATTGAGAAATTCCAACCCAGGAATCGAACCGGTCCTCATGCTCAGCAGTAGCGCTTGAGATCTAATTAAAAAAAAACACGGGGGTGCAGAAAAATAATTGGTCCGCAATCTTTGGGAGACCGCCATATTGGATTTGGAAAAATATCATTTAGCTAAGACCGTGCAGTGTATACTAAATGAATGCTATCGCCTTTTGTTAGCTATGACTTGACTTGAACTTGACTTACCTCTTTTTCTTAGCGTGTCAATGCCAAATACAGTTTTGCCCAACTGCCCAAGGAGGGTAATGTGTTTATCGGTGTATGTATTTATATTTGCTACTATGTGGCGTTCTAGAGACCAAACGCGTTGGCCGATTTTGATGATTGTTACGTGATTACGTCAATCAATTCGTCTTAACCTTGCGAGTGTCACTGGCTACATTAAAATTAGAAAACAGAAAAAGGGCTGGACTTGTATCTGGTTGTTGGCAAGAGGCCCCCCCCCCCCTCTATAACACGTGACTTCAACACAACCAGACGCGTAGCTACCACCGTATCAGCTGTATCAATAATACGGGGCCTCAAGCTACAGAGGCCCCGACGAATGGCATCAAAATTCAACAAATCAAGATCACAGTCTCAAATTCTTTTAGATAACGGGTTCGTTTTTTTTATTTTGGTTAAATAAAGTTTATTAGTTATGTTGACACCATAATCTATCCTGTCTTAATAGCCTCCTTAAGCCAATCCAATTTAGTAAACTAAAGCATGAAAGCTCATCCGATCCTAGTCAGGACTCTCTCGTTTTTAAGCTCGTACCACTCGTGCATTATCCTTGTCCCTCAAAACCGTTTAAGTTATCCAAGTGAAGAATTCAGTCTCCAATTATATTTAGTTTGTAAGAAACATTAACGTTTTTAGTATTTTCTGCACTTCGGTAGAAAGGGCCCCCAACAAATTTTGAAACTGGGCCCCTATAGGAGTAGCTAAGCTACGCCACTGACAATAACTTCCTCTGCGTAACCCTTCGGAAAACACAAGCGTAAGGTTATGTTGTGAAAATTAAAACCCTAAACAGATACGGAAAAACACTTTCCGATCAGGGTATCGAACCTAGGATCCCACGCCTAACCCTCATGTGAATTCCACGTGTAGATACAGTGAAACGCACGTCAGGACACACGAAAATCACACTTACTGCTTTGAGTTAAAGATACTTTCAAACTCAAATATTTTATCAGTTGCATTTTACAACTATGTCATGCTATCTTGTAATAATTAGTGGTTACAGTTAATTAGTAATTATTGTAATTATAAACAATGTGCACTAACTATCACCTTTTGATAGGTATGACTTCACGACCTACTGGGTAAGAGATAGTGGTTTCCGCTTTTTTAACCGATTTCAAAAGGTTACCTTACTATAACGAGAACTTGCTCGTTCAAATAAAAGAGTGAAAAGTAAACACTTTTTACTAAAAAATACAACCGACTTCCAAAAACAACACCACAAAATTAAAAATAACTTCAATTTCGGAAGACGCTGTAAAAAAACGGAGAAACAATAAAAAAACTTTTTGCAAAAAAATACTACCGACTTCCAAATACAAAACTACAAAGTGAAAAGTAACTTAATTTTTTGAAGTCGGTGTCCGTAACGCAAAAAAATGGTACCTACGAAAGACACCGACTTCAAAAAATTAAGTAATTTTTGCAAAAAGTTTTTTTATTTTCACTTTTTAGTTGTACGTACGTAATCTGGCAAGTTAGTAAGGGAACTATTTCGCCAGAATAGATTTCATGAAACTTGAACATAACCGGTGAAATGAGAGATCTGCTTACCCCTTAAGAGCGAACTGGCGTGATGTTATGTTATGAAATGTTATAAACAACAAACAGACATGCGATTGCAGCAATCCCGAGAGATTTGCCGTTATTTATTGAAGAGTTCTGTTGTATATCTGCGAAGTTCATCATCAGATCTTCACCAAATTAAAATGGGACCAATTTCGGAACATACTTTTTCAAACAAAAAAATAATTTTCAAAATCGGTCCACAATTGACGGAGTAATCGGTGAAAATACAAAAAAAAAAAAAAAAAATAACAAACATGAAGTCGAACATAGAACCTCCTCCTTTTTGGGAAGTCGGTTAAAAACAGGAACACCGACTTCCGAAATTAAAGTTATTCCTACTTATTTTTAAATACTTGGTGTTTTTTTTTTGGAAGTCGTTTGTATTTTTTTGTATAAAAGTTCCATTCTTCATGGGAGGCGCTTTTTCGGTCTCCCCAAGGATGTGCCCTAACCTGCGTTGCATAAACGGGGCAGGGGATTCCAGGGCCTGGTGATGGTAAGCGGACACGGGGACTCTTCTACGTGCTGATGGTGATCACCACGGTGTTTTAGTGAGGTTTAAATCCCACACTCTGTGGTCCTTTCCCCAGAAGTCCAGGAGCCTTTTGAAAATTTCCCCCCGAAAACAAAATAAATGTCTCACGTACGGTCGAGAGTACAGTACTCGCCAAACTTCTTGGCCGACCTGAAGTTGGCTACAATGGCTGCATAGTAGTAAATCTCATTCTAAAACAGCACCGCGCTTGCACTCGCTGCACGTGAAGCGTGTCTGTGTGTGCGTGCGTTGTATAAATGCATGGGACCTTTTGTTCCAAATTCAAATTCCTAATTGATTTATTTCTAATCAAAGCAATATTAACTTTATACAAATGACAATGAAGTTGATTTCAGAATTACTATATAATAATTAGTATTATTAAAAAGGTCATAAAAAATGTTGTATGTGTAGGTTATAAAGTTATTTTTCCATAAACACATTCGCAATTTCGCAAGAAACATTAAAAATGCAGGATATCTGTTTTGCGGTTTTAAAATGTCAGCCATTTAAATGCAAATAAAATAAAATAAGTAATCATCTATTGTGTTAAAATGACTCATAAAAACAACGCTTGAAGTATTTAGACGGAGATCAGATCAATACGCTTGTTCTCCGAAACGGATAGGCAGGCATGTCATAGTACCAACAACCATAGTGCCTATACTATAGTAAGCCAGTAATGTTGAAGTCCCATGAAATATTTATTTTCCTGATTTTTTAGGGTTCCGTACCCAAAGGGTAAAAACGGGACCCTGTTACTAACTCTCCACTGCCTGTCTTTCTGTCACCAGGCTGTATCTCATGAACCGTGATAGCTAGACAGTTGAAATATTCACAGATGATGTATTTCTGTTGTCGCTATAACAACTAATACTAAAAACGGGGTAAAATAAATATTTAAGTTCTCTCATACAACAAACGTGATTTTTTTATGATAATGGTACGGAACCCTTCGTGCGCGAGTCCGACTCGCACTTGGCCGGTTTTTTTTATATTTGTCAGCCTAAAATCAACTTAGTTTTCGCTGTGATAAAGTTACAATTTTAAATAATGCCAATTTCGAATCAAGGCTTTCAATCAAAATCAAAATTTCTTTTGCCATTAAGCGGCACTTTCGAACGTCAATTTTTTTTTATTAAGTGTAATAATAATTGATTCTACCGTCCATTCGGAAATGTAGCTTGTTATGGAGAAGAACGGACAGACGGACAGTGGAGTCTTAGTAATAGGGTCCGTTTTTACCCTAAAAATAAATAGTGGTAGCACAAACTGAACTTTAAGTGTGGGTTGTAAAGTTATTTATACAAAAACACATTCGGAACTAACATTGCAAATATAGCGGTTTTGAAATGACAGTGCCTCGTGTCAATAAAATTAACTAATCATCTTTTGTGTTAAATGACTCATAAAAACAATACTTGAAAGTATTTAGGACACATCCAAATTAAGGCCGTACCCTGACCAAAAAATCAGCGTGAGATATGAGCATTCCTATTGGCCTAGCGGCACTGGTGGCGCATGAATTACAGTAGTGAATACGCCCAGATTTTATAATAACTTCTTTATAAAATCGAATATTGGTCTTTTGAAAAAAATAAAGCTACCAAAATGTTCGTTATCAAATTGTCTATCTATAGTGTTAGTACAAAAAAATATTAATGAATACTTTACGAGGAGATTTTTATGGTTTTGTTGGAAGGAGATTAGTGAAACATATACTACATAAAAAAAAAAGAAATCTACAATTTTGAAATCAATAATGTGTAGAAATTTAATGTATTTTTATTAGTTGATATTTCATTTTAAATAACGAGTAGATAGCTCCTAAAACTGCACGAAAAACGGCTAGCGCGGCGTTTTGCTCGGGGTAGCGCCTTAAATAAATGATGTTTGCAATGTCATATTACATAGTCTAACATATCATTACGCCATTCCGAGAAAGGCTAAGCAGAGATGTCCCTTATTATGCCAGTTATGATTGTATGTATGTATTAGGGGGGGTCTGACTCCGGGCTGCTACTAGGAAATTCCATGTGGAAAACTCAATAACACTGTCCGACCCGGCAATCGAACCCAGGACAAACATAAAGTACAAATAAATTTAAAAAAAAAACCAAATAATCAAAAAACCCGACTGCTTAAAAAGCGAACTAAAAAGCCGTAAACAAGAAGAAAATCATGCTGTGCAGTCGGAGGATACGTATTTGCGAGCTGGCTGACCAAAACCAGATGTATCCTCCGACTGCATAGCATGATTTTCTTCTTGTTTACGGCTTTTTAAGCAATCGGGTTTTTTGATTATTTAAATTAAAAAAAAATATAACTTTTTAGTTATCTTTTATTTTTATTACATTTAAACATATAAGTGATATATTTTTGAAATCACCTCTTAAAACCCTTTATTTAGATACCCCACACGATGGAATTGGAAAATAAAAAAAATTGTGTCCTCCACCATATGGCGCCCAAAATCCGCAATTTGATTTTCCAATTTTGATGTAGTCAGTGACACGCGCAGGGTTAAGACGAATCGATTGACGTATGAAACATCAAAATCGGCCAACGCGTTTGGTCTCAAGAACGCCACATAGGAACAAACATACATACACATACTTACATAGACTGATAAATCAAAATCAAAATGGGTAAGGTGTACCGAATTATGCACTAAAGACAAGAAAGAGCTGTTGAAGCAGCTCGAGGAGTTGAAAACGGAGTTGAACAATCTTCGTGTTGGCAAAAGTGACAGGAGGTGTCGCATGGAAACTTTCTAAAGCATACTCCTTAGAAACGGCTAGGTTAAAAGGTTTGAAAAAATATATATTTACTAGCTGACCCGGCAAACTTTGTTTTGCCATAAAAACACCAAACATTCATCTACCCTACCTAACACTATCTACCCAACTCTACCTACCCTACCCTACCTACCCTACTCTACCTACCCTACCTACCCTACCTACCCTACCTACCCTACCTACCCTACCTACCCTACCTACCCTACCTACCCTACCTACCCTACCTACCCTACCCTACCCTACCCTACCTACCCTACCCTACCTACCCTACCTACCCTACCCTACCTACCCTACCCTACTTACCCTATAAACCTCACGGAGCCCGAGACCTTTCCAACGAATGCAAAACCGTGGAAATCGGTTCGTGCGTTCTGGAGTTATAGCGTCAGGTTATTGTGACTGTCAAATAATAACAGACAAATAATTAGCAATAAATTAAAATTGCGACTATAATTTGAGATTTAAACTATCCTATCTCTCAAGTTGGATCGAACTGCACATGGTGTGCGAATTTTATTATAATCGGTTAAGTGGTTTAGGAGTCCATTGAGGACAAACATTGTGACACGAGATTTATATATATTAAGATTATTGATTCATGTAGGTACATAATTTTGAACACAAGGTTTTTTCGTGTAACTAATAGTTTTGCTTTAAAAAAATAATTAACAACACGATATTTTTTCGCAACTTTTGGAAACTCCTTCAAAACGACTTGGATGTTTAAAAATATTTTTACACAGAAAAATTTATGGCTGGAATTACTTCATACCTAACATAGCATATGTAAATCAAATAATAATTTGCAAACAAAGCTGTTCAAAAGGAGGTTCAATTTTGATATTTCGGCATCGAGCGGGCGCACGGCCAGTAAAGTGCTCGCCAAACTTCTGGGCCGCCCTGAATTTGGCTTGCCGATGCGCTTGGCGCGAAACGGTGCTGTTTTTATATGAGATTTACTACTTTAGCTATTGTAGTTTGTAGCTTCAGGGCGGCCAAGAAGTTTGGCCAGGGCCGGATTTAAGGCAGGGCAATCGGGGCGACCGCCCGGGGCCTTCACAAGAGAGGGGCCCCCACATAAATTGTATTAATTAAAAAAAAACTTACACAACTTATATTGGAGGATCGATGCCAAAGGAAAGATTTCTGACCTTCTTACCAAATTGTGGCCATACTAGTGAAGCCACAGCAAACGCTTTACTAAATTTTTTAGGCGACCATCCAATTAACATTTTAGATTGTCGCCAATCATACGATAATGCTGCAAATATAAGCGGCAAATACAAAGGCCTGCAAGTTCTGATTTTCCTTTATCAGCTTTTGTACCATGTTGTGGTCATTCTCTTAATTTAGTTGGAAAGGCTGCTGCTAATACTTGCACATCGGCTGTTCAATTATTTAGTTTCGTTCAGAATTTATATACATTTTTCACATTGAAAGATACCGAATTCTAACTGTAAAATTATCGGACAAAACAAACAAACAGTTCTACGTGTTGAAAAGGCTTAGCGAATGTACACTGGTCTTGACGATCTGACGCCACAAAAGCTATTGTCAATGATTATTCTGAAATCAAAGAAGCTCTTACCAGCATATCGCACATCAGCAACGAGAATGTCACAACACAATAAATGCAGTTTTTAGGAAATCACGATTTCCTTTTTTTTGAACTTATAATTCCAACAAAAATTTGTTGAATCCAAAAGAGACGAGTTTGACAATTACGCAGAAGCTGCTAAAGGAATATCAAGTAATGACCAGTACGTACAATCTCGCACTAGAACTAGAAATGTGAGGTTGGATCCATGAGAGGCTTTAAATTAAAGATTATTTACTTATTGTGTGACTTGATTTGTGATTGGCTGTTCTATCTTTTTGTGTCATACGATTATATAAATAAATTATTGAAATACTCGCAAGAAAAATATTATTTAACCTATTTATAAAATAATTAGGGGTCTTGTTCTTTGTTTTGTCACTCCCTTGTTGCCCCAGGGCCTCCACACCTCTAAATCCGGCCCTGAGTTTGGCGAGAACTATACTGCGTTAACATTGGGGCGTATATAGCGCCTTAACCGCTGGGCCATTAATGCTAGTATTGTATTATCTGTGACCATTCATAGTACCATATGATCCAGTCATGTTCATATCTCAAGTAATACGGGCTAGCTTATTAGACCATATCTTTTAATGTTTTATTCATGTATTCGTAATGAGTAGATAAAATATTGTTTCCTACTGATAAGGGATTCCACGTTTTCAGGAAGATTACATTTTAACTGTTCAGTACCTATATCCTATTCGCGATAACATTTTACACCGGCTTTTTAATGCGAAGGCATTTTAACATGTACTGGACTTTCAACGCTCATTGTAGGGAAGAGTTGGAAATCGAACGGTGCGCTTTTTAATGCGAGTTGAAAATCGAACGCGCTAGAGATGCGCTCTATTGAATTCACAATGCTCAGCCATAAACAAAAGCAAAAAAAAATGTTTTCGTGCCCCCCTTTTGCTGTATGGGAGCCGCCTTAAAAACGTTTAAAAGTATTTTTTGTAATTCGTATTGCTTTGGGTCAACAATATGCTTATACTGTGAAAATTTGAAGACTATAGCTCCAACCGTTTGGCAGTAAAACCTATGTGACAGACAGGCTGACAGACGATAAAAAAAAGCAATAGCTTAAAAAATTCAAAAAATCAAAAAACCCGACAAGCGAACTAAAAAGACGTAAGCAAGAAGAAAATCATTCTGTGCAGTCGGAAGATACATCTGGTTTTGGTCAGCCAGCTCGCAAATATGTAATTATGTATCTTCTGATTGCATTTGCTTTGATTTTTTGAAATAACATTTTTATTTATTACCTAACTTTTTAGTTTTTTTTTTTCGTTTTCGGTACATTTAAACATATAAGTGTTTTATATTTTGAAATCACATCTTAAAACCCTTTATTTTGATATCCCACACTATAGGTTTGGAAGAAAAAGAAATATTCCGGTATTTTTCTATTTTCCAATTTTAATATAGCCAGCGACACTCGCAAGGTTAAGACGAAACGATTGATGATTCTTACGTTAACGTAAGAATCATCAAAATCATCCAACGCGTTTGGTCTCCAGAACACTACATAGGAGCAAAAATTCATATAGACTGATAAACACATTACCCTCCTTCGGTAATCGGGTAAAAAGAGACAGAAAATCTGTGTGACAGTCTCCTTTTAAAGCTTGATCTGTATCAGGATACTAACATGCACTACCAGTCGGTGAGCACGGCCTTTGTGATAGGTTTGAGTCACGCATTTTATCACGATTTAGGTCGATTAGGACGATTTAGGCCGTGCTCGCCCGGCTGGTAGTGACCAAACATAGTAGGGACAAGGCTATTTGATAACAATTATAAAACTGGTTAGATCATGCTTGGCTAGATTATAAAACTACAAGTAACGCTACCACGAGTAGTTAAAACAACCGTGACCTGAACGCAACGCATCGGTACTAGTTGCAGCCTTGGCTCATTTTAACTGTTACTACTTATCATAATAAATGTTCTTGATAAGAAAATGGTTGAATAATAGGGTCAGTTTGGGTCAAACATGAAACCTAAACTAGGTACTATTATAGTTTTTCGCGATAATGGTACGGAACCCTTCGTGCGAGAGTCCTGGCCGGTTTTTTCTTTGGTGCCAACCTTTTCTTGACAATTACAAACAAGTCTAAAAACGAAAGCACCCACATTATTTTTGCACTTTTTTGTGTTTTGCTAAGACAGTTTATTTTTTGTCAAAAAGTTTTATTATCCTGAAAAAATATACAATTACAGTAGTAAAGACCACAAGAGTGAAGCTGCAGGAAAAAGGTGCACAGTGATGATGATAAATGAAAGTACGTACTTAATACACAAGTAAAACTTAAACTTCAAAAATTAAAAACCCGACTGCTTAAGAAGCAAACTAAAAAGATGTAAACAAGAAGAAAATCATGCTGTGCAGTCGGAGGATACATATTCGCGAGCTGGCTGACCAAAACCAGATGTATCCTTCGACTGCACAGCATGTAGGTATTTTTATTTAGGTAGTCCTATTTTTATTTCATGCTAGGTACATAATTTATCTAGTAGCAGACACGCTTCGATCGACAATCTATTGGACACGAAATTATGACACGATATCTTGCGAAAACACCACGATTCAAACAGTAAAACGCCCATAACTTTTTAACGGCTGAACCGATTTTTACCAAACATAGCTAAGAACACTCTCGATAAAGTCACCTTTCAAACAAAAAAAAAAACAAAATCAAATTCATCAGTTTAGGAGCTGATGCCACAGACAGATGCTCAAACAGACGGGTACACGTACACACGTCAAACTTATAAAACCCCCCTTTTTAATTTTTTAGGGTTCCGTACCAAAGGATAAAACCGGGACCCTATTACTAAGACTCCACTGTCCGTCTGTCACGAGGCTGTATCTCATATACGAGTACCTACCGTGATAGCTAGACATTTTCACATGATGTATTTCTGTTGCCGCTATAACAACAAATACTATAAACAGAATAAAATAAATATTTAAGTGGGGCTCCCATACAACAAACGTGTTTTTTTGCTTGCCGTTTTTTACGATAATGGTACGGAAGTTACGGAACCCTTCGTGCGCGAGTCCAACTCGAACTTGTTTTATCTATACCAATATTATAAAGAGAAAGATTTTTTGTTTGTTTGTACCGAATAGGCTCCGAAACTACTGGAGCGATTTAAACAATTCTGTAACATAGGCTACAATTTTAACGGGAGCGAAGCCGCGGGGGTCAGCTAGTATTGTATGATATTACCCATAGGTATTGTACATAAATATTGTAGTTGATAGATTTTGATAGGAATTGGACATAATACATAATATTGTAGTGTTACTGTTTTATTGAATGCATAATAGAGCCCATTGATATTCATATCAATTGAATATTATAGTATGTAATGTCAGTCTTATTATTAATGCACAAATGAGGACAAAGACCATGTATTATGACTCATTCAATGTGGGTTGTTTGTTCTCTATAAAACAGATGGTTACAATGATATTCGTGTCATGCTCTCTCTAATGTCTCTCTGATGGTGGCACATGTGTTGGAGCATTCGGTTTCCTTCATGATGGTTGAGCTGAGTGGTGCCAATCCATGCGTCATGTTCGTAAACGGGCGCCATCAGTTGGGTTTGGTCATTACTTGGTCGTCTCGGCCTTTTTTACCCGACCGCCGAACGTGGGTAATGTGTTTATCAGTATATGTATGTATGTACATATTGTTTCTATGTGGTGTTCTAGAGACCAAATGCGTTTGCAGATTTTGCTGATTCTTACGTCAATTTATTCGTCTTAACCTTGCGAGTGTCAATGGCTTCATTAAAATTGGAATATAGAAAAATGCCGGCTTTTTATTTTTTGTCTTCCAAATCCATTGTGTGGGTATCAAAATAAAGGGTTTTAAGAGGTGATTTCTGGTGAGGTAAGGGTTCCGTGCTGGCTGGCCACAATATGTATATAAATTAATTATTCGTATTTTAATTTATCAGTAAATTAATTAGGTAATTAATTAAATTGAATTTAATATTTATAATTTTAAATTGAATTGAGTTAATATTCTAATAACAAATAATATTATATATGATATATGACTAGCAAGGGTATGAGTACTGAGAAACCTCTGATGGAGCAGTATAGGACAAGAAGATATGCTGCACCAACCACTGATACATTGAGATAAATATACATGAATGATTTTATAGTGCACTTGAAGTACCTAATCCCACAGCGAGATAGACAGTCAACATTGTTACCCTCATGGGAAGAACCTAGATAAGGATGACACAGGAGCATGGAGGTTGGCACAAGAAAAAAGAGGTCTAAACCTGGCTGTGGGTGAAGTCAGGCTGTGGAAGATAATGATGAAACCAGTGATTTTCTAAATCATTAGAAATGAATGTGAATGGCTAACGAGTATGTGAATAAATAATTTATATGTTAATGTATTAATAAATTGTAATAATACTAGGAATGACATTGAAATATTTTGATTATTATTATTATTGAATGAATTAAATTTATTATTAAATAATCTATATTAATATATTTTTAAGGAGGACATTACATTAATTTAATATCTTAAAGTATTTTATCTCATTTTATGTGTTTCAATGTCAATCTTGATTTTAATAAACCATGATTGTACAAATTTTGCATGCCTTATGGTCGAATCACTTGAAACATGTATATTTAATAACACCATTGTAACAGTGTTTTCTGCAAAAATAAATAATTTGATTTGATTTAATGATGATGGCTAAAACCTTTTTTTCCAAAAAAAAAACAACCGACATCCAAATACACAAAAAAGAGAAAAATAACTTCAATTTTGGAAGACAGTGTTCCTGTTTTCGTTTCTTCGTTTTTGACGCCGAATTTCCGAAACTGAAGTTATTTCTCACTTTGAAGTATTTTTATTTGGAAGTTGGTTGTATTGTTTTGTAAAAAGTTTTTATTTTTCACTTTTTAGTTAAGCTGGACCAGTTCTACAGGCTAGGTAGCTATAATGCCCAACGTGGTGCCAGAATAGATTAACCCAATAAAAGGAAACTTAAACAAAACCGGTGGAATAATAGTATACCAGGGTGAACTGTTCACACCTGCGTACCCCTTTAGAGCGTACTAGTGTGATGTTATGTTATGAAATGGTGTAAACAATAAACATACATGCGATTACAGCTATCACAAGTGATTTGCTGTCATTTATTGGTGAGTTTTGATGTATATGTCCGAAGTTCTTCATCAGATCTTGATTAAATTTAAATGGGACCTCATGACAAGCACCAGCTCAAATAAAAAAAGAACCATCAAAATCGGTCCACCTAGTAAAAAGTTCTGAGGTAACAACACACAAAAAGAAAAAAATACAGACAAATTGATAACCTCCTCCTTTTTGGGAAGTCGCTAAAAAGAAGACTAGTTGCGCCGACCAGTAATAAATTGGGATTACGACAAGATAATGATAATAATTTATAAAGAAATGATATTTAATATTCAGATAAACTTGGAAAGTTTTTAGCTTTGTTAATTATCAAGCTTCTAAAACGATTATCAGACCCCTAGAACTACAACAAAGCATCAATTATACAGCCTTAATGACTCACCATCGTAATCGGTTGATCTGTAGTCGCGGGCAGCAGAAATTGCTAATTTTCTGAATAAACTGCACCCCCAAGGGAGCGTCACGACTGACGCCGCTCATTCTCCAGTATTTTCTTCGAAATGTCCGCGTGATTCTGTCTTGCAAGCACCTCATTCACGCCCCCTTAGTGTGCTACACATTGTCCTAACAACATTCTATGATCGTATTGTTTACATCGACGAGAGAAACAACACAATTTTAAACACAATATTAATGTAATTATTATGATGGTTACAAGTCTAATCTCTCGATAGTTCTTTTGTATTTTAAGTACTTTTTACGTTAGTTAAATATTATCGCGGTTGGATCGCGGATTGCCGTGATAAAAATAATATTTAGAACCGTATGTGGTCGACACGTCCACTATGACTGCGTTCCGTGACTGAGCTCATCTGGCATCTTCAGCCTTGACATTTTTTGCTCGTTCTATTGTGTGTCGAAAGACAAGGGCAGATGATACGGAATGCTAGAAACAATTCTTTCTTTCGTAATGCAAACTTTACTAATTAAAAATACCTTAACATTCAAAATGACAGCTGTCTGACGTTGTCATTTTGACGTTACGTTTTGTTTTTGCAATGAGAGAATAGTCGACTTTTTTTTTAATTTCAGTTAGGCTTAGGCTTAGCACGCACTGCGATTTTTATTCGCGTGAATTTTTTTTCCGCGCATCTGTGGCCTATGGAATTGTATGAAGCTGCACGCACTGCGGAAAAAAAATCGCGCTCAAATAGTACTAAAAAATTAGCGCGGAAAATAATTCGCGCGAATAAAAATCGCAGTGCGTGCTATGCCTTAGGCATGCGCTTGACCACTATCTATCTATCGACATCGGAGCAGACGGAGCATTTGGTAAATAGGGGAAATACCGTGGAAAAAACAGTTTGGATTTTTCTTAGACCTTGATAAGTAAATTGCTGATATGTTATTCAGATCCTGATGTCTCTCATAAGCAAAATTGGGCTCCGTGGTTGTACTTGGGAAACTAACTACTACATGAACAAAGTGACGAGTGTACCCCATTGTTGCGAAGAACGACTATCTACAATAGTGTGACGAGTTGTCATAACAATTTTTTTTTTTATTATGTAATTGGAGTTGTTAATCAAACCTTCGTGCTCATCCGGGCTCAACTGCTCAATAACCACAGAACTTACCGTGACGGCCTTAGTGACGGCCATAGAAAAAAAAATATGGTGACGGCTCATAACTGACGTTGCTATTCAAGAATAACAACGTCAGTTATAAACTATTAACAAAATTGTTTATTTATTTTAATAATTACACACATCATTAACTTATTTGCAATAACTTTATACAGATAAACGCTATTTTGTGTGTTTTGTGATAATGTTGTGTTCAATGTTTGTTTACTTTACCTTTACCTATTATAGGAAATCTAAAATAATTTAAAATATTTTATAGTTTTGATGAGATTTTAGTAATACTAACCATGGGTATAGTACACGCAAAGGTGATTATTCACGCAGACTATTCATCATCATATCAACCGAAAGGGGTCCACTGCTGGACAAAGGCCTCCCTTAAGCGTCGCCACATTGACCGGTCCCGTGCGACTCGCATCCAGTGTATCTCCACAACCTTCACCAGATCATCGGTCCACCTAGTGGGAGGTCTTCCAACGCAACGTCTTCCGGTTCGCGGTCACCACTCCAGAACCTTTCTGCCCTATCGGCAATCCTTTCGGCGAGCAATGTGCTCTGCCCACTGCCACTTAAGTTTGGCAATTCTTCGGGCTATGTCTGTAACCCTGGTTCTCTTGCGGATCTCTACATTTCTGATTCGATCACGCCAGGAAACTCCAAACAGAGCCTTCTCCATTGCCATATCTTCCGGTTGCTGACTGTAAGCTTTCGGATGGGGCCCATTGTGAGCGACCACGTCTCAGAGCCATAGGTCATAACTGGCAACACTGGTCATAGACTTTTGTCTTGAGACACTGTGGTAAGTTGGACGAGAAGATACCGCGCAACTTCCCGAACGCTGCCAAGCCGAGTCGGATTCGACGGTTGACCTCTTTCTAGAAGGTGGCCCTACCCAGCTGGATTGTTTGTTCCAGGTAGACATAGACATACATGCAGAATATTACGCCTTTATAGAGGTAGAAAGAGACTTACGGATAGATTGTAATAATAATACCATATTTACAGTTCTTAAAAAACTCAGAGGGCACGTTTATTGCTTTCTGGGCACAAATTTAATTTCCAAGTAAATAAAAAAATCTTGTGCAATCTTGCTCGACCTCGGCATCAGATCCTGTACCGACTAATAACAGCACAATAATGTTTCTGTCAGACCTTTTCGGCGAAGAGATTGATGTCGATATCATCATCATATCAGCCTGCCTGAATCACCAACAGATGGTTATACGTAGGAATATGACTATTTGCCTTTCTGCCTTGCTTCCTGGCTTCCTGGCTTCATGTGCCCCTCATCTAGGTATTTCTCCCTTCTTTGCAGATAGTGGCGACTCAACGTGTGGACGCCCTTGGTTTCTATGCCCTAACCTTTTGCATCCATTGCTTTAACACCTTACTCTAGCGGATATCTCCATTTCTAGCCAGATCCACCATTAGTACGTGCCATTAACAGACGTTGCACAGAGGGGGTTCCCGGACGGTCTTTTGCGAAGTCACAAAAATCCAGGCGCCTTTTGTTTCCCCCGTTACTAAAAAAAAGCATTTTCCAATGCCATAATAATATTGTGCTGTGCCACTGTGAGAGTGAGATTATGCTATGCAGGACGAATAACAATATACTTACGTTTTACTCTGAGTTTGTTGATGTTGTGTCTGTATCGAATACTTTTTTTCCAGATATCCCTTCATAAAAAGGGAATCTTGACGGCCTCGACACGTCATAGTAGGAGGACAGGTCAGCTTAACTTATGAATTTTTACAGATGGATCCCTGGTATCCAGTAGATCTCAAGGACGAACCGGATGAAGTGGTAGTGGATGAAGCGGCCATGAGCAATTCCAAACACGCACTCAACAGTGTTAAGGTAATTTCAATTTAGGGTCAGATCAGCGCAGATTTAGAGTACCTACGCAGCATAGCGTAGCACAACGCAGCGTGTCACTTCGCTAGTTCAAATAAAGAGACATCATTAAGAAAGTCTGATTATATATTATAGATTTCGTGTGATAATATAGATACTTTCCGGCGCTTTAATCCCGTCCGTGGCCCTTCCCACATACTTTTCCAGATTAAAAAGTATCTTGGGACACTTAGCAATACAAAGTTTTAGTTTTTAACTGTAAAATAATTTTGAAATCGAATGAGTAGTTTCAGAAATTCAAGCTTTTATTATATTAGTGTAGATGGAAAATATTTAAATTGACTTTGAATTAAGTTATGTAATTTGATAATAAAGGGTTTCAGTTCTCAGAAACCATGATAAGAAAGGTTTCTCCTTACATTACATAAAAGAACATTGCAGGCTCGTGTGGACCGCATCAACGTGGACGGCCTGAAGCGCACGAAGGACGATATAGTGAGGGGCACCGTCGATGAACTGTTCATGGCGAAAACCTTCGAAGATGTCATCGTTAGGGCTCAGAAGGTACACACACAATCAACGAAGGTGCAAGAATATGCCACATAGCCCATATCCGTTTGTTTGCTGCTCTCTCTCAAAGAAAAGAGGGCTGTGTCCCAGCAGTGGGGAACTTTATAGATCGATTATGTTACGGAATTGTGTGCAGGTTCGACAGGCTCTGGACAACATGGGCTGTTTCCGTAACGTCTGCGTCTACATTGATGTGTCGTCCGGTCCGGACGCCACGCCAGATGGACTAGAGGTATCTACTTGACCACAAATTCACACACACTCCCTAAATGCCCCTAAGTGTCCTCATTTGCACACGCTCTTGACATTTAACTGCATATTCAGGTGACATTCACGTGGTTATACTCTTTGTCAAACTTCTTGGCCCCTCTGAAGTTGGCTACAATGGCTGCGCATAGTATAGCTCATACAAAAACAGCACTCTTCGCGCCTTGCGAATCGGAAAGACAACTTCAGGGCGGCCCAGAAGTTTGATGAGAACTATACACACATAAGGATCATAAGACCCGACATTTACGTTACCACCGAAACCTTTATGATGTCCAGATACGCCCGTGGTCTTGACACAGGTTAAATACACATAGTCTACGCTACGCTCCAACTCTGTTGTAGGATAGGTTAGGATAGATGGACCTCGTTTTCCGCACTGACTCCCATTTGGTCCGTTGTGCGTGCAGACCTCCTCGCTGTGAGAGGGAATGGGCCGTAAACCACCAAGCAACCCCATTGCGGCTTGGTGAATATCACATGTCTTTGAATGTTTAGTTCTAAGACATGCCGGATTCCTCACGATGTTTTCCTTCACCGATTTGAGAGCAGTGGTGATGAAATAATTTACACAAAATAAAGACCTCGCCTGGGTTCGGACCCACGTCCTACAACTTGTAAGTCGCGGCCGTTACCACTGGACCATCTCTGCTCTCCAGTTCTGTTGTAACAGCCAATTAGTCATATCAATGGGTTGTTGTTACCCAGTGGCGTATTTAACCTTAGTCCAAGAGGGCACTTGCAAGTCTGCTTGAAATAATTAGCTGTAGCTGTAGCACGATTATGTACTTTATCGAGTGCACAGGTGACGTTTCAAGTCCGTGAGATGTCTCGGTTGGTGGGCGGAATGAACGCGTCGGTTGGCGAGGACGAGGGCAACGTGGTAATCGGTAACTCTTATCATTATTCCACTATCCGTATCCGTACTTACTAACGTACCTACTCGTATCTTATCTTAACTAATTCGAATTTTGGGTTTGTTGAGACATGTAAGGTTAACTCTGGAATCACTAAACAAATTATTACAGGCAAAGCCGTGGCGCATTTAGGCCACGGTCTCTGGCAAAGCCGGGGCAAGCTACTAATAGATATTATTATAAATCCAAAAGATATTCTCGTCTGTATGTCAGTTTGTTTGTTACGTTTTCACGCCTAAACAGCTCAACAAATTTTTATGAATTTTGGTATAGAGATTGATCTTGGATTAGATCCTAGAAGGACATAAAATACTTGTTAGCCCGCGATTCCCTTGGCATAATTTCCGAAGTACAACCTTAATCAAAATTGTAAAGGTTTTCATCAGATTACAGTAGAGTTTGACACTTCAAATTCTTATTCCAAATATCGTCCAAATGACAACATGCATGGCGAAAACTGTCTCAATATTGCCACCTATAGTTCTTGCACGCTCCCAATAGTTTCGTAGCTTAACTTCTACGTTTCTAATCGACCGCTTATACACATCTCTTTACTCCCACTTCTGCACAGACTTCAAGGTCCCGAACATCTGGGGCCGTGGCGAGCTGGCGCAAGCGGTCTACAGTCTCGGCTACAAGAACACCTGCAGCTTCAACATCTCCGGCACCAAGCCTCTGCTGCTCCGGTCACTAGACCCCGTGTGAGTTACTGACACAAGCTTCAACGTAACATAGTAGTGCTGGCGATGCGATGCGATGTGCAGGCGGTCTACAGGCTCGGCTACAAGAATATCTGCAGCTTCAACATATCCGGAACCAAGCCGCTGCTGCTCCAAACACGAGACCTCGTGTGACTTACTGACACAAGCTTCAGCGTAACATAGTAGTGCTAGCGCTGCAATGCAAAGCGCAGGCGATCTACAGCCTCGGCTACAAGAACACCTGCAGTTCCAACATCTCCTGCACCAAACCACTACTACTGAGGCAGTTGGACCCCGTGTGAGTTATTGACACAATCTACATCGTAGTGGGGCCACACTAAGTTTTATTGCCATACATAATATCACCACTGTATTTATTCCCCGTAGTATTTGGCGGAAGTGTACCCAGTGTACCATAAGAACACCCACATTTCACCAGCTATGTTTAATTAAGTCTGTAATAGGAGCATCAAACGAACACAAGTCCAGACTGGACTTGTTAGCCAGGCTGCTATTGAGGAATTGCAGATGGAAAACCTAATACCCGACCCGAGAATCGAATTTCACTAGACCAACGAATCAGTTTAAATGTTTGAATGCCATTGATATATTATTGCGTTTCATAACGCAAAAAACTACAGTTTTAATGTTTTTTTGTTTGTATATGTGTGGATCATATTAAAACAAGACTATTTATGTGTGTATGTGTGTGTGTTTGTGTGTGTGTTTTTTGTGTATTTACTATTGCAATATAGTTTGATAGTTAAGCTATGCTGCGCTGTGCTGTGCTTAGCTTAGTTAAATGTCTCGTGGTTATCGATTTGACTACAAACAACTTAATTGTGCGAATCTAATGAGCTTCTATCCGTACATCACCAGTTGCATTTGAGGAACTTGGTTTTAAGCAAAGTGTAGCCGCATCAAACGCAGCGATGCTTTATTTGCTTGTTCCGTAGGAGGAACGTATTAGCTAAGCTTAAGGCAGTGCAGCATAGTTTAACATTGAGTAACACAAGCCTTGCATGTGTGCAGGATATCGGCGTCTTTGTACCAGCAGAACCAAGATTATCCATGGTCGGGGTATCGCCTGCTCGACCGAGGGTTTAATTTTAATCTAGACTTCAAGACATCGCCTACGGTAAGACAATCCTACTTCCTAACATAACATTACGCCTATATCCCACGAAGGGATGGACAGAGCTGCACTATATCCACATTTCGCCGGTTATGTTATGTTGATGTGCGTTACAGATGAAACACAACTTGCAGTGGGAGGCTCTGATACGAGACATGTCCGTCATCGACAAGACTAGCTTCGCGGTCAGATGGTGCTGTGGTGAGTATAAAACAAGGTGCTAAGCTTTAATCTAGTTTTACATCAGTGACAGAATGTTAAGATGTGGCGAAAATTATCTTAGCCGAGCGCATCACAGCGCAGCATAACTTAACAATAATTATTCAAATATTGCCGAACTTAAGTGGCAGTGGACAGGGCACATTGCTCGCAAAACGGAGGCCGATGGGGCCGAAAAGTTCTGAAGTGGGACCCGAAAGGCGTTGCGTTGGAAGGCCTGGCGGGAATCCGCTGGATGCGGGTCGCACAGGACCGATCGAAGTAGCGCCTTATGCTTATGGCTTATGTCCAGCAGTGGATGTGTTTCGGCGAAATGATAATGATTCAAATGTTTATTGTACTAAGGTCCACATTTGAAGTCGACCTTCCGGCACACCTCCTGTGTGGACAACAGGGACGCAGATGTTTTCCCATCGCGAGGCGTCTGGCTGCAGATTAGCAACGAGGTCGCTGGTATCGGCGGCGGGGTTGCCAACTTTAAGTCTGAGGTGCAGTGTCAGGCTAACCATACGGTGTCTGAAGAGTTGGGTGTCGTGAGTATACATGTGATTGATTGAGGTTCTTTAATTACTCAGGATAATAAAAAGTTTCTAAAATGTCGTATAGTTAATTACTCCTTGGCAAATTTACTTCAATTTTGTATGCTAATATAGATATTATAGTTTACACTTAGAAGGCTACATAAAACAATTCAAATCTTGAAAACCGCTAAACTGATTTTGAACTGTTCTCTAAGTTGAATGATACATAATCCGGTAAAACAAAATTATTGCAGTCAATACTATACTCACCTGTGTGTCGCACCTGTTATGAAGCCCACGTAGAATATCATTACGAATACTGTGTTACTAAATGGACATACAGCTAACGGAACGGTTGGAATGGAACTAGTTTTCTTTATTTCTTTCTTTAAATAGTGTTACCGTAGCTGATTTCTGGGCCAAACATAATATTGAATATTTGCCATCGACATGCTAGCAAAATGATTCTTACGAATTCTAACAATATTGCCTTATTCCGGTTAAAAACGTCCGGAGCGCCGTACTGTCAGTCGACGTCAGACGGGTCAGCTCAGCCTTATGATATGACCTTTCCTCGTAACTCATCGCCAGGTGCTACAAGCATGCGGCGCGCTGGGCGTGCTGCACGACGTGTACGGCACCACGCTATCTGAACACTTCTTCCTGGGCGGCCCCACCTCGCTGCGCGGCTTCCAACAGAGAGGCGTCGGCCCTCAAATCGATGGACACGCTGTTGGTGGGAAGGTCAGCTAAAATCCCTCCGACTCTTGATTAAAGTTCCTCAAAGCGTCTTCTTCTTCTTCCTAACCGTTCTCTCACTGCTAAGAATCGTGACTACGTTTCAACTTATTAACGGTCCTTTTCCATCTGTTACGATCAGCAGCCTGGTGGAGTGCGGCGCTGATAGGTATCTCTAGGTGCTCTGATATTTGATCCGACAACCGTTTAGGGCTTTAGTTTCTAGGTATTTTCCCTCTATTTACCCCAACAAGCAAGTGACAGCTTTCAAATATCTGGGCTACTGGGTTTCCAAAGACCTAGAAGACAGCCTTCATCTTGGCATCACACTATCCAAACCCTTCTTCCTGGGCGGCCCCATCTCGTTGCGCGGCTTTAAACAGATGGGCGTCGGGCCTCATATCGATGGTCATGCTGTTGGAGGAAAAGTGAGCTTAAACCATGCCTTCAGTCACAACTTTCAACCGGGAGCGTAATTACTGACGTGTTAAGTAGTGTAAGGCACCTGTGCCCTTACAGTTTAGGGGCCCCAACACCAAGTATGGCCAGAACAAAAATCCCCTTAAAAGATAAGTAGGTAATATATGGACCTAGTTTTGTTTTTGCACCGGGCACCCAACCCTCTAGTTACGCCACTGCTTTCAATGTTCGCAAACTAATTAATAATTTATGTAATTATTTTATGTAATTTTCTTTTAGAAATAGTTACTCTACAGTTACCTCGCCTGTAGTGCTTGAGGTCGTGGGTTCAAATCCGGGCAAGTACCAATGTGACTTTTTCAAATTCATACGTACTTTCTAAGTTTATCTTGGACATCACAGGCAACGGTGAAGGAAAACATCGTGAGGAAACCTGGACTTATATAGTTATTGTAAGTCTGAAATAGCCAAGTCAGAGGCCTGTGGGGTTTCCTAGAGGCGGCTTAATTAACTCTGACACCAGAGGTGGCCACACCTCACACGAAAATGAAGAAGACTCTAATTTCTAAAAGAAAATTACCACTCCAAATTAAGAACACAGGTTTTCGCAATTATGCAGGTATTTAAGTTTTTGCAGCTGTCTTTTATTTGTATCTGTATCCGTATTAGGATATGTTTTGTGTACAATAAATATATGCTGGAAGAAATTTCCTTTTTGAAAAACCTTTTACCAATTTTTCTGTTCATTCTTCATATCTGTGTATTATGTGTGTGTGTAGACAAATCTGCTAATAAAATAAGAACCGGCTAATCTATCTTTCTAACTATTCATGTGGTTAATAAGTTTCAACCTGCAGGTTTAAACCGGGCCCCACTCTTAAATAAATCATGTGCAGGTGTTCTGGTCCAGCGCGCTGCACCTGTACTCCCCGCTACCGCTCCCGGGCGCACAGCAAGGCGTGTTCAAGCTCGTCAAGACGCATCTCTTCATCAACGCCGGTTGCCTCGCTTTTCCAGGTTAGAGCAATGCATTACAACTAGGGAGGCCCCTCTCTATAATTCTTGTACTTCTCACTTATACGATCATTTTGTAGGTTTTTCTTAAACTTCAACCACGTATTTATTTTTAAATTTCACGTGGATGCATGCCTATCTATCTATGTAGTTAGCCTATAAAAAAGTGATTGTCTTCGACCACGGTCGCACTCAAAAAGCTGAATAATCAGCCCACAATATTCCCAATGCATATTATCTGTATCACTACTAAGCATAAGGATAATCAGCTTATAATGATCCTACTGCTAGGATACAGGGCTACTCACCCCCCCCCCCCCCGGTGGGTTCCCGCATTGTCAAGGCGGGTGGGGGGGGCTTAGTAACCGTGGTTTGGTCACCCAAGGTGAAGCGAAGAGGAACCCAAGGAGGGGCCGCTCGTCAGGGCCAACAAGTAGGTTACGTTGCCGCTTGGGCGACTTCACAACTGAAGTCTAAGTATCTGTCTGTGTGAAGAATGATAAAGAGAAAAGGGAGTGAACGATAGCGTGAAGCTTGATAGAAAAAAGAAAACATCTTGCACCAGATTCCATTTCACATTTATTTTTGACATTCTAGTCACCTTTCAACAGAATGTCCTGACTGCAAGCGGTCGAGTCTGTCTTCCCTCTTCGAGCCGCGAGTTGCGTGCGGCGCGGGGCTATGCGTGAAGATCGGACGCAAGGCACGACTCGAGATCAATTATGTCGTGCCGTTGAGGATGCAGGCACGAGATGTATCTGTCAGTGGGTTGCAGTTTGGGGTCGGAACTAACTTCTTATAGGTATTTACATATAATACCACGCCTGTATGCCCCGAGGGGTTTGGCTGAGTTGTACCCAAACGCCCACATTTCGCCATTTATGTTTCAAGTCCCATTTATAATAGGAGGCGAGCCTTCCCATCAATCGGACACAAATCCAGTCGCCTGTACTGTAGGTAATTTCATTTAAATTTATACTTATTTCAGTTCCTCGGTCGTGCAACATTGAGTTCCTGCACGTAAAAGAATCCATAGTGCCCCAATGTGAGTACCTGCACTAACTAGATTTAATTCCGTGAACTGTTGGTAGATGGCGCTCGATGCTCGTCGCTGATTGGCTGACGTGACAAGTGACAGCTGACAGGCGCCATAGATAATGTGCTAGTTTTTTATGACGTTTAGTGTTTTTTTTATTAATTTTTAAATCATGATATAAAATTGCAAAGCTAGATATTGTTTCTTTTAACAGTGATGATGTGTATATATTATGGTCCATTTAAAATACTAGTACTCAGCTTCATCCGGTTAGACTGGAAGCCGTACACAAGTTGGGAAAAGGCAGGCAGAAAAGGAAGATGATGGAGAAATAAAAGTAGTACGTTCATTACAAAACGAAAATAACAGTTTATTAAATAACAATTCTATTCTAATATTTACAAAATTGTCTATCTTAAAGTATACCTTCTCGTTCAAAAAGTCAGCAGATATAATCACCGACACGAATGTTGGCAAGAGTCGTTAGATGCGCAGAAGTTGTTTTTAGGTATCTTTGGTAGTGAAGCGGGGCGCGGGGAACGTTTAGCACGTTCCGAGCGCGCGATTGGTTGGTCAGTTGACACAAGGATCGACTGACCAATCGCATCGCGTCCATGTTCCGTTCGCTCTATATGGTGGTTGGTCAGTTCACGCACTATGCGTGAACGTTCCCCACTACGCCTAAACCTTGCCAACTTACGTGCCGGGCACTTTAACTCCAGATAATAAATATGACGCGTCAAGCTATGCTTCACCCGCGTGTGGAAGTCGCGATCCTGAAGTTTCAAGTCTGGTCTCGCATTTAATTTCACTAAAGATACTACTTGAATGCTTCTCGGGCCTCGTTAATATTTTGAAAAATCGAATATAACCAATGGATGCAAAAAAATTCCGTCATTAAAAAAAAATATTTTGAAAGTTTTCAGAATTTTTGTTTCAGAACTTATATGTTTTGGGCATACTTTAAAAAAGTACAGTCTGAAAGCAAAAATACCGATATATCGATATTTTTTTTACCAATTATTATCGATACTGTCTGAAAATATCGTTTTTTTTTTCGTTTCGCATTCCTAGAGGAAGGCCTATGTGCAGTGGATGTCTTTCGGCTGAAATGATAATGGTGATAAAAACTACTTTTGCAACTGAAGGTAAGCGATGATGTGGAGCCCGCTGGCCTAGAAGTAACCTACTCACTCTAGACTATAATATTATTAGGAAGTTGGATTATAAATTCAAGACGTCTTGTTCGCTGTTCAGCCGGAGAGAGGTTTGTTGAAGATGTCGTGGTAATGCATCTTGGTGTGAAGCATATCGTCTTCGTTCATGTTGGCGATGATGGACGGCGGGATCAGTGCGCCTGCCACCGATCTGCAGACAGATACAACTTATATGAGCTTAAATATAAGCCACACTTAATCCCCAAGGCAGATTCCCTTACCTAAACTCCAGGCCCAGAAATTCCTAAGTGAAAACCCAATAATAATTTTCGTGACTCGAATCCAGCCCAGTACCCTTTGCGTAACTTATGGCTTCATATGTTCAAAATTAATATTGAATACTGTTGTTACCGGGTAGCGTCTGGACTATTTGGGAAAAGACTACGGACTGCGCGATTTTTGCCACTCTAAAATCCACAGAACAGAAAAACGCCTTCTACAGTAGAAATCGCAAGTAGGAGGGGCCCGCGTACCCCGAGTTTTGCTCAGTTTAACATATGTCTGCTGCCCCGCCCACACTACGCACATCAGTCTTGTTACAACCGTCACGGTGAAAAGAAATTGAAAAATAATATAAAAATGCCCTATTCTGCTGTTTTAGAATGTAAACACGATAGCAGAACCAAAAAAAAATACAATTGGAGGTATATCATACCATCGGGCAGTCATAATTGATTTTAATTCGATTAAAATTTGCAAAAATATATTTTATTAAAAAACACAAGTAAAAGTTGATTTTATCGTGTTAAATTTAAGGTCTACTTTCTTTTAAACTCAATTATTTTGTTCTCGAAGATTCCAACTATACACATTTCATAGTCAGCTACTCAATTAGAGATTGCCGTTATCGATAATGAGTTATCGATATTTTAAACTTACAATGTTTTCTGTGTTTTATATCGGAAAAAAAAACCTGGGTTTTTTTTTGTGATGCAGTATTAGTAATCAAATACATTTCCATATTCAAACCTTTTATTTTAAATCTGCCTTAACCAAGTTTGTAATAAATAAAACATACGTAATATTCTTATTGAGAAAAGGTTAATCGAAAAAGTGTAATACAACCTTTAATAAAGTGGGTTTCGTATTATTTTGTGACTATAGATTCGCTAAGGATCCAGACAGAGAAGAATAAAAAACTTTTTAACAAATAATACAACCGACTTCAAAATAAAATAATAATCGGTGTTCTGCTTTTATTTCTTCGTTTTTTGACACCGACTTCCGAAATTGAAGTTATTTTTCACTTTTTAGTGTTTTTATTTTGAAGTCTGTTGTATTTTTTGTTAAAAAGATTTTTATTTTTCACTTTTTAGTTGTGGTACTTAATGGACCAATTCTCCAATGTGAAGCCAGAATAGATTAACCCAGAAACATGGATGGAATTAGAGTATAACAGGGTGAACTTTTCACACCTGCGTACCCCTTTAGAGCATGCTAAAGTGATGTTATGGTATGAAATGATGTAAACAATAAACAGACACCCGATTGCAGCTATCCCAAGTGATTTGCCGAACTAGATTTATTTATTAATAGCGGCAAAAAAATACCTTGCCGACACAGCAGATCCAAAACAAAAATTTTCAAGTAGTTACATAATTATATTATTATTTCTCTGTTGTCCTAAGGACAATGTACCTATGCAATTTGGTCATTTTCACGGTTTCATATTTTATATCCATCAAGCGACATGATAAAAAAGTAAAGTGGCTCAAGTTGTCATTCAAACTATGGAAAACTATTTAAAAAGAAGAAATAATGCCCAATATATTGTTACAAGATAAGCCAATGCCATCTAGTAACGAGAGGAAGAACTAGGTAGTAACTAGTGGCGCCATCTAGTATTGAATAGCGGAGCTAATGTTCTCGAAAGCTCGTGTCGAATGGAATTTTCCAGAAGGTTCGAACCGAACATTCTGGATGTTTCTAGTCGCTTCGGGAACAATGAGTTCTAAAGTCGATTGTTCTGGAAGTTTCTCGAATTATCTAGAACAGTATGGAACGTTCCAGAAACTTCTTCCGTGCTATATAAAGAGCGGTCGGGTTCGTCGTGAGTCAGTTTCGATTGAGAAGCGATACAGAGCGATCAAAGCGGAAAATAGTGCGAAGTAATAGAATTGTTTAAGAAGTGTTTTTGTAATAAACTGATTAATTGAGATCTGCTGTTTAAATAATTTATCCCTGAACCCCAGCTCGTAACAAATTGGTGTCAGAAGTGCGGGATAAATTATGCCGGTTCTACCGAAGGAAGAAGCGGAAGGGATGCGCACCAGGAGTCAGCGCCAGCAAGACGTAGACCAGAGGCGCTTTGGAGACGCTCCCTCACCGTCATCAAGTGGACATCGAGACTCCGCGGCTGCAGCGGAACCAGCTCAATCGTCGGCGTCGCCTGACCTAGCCGCCCTTATGGCATTCATGCAAGAGCATGCTCGCCGTCAGGAGGAGCAAGCTCGCCGCATGGAGGAGCAGATGCAGCGCGACAAGGAGGAGCAGGCTCGCCGTCAGGAGGAGCAGGCGCGCCGCTTAGAGGAGCAGCTGCAGCGCGACAAGGAGGAACAGGCTCGCCGTCAGGAGGAGCAGGCGCGCCGCTTAGAGGAGCAGCTGCAGCGTGACAAGGAGGAGCAGGCCCGTCGTCAAGAGGAGCAGGCTCGCCGTCAGGAGGAGCAGCTCTTGGTGATTAAGGACCTCCGCGGAGCAATTGGTAAGGAGATGAAAGAGGTAAAGGACCAGATCCAGCAACATGAGACCCGCATCGTCGAAATGGAGAAGTCAATACGTGGCCTCAAGTCTGGGGATGGGATCGGGGCAGCTGCGGTATTGGCACCTTCGCCTCGTGGTTTTAAAGTGCCACCATTTGATGGCTCTTCGTCATGGTCCGCCTACAAAATTCAGTTTGAGGCCGTGATGAAATCGAATGGATGGACTAAAGAACAGGCCTTGACTGCTCTAACCTTGGGCCTTCGTGACCAGGCCTTGACTGTGTTAGAGGCGCTGGGAAAAGACGTCACTTTCGAGAAGCTTCTGGAAGCATTAGAAGCTAGATACGGCGACGCGCACCTGGAACATGTGTTTCGGGCTCAACTGAAAGACCGGTCGCAACGGGTTGGTGAAACTCTTCAGCAGTGGGCTCTGGAGGTGGAAAAGCTGGTCCGGAAGGCTTACCAGTCGTCACCTGTGCTAATCGACGGGAACCTCGTACAGGCGTTCACGGATGGGATCCGCGACCTGGAGGTTAGGGCTGCAGTAAGGCTAGGTCATTTCAAGGACCTCAAGGATGCTCTAGCCTATGCTTTGGAGGTGGAGGCAGTACGGCGGGACGAACGAACTCACCGAATCAGGGAGGTTGCAACTTCACCCCGATGCTATGGCTGCGGAGAGAGAGGCCACATCCGATTGAGCTGCCCGAAGCGAAGGCCTCCCCACGGTGGTAAGCAGTCGCCGTTGGTAGGATCACCTGAGGTCCCTGCTGGGCAACAGCAGCAGGGAAACGAGTAGATGCCAGGACTAAGGGGCGGGTGCTGGCTGGTTATGGAAGAGCCCCAAGGATCTCGATCTCACAATCCTGTGACGGAAACAGCCTGATCATCGAGGGCGAAATTAACAGAACACCATGCAAGCTGACACTGGATACTGGAGCTTCTCGGACAGTTGTCAGTTTCCAACTAGCTAGACGGTTTCTTGGGGACTTCTTCGGGAGCCATGAAGGTGTACATCTGAGAACAGCCACCGGTCAGCACATAACCGTCCGAGGTGAGAAGGAGGTGGACATGAAGTTAGGAAACAAAGTTTACCGCCACAATGTTATCGTGGCCGACATAGTGGACGACTGCATTCTGGGTTTGGACTTCATGCGAAAACATCACTGTGAGATCGACGTTTATCAAGGTGTATTAAAGTGTGGCTCAGAGGAAGTCTTCATGGAAGGTGCAGCATCGGGAAAAGTGTACTGCTTAGAAAAGGTTATTCTTCGGCCAAGGTCAGAAACATTCATACCAGTTTGTCTACCAAGGAATTCTGGTCAGGAAAACCGATGTGTACTTATAGAAGGTTTAGATAACGATGCTTCATGGAAAATTGCACGCACATTGGTAAGAGGTACTAGTGTTTCATCGGTACGCGCACTCAACACAAGTGACCAGGACCTGGTGCTCAAGAAAGGCACATTATTAGGCACTTGTGACGGAGTGGTTTGGATGCGTAGATGCCACGAACACCCAACCAACACCAAAGTTAGTGCAAGATTCGATGTGTCATCGCTTTTGAAGAACAGCCAGAATAACTTGTCAGAAGAAGAAAAGAACAAGGCTAAGAAGATGTTAAACAAGTTCGCCGACATTTTCTCGACAAATGATGCCGACATAGGGAAGACTGCGTTAGTTCAACACAGAATAAATACAGGAAATGAGGTACCAATCCGCCAGCGACCAAGACGTGTTCCAGTGGCACGGGAACGGGAAGTGGACGACATGATCAAGGGTATGGTGAAAGACGGCGTGATTGAACCTTCATCCAGTCCATGGTGTTCACCGGTAGTATTGGTGAAAAAGAAGGACGGCAGCATGCGCTTCTGTGTAGACTATCGCCGACTAAACGACATCACGAAGAAGGACAGTTATCCGTTGCCAAGAATCGATGACACACTGGATACGCTATCGGGAACGAATTGGTTTTCCACCTTAGACTTAAAGAGTGGCTACTGGCAGGTCGAGTTAGACCCTCGAGATAAGGAAAAGACAGCGTTCTCTACAGGCAAAGGATTGTGGCAATTCAACGTTATGCCATTTGGACTGTGTAATGCGCCTGCCACCTTTGAGAGATTGATGGAGCGGGTACTTACTGGGCTGATTGGTGACGCCTGCCTAGTCTACTTGGATGACATTATAATCGTGGGACGGACGTTTGAAGATCACCTCCGCAATTTGGAACGTGTGCTGTCAAAGATACGAGGAGCCAATCTAAAGCTAAGTCCAAAGAAGTGCGCGTTGTTCAGGCGGCAAGTGAACTTTTTAGGACACGTGGTTTCCGAAGAAGGTATTCAAACGGACCCGGATAAGCTCGTTGCCGTTAAGGATTGGCTAGTTCCGGAGAACAAAACGCAAGTCAGGGCATTTCTCGGTTTATGCTCCTACTATCGGCGGTTTGTGAAGAGCTTTGCTGACATTGCCCGACCTCTTCATAAGCTAACTGAAGACAAAATACAGTTCTGCTGGAATGAGAGCTGTGACGTTGCATTTCAGAAGCTAAAGGAACATCTGTGCAATGCACCCATCCTAGGCTATCCTGACAATGAAAATGAATTCATAGTTGACACAGATGCCAGCAATACTGGAATCGGCGGGGTATTGTCTCAACGAAAAGGAGATCATGAGGTTGTAATTGCGTACTTCAGCAAAGCCTTATCCAAACCTGAGAGGAACTACTGTGTCACTCGAAGGGAGCTTCTAGCTGTAGTAAAGACATTGCAGCATTTCAATAAATATTTGTTGGGGCGGAAATTCCTCCTGCGAACGGACCACGCTGCTTTGAAATGGCTACTGCAATTTAAGAACCCAGAAGGACAGGTAGCAAGATGGATTGAGCTACTGCAAGAGTTTGATTTCGTAATTCAACATCGCAGCGGAACGTCGCACGGTAATGCTGATGCTCTCTCGCGAAGACCGTGTCCAGACCAATGTAAACATTGTGCGAGACAAGAAGCTAAGCAGGTAACGCTAGTGCGGGTTTTGGGGACGGATCTTAGCGAAGAGTGGAAGGAAACCTTGCAGAGTGCTCAACAAGAAGACAGAGATCTAAAACCGATCCTGGAATGGAAGAAATCAGTTGCTCCTAGGCCTCACTGGAGTGATGTCGCAGCAACCAGTTCCATCACCAAGAGTTATTGGGCACAGTGGGAAAGCTTGGTTATCCAGGATGGAGTTCTGTGCAGGAAATGGGAGAACGCCCGCGGTAACCAGTGTCATCTACAAATGGTCGTACCTAAAGTTAAGGTGCCGGAGATCCTACAGCTCTACCACAATGGATGTTCAGGGGGTCACATGGGAGTTAAGAGGACTTTAATCAAGATCCGAGAACGATTTTACTGGATCCATTGTCGAGTGGACATTGAGGAATGGTGCCGCAAATGCACAAGCTGTGCGGCTGTGAAAGAACCACAAACTCGTAGCAGAGGGGCACTAAAGGTTTACAATGTGGGTGCACCGTGGGAACGTATAGCATTAGATGTTGCTGGACCATTTCCAGAAAGCCAAAGCGGGAACAAGTACTTCTTGGTCGTCATGGACTATTTCACAAAATGGCCGGAAGTGTTTGCAATCCCTAATCAAGAAGCCTCTACGGTGGCTGATAAGTTAGTTCACGAAGTGTTTTGTCGGTTCGGGGTACCCTTGGAAATCCACAGTGACCAAGGCCGGAACTTCGAGTCAGAAGTATTCAAGGAGACGTGTCGTGTGATGGGTGCTCACAAAACCAGAACTACTGCTTATCATCCGCAATCAGACGGGATGGTTGAACGATTCAACCAGTCACTAGAGAGATATCTTGCAAAGGTTGTGGAAAACAGACAGAAGGATTGGGACAAACACATTCAACCATATCTCATGGCATATCGCAGTGCTGTTCATGAAACTACAACGGTAACACCAGCTTTTGCTAATTTCGGCAGAGAACTACGATTACCTGCAGATCTAATCACCGGTATCCCGCCCGAGTCTCCACGCAATGTAACAGATTATGCGAATGAGCTACGAAACAGGATGGATGATGTATATGAGCATATGAGACAGACAGGTCAACAGATGTCTGAGAGGATAAAGACCCGCTACGATCGGAAAGCGAACAATAAGGGCTTCGAAGAAGGATCTCTTGTATGGTTACATAACCCGGCACGGAGCAAAGGAAAATCGCCTAAATTACAAGCAAAATGGGATGGACCTTATCGCGTAGTCACCAAGATCAATGACGTCACCTACCGAATTCAAAAGGGACCCCAAGGTGCATCAAAGGTCGTTCATGTTGATCGGTTGGCCCGTTATCATGGGTCTAACAATGCTCGGGACGAGCATGTCTAAGAGGGAGGCAATGTTACAAGATAAGCCAATGCCATCTAGTAACGAGAGGAAGAACTAGGTAGTAACTAGTGGCGCCATCTAGTATTGAATAGCGGAACTAATGTTCTCGAAAGCTCGTGTCGAATGGAATTTTCCAGAAGGTTCGAACCGAACATTCTGGATGTTTCTAGTCGCTTCGGGAACAATGAGTTCTAAAGTCGATTGTTCTGGAAGTTTCTCGAATTATCTAGAACAGTATGGAACGTTCCAGAAACTTCTTCCGTGCTATATAAAGAGCGGTCGGGTTCGTCGTGAGTCAGTTTCGATTGAGAAGCGATACAGAGCGATCAAAGCGGAAAATAGTGCGAAGTAATAGAATTGTTTAAGAAGTGTTTTTGTAATAAACTGATTAATTGAGATCTGCTGTTTAAATAATTTATCCCTGAACCCCAGCTCGTAACAATATTAAGTAAGTTTAAGAAGAAGAAGAAAAATTGTTCGAAGATAATAAAAAACATCTAATTGAAAAATTTCTCACATCAAACCATGTAACTGAATTGATAAAAGCTATTACAGAACGCTAAATTAATGTGCGGATACACCATCTCCTTTAATTTTTAACAAAAAAAAGGCAACTTCTTAATAATCTATGTATTTTGTCTTTAGCTGTTTTTACTTAGGTAATTAATAAAACCATTGTTTATTATTAATAGAGGTCATAAGTCTAAGTTTAAAAAAAAATACGAATGGGTAGACGCGATTTCGCACATGTAGTAAGTATCCTGATAAAAAAGACAACAGCCTTCAAAATCTACAAAGTGTAATATTTAGTTTCGACAAAGTGAAAAATAAAAACAGATCAACATAGCTCCTCTTTTTTTTTGAAGTCTTTTGAAAAGTGTTTTATGCATTTGTCTGACATTTATGATCTACTTATATACCAAAATTTCATCAATGTGCGTTTAGTCAAGCTAAACATAGTACGAGTGTAGCCATCATATATATATATCACAGTTGATTTCAAACATAATAATATTTTATCGAATCTAGCTGTTGATTGTATTTTGTTTGAAAGTAAAACGGAATGTCGATAAATAAGTCATCAACAGTGGTGCATCTCTAGAGGAGGACGAGTTGTAACCACCTCATTACGCAAATATAAAGCTTATGAGTAACCAAATACAGCTTTCAATTGAATGCATTTACTATAATGACATCTAGCGGCGGGTAGCGTAACTTGCTAATTAAACTATTCCGTGTCAGCTTTGAACAGAAAAAGTAATAAATACCTAAAAAGAGTAGATGATTAACAACTCTATGTTCATAAAATTGTGGATTATTTTCAAACAAGTGACGACGGATATATTTCCTACTTTTAAACTACCAATCACACCACAGGTTTCTTAGTGTTAGGAAGTAAAATTAACCTTTAAATGTGTGAGTTTGGGTACGCTGGTTCCAATACTAATGAAGCGCTAAGCGATTTCTACTGTCTTCTCTGTTCTGTGCTAAAATCAGCCCGGTGATCACTATCAGCACGTAGACCTCCGTGACCACTAAAACTACCCCGGAACCCCCTCTGTGCAACGTCTGTCAGGACACATGCCTGGGGAGATTGAAAAAGCGCCTCCTTCGAGGGTTAACTCACACCTAGATATGACGATGCATGAAAAGCTAGTTGTTCTTCTTTTACGCATCTCAGCGCCGGTAAGTTCTCGAATCTACGAGACGCAGGGCGGGTATAGCATTCCTTCGTCACGTCGCGTCTAGGCAGTGGTGTCTTATACCCATACAAAGAAACTGTCCCGACGTACTGTACTGATTATTTATTGTACATCGATCGCGTTCCGTTCCGGCTATAAATGGTGATATATTTATCGCCGTGTAACGGAACCGAACGCGATCGATTTTAAAAATAATCGGTATAATCAGATGAAAAACGCTAGTTACGTCGGCAGGGTTTCTTTGTTTGGGATGAGGCATCTGTATGCTAGTATTATGTTATCTGTGGTCTAGGTGTGAACTAACCCTTAATGCTAGACACCTGACACAGTGACTGTCAGATTTGCACAGCTAGACAGGCAGCGCAGCGCGTTTCGGCTCTTTAGAGTTCTGTAGAAAAAAGGGTATCAATACTAACAGAACTGCGATGAGATTTCGTTGCCACCTTTTAGTTGGAAAGTGAGTTTTAGGGCGGCCTTTTTTCTAGTGAAGGTCAGCGGCTGTTAATATTATTTGACAATTGATTTGTGATGGATATTGTGATATAAAATTGGTGTAGTTTTGTGTCTTGAACTGTCTACGCAACTGGACAATATGTGAAATCATTGACAGAAGCGATCTCGGGATAGTGGACCGCTCCACTATCCCGAGATCGCTTCTGTCAATGATTTGATTTGATTGTACCTATTTTATATACCTATGTAGTATTGACTACCTCCGCAAAGCTTACTGGGAAGGCTGACTCGATACAATTACATCCGCATTCTAATGCATACTAAAGAATGTTAAAACCTATCTATGTAACCGAGTGAAAAATGAACTGACTATCTATGGTCATAAATAAAAATTAAAAAAAATAATAGCCCTGATATTCAAATTCTTATTGGTCGGCGTATTTTTGTATGTTGTTCTCTTATAGGTGGTGTTCAAAGATAATTTACCTGCCCTCTACATATTACACATGCTTGTGGTGGGATACAGACGGATACTGCGTGACTGACCTGCCTTTCACCTGGATACAGACGGATACTGCGTGACTGGCCTGCCTATCACCTGGATACAGACGGATAGTGCGTGACTGACCTGGCCTCAGAGTTGAGGAAATTGAAGGTGGAGCAGGCGTGCTCGGTGGGCAGCACCTCGGCGTTGAGGCCGCTCGCGCGCGCCGCCTGGAACACGTGTCCAGACCTATCATCTGGATACAGACGGATAGTGCGTGACTGACCTGGCCTCAGAGTTGAGGAAGTTGAAGGTGGAGCAGGCGTGCTCGGTGGGCAGCACCTCGGCGTTGAGGCCGCTCGCGCGCGCCGCCTGGAACACGTGTCCAGACCTATCACCTGGGTACAGACGGATACTGGGTGACTGACCTGGCCTCAGAGTTGAGGAAGTTGAAGGTGGAGCAGGCGTGCTCGGTGGGCAGCACCTCGGCGTTGAGGCCGCTCGCGCGCGCCGCCTGGAACACGTGTCCAGACCTATCATCTGGATACAGACGGATAGTGCGTGACTGACCTGGCCTCAGAGTTGAGGAAGTTGAAGGTGGAGCAGGCGTGCTCGGTGGGCAGCACCTCGGCGTTGAGGCCGCTCGCGCGCGCCGCCTGGAACACGTGTCCAGACCTATCACCTGGGTACAGACGGATACTGGGTGACTGACCTGGCCTCAGAGTTGAGGAAGTTGAAGGTGGAGCAGGCGTGCTCGGTGGGCAGCACCTCGGCGTTGAGGCCGCTCGCGCGCGCCGCCTGGAACACGTGTCCAGACCTATCACCTGGGTACAGACGGATACTGGGTGACTGACCTGGCCTCAGAGTTGAGGAAGTTGAAGGTGGAGCAGGCGTGCTCGGTGGGCAGCACCTCGGCGTTGAGGCCGCTCGCGCGCGCCGCCTGGAACACGTGTCCAGACCTATCACCTGGGTACAGACGGATACTGGGTGACTGACCTGGCCTCAGAGTTGAGGAAGTTGAAGGTGGAGCAGGCGTGCTCGGTGGGCAGCACCTCGGCGTTGAGGCCGCTCGCGCGCGCCGCCTGGAACACGTGTCCAGACCTATCACCTGGGTACAGACGGATACTGGGTGACTGACCTGGCCTCAGAGTTGAGGAAGTTGAAGGTGGAGCAGGCGTGCTCGGTGGGCAGCACCTCGGCGTTGAGGCCGTTCGCGCGCGCCGCCTGGAACACGTGTCCAGACCTATCACCTGGGTACAGACGGATACTGGGTGACTGACCTGGCCTCAGAGTTGAGGAAGTTGAAGGTGGAGCAGGCGTGCTCGGTGGGCAGCACCTCGGCGTTGAGGCCGCTCGCGCGCGCCGCCTGGAACACGTGTCCAGACCTATCACCTGGGTACAGACGGATACTGGGTGACTGACCTGGCCTCAGAGTTGAGGAAGTTGAAGGTGGAGCAGGCGTGCTCGGTGGGCAGCACCTCGGCGTTGAGGCCGCTCGCGCGCGCCGCCTGGAACACGTGTCCAGACCTATCACCTGGGTACAGACGGATACTGGGTGACTGACCTGGCCTCAGAGTTGAGGAAGTTGAAGGTGGAGCAGGCGTGCTCGGTGGGCAGCACCTCGGCGTTGAGGCCGCTCGCGCGCGCCGCCTGGAACACGTGTCCAGACCTATCACCTGGGTACAGACGGATACTGGGTGACTGACCTGGCCTCAGAGTTGAGGAAGTTGAAGGTGGAGCAGGCGTGCTCGGTGGGCAGTACCTCGGCGTTGAGGCCGCTCGCGCGCGCCGCCTGGAACACGTGTCCAGACCTATCACCTGGGTACAGACGGATACTGGGTGACTGACCTGGCCTCAGCGTTGAGGAAGTTGAAGGTGGAGCAGGCGTGCTCGGTGGGCAGCACCTCGGCGTTGAGGCCGCTCGCGCGCGCCGCCTGGAACACGTGTCCAGACCTATCACCTGGGTACAGACGGATACTGGGTGACTGACCTGGCCTCAGAGTTGAGGAAGTTGAAGGTGGAGCAGGCGTGCTCGGTGGGCAGCACCTCGGCGTTGAGGCCGCTCGCGCGCCCCGCCTGGAACACGTGTCCAGACCTATCACCTGGGTACAGACGGATACTGGGTGACTGACCTGGCCTCAGAGTTGAGGAAGTTGAAGGTGGAGCAGGCGTGCTCGGTGGGCAGCACCTCGGCGTTGAGGCCGCTCGCGCGCGCCGCCTGGAACACGTGTCCAGACCTATCACCTGGGTACAGACGGATACTGGGTGACTGACCTGGCCTCAGAGTTGAGGAAGTTGAAGGTGGAGCAGGCGTGCTCGGTGGGCAGCACCTCGGCGTTGAGGCCGCTCGCGCGCGCCGCCTGGAACACGTGTCCAGACCTATCACCTGGGTACAGACGGATACTGGGTGACTGACCTGGCCTCAGAGTTGAGGAAGTTGAAGGTGGAGCAGGCGTGCTCGGTGGGCAGCACCTCGGCGTTGAGGCCGCTCGCGCGCGCCGCCTGGAACACGTGTCCAGACCTATCACCTGGGTACAGACGGATACTGGGTGACTGACCTGGCCTCAGAGTTGAGGAAGTTGAAGGTGGAGCAGGCGTGCTCGGTGGGCAGCACCTCGGCGTTGAGGCCGCTCGCGCGCGCCGCCTGGAACACGTGTCCAGACCTATCACCTGGGTACAGACGGATACTGGGTGACTGACCTGGCCTCAGAGTTGAGGAAGTTGAAGGTGGAGCAGGCGTGCTCGGTGGGCAGTACCTCGGCGTTGAGGCCGCTCGCGCGCGCCGCCTGGAACACGTGTCCAGACCTATCACCTGGGTACAGACGGATACTGGGTGACTGACCTGGCCTCAGCGTTGAGGAAGTTGAAGGTGGAGCAGGCGTGCTCGGTGGGCAGCACCTCGGCGTTGAGGCCGCTCGCGCGCGCCGCCTGGAACACGTGTCCAGACCTATCACCTGGGTACAGACGGATACTGGGTGACTGACCTGGCCTCAGAGTTGAGGAAGTTGAAGGTGGAGCAGGCGTGCTCGGTGGGCAGCACCTCGGCGTTGAGGCCGCTCGCGCGCCCCGCCTGGAACACGTGTCCAGACCTATCACCTGGGTACAGACGGATACTGGGTGACTGACCTGGCCTCAGAGTTGAGGAAGTTGAAGGTGGAGCAGGCGTGCTCGGTGGGCAGCACCTCGGCGTTGAGGCCGCTCGCGCGCGCCGCCTGGAACACGTGTCCAGACCTATCACCTGGGTACAGACGGATACTGGGTGACTGACCTGGCCTCAGAGTTGAGGAAGTTGAAGGTGGAGCAGGCGTGCTCGGTGGGCAGCACCTCGGCGTTGAGGCCGCTCGCGCGCGCCGCCTGGAACACGTGTCCAGACCTATCACCTGGGTACAGACGGATACTGGGTGACTGACCTGGCCTCAGAGTTGAGGAAGTTGAA
Organism: Orthosia cruda; assembly: GCA_964057195.1. Classification (NCBI taxonomy): domain Eukaryota; kingdom Metazoa; phylum Arthropoda; class Insecta; order Lepidoptera; family Noctuidae; genus Orthosia; species Orthosia cruda. The sequence continues at coordinate 1,242,738 of OZ059852.1, read as the reverse complement.
GGTGGAGCAGGCGTGCTCGGTGGGCAGCACCTCGGCGTTGAGGCCGCTCGCGCGCGCCGCCTGGAACACGTGTCCAGACCTATCACCTGGGTACAGACGGATACTGGGTGACTGACCTGGCCTCAGAGTTGAGGAAGTTGAAGGTGGAGCAGGCGTGCTCGGTGGGCAGCACCTCGGCGTTGAGGCCGCTCGCGCGCGCCGCCTGGAACACGTGTCCAGACCTATCACCTGGGTACAGACGGATACTGGGTGACTGACCTGGCCTCAGAGTTGAGGAAGTTGAAGGTGGAGCAGGCGTGCTCGGTGGGCAGCACCTCGGCGTTGAGGCCGCTCGCGCGCGCCGCCTGGAACACGTGTCCAGACCTATCACCTGGGTACAGACGGATACTGGGTGACTGACCTGGCCTCAGAGTTGAGGAAGTTGAAGGTGGAGCAGGCGTGCTCGGTGGGCAGCACCTCGGCGTTGAGGCCGCTCGCGCGCGCCGCCTGGAACACGTGTCCAGACCTATCACCTGGGTACAGACGGATACTGGGTGACTGACCTGGCCTCAGAGTTGAGGAAGTTGAAGGTGGAGCAGGCGTGCTCGGTGGGCAGCACCTCGGCGTTGAGGCCGCTCGCGCGCGCCGCCTGGAACACGTGTCCAGACCTATCACCTGGGTACAGACGGATACTGGGTGACTGACCTGGCCTCAGAGTTGAGGAAGTTGAAGGTGGAGCAGGCGTGCTCGGTGGGCAGCACCTCGGCGTTGAGGCCGCTCGCGCGCGCCGCCTGGAACACGTGTCCAGACCTATCACCTGGGTACAGACGGATACTGGGTGACTGACCTGGCCTCAGAGTTGAGGAAGTTGAAGGTGGAGCAGGCGTGCTCGGTGGGCAGCACCTCGGCGTTGAGGCCGCTCGCGCGCGCCGCCTGGAACACGTGTCCAGACCTATCACCTGGGTACAGACGGATACTGGGTGACTGACCTGGCCTCAGAGTTGAGGAAGTTGAAGGTGGAGCAGGCGTGCTCGGTGGGCAGCACCTCGGCGTTGAGGCCGCTCGCGCGCCCCGCCTGGAACACGTGTCAAGACCTATCACCTGGGTACAGACGGATACTGGGTGACTGACCTGGCCTCAGAGTTGAGGAAGTTGAAGGTGGAGCAGGCGTGCTCGGTGGGCAGCACCTCGGCGTTGAGGCCGCTCGCGCGCGGCGCCTGGAACACGTGTCCAGACCTATCACCTGGGTACAGACGGATACTGGGTGACTGACCTGGCCTCAGAGTTGAGGAAGTTGAAGGTGGAGCAGGCGTGCTCGGTGGGCAGCACCTCGGCGTTGAGGCCGCTCGCGCGCGCCGCCTGGAACACGTGTCCAGACCTATCACCTGGGTACAGACGGATACTGGGTGACTGACCTGGCCTCAGAGTTGAGGAAGTTGAAGGTGGAGCAGGCGTGCTCGGTGGGCAGCACCTCGGCGTTGAGGCCGCTCGCGCGCGCCGCCTGGAACACGTGTCCAGACCTATCACCTGGGTACAGACGGATACTGGGTGACTGACCTGGCCTCAGAGTTGAGGAAGTTGAAGGTGGAGCAGGCGTGCTCGGTGGGCAGCACCTCGGCGTTGAGGCCGCTCGCGCGCGCCGCCTGGAACACGTGTCCAGACCTATCACCTGGGTACAGACGGATACTGGGTGACTGACCTGGCCTCAGAGTTGAGGAAGTTGAAGGTGGAGCAGGCGTGCTCGGTGGGCAGCACCTCGGCGTTGAGGCCGCTCGCGCGCGCCGCCTGGAACACGTGTCCAGACCTATCACCTGGGTACAGACGGATACTGGGTGACTGACCTGGCCTCAGAGTTGAGGAAGTTGAAGGTGGAGCAGGCGTGCTCGGTGGGCAGCACCTCGGCGTTGAGGCCGCTCGCGCGCGCCGCCTGGAACACGTGTCCAGACCTATCACCTGGGTACAGACGGATACTGGGTGACTGACCTGGCCTCAGAGTTGAGGAAGTTGAAGGTGGAGCAGGCGTGCTCGGTGGGCAGCACCTCGGCGTTGAGGCCGCTCGCGCGCGCCGCCTGGAACACGTGTCCAGACCTATCACCTGGGTACAGACGGATACTGGGTGACTGACCTGGCCTCAGAGTTGAGGAAGTTGAAGGTGGAGCAGGCGTGCTCGGTGGGCAGCACCTCGGCGTTGAGGCCGCTCGCGCGCGCCGCCTGGAACACGTGTCCAGACCTATCACCTGGGTACAGACGGATACTGGGTGACTGACCTGGCCTCAGAGTTGAGGAAGTTGAAGGTGGAGCAGGCGTGCTCGGTGGGCAGCACCTCGGCGTTGAGGCCGCTCGCGCGCGCCGCCTGGAACACGTGTCCAGACCTATCACCTGGGTACAGACGGATACTGGGTGACTGACCTGGCCTCAGAGTTGAGGAAGTTGAAGGTGGAGCAGGCGTGCTCGGTGGGCAGCACCTCGGCGTTGAGGCCGCTCGCGCGCGCCGCCTGGAACACGTGTCCAGACCTATCACCTGGGTACAGACGGATACTGGGTGACTGACCTGGCCTCAGAGTTGAGGAAGTTGAAGGTGGAGCAGGCGTGCTCGGTGGGCAGCACCTCGGCGTTGAGGCCGCTCGCGCGCGCCGCCTGGAACACGTGTCCAGACCTATCACCTGGGTACAGACGGATACTGGGTGACTGACCTGGCCTCAGAGTTGAGGAAGTTGAAGGTGGAGCAGGCGTGCTCGGTGGGCAGCACCTCGGCGTTGAGGCCGCTCGCGCGCGCCGCCTGGAACACGTGTCCAGACCTATCACCTGGGTACAGACGGATACTGGGTGACTGACCTGGCCTCAGAGTTGAGGAAGTTGAAGGTGGAGCAGGCGTGCTCGGTGGGCAGCACCTCGGCGTTGAGGCCGCTCGCGCGCGCCGCCTGGAACACGTGTCCAGACCTATCACCTGGGTACAGACGGATACTGGGTGACTGACCTGGCCTCAGAGTTGAGGAAGTTGAAGGTGGAGCAGGCGTGCTCGGTGGGCAGCACCTCGGCGTTGAGGCCGCTCGCGCGCGCCGCCTGGAACACGTGTCCAGACCTATCACCTGGGTACAGACGGATACTGGGTGACTGACCTGGCCTCAGAGTTGAGGAAGTTGAAGGTGGAGCAGGCGTGCTCGGTGGGCAGCACCTCGGCGTTGAGGCCGCTCGCGCGCGCCGCCTGGAACACGTGTCCAGACCTATCACCTGGGTACAGACGGATACTGGGTGACTGACCTGGCCTCAGAGTTGAGGAAGTTGAAGGTGGAGCAGGCGTGCTCGGTGGGCAGCACCTCGGCGTTGAGGCCGCTCGCGCGCGCCGCCTGGAACACGTGTCCAGACCTATCACCTGGGTACAGACGGATACTGGGTGACTGACCTGGCCTCAGAGTTGAGGAAGTTGAAGGTGGAGCAGGCGTGCTCGGTGGGCAGCACCTCGGCGTTGAGGCCGCTCGCGCGCGCCGCCTGGAACACGTGTCCAGACCTATCACCTGGGTACAGACGGATACTGGGTGACTGACCTGGCCTCAGAGTTGAGGAAGTTGAAGGTGGAGCAGGCGTGCTCGGTGGGCAGCACCTCGGCGTTGAGGCCGCTCGCGCGCGCCGCCTGGAACACGTGTCCAGCCTATCACCTGGGTACAGACGGATACTGGGTGACTGACCTGGCCTCAGAGTTGAGGAAGTTGAAGGTGGAGCAGGCGTGCTCGGTGGGCAGCACCTCGGCGTTGAGGCCGCTCGCGCGCGCCCCCTGGAACACGTGTCCAGACCTATCACCTGGGTACAGACGGATACTGGGTGACTGACCTGGCCTCAGAGTTGAGGAAGTTGAAGGTGGAGCAGGCGTGCTCGGTGGGCAGCACCTCGGCGTTGAGGCCGCTCGCGCGCGCCGCCTGGAACACGTGTCCAGACCTATCACCTGGGTACAGACGGATACTGGGTGACTGACCTGGCCTCAGAGTTGAGGAAGTTGAAGGTGGAGCAGGCGTGCTCGGTGGGCAGCACCTCGGCGTTGAGGCCGCTCGCGCGCGCCGCCTGGAACACGTGTCCAGACCTATCACCTGGGTACAGACGGATACTGGGTGACTGACCTGGCCTCAGAGTTGAGGAAGTTGAAGGTGGAGCAGGCGTGCTCGGTGGGCAGCACCTCGGCGTTGAGGCCGCTCGCGCGCGCCGCCTGGAACACGTGTCCAGACCTATCACCTGGGTACAGACGGATACTGGGTGGAAAGTGCAGGTGGAGCAGTGCGTGCCTCGCGTGGGCAGCACCTCGGCGTTGAGGCCGCTTCGCGCGCGCCG